>VDFB02086081.1:200223352-200909777 GCA_007258455.2 Sequoia sempervirens | reverse complement strand
ATTGAACTTTGTGAAGAAGCTCTTGGGATTCTTGGGCATATCATGATAAGCATTGAAGTGCAACAAAGAAGGATTTTGTGCCAACCAAGCCATGGGGGGAGGCAGAGGTGGTACTTGTTGTTGGAGAACAGTAACTTAGGGCTACACTGAGGCAACAACGGCTGGGATTGTGCCTTGAACTTGGAGGGTAGGGGAAGAGGTTACTCCCTGGCTATCGGAAGGATGAGGCCCGAAGAAAATTTGGAGCAGCTGAGTGGAGGATGGATGAAAGGTGGAGGAAGGTGATGGTAGAAGGGATGGAGAAAGTGTGGAGGAAGAGGTGGTGTCCCCTCCCTTAGTTCGTTTAGCCCTTGTGGGGGGCTGCAAATCTTGAAATTCCCCTTTGTTTGGCATAGACCTTAAAAATCTCTAGAATATTTTATGGGAGAACGATCCAATTTTATCCAACTTCACTCGGCCCTCCTAACACTAGTTCTGTTGATGGGTGTTTTGTGCACTTTCTCAACATAGGCAATGCATAGGCGCACTACCTCTCTTGAAAAGTAGAAATTTGCATGCAAGTTACCAATCACAACCCCAAGGTCTCTCAGGTGTTAGGTCATGACATACATGGAATTTATTAGTTGATGTTTGATGTAATTTTGCTAGTAATCACAGGGCAAACTTACGTAGCTGGATGTGTGATGGATCTTGAAATGGAGTTCCTTAGATGGGAAGTTAGAATGCAGTTTGCTGCAAGTTCGAACAACAATTATAAACTCCAATTTTATCTTGGGATTTAGTTTTACAATGTGAAATGAACCTTAGCACAGGTCACCTATAAAAAAAGAAGGAAAAAGGCAGGGAAGAGAAGAGGTTCCTAGATCAGAAACTAACTATGAATAGTGATCATTAAGCGTTCTACTGTGGACAACTTCCTTAAAACATAATTTCACTTAACCAGAAAACTCACAGTATCATGAAATTTGTCTTAGCTTCTAAGGACTACAAATATTCCACCATTCATTCACCATAAACATGCATAAACAAAGACAAAAGTTTGGGAGAAACTTTCAATTTAAGTCTAGACTAACTTTACACAACCATCTACGAGCAGTAAATAGTAAAAATTATGGACAAGAAAGTCATCAACATAACAAAAATCTACACAACCATTGAACAACATTACTAAATCTATCAAAGTAATCTAAAACCATGCAAAACAACAAAGTAAATCTAACTAAATCATCTAACTATGGGAGACGAATCATGAAACATGCAAGGAAACTTAGAAATTCACCAAAGTCAATGTATTTCTATTAAAATATCTACAGCATGTTATTACAACAACTCAACTCTCTCTTGAAAATGAGAGGATACCCCCTATTTATAGTGTCCAAAAAGTAGAATGAATGGCCAAGATTGATTTGCATTGTATAGCCAAGATTCACTACAAACTAGGGTTCCACCTACCCCCAGATATATTACATTTTAAAATACATTTCTTGTCTTTTCCCTATTTTGTCTTCTAGTGAAAACACTGTAGCATTTTGTCATTTTTCTAATTTCCTTTGTTGTAGCTATTCTATAAGGAGTTTATCATTGATAATAGGGTTCCCTTATTGTTTCTTCAAAGCGGCATACTCCATGAACTTCAGGATCAACAGTTGGAGCTTTTCAACTTCCATAATCTCATATTGTAGTACTTGGTAACTCCATTTCTTAGACATGTTGGTGAGATTTTCCAAGTCTTCATCGTACTTGGTAGTGTGGTCTTTGAATTTATTAGATTGGGTGAAGGCTCGGGCAACAAAACTCATGAAATCTGTGGTGATTTCGCCCAACATTCCATCCTCCATCTTCTTATGGAAATGAGGCCTTATTTTTTCTAGATCAATTTGAACAATAGGCATATCAAACCCAGTCATTAGCTTCAAATATTGAATGCAATCTTCCCTAACATCCTTGGCCCAATCAATATTTGGATCTATTAGCTCTCAAAAATGCAGGCAAGATGCCTCAAGAGGCTGCCAATCTCTTGATACGCTTCAGGGTAACAGACAAGGTAAAAAGAACTCAACCTTCTACTCTTCAGGTGCTGCTAGACCTAGGCGGGTGTACCTTTCTGAATAAATCAGACTTGACTTATGATTATCTTTCTTGCACAATGATTTGTCCACAATGGCAGATGGAAGTGAACAAATGAACTCAAACTTGATAGCAATCTTCTGATCTAAATCCTAAAATGCTTAATTAACAGATATAAAGAAACTGAATGAATTAAAATGATGAAATTGCAGAGACCAGTGCCTTATTGGGTATGCAAAGTCCAATGAAATAGAAATGGGCAACTTATTCTGGTAGAAAATCAAATTGTTGGCATATGTTTTGTTTACAACTTGTGTAAACATGCAGGATTATGACTACTAAGCTCTACTTTAATAATCCAGATGAATCTCCCTGATTACTATGATCAACTAAAAGGATTTAATCTCTTCTTGAGAGAACCAATTAATTAACCACACAGATACAACAAATGTGCACTGATAAACTGAAAATAAGCTTGTTAGATCAATTTAAACAACCAGAAAGAATCAACCTGGAAACAACTTAGCAATACTTTTCAATAAATTCAACAGACAATTGACACCAGAAATAAACTACCACACCAGCTGAATTTCATTGAAGTCGCCATTTAAAAACATGCACCATAGTCTTTGATAAGAGAATTCTACTCTACTATATCCATCTCCAATCTACTGTCTCTATCTAAGATCTGATCTAAAATTTGATCTATCAATTACAATCAGGAGTGCATACTTATACACCAGCATATGAAAATACAACACTTCGAAATCCATGTCGGCTGAGATCCATATCTATCAACTATTACAATCGGGAATATTCATGTCCGCCACAGAAGAAAAATACATGTCGGCCACAGTGTATGAGTCTGTTAATCATTCGCTGAGTAGTCGCAAAGACATCCCTGTAGGTATGCCGAAGGAAACTATATCGTTAATCGCTCCTGCTATTTATTTCACTTTTTCCGTGACCTTCAACCGTCGGGGAGATGTCATACAGATATCATAATGTTTCATCAAAAGCCCACTTACCACCTGTATGTCACCACAACATTCCGTTCGTTACACCGAAGTCATGAAGTATCTGTATATTCCCTTTGTATTTCGCTTTAGCTCTGTGATATCAGGGAAACAACATATCAAATTCATTATGTCAAGACGAAAGTCTTTATCACACATTCTGGTCACCGTGACATAAGTCCTTTCTCACCAACAAGTCTATTTGTCCCACGTATGTTGTTGTGACTTCCTACTGTCGGGGAGACCTCTTGTAGACCATTTTATGTCATACCAAAAGTTCCTTTATCTCCTGTGTCACTGAGACAAGAGAAAACTCTCGCCGACAAAGTCCCTTTGTGTTCCATCAGCGAGACCGGAGGTCACTCGCCGAGACCTCATGTCGATATCACTAACTCTTACCGATACATGAATTCATCCACCGCCAGTTGATGAGACAATAGAATCTTGTTATAACCTCTCACCGAAAACAACCTGTTTGGCCGAAGTCAACATTAGAGTGCAAGTTGGTAAGACTAAAGACATTCACCAAGACACAATGCCGATAACTCCAAGCTTTGCCGATGAATCTTCATATGTGCAAGTCGGTGAGACCCGACCCATTCAGGGAGACCTCACCCCGGTGAAAATACTTACGCCGATATACCTTTCCTCTATCGCCAAAACAATATGTATGTCACACCGAATGATGAATGCGCAAGACTTGTGATCGCCGAGACATCGGATGAGTCTTGCTGATAGGAAACACAGACTCATGCAAGCAGAAAAACACAAAATGGATCGGGGAGACATAGACCACGATGTGAATTATGCAATATCCGATGGAAACAATGAGACAAAAATGGACAAAATGTGAGTAGAATGATAAGAAAACAAACCGATGTGTATATGATGAGGACCTTATGGAAACTTAGGGTTATGCAAAGCATGTGAAAATGTTTTTGAAATTTACAGTTCCAACAGTGGCTCCATCTGGGGATGAATGATAGTAAGATCATTGCAAGGATCCAGAATCTTTGGGTGAGCAGACCAGACACAAAATGATGAACCAGTGGGAAAAATGGAAATAGAAATGAAGCATGAAGGAATGAATGCAAAATGAATGCAAGATGGAGGTGAACCAAAACCCTAAACTACTGTGCATGGAAAATAATTTTAAAGAGGATAAGCAAGAGTTGTCCATGCATTGGCAACCCTTAATCCTCTATGTTTTAGTTTCACCTATCCTTAGTTGTTACGATCTAAAACTCAAACCAAGCTTTCCCCTGTCAAATACCTAGTTCTGTCTTGAGTTCATCAGATTCTTTTTGAAGACATTCATGCAATCTTTCCTTTCACTGTTAGTTTTTAGAGAATCACTATGTTGAGCTTGACCCAAATTCCATACATTATTCTGCAATATATATTCTTCACCATCAGACAAATCTCTGTTATCTTCAACATACAAAATATACACATGTTCAGTGCAAAATTCCTCATTATCTTTCTCACTGTTGCGTACTATAAAACACTCACTCAGCTGTATTGAAAATTCATCAGCAAAGTGCTTCTCTTGAAAAACAAAAAATTCTGTCATATCAATATTGTCTGAAACAAACAAAACCGAAACCTTTTGCACCACTTCAGTATCACCATTTGGGGACAATACTTGATTATAACTCACATCTCCAATATCAAGCATATATGAACCAATCAAAGTTGTACCTCTATCATCCTTAGTATGCAAATAAATGTCTCTTCCATATGAGTTAGAAATTTCAAAATCGCATACCTCTTCTTGAATGGACACAGACCTTTGATCAACACCAAAAGTTTCACCATCATTCCAAGAAATGCACTGGGAGTCATAAAAATCCTTACACAAAGATCTTTCATTGTAAAAAAAAATGTAAGCTAGACACAAATCTTCAAGATCACCCTCATATGCACATCCCTAGTATTTAGGAATTAACAAATCTAAAATATGTCCACTGCTGAGCGAACAAGTCTCAACATTTTCATCACTACAGTTATATTCTTCATTTTTATCATCATCAAAGAGAGATCCAAAATCATCAATGAATGAGAAATCAAAAACATTATCAACTCAGTCATTTGTTCCATAATCACTTTGTTTGTCTAAAATTATTTCCTCTCTTTCATAAAGTGGATTTGAAAATACCTAAAGTTCATTCATGGACATACCTCCGCAAAATATCATCTAATCTTCATTTAACTCTTCATCATACAATGGGTTTGAAAAAGTTTGGAAATCACTTTCAAATGTAAAAACCTCATCATCATTAGTTGTATCTTCATAATAGGTAGAAGAATCCCTTGATTGCAGATCAAAATCCTCTGGTTCATCATCAGAATCTGAATATTCATTGGATTCCTCACAACATGCACTGCTTTCCCTGTCACAATCTGTTATGCAAGAGAAATCTCTTGTACCTTCATCTTTCTCATGCAGGAAATCATATGAGTCATTCTGACTTGCACATGTCTCATCTTCCATTGGATGCATCATTTGATCAATTTCTCTATACTCATTAGAAATACAACTATTGGATTCAACATTGATAGTGTTCTCATACCTTATTCCCTAGGACAACGCTTGAATGAAGTCAAAAGAGGGGTCTACTGCCTCAATCCTTTTCTTTTGCTCCAATGTTTCTCCTTTGTTTTCTTCCTTCTGATCAGCAATAGTTAGTCTTTCTATCTCTTCCTTAGTAAGTCTCCTCATACTGCATTGAGTAGGCACCTCAACAGAATGTGGCCCTGTATAATCTTCTTCAAAGTCAGAAAGGACCTGCTATTCACCCATATGGATATTGTATTTCTGATTTGAGACATTGTACTGATAACTTTCATCCTCTCAAGATGAGTACCTCTCGTCAACATGGTGAAAAGTATTTGAAGTCAAATATACTGTATGATCATCTCCATTGTTTCCATCAACATTCCCTCCTCTTGCATTCTTTGGGCTACAACACAATGATGTGGGGAATGCGGTTTATCACAAAATTCACAGAAGTAATTGTTACTTACCATATAGGTTCCCTTCTTGCTCAATGGATCAGGAGCTTCTTTGTTTCCAGGCCTAGCTGTTATAGGTTTCTCATCCTTCTAGTATGTATTATAAGGCATGTCATGCAACCTCGACCTTTCATTCCTGTAAGTATTCTCCTGTTGGTACTGATAACTGCTACTTTGCTGACGAACCTTAGGATTGTCTCTTTTATCCATTATCCCTGCAGCCCTCCTATTGTTTTCAATTGTCTATGCCATCTTTTGTGCTTCATCCAGATCTCTTGGGAATCTATTTCTCAATTCATACCCTATTTTAGGATCAAAAGCATTCAAATAAACACTCAATGCTACAGAATCTGGAAACTTTGATCCATGAGGTATCTTATTCTGCAATTTATTGAATCTCTAATTAAAATCATAAATTGTGTCATTTTGATCTTTCTGAATCCGTATTAATTCATGAAGAGCAGCATCTGGTGCACTTGGATTCCCATATTGCTCAAGGAATTGATCCTGAAATCCTTGGAGAGAATCAATAAAGACTGCTGGTAGGCTGTTGAACCAATCCTTGACATCTTCAACAAGTGATATCATGAATAGCCTCATGTGTAAATCTTCATATGGAACACCTAAATCTTGGATGAAAGCATTGAAACTTCTCAAATGCTCCTCAGCAGTAATTGCATTACTCCCTGTAAACTTTGGAACAATTCCTCTCCAACTGCCATCCATTGGATAAGGGGATAATTGAATCCTTGCCAAATCAAACTATTTGACCATTGTTGTGTATTGATGGGGGGGGGCGCCAGGTGGGTACTGATGCTGGTACGATGGACCATTGCATTGTGTATGATAATATGGCACATACTACTGACCATGAGGTGGCTGTGGTGAGTATATACTCTGTTGTGTATGATATGCATTGCCTCCATTGTGAAAATTTTCAATTGTACTACCAGGCATTTGAGGAATCCAATGCCTACCTGCATTTGTGTACTCATTCGTTCCATATACAAATTCCATTCTTCATCAAACTTTTTTCAGAGTCGCGACCTACTTTTCCAAAAGTAGGAAAAATGATTATTTTGATCTTTCCCCCAGCGGAATCACTCTTTCTAAATCTTCTCAAATTATAACTTTCTTTTTCCTCCAATGACTCTATAATGTGGTCTTCAACTGAATTTTCTGATATAATCCCCAACAGAGTCGCCAATTTTTTAGCTCTAAAAAACATAGGCAAGATGCCTCAAGAGGCTGCCAATCTCTTGATACGCTTCAGGGTAACATACAAGGTCAAGGGAATTCAATCTTCTACTCTTCAGGTGCTGCTAGACCTAGGTGGGTGTACCTTTCTAAATAAAGCAGACTTGACTTATGATTATCTTTCTTGCACAATGATTTGTCCACAATGGCAAATGGAAGTGAACAAATGAACTCAAACTTGATAGCAATCTTCTGATCTAAATCCTAAAATGCTTAATTAACAGATATAAAGAAACTAAATGAATTCAAATGATGAAATTGCAGAGACCAGTGCCTTATTGGGTATGCAGAGTCCAATGAAACAGAAATGGGCAACTTATTCTGGTAGAAAATCAAATTGTTGGCATATGTTCTATTTACAACTTGTATAAACATGCAGGATTGTGACTACTAAGCTCTACTTTAATAATCCAAATGAATCTCCCTGATTACTGTGATCAACTAAAAGGATTTAATCTCTTCTTGAGAGAACCAATTAATTAACCACATAGATACAACAAATGTGTACTGATAAACTAAAAATAAGCTTGTTATATCAATTTAAACAACCAGAAAGAATCAACTTGGAGACAACTTAGCAATACTTTTCAATAAATTCAACAGACAATTGACACCAAAAATAAACTACCACACTAGCTAAATTTCATTGAAGTCGCCATTTGAAAACATGCACCATAGTCTCTAATAAGAGAATTCTACTCTACTGTTTCTATCTAAGATCTGATCTAAAATCTGATCTATCAATTACAATTAGGAGTGCATACTTATACACCAGCATATGAAAATACAACACTTCAAAATCCATGTCGGCCAAGATCCATATCGATCAACCATTACAATCGGGCATATTCATGTTGGCCACAGAAGAAAAATACATGTCGGCCATAGTGTATGAGTCTGTTAATCATTTGCTGAGTAGTCGCAAAGACATCCCTGCAGGTATGCCGAAGGAAACTATATCGTTAAGCGCTCCTACTATTTATTTCACTTTCGCCGTGACCTTCAACCATCGGGGAGATGTCATACATATATCATAATGTTTCATCGAAAGCCCACTTACCACTTGTATGTCGCCACAACATTCCATTTGTTACACCGAAGTCATGAAGTATCTGCATATTCCCTTTGTATTTCGTTGTAGCTCTATGATATTGGGGAAACAACATATCAAATTCATTATGTCAGGCCAAAAGTTTTTATCACACATTCTGGTCACCGTGACATAAGTCCTTTCTCACCGACAAGTCTATCTGTCCCACGTATGTCATTGTGACTTCCTACTATCGGGGAGACCTCTTGTAGACCATTTTATGTCATACCGAAAGTTCCTTTATCTCTTGTGTTGCTGAGACAAGAGAAAACTCTCGCCGACAAAGTCCCTTTGTGTTCCATCGGTGAGACCGGAGGTCACTTGCCGAGACCTCATGCCGATATCGCTAACTCTTACCAATACATGAATTCATCCACCACCGGTTGATGAGACAATAGAATCTTGCTATAACCTCTCACCGAAAACAACCTGTTTGGCTGAAGCAAACATTATAGCGCAAGTCGGTAAGACTAAAGACATTCGCCAAGACACAATGCCGATAACTCCAAGCTTTGCCGATGAATCTTCATATGTGCAAGTTGGTGAGACCCGACCCATTCAGGGAGACCTCACCCTGGTGAAAATACTTACGCTGATATACCTTTCCTTTGTCGCCAAAACAATATGTATGTCACACCGAATGATGAATGCACAAGACTTGTGATTTATGAGACATTAGATGAGTCTTGCCGATAGGCAACATAGACTCATGCAAGCAAAAAAATGCAAAATGGATCAGGGAGACATAGACCACGGTGTGAATTATGCAAGACCCGATGGAAACAATGAGACAAAAATGGACAAAATGTGAGTAGAATGATAAGAAAACAAACCCATGTGTATATGATGAGGAACTTATGGAAACTTAGGTTTATGCAAAGCATGTGTAAATGTTTAGAAATTTATAGTCCCAACAGGATCCACCTTGTAGAGTACCTGCTCCAATCTTTCCTTTCGGTTCTCGAAGTCTAGCTTCCACATATCCACAAGCCAATGATCATCCTCCTTGAATGCAAGCTCCTTTTCCCAAGTTTCCTTTGGCAGCTTGAGGATGTCCTCAATTTTTGGGTAAGTAGACTCATTTATTCTCAGGAAGTCAGTAAAAAATTTCCTTGTGCCCTCGAGAGACTTTTGTACCTCCAAGAACTTGTTTATTGTCCTAACAACATGATTGATTCCCATGTTTCCAACATATAGGAACTTCCAGAACCATTCTTATGTGGTCTTAGCCAAGTTCTTCCCTTTTTCAATCTTGTCAACCTAATCCTTGGACAACAGTTGTGGTAGAGCTGAGAATGTAGTAGGGAGCTCTTTTGTTGATGACCATTGCTGAATGTAGGCTGTCAAATCAGCCACTTGTTCCTTGAGATCATCCTTGGAGACTTTATCTTGCTATACTAAATGCACCATCGTGGCAACATAATCTTGAAGGTGTTCTACCTTCTACTCCCAAGGAGCAGTTCCCAAGTTGATGGTGGAGATGTTGTAGCCTATTCCTTCTTCTCCCATCATCGAAGTAGCTATCTGCATGCTTCTAGATCTAGAGGCATCCATTGTCACCTTTGATCTACTTTTAGGCTTCTTCTCCTTTTTAGTGTTGATCTGAGCTCGAGCCAATATGGCCTCCAATATTTTTCTTGGATCCTTCAGAGTAGGAGCTTTCTTCTCCAACTTCCTTTCCATCCAATTGGGCATTGAGGACTTTTCTTTGGGTGATTCATGATCACCCTCCTCTCCATCCTTCCTGATTTCAATCTCTTTATCCCTAGGAGCTTCTTTCTCTATCCTTGTATCTTCCTTTTCCTCATCAGAGTCTTGGATGAACACCATGCGTTTGATGGGAGATTTAGCGGGCATGCGTTCCTTGGGGATGTCCTCCCCTTAAGTATCTTTTCCTTCCTTTTTTTCTTCATGCCCATGCCCCTTGGGCTGCTCATTCTCTGGATCCTTGTGGGTTTCAACCTCTTCTTTAGGCCTATCCTCTTCTTTATCTTTCTTTTCCTCACATGGAGGTGGCACATCTTCATGTTCCTTTTGTTGTTCATCCTGCCCTTCTGAGAGAGGTGACTCATATGTTTGGGGATTTATTCCTACTCCCCAACTAGAAGTTCAGTGTCATCTTCCACTTTATTACTAGATTCCTTTTCTTCCTCAGTGTGTGGCTTTTCTATTTCCATTTCCTCTCTGACATCTTTAAACTTTCATGACAACTCGTCTAGGTCTGCATCAAAGGTTTCTATGATATATTTAGTGCTAGAATCTTCTTCTTCATCACCCGTGAAGGATCCTATTTCTTCTCCCTCATGGACTACCTCATCAATTTGCAATTGCTAGTGCTCGAGGTGTTCATGGTAGTCATCTACTTCTTCCTCTAGTGCCCTTGTTGCTTCCTTCTCTTACCTCTCCAACTCCTCGAATATTGCCATTGTGGCCTTCATCGCTGGTGGTTCAGTTAGAGGAGTAGAGATAGGAATGTTGGCAAGAACTTGTGCCAAGGTAGCTTGGACAACTGGGTTCATCAATGCTTTAAAAATCTCTGAAGGAACATTTTGCATGTGTTGTGAAAACGCCTCCGATAATGAAAGTGCAGGCATGGGTATTGTTGCTATTGCTAGTGAGAGAGATGTAGTTGAAGACATGGAAGTAGAAGAAAGTGGAGAGGTGGTGGCAGAGTAAGAATCGATCATTACAACTTGCCCAATAGGTGGAGAAGAGGCAAGGTGGACTGAGATGTCCACCGTAGGTGGAGAGGTAGCAATCATCACCAGGGAGGCCAATGTAAGGGTAGCAGTAGTGGAGGCAGCCGGTGGGGACTTAGGTTGATCAGCCTCCATATCCTCTCCTTCATGGAGTGGATCTTCTTGTATAACAGGAATTTCAGTGACACTGCCCAATTTCTTCTGTTTCTTGGAAGGTTCCCCTTCTGAGGCCTTTCTAGCATACACCTTTGGATTGAACTACTGCTCATCAATGTCCTTCCTTTTCCTTGAGCGAGTGAGTGGAGGAGACTTCGATGTTTCTCCTGTTGATGCAGTAGCTACCCCACCATTTGTTCCACTCGGCTCACTTTCGAGCCCTTCATAAGTCAAGATGACCCCTTGTTTCAATCGGGAAACTTGTCCATCAATCCATTCTTTTGTACAAACCCCGATGGGATTGGTCAAAATGTTTAGGTCATCAACCTCTTGCTCATCCCAATCAATTAGCGATAGTGGCAGATTGGAAAATGCATCATACTGGGGGTCTATCACTATGCTCTCGTCTTCTTCTACCTGATTAGGCACTAGGAACAGGTTCACCCTTTTCAAAAAATAAGTGGTCATCCACATGTAGTGCCTCATCCACACCTCATAGTCATCCTTACAATTGTCCTATAAATCTTCAATGCTATGAAGATGGGCGTATTCATGTCTGAGTGCCTTCCTAATGTGGCTATAGGGGTCCATCTGTGGCCAGGCTGTGTGGAGTCTGAAATGGTACTCGTCCAATTCATTTTCTGAGTTTTGGACACATTGGGAGGTATGAAGCTCGTACATCCCCTAGCCGAAAGAAAGGGGATAAGAAATCCCTGCTAGCTATTTGTTGCTTAAGAGGGTGTGCACATGTCACAGTTGTCAAGAAAGCTCCAACAATATTATCTGGTCATTGGGATACTGGGGCAGCTTGTTTGGTCTTTCCAAGAAGCCTTCTGCATGAATGTATGTAAAATTTGGATACTGGATAAACAAAAAGGAATATTGCTTAAGGAACGCCCGAGCACTATGGGAGACTCGCCACTATATTGCCTCCGTTCGGCCAATGAGTAGACTAGGTAGGATGTCATGTAGAATTTGAAGGTATTTTTGACAGCCATGAAATGCTCATGAAAACAATCACTTATTATCCCTCCCTAGTAAAATGTGGTATCCTCTTTTTCATGGAGAAACTGTTCAACAAAGTAAACCATCCATTCTTGAAAGTAGGCCACAGTAGGAAGGCCCATTACTTTGCTTAGCAGGGTTACCAGATCATGGTAGTCTTCATAGAATTCATTGCGAAAGAGCTCCTGGGGAACCTTTGCAGCACTGCCCCTCTTCTCCTTGAGACAATGTTTATTTATAAGCTTCTTACATTTAATTGGGTCTTCGTCCCACATTTCCTTGCACTCCTCTATGGTTGGAAATTCCATCTCCCCGAAGGTAGGGATATGAAAGGTCTTAGTTATTGCTTGGGCCAACATGTCAACTAACATTTTTCCATCCTTATCCACTATTGTTCTTGTTTCTGGCTGTTATGCCTCCCTGCAAGCCATTACTAGTTTGGGGGTGACAAGAGCGTGAGGAAAACCTGTAGCCTTGGCTATCCCGTTGCTTCTAATCAATCTTGTGTTCTTTGTCTTAGGGTTGATCTTGACCCTTTGTATGAATTTGTTGATGTCTACATGTCCTGTGTTGGTGTCAAAGACTTCCTTCCAATCTATGGCGACTTTAGATTGCAACAATTCCCCTTGGAACTGATATTTCATTTGGTCTTTGTCTTCCTTTCCACAGGGAGATTTTCTTGTTTTCTTCCCTTTGTCTTTCTCTGCGATTACCCTTGAGGTTCCTACACCTGATTCCATATATTCTGCAAATAGAAGAAAGGTGAGCATAATCAAGAATGAAAACACAAAATTCTATCCAAATCAATGCAAACAAAGTTAGATTGCATAATTCATCATTCAAAATCTAACATTTAGTCTAAATTGTAGCTAGTAGTTTACTGGAGGGATTTTGAACGGTCCGAGCCCTAGAGGTCAGACTTCCTTGTTAGGATGGTTTTTTTGAAGGGCGAACAGGGTAGGTTAATCTGTATGATTTCTTCTATCTTTAGATTGAGGCAATTTGACAAGTCCATGGAGAAGAGCATCCAATTTCAATATGTGGGTCAAAGTTCATTTTTGGATTTGGAGGCATTTGGGTCATAATTTGGGCAATCAGAACCCAGATGGAGCTTTGCCATTTGAGGTTAGCTGTTTGGAACGACCTTGGAAAGGAGACACTCTGGGGACGGAGCTCTACCAGCCGTGACCCGTGAGTTTGGAAGGCGGTCGACTCAACTCTCTGATAGATTAAGTGTTTGGGTCGGAGGGGACGGGAAGCCGTTTGATGACTGTCATTTGAAATGGCAGACAAAAGGTGGAAGTTCAACAGGAACAACCTGAAGGACCAAACCTAGTCTTGAACTTGTCTTTCGTATTTCTTTTTTTAGAGGGTTTCATCGGCAATTGGGGCATCGGGTCCCGAAGGCTGGGAGGACGGGCGTGATTGGCTCTTTGGCAACGGTCGGGATGGGACAGAGTCCCGACGGCGGAAGTCCAATGGAGGGGATCTGACGAAGGTTGGGACACTTGAGTTTGTCATTTTACTTGGGCGGCAGAAGGATGATCGAGTTTCAGAGGCTGGAAGGTAGTCTTTGGAAAGTCGTGAGAGACGACGATGTCACCACGACAATCCACAGATAGAAGTCCATGGACCAGGACCCAAAGGGTGTTTAGGATGGTCATTTCAATGCCAGCTGATCAGAGAAAGAGCTAGAGTTCAGGGGCTAGGAAGTAGGGGTGGAAATTATATTTGAAATGACGAACCATAAACGACATCCCAAGAATGGAGTCTTGCGGGGGAAAACCCGGGCGATTCGTAGGACTCCGCTTCAGTTAGAAAGATTGATACTTCAACGACGAGGAACAAGAGTCCCCCTGCCATGGCAGGCCCAAAAGGTAGATTCGCCGCTTGAAGTTTAGTTCTTGTTTTTTATTGACGATGTCATGAGTTGGTGGGCTCGTGAGCAATGAATTCCCTGGCTGAAGACCGATGCCAGGGAAGTGAAGTTCTGTGCTTGATGTATGGGTGATTATGAGGGTTTTCTAAAGATTTGATCTCATGGGTTTTAAACACCTCCTTTTCTCTATCCAATGCATACATTTTTACCCCTTTTATCCATTATTTCTCCTCAAAAATCAAAGAAAAACATAACATGAGGTACAGACAACAAACCTACTATTAGAACCCAACGAATAAAGACGATGAATCCACTGACGAATGCAAAGGACACGCGATGGAAGACTACGAGCTCGAGGGCGGTGCACGACGAATGCTCTGGACCACTCTAATTCACTATGGCTAGCCTGGCATGTGAAAATGACAGGTCAAATTAGCCTATTTATAGAATTTTATGGCATTAAATGCCATCAATAAATGCACGTACGACAGTTAGGGAGTTGGTGAGTTTGGAATTCAAAAATAACCGTGAGGGGTCCAAAACCCAGAAGTTGGAAGGCTGTGAGCTGTTAGCCATTTGAAATGTTAAGCAGAGAACCACCAGCGAAGAGGATCTTGAGGTTTGACAGGCATAACTCCTGCGAAGGACAGCTATTTAGGAAGGGAAAATGCATAACAAAAACCCGAGAAAGGAGATTCGGTAGACCAGGCCCAAAAGGTACCTATGGACGATAGGTTACACAATCATTGAAAGCACAGGGAATGACGATTAAGAAGGTAGGTCCCAAGACACAGAAGGTCGAGGCCTTTTAGCCATTAGAAGCAGCAGATGCAACAGTGAAATCCGATAAAGGAAACCCGACAGGGTGGACCCAGAAGGCGCCAGGGATGTTATTTTGAGAGGCAAAGGAAAATTGCTAGAAGGCCTCCATGAGGACCTGAGAATTATAAAATTTGAGGGGGATGAAACATGGTCAACTTGAGATGATACTATGAGGCTCGCTAACCATTTTAGACACCAAAATAGGGGGCACACAAAACGAGGCAGAAATAAAATGACCTGGAAAAGCAAAAGGAAAAAAGGGTCCTCGTTCTGAATGGGGCGTGTGTGTTGAGGTCACAAGAGTCCCACAAAACTCATCAAAAATTCATTTTTTTAACAAATTAATTGCATATCATCCACATTCATTCCACTTTTTCTACACATGCATTCACAAACCTGCCATGTCACTATATGCAGCTTAACCACTGCATTCCACTTTGCCTATCTCAATTTTCATGCATTTGATAGATCACTTCATATCCCATGAACCGTACATTCCATAGCCTTTAATTCCCACATGCAAACCTATCATTTCATCCATCACCTATTGCAATTACCCAACTTCAAATCAAAATCAAATTGCAGACACTCTTAAATAGCTTTACACGCATAGAGTTAAGTACATCTCAAGTGACAGGTACACATACTAATTTTCCATAATTAACATAGATTGAAATTGCTTTCGATATGTCCTTGCATTTAATTCTACATGCTTTGCATTTATTAATCTTATTTCCATAATTGATAATCAGTCCCTTCACATAGTGTAGTGCATTGAAGTGAGGTCACTTTAAGGCTTTAGTTGGGGGGGAGATAGTATATATTCCAAAGTTTGCAAAATTTCGCCACCAAAAAAAAAAAAACCACACAATCCCTTTTTTCCTTTCTTCCTTTCTATAATCTTCTTATCGTTTGTTCCTTAATTCCAAGCCAATTCAAGATGAAAGAGAGGAATAAGATATACTAGTTGAGATTGTAGTTGTAGAGTGCAAGTGTAGAAAAAAAAAGGATTGGTGAAATTAAAATTGTGAGCTCAAATTTGCAGAGTTTGAGCAGAACAAAGTAAGTTTACCATCATGGAAGGAGATATCATTCAAAGGGAACCATCTACACACCAGCAGATATTGGAAGACAAATTAGTGTTTTCTATTTTCACACAAGCAAGGTGCTTATACTACTTCCTAAAGTTAACGGAGTATAATGAAGATATGACAAGGTAGTTTATAGAAACACTCCAACATGATGAAGCCATTGTTCAAGGATTGAGGGTAGATGATGGAAATAGTAATTTGTAAGTGGATCTAGAAAGTGTATAATGATGTGTACCTACCTAGAAAAATTGGTCTAGCCATTCCTACAAGGACTGGGCCACCCAATGGCTACTGATTCTTTTTCATCCTTTTCAAAGCTTCAAAGTTTGATCTTGTAATCCTTTGTCTACTCTTTGTTCATGCACCTATAAATATTCATCTATGGATCTAGACCTGTAATAAATCTATAAAAAAAATTGTTTGGGTGGCTATATGGGGGTTTACCTCATCAAACCCCTATTTTGATAATTAAACCTCAACAAAAGATAAAGATTTAATAGAAAATAGTGTGTGAGCCCTAACCTTATGTGTGTCTAAGGTTTTTATGAGCTAAAATGCAAAGAAATCCTACTCAAGTGCAATAGAGTATGATTCCTATATGATAATGATAAGATCCAATTATGGAGAAGTCAAAACACCCTAAGTAAATTTGAAAATACATTGATGCCTTGCTTTGGGTTGCAAGTAGAGAAAAGATTGAAGGTGAGAGCACCAAGGAAACAAGTCATTAGGTGGAGGGAAGTGAACAAATGCATCTCCAATCATAGAATCCATCATACTCTTCCATAAACTTCAACCTTCAATCATCTGATAAAGCTTGATTGAATCTATAAATGGACTTGAAGACTTGCAATCTCAAGTAATGCTAATCCAAGACTGAATTTTGCTTGCTTGAATATTATCTCTTGTTTTTTAGTTTTGAAATGGTGAAAAGACTAGGTATTTATAGGCATTTCTCTAATTTCCCAAAAATTAGATTCCAAAAGCTGACATTTACAATTTAATTTTTTGAATGCTAAAATATCACCAATAATCCATTAAAATTTGGGTCTTGGCTAAGAAGGGGGGCACAGTCACCCATGGGAAAATGGGTCCTAGCCCAAATTTTCAAGACACACTTGATCGGGGGAAAAAATAGTTGATTGCATTTATTCAATGCTTGCAATTTTTCAGAAAACAATAAAAATAGGCCTCAAAATATGTAATAAAGGGAATTAGGGCCTATTTAGGAGGGGTTAAAATGCATGAATACAAGGGTCACTAAAATAGGTCCAAAATAAGCATGAAATTATACTATCACCTACAAGAGAGTACAATTTTCTACACTACATTTAGCCCCCACTTTAGTGAGAGTATGAACTTACACTCAGACTCACACTAAAGTAGAAAAATATGTCAAGAGGGGTATGATCGCCCAAATGTTGAAGATATAGGATGAAAAAGGATCTAAGAGGAGAGCTCAAGCCCCTAGGATCTAAGATCCCATGGCAAACCAACATGAGTACAAAGGAACACACACACACACATGCATGATATGCAACAATACCCAATACACAAACATACATGTCAGAAAACACTAAGCATACACAATGAAAATGCATGGTATGATGAAACATAAATATGATGAAGAAATTAAAACAAACACAATGTAAACACAACACAAAAATGAAGAAGACACATGAAAACACATAACAACAATACACAAAAAAACACAAGGTTAGTACTAAAAGGATTCAATTCGATAAGGAAAAGAGACCTCAGTCTTAGATTGTCTCAAATACCAAATGTTATCCATTGAATAGATGTTATCTTGCATGAGGACTAGCAAGTTGTGTTATGCCACATCACTCATGAAACACACGACTCCACTGACAAGAAATTTATATTATGCTAGGTTGTCATATTAAAAAGATGTTCATGACTCACATCATAACAAAGTTCGATATTTTCTAGGTGAATCATAAACTAGGAGGCACATAGGCTAGTGAAGCCGAATATTCACTAAGTGAGCCCCCAAGACAAGGTAAAATGAGAGACACACACTAGCTCTACAAGGTGTACCGACAACAACCATACCAAGAGTTATACTCCTTGATAACCTTGATAAAGTGCCACAAGATACCATGTAAATGCTACACTAAGTTTAACTCCCATGAACAAAGTGAAGCAAAATATGCTACACATGGCTACCAAGTTGTATTATACCAGGTTCCATGAAATAAAAAAGGGTTTGCTCATGTCTAGCAAGTTGTATTATACTAGGTTCCATAAAAAATAAAAACGTTTAATGTCTCAAGGGATGAATATGCCAAGGTTAAAAATCTCAATTGATGTTGTAATAATATCACCACAAAAGGTATTAATCAAAGGTGTTTTTGATTAATACATGGAGGTCACACCTTAGGGAACATCATACGTGATATTACCACCAAGAGAGGACTAGTCGAGGAATAAAAGATAATGCCTTAGGGCATACCAACCATAGCATCACCACTAAGGGGAAAATCATATGCCAATAAAGGTCACACTCTTATGAGACATCCAATCCAATAAAGAAAATCACCACAAAGGAGACACATCACAAGGATTAAGAAGACCACACTTTGGTTGACAAGGTCACCCTTCCTAGCAAATGTATACTATCATCACTAAGAAGGGACCATTTCCTATGCAAAAAATGGGCAAGGGACTATATGCCCCCCTTAAAATGTTAGTGTACTTGCTACACTAACATTTTAGGGAAATAAAGAGGGATCCCAAGGATGAATTCACCTAGGACAAGGCTACCAAGCCTCTTTCCCCCAAGTGTAAGGATAAAGGCAATCCTAGATGGATGATGATATGTTGCTCCTTGTGAAATGAAATATGATTACATAAAGCCAAGTTACCCCCATGCATGGTAGTGAATATGTTATGATACTACAACTACCACATGACAAGGAGAAACAACTAATTCTATTAATTATGATGAGTAGATGAAGTATCATTCATACCCAAAAATTCCCCTAGGGACTCATCATTTTGAAACATATCCAATGACATATTCCCACATGTAGTGTCTATGAGTTCAAGATGCACCAAGGTTAAAGTTGTCTTAGGAGAACCTTGTGTGATGGAATTGATATTAAGTGAAGGTTTATTTGATGCTTTTGTTTCTTTCAAAGGATAATAACCAAGACCTCTTGTTGTTTCTTGCATGCTAGGCTGTATGGGGACATAGATTCCTTGTTCTTTCACTCCACATGCTTTTCCACTATAGTCAGATTTTCTCAACAGTTGATAACCTCTTCCATAAAGGTTTTCCATTTATTTCAAAGGTCGTGGTTCTTCATGATCATCTTCATCATAAGTGGATGTGTAATTCGTATCTTCCTGTTTACTAGAAGTTGTGGAATTAGATGTTTTTGATGACTCAATGATAGATTGTGTTGATATCATTGTGGCTTCTTTCTCTTTTTTTGAATTGTGTGTAATCTTGTACTCTCCCATAAATTTAGGTGGGAAATATAATGATTCCCAATCATCATCCAACAAATTTTTCATGTTTGAAAGATATTTATCTTTATCCTCAACTTGTAAAGTTTCCACTTTTGTAGTTGGTGTCAATGTGCCAAGAGGATTTGTCATTCCTATTTCAGCTTCTAAACACTATTCATATTTAGGGTTAGCTTTTTTCGTGTAAACCTTGTTTTAAGTGTATTTCATCATAAGGTGTAGCATTTAATGCATGAAATTCATTTCATGAATCCATGGTCTACCCAAGAGGATATTATATGGGAGATCTTGGGGCATGACATGGATATAACTTTCTAAGGTAATGTATCCAACTTTGAGAGGTAATGTTGTCACCCCAAGTGGTTTCTTTCCAAAATTATCAAAACTATGGATGGACAAAGAATCTGGTTGAATTTTAGTCTCGTCCACTCTAATTTTATCCAAAATACTTACACTACAAAAATTAATCTTTGAACCATTATCAACAAGGGTATGACTAATCCCAACCTTTGTTAATAACATCCATAATCATCAAAGCATCATTTTGTTTCTATATTTCCACTGAAGGTAACTCACTTTGATGGAATATAATATCAAGATTAACTAAGTTCATACCTTGAATTATGGTTTCCACATCATTTGGTTGCACACTAGGAGGGACCACAACTTGTTTTATGAAACTTTGAATCATTCCATGGTAAGTTGATGATGTTTGAATTAGGTCCCACAATGAAATATTAGCTGGAGTATTATGAAGTTGTTCCACAAGATCATATTCCTTTCGAGTATGTTGAGGTAAATGAAGGGAACTAGAAAAATAGGTTGTGGAAGCAGTAAAAATGAAAGAATGGTTTTCTTTTTTCTTGGTTGCTTATTATTTCTAGTGTTATATGTGTGAGCTATAGTATGATAACTTGGCTACTACGACACATGATTACTAGTAATTTGTTTTACAAAGCTTAGGATATGGCCATGATGTTTAGGAGGTCCTATATTGAGGGGGGTGCTATCATAATAGTGGTTTACAATTCCTGAGAGGAACAGATTTTAGCTGAAATCACATATTTTTAGAAAATATAATGATTTAAGCCTTAAAAAGTTCCACTTTAATGATTCCAATTCAAGAGGGTTTGATCAAGTCACCTTAGATCAAACCCCCTTGGATAGAACCTCACTAGCTTTAAACCATACCTATAAATGTGTCTCCTTTACACCTATCAAAATGCTGATAAAAAACCACTTTTGATTTAGCTTTTGGGGGATCAAATGAATTCATTTAAAATTTATTTCAAATGATTATGGTAGTCCTCAGAACAAGCTATCCAATTAATATAATTTTAATATGTTTTGGTTTTGTTATGTATTTTTTTTTTAAGTTTTATTAAACATAGGTTTTTCATCGAAAATAAATTTCTTTGTTCTTCACATGTGGAAAAATAGAAGATTATCAAAAAAAATAAAAAAATGAGTGCACCAGATATTACAGTCCTTGATCCAACAAAAAATAAAATAAAATTTTGACATATACAAAAAAGTTACGCGATTATACCTATGGTCCGAATTGTAATTCATTTGACTTTGAAACTCGAATAAGGAAACAATATTCAATAAAAAACCATCTAACCAAGTGGAAGCACTAGATATCAGAGTTACAAATCTAAATTTGAAAGAATTAGAATTTTATCCTTCATGGAAAAAAAGTTATGCGTTATACGGTGTGCGTCACTTTTTAAAAATGTTGTTTTTTGAAAAAAATTAATTTTCATGGGAGATGGAAAACGAAGTGCAATTTGATTCCAAAAATTTTGAAAAAAATATTTTTAGAATCTACAAACAAAATTTGATGAGACTCTAGTTTGCACCATCTTCAAATTCCTCACGGTTTAGCCGCTATAGGTGCCCGAATGTGAAGATTTAGTTTAAAATAATAATTGCAGTGTCCAGTTTGGCCAAAAATTGTAAACCACTATTATGGGATCACCCAGGGATGAATTAGGAGGTCCAATAATTAGAGGACTCTTAGGAGGTTTGAACGGAGTTTTAAGAGGTCCAATAATTAAAGGATATCTAATGGCCAATTGTGCATTCATAACCTCAACAAATTTGATCTCTTTTTGATGATTTTCTAACAAAGGGGGATCTAAGGTGGCTTTATCATCTTCACCCAGGCAAGCCATCTTACTATCTTTCAAAAGAAATGTATCAATGATTTCATAATCTTTCCCAAAAATATCTTCCCAAGTAGGAGAGGTAGGGGGAGAGAAACAAACAAGATTCTCATTATGCTCAATAAGTGGATCTTCTAACATCATGGTACCTTCATCACAAGTAGGAGAGGTACGAGAGAAGAACAACTATGATTGTCATGATTTTTCATGATTGCACCCTTTTGCACTAAAACATTCTCACAAGTGGGAGAGATGTTGGGAGATGAATGAAGACTAGGCAAAGTGATATTAAGAAATGTGAATGATTTCATTCTCTTGTGCCATAATATCTTCCCGAATGGGAGAAGTATTGGGAGAGGTACAAACATATTCCTCATGATGCTCAATGATTGGGTCTTCTAACACCAAGGTACCTTCTATTAGAATAATGAAGAATAAACCTTTTGATGTATTGTCATTGATGCCAAAATTGTTTGTTAATAGTTTTTTCTAATCCGATAAACAGTTTTGGTGACACCTTGATTTGGTAACTTGGTCCAAAATTACTCATGTTATAAAATCGGCTTATGTAGCTACTGTATGTTATTTTAGACTAATAAATAAATCTATGATCAATATTTCAATGATTTTGGTTGATCAAGATGAAAGTTATAAATGAAAAAAGTTTGACATATGGTTTCTGGCTCTATACAGTGCAAGATGGTATGAGTTATCTGGTTCAAATTCCTTTACTGTTTGGAATAAAACTTAGCAATTTTGATAGATGGTTTGTAGGTGTTAGTACTACATGTATTCTATATGTCGCGTTCTTATATGATCATATGGTTGATTGATGTTGGTTAGATTGGTTTATTTTATGATTAGGTCTAATTCCTGGCTGACCTAATACTTGAATATGTGCTATGAAGATTAATATGTATTGTGGATGTTAAGGGGATATATTTTAGATTTTTTCCTACATAAATCAAGCTTTGCAGATTTTGATTTGAGCATGAAGAAGTTTTGTTTCAAGTATGAAGCTAAAAAAGTGATTTTGAATTAAATTGGGCTACATCTAATTAGACTGACCTAATTGATGTATGCAGATGTAATAGGGTACATATGTGGAACATTTTTGAGTTGCATAGTGTAATAAGAATATAATGTAATGTGTACAAAATCTAATATTGTGCAAACTTGTGAATTTGTATGTGTGAGATCGGTATAAGGGCATAATTTTTGTGAATGTTGAGTGACTACTAAGAAGAGTAGTATTTTATATTCAGAGCTTCATTGGATTGAATTCAGCACAAGGAAAGTGCATCTTACATCAGTTCACACTTTGGTTGTGTAGCCACTTTCTTTTTGTATCTATTTCTAGTTGTGAGCCTTATAAGGACAATGAGTCCTAGTAGTGATCCCTTGTAATATCTTATAACCTATTATAATATATTGTAAGCTAATCCTCATTGCCTTTTTTCCCTTTTTGGGTTTCCACAAAAATATTAGTGTTCATGTGTTATATGGTTTTATGATCTCTTTCATTTTTTCATTTATAATTGTAGTTAGATACGTTTTGATTATTGGTTGGATTATGACTAAATTATTTAATAGAATACTGATTCACCCCCCTCTCAATATTCTGGGTGTTCAATAATTGGTATCAAAGCCTAGTTCCTTTTGAAAAGCCTAACAACTTGTGGAAGATCTTGGAGTTTGAACAAATGACTGACAAAAAGTGTCTTGTTCCCCCAGAAAATTTTTCTGAAATTGAATATGAAGAAGATGACTATATTTGACAAAGAAGAACTTAAAATTTCTCTTGAAGATCTTCACAGAGTTGAGAGTGAGAATAAAATTCTGAAGGAAATCCTAGGGGAAGCAAATGAATGCATCAAAAAGTTGAGAGAACAAATCAAGAAATTCAGAGAAAGACATAGAGAAGCTAATGAACAGTTGAAGAAGGAAAATGAAGATATCAATGGACTGAAAGTGCAAGTGGAAGAAAAGAAGAGAATTGAGGACTACCTGAATGCCACTATACAAAGCAAGACTAATGAATTCACATAACTTGAACAAGAAGTAGTAACCCTAAGATGAAATCTGGAGAAAACAAGAGCTCATGAGGACAAATTCAAAACAAGTACTACAATGCTTGATGAACTAATTGCAATTCAAAAACCTTCTAAGGATAAAAGTGGCTTGGGACTTGAAGAAGGACAAAGATCAAAGGAAAATAAAACTCCCAACAAGGTTGACAATCAAAAGCAAACTCAAGGAAATGGTAGACAGATTAAGAATAAAAAAAGCAATACTGGAAGACCTCCTATTAGACAACCAAATACTCAAAGGTACCCATCTTTAAATGGTATTTGTTTTTCATGCAATAAATTTGGCCATAAGGCTATAGAGTGTAGAAGTAGAATGAATTAGAATGTTGGATCCTATTTTGGAAAATGTTTTGCATGCAAGAAATTTGGACATAGAGCTACTAAGTGTAGAAGTTAGATGATGAATAGATTCAACACTAGTAGAAGGTTTTGATCTTTCAATGGATACTATTACACATGCAATGTATTTGGACATAATACTAACTAGTGTAGATCAAGAATGAATAGAAGTCAGTTTGTTCATAAAATGTTATATGCTACAATTGCAACAAACTTAGACACATTTCAAGATTTGGAGAAGCAAGAATGGAAGGAAAACTAATCCAGAACAAAGGAATAAACCAGTAAAGAAAATTGATCCTACTGAAGTTAAGAAGGAAATGGAGAAGATTTTAAAAAAGAAAGAGGAACATGAGAACAAGGATGAATCAAATGCATATGTACCTACATCTAGTGCAGATAATTCTTCTGAAAACTAAACCCAAACATGGACTTAGGGGGAGCAATAATAGAGAAATCTAACAACCCCCTGGAAATATGAGGTTTCAGGCAATGACACAGAGATATATGGTGTAAGATGATATGATTAAGCTTCTAGAAAAGAAACTGATAGAAAATATACAAATCTGAAGAATTGTGGAGCATTTTAGGGTTTACAGTATATCAATGAAGTGTTTACCAACTTTTTGGAAATCTAAAGCAATAAATGTGAAATTAGGGTAGATCAGTAAGGTATAAAGTGAAATTATAATTTTTTTCTAATCAATTTTTCACATTTGAAAAAGAGTAGAGTGAATTGAGAAGTAATTGAAGGTGATTCGAAGCAAATTGTTTCAAACCCTAGTTCCCGTTGAGCATGAAAAAGGTATTTACAACTATCTATGCTTTGTGGGTTTGTATTAGAAGTGATTTCACAAACATTTGAAGATATAATTGAGGTTATAATGGCTACACCAACCATAGTTGAGATAACTGAAAGACCTAGACTAAAGTTTAAGAGGTTTTCATGGAAATTTTTTGATAATGACCCCGACGGTGCATTTTTGAAGATCCCAATTAAGGTTTTTCCCATTAAGGGAACAAGAATCTATATACATGGAAAATTGGAAGAGTATGGTCACCGAGTACTTAAAAACCAATGGTATATAATAAGTTGACTGGAGATGACTTTCTGGTAAAACCAGAATATGTAAACCTAGTGCAAAAGAAGCTAGATATTTGGAACTGGTCTCCTAACTTTAGTAGATATTTGGATGTAAAGTATGTGAGGATATCCCTAAGAAAAATACATGAAAAATTCATGTGGACAAATATGCTCGGATTAATCTCTAAGGATGTAATTAAGGTAGTAACTGGATTATGCGATACCAGACCCATATCAATGCTAAAGTCAGTAAAGAATGATGTGGTTATGCAACTAACTGGTGCCACATTTGACATAAGAGCATTAACAACCAAACCAATCACCAGTCCTACAATGAAATATGTATCAATTATGATTGGCCACAAGATCTACTTTACCAACAGAGAGAACTTGATATCTATAATTGCAATCTATGTTGCCCATGATATGGTAGCAAATGGAAAAATTATGATTTATGTGAGTTGCTCTAGTAGCAACTTCTGGAGAACTTGAATTAGACCAAAATGAAGAAGTATGCTTTCAAGTTCAGAACACTGATTGTATGTTTTCTATTCTACTTCTTGAGGGAGCTACTTGGAAGGAGAAATTGTATGGGATAGAATCAGATCGGTGGCACACCAATTTTTTTTTATTTACACAATATTGGAGATTATAAAGCCCAAGATATTGCATTGACTACATTTTTCGTAGTATTCCAAAAGAACATGTATGAAAGAGAAATAATTCCTAAAATTTTGGTGGATAAGTATGCAAATGATATAACCTTTCTTGTATCCACTGATGAATGTATAATATAAGTGGGTAAACCCAAAACATTATGGATTGAGCCTTTGGGATATGATATTGTTGAGAATGAGGTTGAGAGATACATGAATTATTGTTAAATAGTCCTAAGGACTCCTCCCTGCCTAGACATGGCACATATGAGGAGAAATAAACTGAAGTGTACTTAGAGACCTCATCACCTACTAGAACCAAAAGAGTGAATAAACAAGTTGAACAATACTCTGGTATGCATGGCCTTTCAAAAGATGAAGTGGATAGACTAAAGGAAGTTGCAGCAGAAAGGAAAGCCAAAGTAGCTGGTGAGTCCTCTGAACCACGTAGATCAAGAAGATCAACTTCCACCCCTGCCTATGCATTTTCAAAATCATCTGGTGTTGTCAGTAAAAGGAAAAAGGTGGAGCCCAGTGCTCTGACAACGATTGATGTGTTTGCACCCTCCAGACCCAACACCCAAACCACAAAGAGGAAAAATGTACCTCTGGTAACACCTCTTTCCACCTCTGAAAGGAGAAAGAAACAAAAGGAATATAGAGGAAAAAACATAAGTGATGTTGTGGAAGAGGAAATTGAACTTGGTGTGGAAGAAGAAGAATAATTGAAAAGAAAAATAAGTGTTTCCACTAGTGGTGAAGGTGCCTCACAAGAGGCTAACACTGTATTCAAGAAGGCTAAGGTCAATATTGTGGATACCTCTGAAGAAGAGGAGATAGAAAAGGAGAAAGAAGCCTTATAATACATGTGCACAAGAAGCCTAACAAGACAGAGGAGAAGAAAATAGATGAAGACACATCAAAGCTTGAGAAGAAGTCCAAGACTCCTTTGGTAAGAGATCGTTCGCCTATAAAGCTGGAATCTTTGGTTAACAATATATTAGAGCATGATGGTTTATTAGAAGCATCAACCAAATTGTATGGTTAATTTGATGAGGAAGATAAGAAAACAATTATAGATTCCATCATTCAATATATGATCATTTTAGATGCAAATATGGATAACATGAAGAAGAGGGTGACTAATGTTGTATGGAAAGCCTTGGTAAAAAGAAGGCATGAATCTATTAAAATTGAAAACAAGATCAAAGCTGACGCTTTAAATGAGATTAGATCCTCTCTATCTGAGGATGAAAAGGCTACCCTATTGGAAGTATACACTAAGCAATTCATGGTAAAGCAAAGAGTTACCATTCTTATGGCCAGGGAAAAGGACAACAGAAAAAAGTTGAAAAAAGAGACTTTTGATACATTGAGAGATATGCCACAAAAATTTGGGATGATTGTTGCTTCATCATCTGATATAGCTCAAGTAAAGGATCTTGATAAAGATAAAATTATCATTACAAAGGAAAATATTCCTCCTATAACTAATTTACCTGTTTTCCAAGAAGTTGTAGAAGTTAATGATTATTCTATAGAAGAGACTCTGAATTTGGATATTCAATGTCTTAGGGAATACGATTGATGATACACATGCTCCTCTAGAGACATTTGTTCCTCACAAAGACACTGAGAATACAATTGATGAAAATAATAAAGATCGGAATAATAATAATGCTAATGATAATGTTGAAGATCACCATGACAAGCAAAATTAGGATACTAGAAATGAAGGTGAAGAAAATAAAAATGAATAAGAAGAAGGTAAAGATGAAAAGGACAATGATAAGAAAGATGATGAGGATAAAAAGGAGGATGAAGACAAAAAAAAAAAAAAATCCCTTCGGAAAAGAAGAAGAGAAAGAAGAGAACCAAGAAGAAATTGTGGTTGAAAGAAATGAAGAAGAATCCCAAAAGACCATGGAGCCATCAAAGTCATCCGAAGAATCCTCCGGTAATACTCTCGAGGGTCTTCTGACAAGACAAATAAGGATTCAACAAGCCATTCCTCCCTAGTTGATTCAACTCCCATCACAAGGATGTGTAGATCTGAATAAGATCTCACCTATTCAAAGGATGGAGCTCAGAGATACTTTTATTTCCTCTAGGAGAAAGGAGATAATATAAAATCATCAAAAGGGGATTGAGCTAATCAATGATGCCATCAAGACTCTACAGGATGCTACCCCAGTACCACGGTTGAAAACTCTCTAACACCTATTGAGAATTTAAAGTTTCTAGTTGATTCACTTAGGGAGTACACCTCTAACCTAAAGGAGAAGACTACAAAAGAGGTAGAATCAAGGCTTGTAGGGAAAATATTGCTTGAACTACAAATAGATGTGCAACTATGCATAGCAAGGTGATGAAGTTCTTGAAATATGTGAAGGAATATGAAGATGAGGCTCAAATATTATTCTTGTACTGCATGAGGTGGCCAGATGCCACTCAAGGCATTAAAGACTTAATGGACTCAATAGATTCACACTTAGCTAATACCTTCAGAGCTTATGAAATTGCAAAAGATAAAAAATATGCCTCTTGGAATGTCATTTTAGACTTACAATTTTTTTTTTTCACTTTGCAAAGATAGAAAGAGGATGTTATAAGGAAATCTAGACAACTTGGAGACTTGGTGAAGACCAAGCACATTCTGGTGTCAAGTTCCCTTGCAGATGTAGAAAAGATTGAAAAGATAAATCCTAATTCAACTACTCTAGAAGAGGGAGAGGAGAGTTTGGTGGAGTTGAAATCAAAGTATAAGGCACTTGCTACAACCAATAAGAGTTGGGAAGAAGGGAAATCTACTTGGGAAGCCATTCTCAAGGAGTTAGAAGGTGCCTCCACCTTTGGATAATCTTTCTTCATGATTTTCCTTTTATTGTTTCAGTTGCTTTCAATTTTTCTTCGTGCATACAACCGAATAAAATTTTGATAACTCCCTAAGGGGGAGTCAATACATCTTAGTCATTTCTCTGTACATATGCATCAAGTATAATGCCTACAAGTATGTTACTAGTGTACACTTTGTCCTTGACGTCAAAGGGGGAGAATTTTTGAGAAGTGGAAAATGTTTTTGTGCTAGAGTTGTTAATAAATTGCGTGAAAGAGAAGGTTTGTTGAGTAACAGATATTTTGGGAGAATTTTTGATATATGTTTGAAAGAGGGAGTTCATACAAGTTTTTGAAGTTGAATTTTTTGGAGATTCATTTTCGGAACATATTTCTATCAATGACAAAGGGGGAGATTGTTGGAAGAGTGAAGAAGAAACCTTTTGATGTATTGTCATTGATGCCAACATTGTTTGTTGACAGTTTTGTCTAATCTGGTAAATAGTTTTGGTGACACCTTGATCCAGTAATTTGGTTTGGAATTTCTCGTGTTATAAGATCGGCTTATACAATTATAGTATGTTATTTAGGACTACTAAATACATCTATAATCAATATTTCAACAATTTTGGTTGATCAAGATGAAAGTTACAAATGACAGAAGTTTGGTATATAGTTTCTGGCTCTATACAATGCAAGATGGTATGAGTTATCTGTTCTGCATTCCTCCGGTGTTTAGAATCAACTTAGCAATTTTGGGAGATGGTTTACAAGTGTCAGTACTACATGTTGATGAATGGAAATGAGAGTCTAAATCCAAAGATTCAGATTGATTCTAACATTAAACAATGGAGTACCTGCCAACTACATACACATGCAAACAAAATAAACTAACTAAACTCACATGCATGTAAATGGATTTCTATCTCCATTTCCCTCCTATCATCCAAGATCTTGTGTTGTTGAGTTAATTTTCTCTTAGAGCACGGTGCACAAGAGGTTATGGTGAACAAAGATTAGAAGATTGAATATGAATGATATGAAATAATGAAATAAAGCATGATAAAACTAGAATGCTAACATGCAAATAAACTAAGATGAAATGAATAACAAAAGAAAGAGTGCAAACAAAGAGTATTCAAAGTGGATGTGAAGATAACTAAAATGCAAAGAACGTAGATGTTGAATGATCAAGAAATGAGAGAGGGAAAGGTTTAAATAGATCTCCTCAGGGGTGGATCCAATATTAGAGAGAATGTGGGATAAATATATGCATGGTAAATAAATGATAATGGATAAATATATGAATTGATTTATGAATATGCAAATGTATTTTAATGAAACATGTAAATGTATTAATATTTTAATGATCATATATTATAAAAATGGATTTAATGAAAATGATTATGCAAATGGAGTTTATGAATATGGATAAATGATATTTTAATGATTATAGATTTATAAATGATTTAATGAGATGGATAAATATTTATCAAATGGTTATGCATGAAATTTGAATATGAGATGAATTATATATAGAATGGATAGTGGTACTAATAATGGATCCACATATTGATAAAACTCTTAATATTATTAGAGGAAATTTTTATGTGTCTACATTTTTCCCCTCTTTGAGACAATGCAACCTATCATGTTGTTTCAAAGAAAAATTGATCTATTGATACATGCCCCAGAGATACCCTGATAAGGATAATGATGAACATGATATGCCCCTTGAGAGATTAATTGAACGGATTGTAAGAAGATTGATCTCTTGATAGATTACAGGAAAATGATTAGATGATTGATATTGCGCAAGTGATTAAGCGATGATGTACATTTGATGGAAATGAAAATTTGATGGGCATAACTAAAAAATTGATGGAAATGATTAGTATAACTGGGTTGATGAGCTAATTAAACTGATTGAGCTAATTAAGCCGATTGAGATTAATGCTTGCGCAAGACAAGTTGATACAATGATTGATTGATTGATTGATACAATGATTGACTGATTGATTGCTTAGGGGATTATAAGATTTTGAGAAACAATTTTAATGATTTGAGATTTGATTCAAGAGACATACATCAATTGGATACAACAATTGATTGAATTTCTCTACGACTAGGAAGATGAACAAAATGATGAAGAGAAAATGAGAGGGAAAGACAATGAAAGAAATGATTGATGAAAGGGAGAATGCATGGTGATGAGAATTATTGTGCTTTTTAAGTGCTTATATCATCATCAAGCTTATTAGGTTGCAAATTAGTATAAGTGTCTAGATAACATGAACTTCTAGACAACCTGAATACCGTTTGCATTTTTATTTAGCAATGAAGTATAAGAATATAGGTATAAGGACCTTAGATGACCTAAATAATTATTGCATGGAAGACACTATCAGATAAGGAATGCTTTCATCCACAGTAGACTCATAGGTCCTCGATGATTTTAGACAACCACGTCCTAAGACGAGTCATCCTGTGAATGAGAAACAATCCACAGATAGAAAACAAGTGAACATGCCCCATCCTCGCCTCTCTAGTCCAAGACATCCTCGAGAAGCTAAAATACATGACACCAAAGATAAAATCATAAAATAATCAAAGATCAACAAACAAACATCATGCTTCAATGTAGATCTGATTCTTTTCACAGTTTATGTGTTTTAGTTGGATTTGCAAGATGGGTTGATATGTATGTTTCAATGTTTGTTTGATTATTAATCATGGCGCATTTTGATACTATTGAAGTCCAAAGTTGTGTGGTGATCTGAAAGTGTTACTATTTTTTAGATTTTTTTTTAATTATTTGATTTTTAGGGATTTTTTTCAAGACATTTTATGATTTTTATGGGTTTTTTTAGGACATTTTATCACTTTTAGGGATTTTTTCAAGACATTTTATGATTTTTAGGAATTTTTATGACGAAAAGAGATGATTCACAAGTGAGAAGATAGACAAAGATGATATTTTTTCTAACTACGAGATGTTTAGTATCCCAACCCACAGCTAAGGTTGAGGAAATGCCCCAGTCAGGGATATGACCAACCTAGTACACATGGAAAAGCGAGCAAGTGAGGGGAATGCCAAATAATTCACAAGCCATGATGAGTGTGAAAAGGCCATTATGAAGTGGAGGTTGAATGAAATTGGGATGAAAAGATCAAGTAGAGCTCCAAAGGAAAGAGGAGCAAAGCCTCTACACATGGTGTCGATTTCTCGATTTTCACCATGGTACTTGCTCAAGGTGCCACCAAAGTGGTTTTCACCATTGAAAAAATTGATTTCTCTTAATTTTTTTCATTTTATTTATTTATTTATTTCAGGACTTTTTTCTCATTTTTTGTATTTTTTTAGGACTTTTCCTTTTTTTTTTTTGTATTTTTTTAGGACTTTAAAAGAGTGTACTATCTGAAGTATTCAAGTGTAAAACTTGCGGATGTTCATACTATTGATGGGATCACTGAGCAATTTTCCTTTTAGAGTAGATAATTGGTATGCCCCAAATCCATACACAACAGTGATAATGTATGGACCCAACTAGTTTGGCTCAAATTTACCCTTCTCTCTATCTTGTTGATTGTGAGAATTTTCATGAAGGACGAGATCCACAATCTCAAATGTACGCGGTTTCACTTTCTAGTTATAACTTGGGCACATCTGCTATTGGTATGCTCTAAGATGATTGAAACCAGTTTATCTTCGTTCATCCAACAATTCCAATTCCTTCAAACGAAAAACTCGGTATTCTTCATTACTGATTTGATTGCACAAGGAGACGCACAAAGAGGGTAGCTTGACCTCGATGGGAAATATGGCTTCAGATCCATAGACAAGGGAATATGGGGTAGCACTTGTGGGAGTTCAAAAACTCAAGTGATAAGCCCACAAGGCAGGATTCAATTGAATATGCCAATCTTGACCAACTTCATTGATCTCCATTTTAATAATTTTGAGAATGGTCATGTTAGAGGCCTTAGCCTAGCCATTACCTTGAGGAAAGTAAGGTGTAGAAAAATGATGTATATGAAATTTCTCATAGAGTTCACGGAAATCCTAATTTTTGAATGGATGACCGTTATATGTGATGATGGATAAAGGAACACCATAACGACAGATGATATAGTTTAGTATGAAAGTGGCTATTTGTTTTCTAGTGATATGAGTGAGGGGAACAAATTCAATCCATTTTGTGAAATAGTCTATGGCAACGAGAATGAACTTATGACCATTGGATGAAGATGGATGGATCTTGCCCGCAAGATTGAGTCCCCATTGATAAAAGGGCCATGGTGTAGCGAGGGACTACAATTCCTATGCAGGAGCATGTATCAAGTCTACATGTTTTTGACACTAATTGCATTTTTTAACAAACTGATAGGCATCATTTTCCATTCTAGTCCAATAATAACCCATACACAAGAGTTTCTTGGCTAAGGTAGGACTGCTAGAATGTGCCCCACATATACCTTCATGTACTTCTCGTAAAGCAGTTTTGACCTTATCATGCTCAATACATCTGAGGAAAGTACCATCGAGACCTTGGCGGTAAAGGGTATCTACTAAGATTATGTAACAGGAGGCTCGACAGATAAAGTTTTTACAAGATTTATTGGATAGGTCTAATGGCAAGGTGTTATCCTGAAGATAGGTTTAAATATCCGCATACCATTAGGAATTAGGACCAACAATAAGATAGATCATTTAAGATTGTGGTATATTGTAAGTAGGTTCCAAAAGAGGCTCTACCAAGAACTCACAGTAGGCAACATTACTTAGCATTTCCACAAGTGAACCAACTGTTGACATTGCATCAACAACTCTGTTACTATCTCAGGGAATATGCTCAAAAGAAATTGATGTGAAATAGGCCTTGAAATCATACACCATTCTTTTATAAGGCATCAATTTGTCATCTTTTGTTTTATAGTCATCATTAACTTGTTTGATTACTAGCTGAGAGTCACCAAGAACACACAACTCTAGGATTTTCCATTGCACCACCATACAAAGCCTAGAAATTAATGCCTCATATTTTGCAATATTGTTGGTACATGGAAACTATATCTTGTGAATTTTAGGTATACAATCCCCTTGTGGTGTGACAAAGAGAATGCCAGCGCCAAAACCACCTTGTGTGAAGGAGCCATCAAAATTTAAAGTCCAAAGATGTGTAGATTCCATGTTGAAGATTGATTCATCAGGAAATTTTGTAATAAGAGGATGACTTTTTGTCACAGGAGCATCGACGAATTGATTTGCTATAGCTTGTCCTTTGATTTATTTTCTTTTTATGTACTCAATATCAAACTCGCTAATAATCATTACCCATTTAGCCAATCATCCTATGAATGTTGCTTTGTTCAGGAGGTACTTAAGAGGATCAATTTTTGCAATGAGCTTTGTTTGATGCGTAAGCATGTAATGTCATAGCTTTTGTGAGGAAAAAATTACAGCAAGGCATGCTTTTTCAATAGGACTATAATTGAGCTCATATCCCACTAGAGTACGACTAATGTAATAAATGGCACGTCCCTTTCCTTCAGATTCATGTTGTGCCAAAAGTGCCCCAGTGCTGTGGTAGTTGTGGATATATACAAAAGCAAAGGCTTGTCATCTGTAGGGGCTACTAATACTGGTGGTGTCATTAGACACTCTTTGATTTTTTGAAAAGATTTCTCACACTTGTCATCCCATATGAATGGATCATTCTTGTGTAACAGGTGCTGAAATGGTTGACATTTATCTGCAAGTTGTGCTATAAAACAACAGATAGAGTGAAGTTTCCTTTGATATGATCGCAGCTGACTAATATTCTTAGGTGGAGGCATTTCAAGTATAGCCTTTATTTTTGCAGGATCAGCTTCAATTCCTTTAGAGGAGACAATGTAGCAAAGGAGTTTCCCAGAGGTTACCCTAAAGGAACACTTCTTTGGATTCAACCAAACTTTGTATTATTCTAATCTTGTGAAAATTTTGTCCATGATCTCCAAATGTCCAACTTTAGTGTAGGATTTTCCCAACAAATCATCTACATAGTCTTCCAAATAGGTATGCATCATGTTATGAAAGATAGTGGTCATTTCACATTGGTATGTGGCTTTGGCATTTTTCAACCCAAAGGGCATGACATTCCAATAGAAAGTTCCCCAAGGACAAGTGAATGTTGTCTTAATTTGATCTTTAGGAGCAATTTTAATTTGATTGTAGCCTGAGAAACCGTCCATGAGGGATAACATTTTGTGTCCTATTGTCAAATCCACTATCATGTCAATGTTTGGAAGTGGGAAGTCATCCTTAGGACAAGCTTTGTTTAAATATCTGAAATTTGTGCAAACTCGGATGCCGCCATCAAGTTTTGAAACTGGTACTAAATTTGAAATCCAATCGGCATAGTCAACAGGTCTTATAAATCCCACATCTAGTAACTTTTGTAATTCTATTTTTACTAATAGAGCAACATGCGGGTGCATTTTTCTCAACTTTTTCTTAATAGGTTTTTCCCCCGATGGAAAAGACAAGTGATGCATTACTAAATCTGGATCAAGTCTAGGCATGTCTGAATATGACCACACAAATTTGACTTGTCTTTCCTTGTAAAATTGTATATGGTTTATTCTCTCTTCAGGTGTTAATGATTCTACTAGATGAATTATCCTTGGTGTTTCTTTTGTGCCTAGATTTGTTGGTACTGTCTTCTCCACCAACATAGATGATTTTTCATGATAGAGTGCTAAGGGAAGTGTGTCAATCCTTCCATCCCCAGGTGCATAAGAGAGGTTTTCACCCTTGGATGTGTCCTTTATTTTTACTTTTTTTGGGTCTAGTAGCACTGTGGAGTGGTTTTCACTAGAAGAACTATTTATATTTTCAATAATTTTGTGACTGAAAGGATTGGAACCCCCCCAAAGTAAGTTGCACTATTGAGTTCTATGGCGTAACTTGATTTATGATCCTCAAAAGGTGTATCTTCTTGTGCTCCCAAAAATTTTATGATTGCCTCATCATTTTGAAATACATCTAGTTGTGGCGGTCCCTTCTGATCCAAATCAATGAGTTTAAGGTGAACCAGCGGTAAAGGGTCATGATTTGAATCAAAATTTTGAATGGATTCAAGGGTACAAATATTATGATCGGGTTTAGGGGTAGGGATACTATCATATTCATAAATGTCAAAGAAGTCATCGATGGCACTTTTCTCGTTTGTCTATGTAGCATTAGAGGACTCTACTTCCTTACTTGAAGTACGCGTGGTACTCAAGGTCTTATCTTTCTATGTGTCATATCCTAAACTGAGGACTTTTTGCATATGAGTAGGTTGTATTGGTTCCAAGATACCCCGTTTCTGTAAGCTAAGAGGACCTTTACCATCATATACCATTTGTTTCATAAGATCAAATCCTTTACCATATTGTTTAACTGGTATCTTTATTTCCGTTTGTTCTTTTTCTGTATCTTCATATTTGTATAGCCATTTCAAGAGATCAACTTCTTTTGTCTCATTATAAAGGGCTCCCCATTTTTTGAAAGTAGTTGATTTACAAATAATTGTAGTATCTGCATCTAGTGTGGTCTTATTCATCTATGGTTTTCCATAAGTGTGGGGACATAAAGGTAACTTTCCAATGCAAAGAGCATGATTCAAGGTATATTCTCCTACTCCTTATTCTTTTACTTGTATATTGATCTCAACTTCATTGGATTTTGAGGACACTTTTAAGGACTCGGGATCAACATATGATTGGGAAGGAAATGCCTCGTAGTTTCTTGGGATTGTGATTTCAGTTTTAGGACTTAGATTATAGCAATACACGAAAGGGTTTGGATCTCCTTGTATCGCTATTTCAACACCATTGTGTGGGAATTTAATGAACTGATGGTATGTAGAAGCTACTACTTGCATTGCATGAATCTAAGGTCTTCCAAGGAGGATGTTATAGGTCAGGGGGAGATCAAGAACTTGGAAAACCACATCCTTTACCATAGGTCCAACTCTGATTGGTAGAGTAACTAATCCTTTAGATGAGTGTTCCTCTTCATCATATGCCTTTATGGTAATATTTTTCCTTGGATCAACTGCATTTTTAGAAAACCTTAATTTTGTGATCAATTCTCGAGTACAAATATTAAGACCTGCTCCTCCATCTATCAGAACTCGCTTCATCTTGACATTATGGACAAGGACGCCATTGTGTAAAGCTGCATTATGTGATTTTTGAAGGGATGAATCATCATTTTCAGTAAAAGTGAGAGTGTAAGGAGAGGTGATGTGTCCCACCATAGCTTGGAATTGATCCACATGTAGGTCTATAGGCACTGTAGAAGTAGCAAGCGCTTTATCTAGGATAGCTTTATGCTCAAGAGATATACATAGCAGCTCAAGTATAGAAATTTCCACGGGCGTTTTACCTAAATTCTCTATAAGTTTGTATTGTGAAGTTTTTGTAGTGGGTTTTGAATTAGGACCTCTAAGGGTAACTGTGCCTCTGCGGGTAGTAACATTGCAATCAAAATCTTTTACTTTTATAATGAAAGTGTTTACATGATTATCATCCTCACTGATGTTATTTATGGTATAATCTTACTTAACAATAGTATAGTTTACACCACCAATAGGTTCAAGGGCCTTTCCTTTATCCTTGTCATGCTTAGGGAGAGGGTTTTTAAACATCTTGTGATTAGAGTTACCAGAAGGAGTGTGTTTGTCAACTACTATCTTACTGTCATCAATAAGGTCTTGTATTAGATGTTGAAGTTTATTGCAACTATTAGTCTTATGTCCTTTGTGTCTATGATAGTTGCAAAAGTGATCCTCATTCCACCATGGGGGTTTGACTTGTGGATTATATTCTTTCATTTCAGGTAGTGTTATAATATTGTTTTCAAGTTGTTCTTTTAATGCGGATTCAAGCAATTGTCCCAATGGTGTAAAATTTTGTGAAGCTTCTTTATTTTTATTTTCCTTTATATGAACATGGACCTTTAAGGTTGTAGATGGGTGATTTTTTTTTTTTTTGAGTCAACAAGTCCGTCATTGACTACATTCTTGTTCTTTACCCAAAAAGGTGTCTTGTTGCTTGAGCCTGATTTTTTATCTTTGTCATTATTTGATTTAATAGTTCCATCATCAATGAGAGTTTGTTAAATTTGAAATCTCATTTCTATGACTTCATAAAATGAATCCAAGCATTTAAGGCGAAGTTCCCTTCTAATTTCTTTGTTCAAATTTTGGAAAAAGAGGTCAACCAATTCTTTGTCTGGAATTGTATAAGGTAACCATTTTGTTAAATGTCTCCATCTTTGTAAAAATGACAAAAGATTCTCCTTGTTTTTGTTTGGTGTTAAAAAGATTTTTCATAGTCACTTTAAGGTCACAGTTGAAACTATAATTGGAGACAAATTTATTAGCTAGTTCTTGAAAAGATTTGATGGTCAGGGGTAATTGTGAAAACCATTCCATAGCTTCTCCTCTTAGACTGCGAGGGAATAATATCATAAGGTACGTTTCATCAACTACAAATTTCATGGTAGTAGCACAAAATTCTCTTAAGTGGTCTTTAGGATCTCCCTTTCCCTTATATTTATCAAGTTTCGGTATGTCCCAATGACTAGGAAAAGGTGGCATTGGTATGCTTGGATCAAAAGGATAAGGACATATATCTTCAATGGAAAACTTGTGAGATGATGTTTTACTATTTTTGAGAGTATCCAATTCTTGTCTCAGTGTTCTAAGTTCATCCAAAATAGGATTGTTTGTAGGTGTAGATTTTGATGTCTTTGAAAATCTCTTGTAACCAAGTTGTAGGTAAAATGGTTTGTGATCTTTGATTCTATCATCATTGTTTGTTTTGGGATGTTTAGATTCACTATATTTAGGTTGGTCATTCATCGTGAGTAATGATGTGTCAAAATCAAGAGGCATTTTGATTCCTTCATCAACAAGGGCCTTGGAGTATTGTTGTGGGTTACATTTGACTACTTCTGTAAGCACTTTAGTGAATCTATGATCCTTAAGTGCTTATTCTATATTGGATTGGGTTATTTCTTCATAATTAGTTTCATTAGATTCACTAGTTGCAACACTAATGTGGTTCTCCCCATCAAAGTCTCTTCCCCAAGGGTTCCCTTCTTCTTGAAACATTTTTGCTCTTGTTCTAGGGGTCATAGGTGATTTGTTCTGATCGTCAATCCAAGACAAGATAATTTATGAGACCTAAGACTAGGATGCAATGAAAAGGAAATGATTCTAAGATGAGATATGAGAATGGTATGGTATGATATGGCAAGCTAAGAATGCAAGAGATCAAAGGAAACTCTAGGTCTGAAGTTGGTTATGATGCAAGGCTTTACTTGTGATATAATGGATAAACACAAGGAAAAATGATCAAGAGAGGGTATGTAGGAGATGATGAACTCCAAAAGGATTTCCCTACTCAAGGATAATGGTATGTTCCCTAACTCAAGGATGATTAACGTCAAGTGATGCGAGTGATAGATAGCCAATGGTTTGATTTCAAGACCTAGGAAGAGTAGCCTAAGTGTAATCTAAAGGTTTTTTTGAGAAATAATGGATATGCAAGGGTGGAGATATGTAAGGACTAGGTGAAATGAAAGGATTGAAAGATCATAACTTAAGGATGATAAGAAATTTAAGTGATAGGTTCATTTTGGATGTTTTTGTTGTTTGACCTTTTGGGGTTTGCAAGGTTGCGATGTCACAAATTACTGGGTGTGATGTTTGTTTGAGGTTTATTTTAAATACACACACATAAAACACTTGGAAGACAAAGTGGTTATTTATTGGTATATCTTAAGACTAGCACAATCTAGTTATTCAGAAAGGTGTGTATACTTGGTATAGCCCACTGAAATACCCCAAGATCAGTGTGAAACACTTCTCTCTTTTGAGAGCGGATAGCTTAGAAGTTTGGTGGCACTGGCTCCCTCTTACATGATACTCACTTCTTGGGCACACCAAACTTTGAATTTCCCAAAGAGGAATTTTCTATCTCTACTCAAGGGAGTCAATAGTGAGTATCTTCAGGCATGATACTATACCTTGCACTACACCAAGCAACAATCGAAAGACTAGGCTTCTAAAAATAAGAGGTGTCTAATAAGGGCTTTTGGTTCAGGGGATACTATGATAAACTCCCTCAAGAGGTCTCCCAACCCTTAGAACAAGGGATTTTCACATCATAAAGATACTAGAGGAGAGCTATCATGTACCACTTCCCGTTGATTGCAAACTCTCCTTGCAATCACAAATTTATATAGCGGTTCGAAAGGACTTGGCTTTATCCCATTACCGCTTGGGTCGTTCCCACCTTTCGAAGCAGGGTGGCAGGCCCTCTAAAGGATTAAAAACATAAAGAGATTGGTCTAGTTTTTTTATCACTGAGTTTGTACAAGGTGAGAGCATATACCTACCATCTTTACAAGCATAAAAAATAGTGATTTATTAATCCCCTAGTTAAGTCTATGTGAAAAAAGATAGTTGTTCTTTTTAAGCACCAATTGAAATGTGATCTACTCTAAAACAAACAAGATTTATTTGTTTAAGAATAAAGTCTTGGACACACGAAAAACTGCAAAACCACCCATTAGTAGTTTCAATTAATATTCTTCAACAAACGAGGGTTTTATTTTTGAGCCTTAGACAACGAAAAAAAAGATAAACTAACAAAGTTAGTCCCAAAATTAAGAAACTAAATTAAAAAGAAAAATTAGCATTTACCGTAAGATCTAATTAATCTAATTTTAAAAACTAAACTAATTAAAAAAAACTAAACTAAATTAGGAATTCAAAAGCTAACTAAATTAGAAAATTTAAAAAAACTAACCTAATTAGAAATTGGAAACTAACTAAATTAGAAAAATTAAAAACTAACTAATTTAGAAATCTACAAACTTAAAAAAAACAAAAAACTAAATTAGTAACTAAAAAAAAAACTAAATTAGAAAGAATCTAAATCAAATTTGTAATAATCTAAATTTAAAATTAAATATGAATTTAAATCTATCCAAATTAAATTTAAATTTAAAACTAAAATTGAAAAAAATCTGAATCTAAACTACAAATTAATCTAAGCTGACTTAATTAACTGACTAAATTAACAAAAAAAAAGATTAAACAAAATCTAAACTCTAAACTAATTGAAACTAATTAAAAGCTAGTGAAAATCTAATTAAATGAAGGCGGAAGGTGAAGCAACATCTACAGTAAGTGCACCAAATCATAACACTGGATTGATTCAATTCTCTGAAAAAATGATGATTATAGAGTCAGCACCAATCACAAAACAAAATTGGTGGAAAAAGAGAAGTCAAATCCAGGAAAAATGTCACTCAATCTGAAAATGACAAAGTGAACACGTTCAAAGGATATCTACTTAGCTTCGGAAAATTTTGAAAGCTCATCAACAGGTTACCACAACCCTACAAAATCATGTCATTAGATACACCATAGCTACAAGACTCGTTTTGATTCATTAATTAAAGACAAAAATGTTTCTATTTGCTTTAAAGATCGTTGAGATGACATAACGCAATGACAAAAAAAAATGAAGATTTCAACATATCATATATATGCTATTAAATACCACATATCATACCAGATTCAATAACGTAGGATGCATGTCGAAGAATATACCTTTGACATTTATTGACGATGGAAAATGGCTACAATAGCATCACTTGAAATGCATTTAACGTAGCAAACATAACCACATAACATATATCTTTGAAACAGAGAATAATATGTACACCAATACCATAGGTATAATGCAGATATAATGGCATGATATGATGAAATAACATAGAGATAACACAAATGATCAGATTTTGATATACCAAAGAGAATATGATATCAATAACACAGCGAAATATGAAAAAATATACTAGAGAAATATGATTGAAATGATAATGGTATTTCCTGTAAACCTACAAACAAAATCATTAAACCTACAAACAAACCTGCAACAGATTAACTCAAGACATCAAAACTTCAATCGAGCAAAAATGAAACAATAGACAGACTATAGATCTGTCCCACCGAGTGTGCCAAATGTTGATGAATGGAAATGAGAGTCCTAATCCGAAGATTCAGATTGATTCCAACATCAAACAATGAGTACTTTCCAACTACATACACATGCAAACAAAATAAACTAACTAAACACACATGCATGCAAATGGATTTCTGTCTCCATTGCCCTCCTATCATCCAAGATCTTGTGTTGAGTAAATTTTCTCTCAGAGCACTGTGCACAAGATGTTATGGTGAATGGAGATTAGAAGATTGAATACAAATGATATGAAATAACAGAATAAAGCATGATAAAACTAGAATGCTAACATGAAAATAAACTAAGATGAAATGAATAACAAAAGAAAGAGTGCAAACAAAGAGTATCCAAAGTGGATGTGAAGATAACTAAAATGCAAAGAACGTAGATGTTGAATGATCAAGAAATGAGAGAGGGAAAGGTTTAAATAGATCTCCTTAGGGGTGGATTCAATATTAGAGCGAATGTGGGATAAATATATGCATGGTAAATAAATGATAATGGATAAATATATGAATTGATTTATGAATGTGCAAATGTATTTTAATGAAATATGTAAATTTATTATATTTTAATGATCATATATTATGCAAATGGATTTAATGAAAATGATTATGCAAATGGAGTTTATGAATATGGATAAATGAAATTTTAATGATTATAGATTTATAAATGATTTAATGAGATGGATAAATATTTATAAAATGGTTATGCATTAAATATGAATATGAGATGAATTAGATATAGAATGGATAATGGTACTAATAATGGATCCACATATTGATAAATTTTTAATATTATTAGAGGAAATTTTTATGTGTCTACACTACATATATTCGAGATGGCATGTGCTTATATGATCATATGGTTGATTGGTGTTGGTTAGATTGGTTTGTTTTGTGATTATGTCTAATTCCTGGCCGACCTAATACTTGAATATGTGTTATGAAGATTAATATGTATTGTGGATGTTAAGGGGATATATTTTAGATTCGCGCCAACCTAAATCAAGCTTTGCACATTTTGATTTGAGCACAAAGAAGTTTTGTTTCAAGTATAAAGCCAAAAAAGTGATTTGAATTAAATTGGGCTACATCTAATTAGGCCAACCTAATTGATGTATGCGAGTGTAATAGGGTATATATGTGGAACATTTTTTAGTTGCATAGTGTAATAAGAATGTAATGTAATGTGTGTGAAATATGATATTGTGCGAACTTGCAAATTTGTATGTGTGAGATCAGTATAAGGGAAAAATTGCTGTGAATGTTGAGTGATTGCTAAGAAAAGCAGTATTGTGTATTTAGAGCTTCATTAGAACTGAATTCAACACAAGGAAGGTGCATCTTACATCAGTTCACACTTTGGTTGTGTAGCCACTTTTTTGTTGTATCTATTTTTGGTTGTGAGCCTTATAAGGACAACGAGTCTTGATAGTGAGCCCCTGTAATATCTTATAACCTATTATAATATATTGTGAGCTAATCCTCACCATGGTTTTTCCATTTTGGGTTTTCCACGTAAAAATATTGGTGTTCATATGCTATGTGGTCATGTTTTCATTTATAAATACAGTTAGATATGTTTTGATTATTGGTTGGATTATGACTAAATGGTTTAATAGAATACTAATTCACCCCGCCTCTCAGTATTCTAGGTGTTCAACACCTTCTTCACAAGTAAGAGAGGTATTGGGAGAAGAACAATTATGATTGTCGTGATTATCCTTGATTGCATCCTCTTGTACTAAAACATTCCCACAAATGAGAGAGATATTGGGAGAGTGACTAACATGCTTGTTATTGGTTTCATTTTGTTTCCTTAGATTATGTTCATAAGTAGGGAGATTAAAATCATACAAGCCATGTGATACTTTATGAAAACCATATGTTTGAAAAGGAAACATGCCTCTACTTGCCTTATGGATTCACAATGTGTTGTAATAACCTAAGGTTTTAAATTTGTGCAAAAATGAAAACTAATCTACCCAAATTATGCAATGATTAAGAAAATGCAAACAATTGTCCTAAAAATCTGAAAATGATAAGTATTGAAAAGTGAAATTCTTTCAAAATTTTGATTAAGCTAAGAAAAAATACAACTTTGCTTAACATGCAATAGTATTGTTCCAGAATTTCAAAATAGATGTTTACCAACATAAAAAAATGCAAACACAGGGACAAACAACTATGAAAATTTTGATGATGCACTTGTACAAGGATAAGTTTTCCCAAGGGAATTTGAGTCCTTGTTCACAATTCTGAAAACTAAAAATTTGAATGTTGAAGTTGTTTAAGGTTACTATTTTTGTTTACAAACAAGTTGAACAATGGGTATTTTTCCATATTTTACTCAATTTAGAGGAAGGTGATGCAAAATTCAAGTGTGTAACAAAGGTGAATTTTTTTTATAAGTTTTGAAAGCAAACTTTAGATCTAAAATTATATAATAATTTACTAATTCTAAGATGCCACAACCTAAAAAAATGATGATTTGATACAATTTGTTCACTTTTTTTACTTAAATGAAAGATTTAATCTAAATGCCATTAACAATTTCAAACTTTCAACAACTTAATGAATGCAAATATGATCTAAAGATGACTAAAATAAAACCTAATGCAACTTATGATGCAATATGTGATGCAAATTTTATCTTTTTATGATTTTATGATGCATAAATGAAACCCTAAATGAACAATGCAAGAAATGCAATACAAAACCTAGATCTAGGTTTGAAGGACTTCCAATTTCAAAAATTTTGTGATGTAAGATGTTGGATTCACCAAAATGAAACATAAAAATGTGGATAAACTAAGTTTAATTCCCAAAACCTAGGGTTAATGTTCCATCATTCTAGGATTTCATTAGGATGCAAATCAACAATGTATATAGATTGAATTTCAACCTCCAAGGTGAGTCAATCAGACTTTGATTTGATCCTTTTGAGCCTTAGGAATGATTTGGAATAATTTCCATAATTAAACTATATGACCTAATATGAAAAATGCAATTTTCTAAAAGTAAACATACATAAACAATAATTTCCAAGTGGATTTGGAAAGTGCAAACTGATGTCTACTTGCCCAAAAAAATGGTTGGTTGTGCCTACAAGGATTGGGTCCCCCAATGGCTACTAAGTCTTTGTCAACCTTTTCAAAGCTTCAAAGTTTGATCATGTAACTCTCTATCTGCTCTATGTTCCTATACTTGTAAATATTTGTCTTCAGATTTGGACCTTTAATAAATCTGCAAAATAAATTGTTTGGGTGGCTATATGAGGGTTTACCTTAGTCAAACCCCTGATTGGGTAATTAAACCTCCAAAAAACCAAATATTTGATAGAAACGGTGTGTGATCCCTAACCTTATGTGTTTCTAATGTTTTTATGAGCTAAAATGCAAAGAAACCCTACTCAAGTGCATTAGAGTATGATTCCTATATAATAATGATAAGATCCAATTAGGGAGAAGTCAAAACACCCTAAGCATTGCAAAAGTTTTACCCTTGGTCTCCTTATGTTGTGCAGTGTAGCACTTGGGTTTGTGACATGGCTTAACTACCTCCTATGGATCTTGGATCTTGTATAAATATGACGGTTGTATCAGGAATTGATAGGTCGATCTTTTGGTGCAACGACAACCACCAGTGCAAAAATTGATATCAGAGCCAAGGTGAAATGCTTGGGTTGATCATAACATGACTTGATTGCTTCTTGTGGATCTTGGATCTTATATAAATATGGTGGTTGTATTGGGCATTGATAGGTCGATCTTTTGATGCAAAGGCAAACGCCTATGCAACAATTGGTATTAGAGCCAAGGTCACAAGTTCAAACCCCTCACTTGCATTGGGGGGATTGTTGCAAGAGTTTCACCCTTGGTATCCTTGTGTTGTGCAACACAATTCTTGGGTTTGTAACATGGCTTATCCTCCTCCTGTGGATATTGGATCTTGTATAAATCTAGCAGTTGTATTGGGCATTGACAGGTCGATCTTTTGGTGCAATGACAACCACCTATGAAACAAAGTAAATATGAAAATATAATGATACATTGCTTTAGGTTGCAAGCAGAGTGAAGCTTGAAGATGAGAGCACCAAGGAAACAAGTCATTAGGTGGAGGGAAGTCGCCAAATGCATCTCTCAATCCTAGAATCCATCATGCTCTTCAATAAACTTCAACCCTCAATCATGTGATAAAGCTTGATCAAATTTGTAAATGGACTTGAAGACCTAAAATCTCAAGTAATGTTGCTCTAAGACTTTGAATTTTTCTTTCTTGAATATTATCTCTTGTGTTCTAGTTTTGAAATGGTGAAAAGACTAGGCATTTATAGGTGTTTCTCCAATTTCTTGAAAATTAGATTCCAAAAGTTGACATTTAAAATTTAAATTTTGAATGTTAAAATGCCACCAACAGTCCAGTAAAATTTGGGTCCTAGCTAAGAAGAGGGACCCAATCACCCATGGGCGAATGGATCTTGGACTAAATTTTCAAGACACACTTAATCAGGGGCAAAATAACAGTTGATTGTGATGAGTCTAGTTATTAGTTAATTTTTTGATCTTTTTATGCATACTCATAAACATTTCCAGACACTAATTTCATACATATTCCTAAACTTTACCATCTTTTATGCTCATTATGAAAACTTGAACCTGATTTGAAGTATATGGAAATATGGTTATAATATGATAGTTATTGTATTATTAATGTGTGAATATGTATGAATTGAAATGAATATTTGTGCTTAAGCTATGGTTATTAGTACTGTGTAGATGTTGTATGAACTAAATCTTTGCAACAAATGAGCTAGAGGAGGTAGACTGTAGCCCACAACAACTAGGAGGCGCAACCCACAGCCAAAGGAGTTTCCAAATAGTGATGCTATGGAGTGTAAGTTCAATTAACAATATTGGTTAATTCTAGGATTCATTTCTTGACAGTGAACTAGTCACAAGCTTTCGTTGTAGGTACCTGTAGCAACAGTGCCAACATTACTTATTTTACTGTTATGTAGTTTATGATTTTTCAGCATGTGTAAACACCTATGCTAGGATGATATAAGTAGTCTTGAGTCTCTGGAAGCACATAAAGTTCTAGCATCATCACAAGCTTACGTTAGCCCTAGTTGATAATTTAATTTTTTTTCCAAGGGTTTAGTGGATTGTTCAGTTAGGTTTTCCTTTGAATTGTGTGTTTGACACCAAGTCTACTGGATAGTAGTAGGGACACTACAGATTGCATTTATTCAATACTTGAAATTTGTTGGAAAATGATAAAAATAGGCCTCGAAATGCATAATAAAGGGAATTAGGGCCTATTTAGGAAGGGTTAAAAATGTATGAATGTAAGGGTCACTAAAATAGGTCCAAACTAAGTGTGAAATTGAACTATCACCTACAAGGGAGTACAATTTTCTACACTATAGATATAATCCAATTGCCTATAACAAATACTCATCATGTAGAGATATTTCAAAAGGTTTGTCAAATGATGCTTGGCTCAAGGTTAAAGATAGAGTGTCGAAAAAAGTTTAGGATATGAAATGTTGTTAAGTGTTATTTGGTGGGTTGTAATATCCCCTTTGGAAAAAAAAACTTATTTTGCACAAATTCTCCAAACATTAGCATAGGAAGATGGTGCTCCAACAACATGTGAAACCTCAATGAGGGAACTCAAATAGTAGATGAACCCCTAGGTATTTTCAATGAATTTCCACCAATAAACATAGAATCTTAGTAGTTGAATCTATCCTCGATTTTCAAAGTCGTAGGAGTTTATAGTATTGATTTTTCCCTAGAAAATTGGCATACTTTCCACCTGGATGCCTTCCAAATTTTCCTAAAAACTACTTTCACTATTGAATTAAGATGAAATGCTTGGGATTTAAAGAGCTCTAAATTTGATCTTGAAATTGTCCCCCAACATGTACAAAATTGCCATGATTTTCCTTGTAATTCATTCCAACCAAATCCTAGATGTGGCACTCCAATTTGAAAAAAATAATCTTTGATTACAATCTAAAAGTATATCAATAATGCCCAATTGTGATCTCCATGTGAAATCACTCCAAGGAATTGTGGGTTTTCGTCCTCAATTATAGTTCAAGAGGGGTTTTATCCTCAATTAAATTGAATTGAATTCCAATGCTCCATCATGGTGTATAAATAAAAAATATAATGGTTGATCAATCTTACTCCTCCTTTCTTGGCCTCTCTTATATAGAGTTTTTGTTGGGATATGGTGTTGTATACCATTGCATAATTTAATATTTATATGTTGTAATTAAATAATTATTTGGTTGTGATGCACCTAGGTGGTATGGTTAATCACACTAGGTAAAAATATTGGGAAGGAAAAATACTTCTGAAATGAATTTGGTCCCATGCAAAAAATAAAAATTCTTGTTGAAATCGAGCAAGAGTAAATTGTTCCTCTGGAACCCCTTGATTTAATGCTAGAGAATTTCTTGTAGCTATCTGACAATACTCATCTTCTCTCGGTAATAGATAAACCATATGTTCTTCGTTTAATTATTTGGGGACCACTTTATGTTGTATTGTAACATTGTATTATTATTTAATATGTGGGAGACTTGATAATAATTTAATATTGGGGAAATATTTAAAAAGTGAAAAACTACTACCCAATATTAAATAAGGGGTTAGTGGTTTTGTATTCATATTTTTTTGTGGTACATGATTTTATTTTACCACTTGGTTGTATTTGTGTGAGCTTGAGTCTATAAAAGCAAGCACATGTTCAGTGGTTAAGGTTGGCTGAGTGAGTGGGTTGTCATTATTGAGTCTTTCTAAGGAGTGCATATGTGAAGCATGGCATGGGATGTATGGATTCATGCTTGGACACATCAGGATGGATATTCATTGTAACTCTTGTATTGCCTTATTTCTGAATAATATGATGGAATATGAATGTTTTTGGAGGTTTGGTTTTCCCTCTTGAGGGTTTTCCCAGGGTATATCTTGTGTTATCTTGTGGTTTGTCTATTTGATCTATGCATTATGATTACTTGTATGCATGCTTTTCTCTCTTGGGGTTATGTAGGAAATGGATTAAGATTGTGGGATGAATACATTATTGCCTAACAGTTTTCCTACAAAATCCATAACCCTTTAAATTTCCTTAATGACCTTTGATTGATATTTGAGAGGAATTATTTAAAATAAACATTAATTATAAGTGATTATTTTGTATTTTAATTTAACTCAAGGAACAATTTATTATAATATCACTTAAGCGACCACTTATGTGACATTATGATCCTCTTAATTTATTATTATAATCATATTTCCCAAGTGCAAAATTCCAAGGCCCGTGGGAAATGCGTGAAGGGTTTTAACTTGGCTTAATTTAAAAGAGGAGACATTACAATCCACCCTTCCCAAGATTTATTTTCCTCAAGCAATTGCAACTAGGATGCTCTAGAATTTCTTCTCTACTTGATTGAATCTTTCTAGAGTTACAAAAATCCCAAATCAACCTTGGAGATTTGTGTGTTCGTCCACTTGATGCTAGCTTAAAGTAATCTTCAAATAAAACCTCCTCAAATTTCCTCTCTAATTGGCTATAAACCTTATGCAAAGATTCTATAAGTTCCTAAAAATCTCATTTTACTCCAACCAATTTCCATTGTGCCACTCTAATGTGAATTGAACAATTTATGCAAAGTGTCTATAAATGTGGGTGACTACTTTGAGGTGGAAAATTTCATACTTTTTACATTAATCAAGTAAATTTTCCTATTAGAAAGTTCCTTTAAGTGTTACCCCCTTCCTCCAAAATGGAACTTAAATTCCATAGTTTGAAAGTTTTTGAGTAAATTCACAAAACAACACAACCACTAAATACCCAAAACTATATCAATTTCTCCTAAACAAATAATTCAAAATCTCCACATACCTTATGCTCCTCTGTGAGTATGTTGAGCTAACTAATTTTCTTTTTGCAAATAATTATAAATCCCTATAACATTGTTGGCATTACAATTTGCACCTCTGGAGCGTGTATTGACAACATAAAACTATGCACAGTTGAATTGCTATTCAAATTAGGAGGGGAAGCTCCCTCTTTTGTTGGTATGCTTAAAAATTAAAATATTCTAAATCATATCTTTTTGACTCAACTGGAAGAGGCACAAGGTTAAGAAAACAAATACATTGCAGATAAGTTTTTTTCTCTGGTTTCCACATATCTTAATTGCAACTAAGCTAATGCTAAAAGTATCCTATCTCCTCTAGATAAACAAAGCATGAGGAATTAGGAGTAGGGAATTGGTATACAATAAACTTTAAATCAGGATTCCCAAGGAGGAGGAACCCCTATTTGAGGTGTAGGATGAATTAAAGGTTATTGGAAACTACATCAAATGATAAACTTTATTTCTAAATTCCTAAGGAGGAGGAACCCCTATCCAAGGTGTAGATATGAAACAAGCTTATTGGAAACAATACTTAAATGACAATATTTATTTCTAAAATCCCAAGGATAAGGAACCCCTATCCAAGGTGTAGATATGAAAGAAAGACTATTAATCACAACATCTAACGATAAACTCTATTTCTAATTTCCCAAGGAGGACAAACCCCTTTCCAAGGTGTAGATATGAAAAAAAGCTTATCAATCACAACAAGAATAAATCTGGGACAACAAACTACATAACAAGACACACACACAATGAACAATCAAACAACTTTATATTTAACTAAGTGAACAAGTACCTAATAGAAATATTGCACGACAAGGTGAGCACAACAATTTGTTATTACAACAAAAGTTAAAGTACAAATGAGCAAGGGTGATCTTATTTATAGAACTTCAAGTAGGGAACCCTAAAACCTCCTTAAGTTCACTCTTAGTATTGCAAGCATGAAAGAGTTTATTCTCTAAGTCTAACTATATGCAACCTAACAGTTAATTGTAAAACTACCTCAGTTAACTAAACTAATACAAAATAAATGGACGTTTGCAACATGCAAGTCCTTATTGAAATGAGAGTCAACTGATAACTAACATCAGTTAACTAGATCCTAACTGAAAGTCTGACCTCCTCCAAAGATATCCCTGAAGATGAGATAAACATGCATGTAACCAGCAATCAAAACTCAAGAATGATGTTGAGTTAACTACTACTTCTGACTCTATCCTCATGGACACTATAGGATCCAATTGTCTGTCTATTCCAAGCTGTATGAGCTATCATCTCCTCCATGAATTAATTAACTATCTCATCTTCTGAAACTCTGACACTATCCAAAATGATAGGTTGTCTGCTCAACACCTTCTCTCCATCCTTGATCATCTTCTGACACTTTGATCTCTTCAGCTAATTTGTCGAAGCTTGTTGACATCACTATGAAGTGATTCAACCTGGATGCCACAGGATCACCATCAAGACCATTATGAACCAAATTCTAGAATTCAATTTGCACAACCTCGAGATCAACATAGGTACCATTATCATGAAGATAATGGCATAGGATATGAGTGAAAAACATGCTCACACGTTTGATGGCAGAAACAACATCTTCTTTGATTCCAACCAACTTTGTAGAGATTATCTCATACTTTTCCACTTTGAAGAGGTGTTGTTCTCTCCAAGCAAAAATATTTCTTTTATCTTCATTTGCTACAACGACATTGTATGCAACTTCCAACTGAGAAATGAGAACAAAATCCTTCAATTTTCCCTCTACCATAGTCAATTCAAGTGACTGGATTCCCTGACGAAGATCATGTGCATCATACCTCAATTGATACAATTATGTGAGAAGGTATTTTCCTGCAACAATGAAATCCTCAATCTAGTTCTCCAAAAGCCTTCCATGATTGACGAATAGACAAATATTTTGTTGATCTACAAATTTCTCTCAAAGCTATGGAAGAATAGTTGCAACGCTTGTGGTTCAATGAAGAAGACCTAAGATATATTGGCGCAGTTGCTTGTTTTCAACCTTGAGGGCTGCCTTGTCTTCTCTATCCTTCACCACTCGCTCTTCAAGATTACTTGAAGTAACCTTAAAGAGGCTCGTGTCCATGTGTTGAGTGCTCTTGCCAAGATTAGCTTTGACGAAGGTGAAATCACCAACTTCAACTTCATCCAAACTCTTGCCCTCTGGTGGTGTAGCAACCTCGACAATGATCTCTGCTTTAGGAGTCTTTTCTATATGCACCTGCTTCTTGATCTTCTTGTTTGACTTATCCTAATAGGGGCTGCCAAACTAAAATACATCAAGTTGATATGAAGGCTTTCACCTTCTTCTTCCCAAAGTATTCTCAAGCCAACACAGGTGATCAATGTTAACTTCTCAAGGTGAAATTGTTTTTGATGTGTCAACCTCTGGTGGATCAACTAGTACTGAGGTTTCATAAACTGACAATTATGGCTCCAAGTCAATATCAATGGGAGGTGACTGTGGAGAAGATGATGAACCAAGAGATGAAGACCTGAGTTTAGTTTGCACCACTAGCTCTACTAGAACTTCTAGCACCTTCTTTGGTTGATTTCTTTAATTTGTGTTTCCTCTCTTCGTCTTTCCACTAACCTTGACACCTTCAGGTGGATGCATTATGGCCTTAACTCTAGATCTTCACCTTGATGTAGAAGGTAGTGAAGAAAATGCCACTAGAAGCTTTGCAACTGGAATTTCCTATTGCCTCCTATTGCAGTCCAAGAAGTACATGCTAGTCTTGACAACTCCTCTCGACAAGTCCTCAATCAAAGTACTCTCTCTAGCGTACCAATCCAGTTGTCAAAGTGTCTTGCAAGCAACTTAATCCTTGATGAATGTGCTAAGTAACACCTCTCCTTCATCATCTGACAAACCCTCAACATCTTCTGATAGGAAATTAGCAAGCTGAGGAAGAATAAGTTTGCAGTAGTGACGTCTGCATACTTCAAATTCATCTTCACAGTTGACCCAAAAATCCTCAAGTGTTGGCCTGTGTGAATGACTTCACTCCAACCGAGCTACATAGTGACCCAAAGGATCATAGGAGCGTTTCTCGTTGAGGTACTTGAGATGGAGTTTTGACAACTTGTTGGTCATCAACTTGCAATCGATTGTTGTCTTGCACTTGTATATGCCTAGTCCACATGGAAAGGTGAATGCTTTTTTTTTTTGATTGCGAAGAAAAGTGTGAACCTCATGAACCTGTCTCAAGAACTCCATGAACAAGACCTTATCATAAGGGTATATCGGTAGCATCATAGGTTTTCCATTGTAGCCATACACTTGAATATAGGTGAAAGTTAGAAAATGGATAAACCAATCTGCCCAACTCTCCATTACTGATTTTGCCTCAGCCAAAATTCTGATGTGCATCTCATTATCAAGGTCTCCGACTGTCTTCATCAAGAAGTGATTATTCACCTATTTGAAATCCTCTTCAGCCTTTGAGAACTCCAATTGTGGGAAGTATTCATGCACATGTTGAACGCCAAGAGTTCCATTGGTCTTCAAAGTTCTAAAATTGTCTTGGAATGTAATTAAGTAGACAAGATAAGAAACCATATGAAACTCGTGGATTTTAATGAATCTTGTGATTTGCTGGTGAAGAACCTCACTGATCAACATAGCCTAGTCAAAGTGTTCCTTATTGTTGATAATTTGGGACATGACATAGAACATCCACGATCAGAAAACATGAGCTTCCTCTTGACCTATAACCCTGTTGAGCAAAGTAATCAGGATAGAAATCTTGTCCTTGAACTCTCCATGCCCAACCTTCCTTGGAAAGTTAGTTTTCTATTCTTTTAGCCACCTTTGAGAAACCTTTTTTTGAGACCTTTCCTTCTCTTCCTACCATATCTTGTTGCACAATTCCATGTCTATGACAAAATTATCAAAATGGGGTGGAATGGTAAAGTACTTCTTGATATCTCTTGGCTTGAGGCTGCAAATGACTCACCCATAAGCTTATCAGATTTGTCATGTGGATGAGTCGTAATGCTTAATGCATGCAATGAAAAACTCAAGATCAACCACCATGATGGGAATAGAGGTTTCTACCAGCAATCCTGAGCGATCAAGATTCTTGACTGTCATGTTGCCAATGCCTTCTAACATGCTCAATTTGATCACTGGATAAATGTGACCAAAGTCTATGTCAAAGGTTTTCAAAAATTCATGAACTAAGACCGATTTGGTCTTGTATTCTATTGGGTTGAATTGCATTTTGAATATCTAGAGTTTTGATTGTAAAGTCATATATGTTTGGGAAAACTTCAAAAAAAGCTAAAATTGGCTCTTGGTGAGGCTAAATAGCCAGTTGAGGGGAAATTTTTAGGAAATTTTTTGAAACATGGGTTTTGTAGAGAATGAAATTCTAAGCCAACCTAGATTGTCAAAAACTCAAAAAAATGAGTTTTACTAAGGCATGCAAAGACTTTTCAGATTAGAACTGTAGGGGTTGTAGGGGCATCGGGGGCAATTTTTTTGAGAAAAAATGACACATGGGTTTTATAGGCAGCAATGAATTGAACACACCCAGATTCTCCATTTTTCAAAAAGTTGAGTTTTAGGCACACATGCAAAAAAATCTTCGAAAGAAAAGCACAGTACTTCAAAATGAGTAGTGGGGCAATTTTCTCGAAAAAAATTGGAACATGGGTTTTGTTGCTGATGTTATGCTGAATGAACCCAGATGACCAAATTCTGAAAAAGATGCCATTTACTTTGACATGCGAGAGAAAACCTATGACAAGGACAAAAGAATTTTAGAGATAGAAAATAGAATTTATATTATGCCTCTAAAAATGGTGCCTATGCCTTGAATGGAATTTGATGAAGTCTAAAATGCATGCACTTGAACATTGAAGTTTGGAAAATAATTTCTCTAAACAAACTAGACCTGGCACTGCAAAGAACACTGAAAAATGTCACCTATAGAGCCTCTAGATCTTTTGCTTGCATGAGAAAATATGTGTTTGCTTCCACCTGAGATGAGAATAATGGACACCAAAATTCCTTAATAAATAAAATCTAAGAGTTAAAGCATCACATTCAATTAAATCCTAAATTTAGGATGAAATAACCTCATTGGACCTTGATTCAGTTAATTGAACGAAGATAAAACCATAAAATGGGTGCCACCCAGTCATGCACAAATAAATTTAGCACATGCAAGTAAAATTTAAGTCTTGTTGAAGTCGACTCAGAAGTTTAACTGGAGATTTAATATTATTTTAAGTTGAGTTAACAAACTCCTCCATTATAGGGCAGCCAAGTCACTTTAGTTCAAAATTCAAAGTTTGACTTGGGCGCCAACTCTGAAGACTTAGAAATTTTGAGAATTTTCATTTGCAAATGTCACTGGAGCCTATGTTCGATCATTGATTTTGATTGATTGACACATCTAGCAGACTGGCTCACAGTTTCATTGAAGAGTAGGATCAAAACTGAAAAGGTGCTCCTTGAGGCTACAAACCCTAATTTTAACTTCTGAGGCCTCAAAATTTTGGGTGCCCCTAGCCTCCAGGGGCACTTTTCTTCACCAAACTTAGTCAAGTTTCATGCATTTTCATCATTTTGAACTTGATTATGACCTCACTTCATCTTGAGTTCTCTGATACTAGACAAAACTTCAGAACTGGCTGACAAATCTACTGCAGAGCTGGATCAATTCTGAACATGATCTCTTGGAGAGCACTTTTCTTAAAAACATCATTTGGCAGGTGAAAAAATTGGGCGCCCTAGGCCTCCTAGGGTTCTTTTTCTCCTAGACAACAATTTTTCAAACTAGCTGATAATTTACTCAATCTCTGGGTACATGTTATTAGCAAGTCCTATGACTCGGCTGAGATATGCAACGAAAAGCTGGAAGCATCACAAACAGGATGAGTATTTGAGCTAACCCAAACAACTGCATTTGAGGGTCCAAAACCTTGGGTGCCCCTAGCCTCCAAGGGTGCTTTTGCTCTACACAAACATTTTGACCATGATAAAAACCTCATGTTTGACTCCTGATTCTGGCAGTTCAACAACTCAGATTAACCCGCTGATGGATTCATTGTGAAGCCAGATCAAGTCTAAGACAAACATCCTAGGTATCATTTGATCAAAAAGTTCCATCTAGTACCTCAAAAATTTGGGCGCCCCTAGCTAACAGGGGCACTTTTCTGCTCCAATGTTAGTCAAATTTTCATTGATTTCATCCCCCTCGTTCTTTAGTCAATCTCCAGTTTCAAGTGCTAGACAGATCTTCTGGACTAGTTGGTAGGCTCATCGCGAAGCTGACATTATTTTGGATAAGTCTTCTTGGAAGTGAAAAATCTCAAAAAGGCAATCTACGCCTCTGAAATCTAGGGTGCCCCTAGCCTGTAGGGGGCTCTTTTCTTCACTAGACTTGGAATTTTTTTGATGATTTTCACCTCGACAAATATCCCCTCCACCACGAAGCATCATTTTGAACATATCTCGCCATAGGATCTTCACTGGAGCGATTTAAGCTTAGATTTTGACACTTGGTATTTGGCCATCTGCCATTAATGACCTCAGAGGTCCTAATTTTTCACCTGAAAAAGTGAAAACTACCCACTAGACTTAAATTGACTTTTTGTTGATTTTGACTTCACCACTGTGATCGTGAAGTGAAATAAGCCAATCAAAATATTTTTTAGTCAATTCTGACAAGATTCAATTTTTAGGGTTTTTTGCCTAAAAATAGGGATCCAGAAACCCTAATTTTCAAAAATTTCAAATTTTACTAGTATCTTCCAAACATCAAACTGACTAAAAGCTCGTACTTGATTTTCCCAAAAAATGTTTTTTGATGACACTTTTACAAGGTTTAGACTATTTTAAGCAAAATTCCTTAATGAAGCAAAAAATTTGGTTCAGGTACAACATTAGGCTTCATCTGGTGACCATGTCAGATACTTACAACATAGGAGAACCAAGAATCTCAGAGTTTTTTGTAGACCAGTGTGATATCAATTGGGCATTGGAGTCAGTACTTTTCCCTAATCAACTAAAAAGTTAAAAACTTTCCTAAAAATAACCTAGAACAAGACTGCCTAAAATCACCTAAAACATGGAAAAACTTCATAGAATGGGGAAACACAACGACATAATGAAAAAGCATAAATAAATTATTTACAAAAATTCACTCCTCCCTCGAAGGGATGAATTTCTTAAGATATTGCTTGTTGTATGGCAGTGGGAGGAGCCTTCCATTTGAATGCGAAAGAATGTATGTGTTCTCTCCTACAGACTCATGGATCTAGAAGGGCCCTAGCCACAAGGAAGCAAATTTTCCATGCATTCCTTTGGGTTCATGCCTTTTGTCCCATAACAAGACTTGATATCCAATCTCGAAGTCTCACTACTAAACCTTCTTACCAAAAGTCTTCTTCACTTGCTCTTGATGTTGAGTAATTATGTTGATGACCTCCACCCTTTCCTCTTCAAGCTTCATCAGGTACAAAATCCTCTTCTTGATTGGACCTTTAAATTCTTCATCCTCCACCACAGATGCCAACTGCAAAGTGGACAACTCTAGTGTGATGGGTAAAAGCGGACAACTCTAGTGTGATGGGTAACACTGCTTCTGTACCATACAAAAGAGTAAAAGGTGAGCTGTCGATGGCTCTTTTGGGAGTGATTATATCAGCCCAAAAAGCATCATATAACCTTTTGTGCCAAGATCATTGATTTGAGTCAACTAACTTGCGCACAATTGTGACTATGTTCTTGTTTGAAGATTTGGCATGTCCATTACCTTGAGGGTAATAATATGATGTGTGTGATAGTGTGATGTTGTGATCAAAACAAAAATCTAGGGGTTCCTCTAATGAGAAACAAGTTGCATTATTAGCCACAATTTTGTGAGGGACCCCGAAGCATGAAATGATGTTCTCCTTCAAAAAGTCACAGACTACTTATGAGGTGGCTCGCTTGGTAGGAACAACCTCAACCCATTTTCTAATATAATTTGTTGATGTAAGGAGATAGACATGCCCCTTACTGGAATGTGGGTTGAAAGGACCTACAAAATCCATACCCCATTGCTGAAATGAAGCATCAATAATCACTGGCTTGAGTGGAAGGGATGCCAATTTGACTTTTCCAACAAATTGCTAACACATATGACACCTGTACACCCATTCATATGTGTCACAAAACATTTTTGGCCAACAAAACTGTGCTCGCGGGATTTTACTACAATGACTCTTGATGAGAAGTGACCATCGCATGCTTGACTATGAAAACCATCTAATAATCTCTATTGTTGGTCTCTACCGACACATAATAGAAAATTTTCATCAAGTCCATGCTTGTACTAAACATTATTTATAAGCACAAAATTTTGTGCTTTCAGCTTCAAGGTTCTTTTATGTTGTTTTTCCAAGTGACGTGGACATTCTCCATAAGTTGAATAATACCATAGAGTCGTGTACCATTCCTTCGCAAAATCAACTAGTAGGACCAAAGGAAGGTCCTCTTCAATTTTTGGTTTAGGTTCAATTCCACCATTACTTTGGTACTTTTGATCTCCATCTTCTGCCAAATACTGACAAATACCTTTCTTGTGAATGAGCTTGGTTGGCTTGATCTTCATATCATATTCTTGAACTTTAGCAATCTAGTTTCCTCTTTTCGTGCCCATCTCCTGTTGAATTAGCACACTTTTTACTGTTGGATTGGTGGAAAACACTATTGTGTGGGAGTTCAAGATATAAAATATGAAACTTTTAACAACTCTGATGATAGCATATACATTCTTCTCAATTTAAGAATAGCACAATTCACTATCTTTAAAACTGCTGCTCATGAAAGTAATTGGCGAATCTCCTTCACTGAGCTTCTGAATCAATATAGCAAACAGAGTGTGTTTTGATGCATAACAATAAAGGATGAAATCCTTCTCAAAGTTAGGACAAACTAACACTGGTGTGTTAGCAATAGCTTCTTTGATTTTGGTGAAGGCTTGCTTTCCTTCTTTTGTCCATATGAAAGTGGAAGTCTTTTTCATCATAGCTGAAATCTCCTTTTTCAACTCTGAGAAATCCAGTACAAACCTTCTGATAAAGTTAACTTTACTGAAAAAGGAAAGAACTTGTGTTTTATTCGTTGGAAGAGACAAGTTTTTAATTTAATCCACCTGATTCGAGTCAATATTAGTCTCATCTTTGGAAACGCTATGGTCAAGTAACTTTCCCTCTGTCATTGCAAAGATAGACTTCTTAGGATTCACTGAGATCTTGTGGTACCTGCATCTTTCGAACACTTTTACAAGATGTGAAAAATGGTCTTGTCGTTTATCTGAAAAAATGGTCAGGTTGTCAAGGTAGATGACTATTATTTTATTTTTTATATCCCCAAAAGCCAAATACATGGACATTTGAAAAGTTGCACTAGCTTTTGCACATAGGAACTATGTTAGATACCCAGGTGGAGTGATGTATGGGAAAAAATATTTTTGATTCCACCATTTTCTGAATCTCCACTTAGATAGTATCTTGAATCTGTGGATTATACTGTCTTTGCTTTTCCCTGAAAGGCTTGACATCAAACTTCAAAGGAATTGTATGAGACAATTCAATGGGTGTGAAGACCTTCAAGTATTCGTAAGACTAGGAAAAAACATCCTTGTATTGTTTGAACAGGGTGATAAATCTCTCACTTTCTTCTGAAGTACAACACTTGCCCAAATTAACAAGTCAAGGCTTGTCTTCAGTGCCAATGTTTACTTGATAATTCTCAACATAAGTATTAACACCTAAACTCTTTTGATCTTGAATGTATCTGTCATGCTTGTCAAAAATATTCTTTAAAGAAACCAAACCCTTGGGAATTTGATTTCCTCTCAATTGAATGATCCCAAAATATGTGGCTTCAAAGTCTTCTATAAGTGATTCTTTGAAAGGAGTAGAACTTCCTTCAAAGAACAACTCTTTGTAGTTGTCTCCCATGATGAGAAATTCTTCAATGTCATCATCATTGTCGAAGACTTGCCAATTGTCTGAATTATCTGGAATAGTTGGCTTGTAAATTAGCTCAATAACAAATGTATTCTGATGAAAGTTAGAATGTGGCATGAACAAAGCAACTGATACCACGACGACATCGACTCTAGTATTTCCTAAAAGTGGAATGTATTTGATGTCGAACACCTTGAACCCATCGATGGCATTCCATGCCCTATGTCTATAGGATTGAAGGCAATTTTTCCTGACTTGGAATTGATCTTCGATTTGTTTGACGATCAACTCCATGTCTCCTTCAACTCTAAGTAACTTGATCCCCATAACCCTTGCATTTTTGAGACCTAATAAAAGCGCCTTGTATTCCACCATATTATTGGTGCATTCAAATTGCAATCGATATGCAAAAGGATATAAACGAAACTCAGGAGAAGAGATGACAACTCCCACTCCCGAGCCTAATGTTGAGAAACTACCATCAAACTACATCGTCCACACTTTTGAATCTTCATATGATGTAGTTGTGGAAAGTGAAAACTTTTGAATGTCTTCAGTTACTTTAAACATCATAGCATATGTGCCTAGACCTGTGTCTTGATATAACACTTGTGCCTGGGGGTCCTAGGACTTTACCACCGTAAATATTGACTTGGCCTCAGGTTCCATCTTGAAGCTACCTTTCTTCAATGGGATTTTCATGAATGACCAATCCAATTGAATCTCACCCCTAAGGTCTTTGCAGAAGCTTCTACTGAGTAACATCTCGTAATTGTTTGGAATGTCAGCTACCAAGATAGTCATCATAATTTTCTTTTCAGGACAAGATGTCGGCCTTACTTGTGCATCTTTCAGTTGACTGACCAATGGCACCGACTTTGACTCAAGTGAATAACACTTGTCATGAGTTTTGGTGCATGAGAATCCCAATGCGTTCATGATCTGCAAGGGCATGACCTTGTTTGAAGCTCTGCTATCTATGATACAATTGTTGATTTTAAAACCTCCTATATACAAAGATATATAGAATGGTTTTGGTTTGTCTTATGTTGGTACGGATGACTCAAGCAATGTAGGTTGGATTGCAGCCCTCTTCTTTACAACCTTGAGGATCCTCTCCAACTGCTCTGGATGATCTTGAAGATATTCCAATTGTGAAATTTGTACCTTCATCTTCATCATGGAAGACATGCTGTTGAAGTTCACTGAAGACAAATCTTGAGCAACCGACATGGTGTTCTCTTGTGAAGGCTTAGAATTGGAAGTGGAAGGCATTTCTTTTCCCTTTTCATTTGTTTCTTTCTTTTCCTCTTCTTCTTTTTGTGCTTTAAAGTGTTGTGCACATGTGAACACAGGCGATGAAATGTTTTCATGATTGACCGCAAGAGAGTACTAGTGGTATTCTTCTTCTTCTTGTTCATTAACGGGTTCTCTGTTGAAGTATCCCATTGCGGAGTCGCCATCAAATTTTTCCATTTGTAGTAAGACAACATTTGCGTTTGGTGAAGGCACGAAACTTAGCATCAACAAATCCCATGATTTGATTCATCCTTTGATTTTCTGGACATGTGGATCTGGTGTGTGCATTAGTGTCATGGAAAGAACAATAGGTTGTGGGTTTCTCAGTATCAACAAGTTGTCTTAGTTGCGCTAGTGCAAACGTTGACTTGTAATTGTTGAAAGGCTAGAAGTTATTCCTCTTCGGCTGGTATGGCTACTGAGGTTGATATGGTGGTGGTGTAGACAGTTCATGCTTCCCTTGAGTGGGTGATTGTCTTTTGAGGATAGTCAACTCATTGGCTACCTTCTATAGTAGTGGATCAGCAGACGCTTGAACAAGCAGTCTGATCAATTCATTCTTCATTTTCCCCATCGTGATCATGTTGTCTTCAAGCTTGATAGCTTCTTCTTGTGTAAGCTATAAATCCCCTCCTTGGCCTACCTTCAAGAAAAAGGCTATTTTTGACGGAAGTGCATTGATAAAGTTGCTCATCAAAATCTCATCGAATGGATTGAGAGTATGGAAAAACGTGTGACAAGGCAGTTAAACCTTGCTACGAAGTCCCTCATTGGTTATTGTGCCTCCATCTTTGAGTTTGAGAGTTGTGCAAATAATTAATGACTGTCTTTAATGGGCTTGAATCTTGCCAAGAATATTTCACTCATGACTGCCCAACTTGTAATAATTCCTGGTTCAAGATGGTTGAACTAGTCTACAACGTTATTCTCAAGAGTCTCAACAAAGAGACAGACGACGATGTCTTTGTGTGAAACATGCAAAATAGAATAAGCCACTATAAGTGTTGAGATGTGTTCATCAGCGTGTCGATCCTCATCGTCATGAAATAAAAGTAAGTGCTTTCACAATCCCTTGGGCAACTCATGGTGTCCTTGCAAGGCTAATGGTCTAATGTTGTCACCCCAAGGTAAGGGAGTTGGACGTCTTGCATTCCTTGCATTGTTGTTATTTCGGTTGTTGTTTTTGTTGTCACCTATTGCTTCAATTGGGACTGGAGATTCTTCTTTAGATCCTTCTAATAAATGCTTAGGAACCTCTTGAAAAATTGGCTCTTCTTGAAAGAGAGTATTATTTCTCCTCGTGTATACTTGGTAAGCTAGGATGATTTATTCCCATGCGGGTGGTGGTAAAACTAGTCTACCAGCTGCAAGATCCTCCCTTTCTTCTTCTTTGTCTAGAGTAGTAGCTGTGTTCCTCCACTAAGTAGATGATGTATGATTTTCAAAGATAAACTTCACAGGCTACTAATGATATCCAATTGCTCGCCTTGAATTAGCACAAAGTTCGGTTGTATAATGGTCGGAGTAAGTTCAGGTTGTTGAACTGAAGCAGTAGGATAGTAAATAGTCATTCCTATGACATAAAAGTTTAATCTTTTCTTGAATTTTTCTTTCTTTGTGCCCCATGGTGGGTGCCAGAAAAAAGTTGGTGTTACAATTCACACCTCTAGAGTGCGTATTAGCAATGGACAACTATGCACAGTTGAATTGCTCTTCAAATTAGGAGGGGAAGATCCCTCTTTTACTGGTATGCTTAAAAAGTAAAATATTCTAAATCCTATCTTTTTTACTCAGCTAGAAGAGGCACAAGGTTAAGAAAACCAATACATTGCAGCTAAGGTTTTTCTCTGGTTTCCACAAATCTTAACTGCAACTAAGCTAATGCTAAAACTATCCTATCTCCGCAAGATAAATAGAGCATGAGGAATTAGAAGCAGGGAATTGGTATACAATAAACTTTACATCAGGATTCCCAAGAAGGAGGCACCCCTATCTGAGGTGTAGGAAAAAATAAAGGTTATTGGAAACTACATCAAATGATAAACTTTATTTCTAAATTCCCAAGGAGGAGGAACCCCTATCTGAGGTGTAGATATGAAACAAGCTTATTGGAAACAACACTTAAACAAAAATATTTATTTCTAAATTCCCAAGGAGGAGGAACCCCTATCTGAGGTGTAGATATGAAACAAAGCTTATTAATCACAACAAAAATAAATCTAGGACAACAAATTGCATAACGAGACACGTACACAATGAACAATCAAACCAACTTTATATATAACTAAGTGAACAAGTACAAAATAACAATATTGCACGGAAAGGTGGGCACAACAATTTTTTATTACAACAAAAGTTAAAGTACAAACGAGCAAGGGTGCACTTATTTATATAACTTCAAGGAGTGGGGAATCCTAAAATCTCCTTGAGTTTACACTTAGTCTTGTAAGCATGCAAGAGTTTATTCTCTAAGTCTAACTATATGCAACCTAACAGTTAACTGGAAAACTACCTCAGTTAACTAAACTAATACAAAATAAATGGACATTTGCAACATGCAAGTCCTTATTGAAATGAGAGTCAACTGCAAACTTATATTAGTTAACTAGATCCTAACTAAAATTCCAACCTCCTCCAAAGATGTCCCCGAATATTAGATAAACATGCATGTAATGAGCAATCGAAACTCAAGAATGATGTTGATTTAACTAATACTTCTGACTCTATCCTCAGGGACACTGCAAGATCTAACTGTCTATCTATTCCAAGCCGTCATGAGCTATCATCTCCTGCATGAATTCATTAATTGTCTCATCTTTTGGCACTCTGACGCTATCCAAAATGATAGATTTTCTACTCAACACCTTATCTCCATCCTTGATCATCTTCTGATGCTCTTTGATCTCTTTAGCTAACTTTTTGAAACTTGTTGACATCACCGAGAAGTGATTCAAATTGGATGCCACATGATCACCATCAAGACCATTATGAACCAAATTTTGGAATTCAATTTGAACAACCTCGAGATCAACATAGGTACCATTCTCATAAAGATAATGACACGGGATCTGAGTGACAAATCAGCTCACAAGTTTGATGGCAACAACATCTTTGATTCCATCCAACTTTGTAGGGATTCTCTCATATGTTTCCACTTTGAAGAGGTGTTGTTCTCTCCAAGAGAAAAGTTTTCTTTTATCTTCATCTGCTACAACAGCGACGTATGCAACTACCAACTGAGAAATGAGAATCAAATATTTAGGTTTTCCCTCTACCATAGTTAACTCAAGCCACTGAATTCCCTAACGAAGATCATGTGCGTCATACCTTAATTGATACAATTCTGTGAGAAGGTATCTACCTGAGACAATGAAATCCTCAATCAAGTTCTCCAAAATCCTTCCATGATTGACTAACTGACCTAACTTTTTTTGATCTATAGGTGTCTCTCGAAGTTGTGGAAGAATAGCTACAACACTCGTGGTTCCATGAAGAAGATCTGAGATGTACTGTCATAGTTGCTTGTTTTCAGCCTTGAGGGTTTCCTTGTCTTCTCCATCCCTCATCACTCGCTCTTCAATATTACTTGCAGCAACGTTAAAGAGGCTCACGCCCATGTGACGAGTGCTCTTTCCAATATTAGCTTTGACGAAAGTGAAATCAACAACTTCAACTTCATCCAGACTCTTTCCCTTTGGTGGTGTAGCAACCTCAACAATGATCTTTGCTTCAGGAGTCTTTTCTATATGCACCTGCTTCTTGATCTTCTTGTTTGAATTATCCTGATAGGGACTGCCAAACTTAGATAGATCAAGCTGATATGAAGGCTTTCGCCTTCTTCTACCCAAATTCTTCTCAAGCCAACATGAGTGATCAATGTTAACTTTTCGAGGAGAAACTATTGTTGCTATGTCAACCTCTGGTGGATCAACTGGTACTGAAGTTTCATGAACTGACGATTTTGGCTCCAAGTCAATATCAATGTGAGGTGACTGTGGAGAAGATGGTGGACTAGGAGATGAAGACCCAGCTTCAATTTGCACCACTGGCTCTACTAGAACTTTTGACACCTTCTTTGGTTGATTTCTTTGATTTTTGTTTCCTCTCTTCATCTTTTGACTAACCCTGACACCTTCAAGTGGATGCATTATGGCCTTAACTCTGGGTCTTGACCTTGATGTAGAAGGTAGTGAAGAAAACACCAATGGAGGCTCTACAACTGGAACTACCTTTCACCTCCTCTTGATATCCATGAAGTACATGCTAGTCTTAACAACTCCTCTCGATAGGTCCTCAATCAAAGTACTCTCTGGCATACCAATCTGGCCGTCGAAGCGACTGGCGAGCAACTTGATCCTTGATGAATTTTCTAAGTAACAGCTCTCCATCATCATCTAACAAACCCTCAAGTTCTTCTGATAGGAAATCAGCAAGGTGAGGAAGAGTAGGTTTGCAGTAGTGACGTTTGTGTACTTCAAATTTTTCTTTGCAGTCGACCTAAAAGTCCTCAAGTGATGGCCTGTTTAAATGACTTCGCTCTGACCGAGTTGCATAGTGACCCAAAGGATCATAGGAGCATTTCTCACTGATGTACTTGAGATGGACTTTAGACAAATCGTTGCTCATCAACTTGCAATCGGTTGTTGTTCTACACTTGTATATGCCTAGTCCACATGGAAAGGTGAATGCTTGCTTCTGCCAATTGCAAAGAAAAGTGTGAACTTCATGAACCTATCTCAGGAACTCCATGAACAATACCTTATTAGAAAGGTATCTCAGTAGCATCATAGGTTCTCTGGTGTAGCCATACACTCGAATATAGGTGAAAGTGGGAAACTGGAAAAACCAATCTAACTCTCCATTGCTGATTTTTCCTCGACCGAAATTCTTGTGTGCATCTCATTATCAAGGTCTCTGACTATCTTCATCAAGAAGTGATCATTCACCTATTTGAAATCTTGTTCAACCTTTGAGAACTCCAATTGTGGGAAGTATTCGTGCACATGTTGAACACCAAGAGTTTCATTGGTCTTCAAAGTTCTAAATTTGCCTTGGAATGCAATTAAGTAGACAAGATAAGAAACCATATGAATCTCATGGATTTTAAGGAATCCTGTGATTTGTTGGTGAAGAACCTCACTAATCAATATAGCCTAGTCAAATTTTTCCTTATTGTTGATAATCTAGGAGATGAAATAGAACATCCATGATAGGAAAACATGAGCTTCCTCTGGACCTGTAACCCAGTTGAGTAAAGTAATCAGGATAGCAATCTCGTCCTTGAACTCTCCATTCCCAACCTTCCTTGGCAAGTTAGTTTTATGTTCTTTTAGCCACCTTTGAGAAACCTTTCTTTGAGACCTTTCCTTTTCTTCCTACCATATATTGTCACACTCCTCCATGATTATGACAAAATTATGAGAACAGGGTGGAATGGCAAAGCACTTCTCGATATCTCTTGGCTTGAGGCTGCAAATGACTCACCCATCGGTTGATTGGACTTGTCATGTAGATGAGTCATAATGTTTAATGCATGCAATGGAAAACTCAAGATCAACCACTGTGATGGGAATAGAGGTTGCTGCTAGCAATCCTGAGCGATCAAGATTCTTGACTGTCGTGATGTAAATGCCTTCCAATGTGCTCAATTTTATCACTGGATAAATGTGACCCAATTTTGTATCAAAGGTCTTCAAAAAGTCATGAACTAAGACCGATTCGGTCTTGTATTCTATTGGGTTGAACTACATTTTGAAAATCTAGACTTTTGACTGTAAAGTCGGATATGTTTGGGAAAACTTCAGAAAAAGCTAAAAATGGCTCTTGGCGAGGCTAAAAATAGCCAGTTGAGTGGAAATTTTTAGGAAATTTTTTGAAACATGAGTTTTGTAGAGAATGAAATTCTAAGCCAACCCAGATTTTCAGAAACTCGAAAAAATGAGTTTTACTAAGGCATGCAAAGACTTTTCAGATTAGAACTGTAGAGGTTGTAGGGGCACCAGGGGCAATTTTTCCCAAGAAAAACTGACACATGGGTTGTATAGGCGCCAATGAGCTAAACACACCCAGATTCTCCATTTTTCAAAAAAATGACATTTAGGCCTGCATGGAAAATAATCTTCAGAAGAAAAAAAAGCACAGTACTTCAAAATCAGAAGTAGCGAAGCAATTTTCTCGAAAAATTCTGGAACATGGGTTTTGTTTTTGATGTTATGCTAAATGAACCCAAATGACCAAATTCTGGAAAATATTCCATTTACTTTGACATGCAAGAGAAAACCTAAGACAAGGGTAGAAGAATTTTAGAGATAGAAAATAGAGTTTATATTTTTCTTCTGAAAATGACGCCTATGCCTTGAATGAGATTTGATGAAGTCTGAAATGCATGCACTTGAAAAATGAAGTGTAGAAAATAATTCCTCTAAAAAACTGGACCTGGCACTGGGAAGAACACTGAAAAATGTCACATGTAGTGCCTTTAGATCTTTTGGCTGCATGAGAAAATGTGTTTGCTTCCACCTATGATGAGAATAATAGACAACCAAATGCCTTAATAAATAAAATTTATGAGTTAAGGCGTCACATTCAGTTAAATTCTAAATTTAGATGAAATAACCTCATTGGACCTCAATTCAGTTAACTGAATGAAGATAAAACCCTAAAATGGGTGCCCCCAGTCATGCACAAATAAATTCGCCATATACAAGTAAAATTTAAGTCTTGTTGAAGTCGACTCAGAAGTTTAACTAGAGATTTAATATTATTTTGAGTTAACAAACTCCTCCATTATAGGGCGGCCAAGTCACTTTAGTTCAAAATTCAAAGTTTGACTTGGGTGCCAACTCTCCAGACTTAGAATTTTTTTGAGAATTTTCATTTGCAAACGTCATCAGACCCTATGTTCAATCACTAATTATGATTGACTGGCATATCCAACAGACTTGTTGATAGTTTCATTGAAGAGAAGGATCAAAACTAAAAAGGTGCTCCTTGAGGCTGCAAACCCTAATTCTAATTTATGAGACCTCAAAATTCTAGGTGCCCTTGGCCTCCAGGGGTGCTCTTCTTCACTAGACTCAGTCAATTTTCATCATTTTGAACTTGATTCTGACCTCACTTCATCTTGAGTTCTCCGACACTCGACAAAACTTCAGAACTGGCTGACAGGTCCACTGCGGAGCTGGCTCAATTATGAACATGATCTCTTGGAGAGAACCTTTCCTAAAAACATCATTTGGCAAGTGAAAAAATTGGGCGCCCCTGGCCTCCTGGGGTGCTTTTTCTCCTAGATAGCCATTTTTCAAACTGCCTAATAATTCACTCAATCTCCGATTGCAGGCTACTGACAAGTCCTCTGACCCAGCTGAGATATGCAACAAAAAGATGGAAGCATCACAGACAGTATGAGTATTTGAGCTAACCCAAATAACTGCATTTGAGGGTCCAAAACCTTAGGCGCCCCTCGTCTCCAAAGGAACTTTTGCTCTGCACAGACATTTTGACCATGATAAAAACCTCATGTTTGACTCTTGTTTCTGATAGTTTAGAAACTCAGATTAACCCGTTGACGAATTCATTGTGAAGCCAGATCAAGTCTGAGACAAACATCCTGGGTATCATTTGATCAAAAAATTTCATCTGGTACCTCAAAAATTTGGGCGCCCTTGGCTAACAGGGGCGCTTTTCTGCTCCAATGTTTGTCAAATTTTCATTGATTTCATCTTCCTCGTTCTTCATTCAATCTCTAGTTTCAGGTGCTAGACAGATCTTTTGGACTGGCTAGTAGGCTCATCACAAAGCTGACAGTATTCTAGAAAAGTCTTCTTGGAAGTGACAAATCTCAAAAAGGTAATCTAGGCCTCTAAAATCTAGGGCGCCCTAGCCTCTAGGGGCTCTTTTCTTCACCAGACTTGGAAAATTTTCTATCATTTTCACCTCGATGAAAATCACCTCCACGACAAAGCATTATTTTGAACATATCTCACCATAGGATCTTCACTGGAGAAATTTAAGCTTAGATTTCAACACCTAGTATCTAGCCATCTGCCATTAACAACCTTTGAGGTCCTAATTTTTCACCTGAAAAGGTGAAAACTACCCACTAGACTTAAAATAACTTTTTCTTGATTCTAACTTCACCACTATGATCATGAAGTGAAATAAGCCAATCAAAATAATTTTCAATCAATTCTAACAAGATTCAATTTTTAGGGTTTTTGACCTAAAAATAGGGGTCCAGAAACCCTAATTTTCATTTTTTTCAAATTTTACCAATATCTTCCACACATCAAACTGACTAAAATCCCATACTTGATTTGCCAAAAAATTGTGTTTTGACAATGCTTTTACAAGGTTTAGACTATTTTAAGCAAAATGCCTTAATGAAGCAAATAACTTGGTTTGGGTACAAAAAACATCAATTCCTTCAAAGTCTTAATATTTTCTCAACTACCATATCCTTACTAGTGTAGTTATGAGTAGCTCCCATATCAAGGAAAACTAAAAAAAAATTCCATATAAAATCTCTTGAAATCTTGAAGGATGGTATCTTGGTGCTCTTGAAAGAGAAGCAAGTGTTCCTCTACTATGAATGTGGTTTAAGTTCCTCTTTTCCTTCCTCATTAAAAACTACCTCAATATAATGAAAATTTCCCTCACCCATTTACTAATAACTAAATTCTTTATTGTTAAGACTATGACCTACAATTATGCATAAGACTCTTCCATCTATGGAACTTCTTTCGATTGGTCCAAAGATGGTTACCTAGGTATGTAGTCTCCAAATCTATGGCTCTTTTAATAGCTTATCGTAAATACAATGGATTAAACACCTTCATCAAACCCTATAGAGGTTAAGTTAACCATTCTACGAAAAGGACAATTAATCTTATTTTTGTTACATCAAGCACCATTACAAATAATTTATGGAATTCCTCCACATGTTTTATACCATTCCATCTTTTTTCAATTGGGCCAACTCTTTAAAATGAACTTCAAAATATTTTCAATCAAACTATGACCTTGGGTAACCAACCCATGGTACCACCATTCATGTGTCGTGTCTTCCAAGTGTAGGGTGAAAAATTTGATGGTGTCTTCCTTGACCGTAGGTTTTAGAGATAGGTATGTGTCTAATATGCACCCATGCATGCATAGTACACTTATAAGAACCACAAAAAGTGGAAAGTCTCAACTTACTCAAAGCTTATTGATGATTATTTTGCCTTGTGTTGTACCCAAAATAAATTTTTGGCATTTTGTATAAATAGAGATAAATCATGTGAAAATGTTGTCAAAAGTTTGTTTTAGGTCAAACCAAACATAGGGTTTTTGTGGGTTTCTTTCAAGAAACACATGTGCAAAATTTCAAAAAATTGAAAATTAGGGTTTTATGCCCCTATTTTCAAGGAAACCCCCAAGAATAGGACCTTCCCAGAAATGATCAAAAATTATTTTGATAGGATTAAATTACTTCACGATCACATTGGTCAAGTCAGAATAATCAAAAGAAACGTTTTACTCTAGTGGGTCTATTTATGTTTTTTAGGAACAAAGTTAGGAGCTCTACAGCCATTAATAACAAATTGGCTAGTACCCGGTGTTGAAAGCTAAACTTCAAAAGCTTTGACAACGCAACCATGGCGAAAAAGGATGAAAAAGATGTTTGACGAAGGAGATTCTCAAAACCGGAAAAGGCCAAAATTTGGCTAACTCTAGAAACGTTACGAAGGAGAAATCAGTCCAAGATGTAAAAAGAGCCCTTTTCAGTGAGAGGCACCCTTGATTCTTAGGGGGTAAATGTAGACATCTGACTTCTCTAAGAAAATCATCTTCTTTGTGCTTGTGCTAGCTCGACAACGTCAAATTCAACAAGATGATCTGATGAAGCAATCGCCGACAAATGTTAGCAGAGTGAAAAGAGGCAGTTGACAAAGACAACAAAAATGATGATTCAGCATTGAGAAAAGAGCCCTTTTCAAGCAAAGGCGCCCTTGAATGGGGTGGTCCATATGTTAGTTTTAGGAAATTCATGCCTTCGTGACATCTCTTCAACTTCGTTTCAGTACGACAACAAATCTATTAGCCAAGCTACGGGATGAGTCAAACAATTGCAGTGGTTGATTAACTGGAAATTCCAAATGAAGGTTTAATCAGTAAGTTACAAGCTACAAGCGCCCCTGCTGGCCAAGGGCGCCCTTCCTTTTGAGGTACCTGATGACCTCATCAGTAGCTATCGTGTGTAAGGAACTTGTTTAGCTTAGTCCCAACCTCTTAGTCAAATCAACAACATGTCATTAGGTTTGTTAGGTAGCAAGTGGAAGCAATCAAGTGGTAAACATCCTAGAAAGAGACTAAAAGCAAAGCATTAAAAAAATGTGCTAAGGCATGATGCAAAAAGAGCCCTTTCCAAAGAAAGGCGCCCTTTATTTTGGGCCTCCAGATGATGTCAAATGATAGAGGGTTCCCCAAGATGATCTTCATTGTTTGGTTTGATCTCAACAACAGAACTGTAAGCACATGAATCTAACAAGTCAATCGCCTAATTATGAAGACCAAACTGGAGTAGTTTCAAGCATAAATATCACTGATGCAAGAAGGAAAAAGTTCCCTTTTCAGTGAGTGGCACCCTTGAATAAAGGGACCTTTAATTGATTTTTAGAAATTCAAATTCTAGTCATTTTTTTGTAAAATGGAACTAGTTACCTGATGAGATATCAAACGAGATCATCTGATTCTCCGATCAACGAGGATTCTAGATTAAGACACAGGAGGTTAGGAATAAAAGGTTGAAGAACATATATCAAAAATGACTAAGGAAAAGAGAAAAGCGCCCTTTCTTAAGAAAGGCGCCCTTCTTTATAGGGCCACAAACTCAGTTTTAAAGCTTAGTGCCTCCCAGGCACTTCTCTTCAACGCTTGCCCAACTCGACAATGAATGTACTAGTAGCTGCTCAGGATCGACAGATCAATCTAGATTCAGGATCAAACTAAGGTCCTTCAACAGATAAAATAATAAAAAATCTTTCAAAACTCAAAAGGGACGCCTAAAAGGGTCAAAGGAAAGTTTGTTAACTAAAAGTTAAGATATTTTGAGACAAACTTGGCCAACTCACTCCACGATCAGTGGAAATCATCTTTTTGAACTCCATATCAAGCCAAATCAACTCTTGATCATGAGTTAAGTTTCCAAACTTATGGATCTGAGGCTTGAGTCTATACAAAGAAGATCTAGGCGTCCTTCATTATTTTGCAGGTTGATGATCAAGAACAACAATAAGCTCTCAAGGATGCCATTTCCAGATCTGGCCAAGATTTTTGACCGTTCTTCGATATTTCTTGAAGATCAAAGGTAGAGGATTAGGAGATCAAATGAATACATTAGGAGATCAAAAGCAAGTAAGAACAAGGATTCCCCATGAAATCCATTTACAAAACTCAAATTAGGAAAGGAAACAATGAAGAACTCAATGAAACAAGAACTATAGATTCAATCCTAATTAAAATAGCAAACACATGATCCCATGGGGGAATTGGTGCCAATTTGATGTGAAAATTGGCCCTTTCCCAATTCCTAAGATGCAAGCTTGATGTGTTGAAGAGATTTGATCCACTTTGTTGATGAAGAATGAGAGCTCCAAGCCAAAAATCTACAAAAACCTAACTAAGAACTCAAGGGTGATGGATGAAATTTGATAGATATTTGAGCATAGTAACTTTGCATAATTTGTGGATGCCAAAATGAAGAGATGAGCTCTTTATTTATAGAATGTGAAGATGGATGAATGTCCAAAATAGAGCAATGTGGGACTAACATTCATCCAATGGCAAGATGCCACTTGTCAACCTATGAGTGGATGGAGGATGTGCAAGTTTTGAAGAATGTGCAAAGAGGGGGGAGATTCAAATTCAAAATATGGCTTGAAGGATGAGGTGAAAGGTGAAGTTAATGCACATGGCTCAAGAAAAGGACATGTAAGAGATTTTAAATGCTTTGTTGGAAGGGACAAGTCCTTTTGGGGGGAGATTTCAAATTTGAAGAATATTCCATCTTTGATACCTTTTTGAATGAAAATAGATGATTTATAAATCAATTAAATTGATTTTCATGTGCAAGTTGCAAAATCTAGAGGATTTGATGGATTAAGACTAAGATTAATTAGGATTTGATTAATTTAAAGGAGATTTCGCTGATTTGACCATTTTGACGTAGATTTTAGGACTTAAATAACTCAAAATGAGAAGAGAATGATTTAGACCTAGTTAAATAAATATTTTTGATTTATTTAACCAAAAGGGGGTTATGTTAGATTAAATTAGATAAATATTTGACTTATTTAATTTAATTAGATGAACTTTAGAGATTTAATCAAATAATATTTATTATTTAATTAAATAAAGATAGGAAGAGGAAACGACCTAGCTAATTACATAGAGACAATGATTTAATTAAATCAAGGGATTTATTTAATTAAAAGGGGAATTATGATGACTTTAATCAAATAAGGCTATTCGATTAAATGGTTAGACAGAGGGATAATTCAAGATGAAGCGATGTTAGTAGATCAAGATTGAGTGTATGTACATTTTACGTGTCTACATTTTTCCCCTCTTTGAAGCAGTGCACTTGTTGTGTTGGTTCAAAGAATAACTTTTCCATGATCAAAGGTCAAAAATTCTCTGATTTTTTTTTGGATGCCCCACTGTTGCCCCAGCGAATGAGTAATTACACTGGTATATTGCCCCCTCGAGAGATCGGGTGAAGAGGTTTGATTTGAGGGTCGATCTCTCGACAAAGAGGTTCAAGATCAGTTCAACTCAAATATTTGATGTAGACAATCATCATCCATGGGTATCCTCATGCCTATTTTGATATATTACACCCACTTGATCCTGATTTGTACCATGACAATTACATTATTGATGATATAAATGAGATGATTATGATGTTTATATGTAATGGATCATATGATGATGCATGGATGATATGGATGCAAATGATGTGATATGATGATGCTTTTATGATTATGCAAATAGATGATAAATGTATAGTTTATGAGATGTTTAGAATAACTAAGCTATATTATGCAATGATGGGGATGAATGCATGTGGTATGATTAATGCTTTCTATATGATATGATATTCATTATGTAGTATGTTGACGGTTTTTGGATGCAAGATGGATGCATTAGCGATGATTTATGATTAACTGTCATGGTACCATGTTAGCATGGAAAATCAAGAGAGAAGACAACAAGAGATTCCAACAAGACATGAGATGATGATGATGATGATGATTACTTGCCGAGGAGTTGGGATTTTCAAAGGGCCAATTACCTTATGTTTGATAACACACGTAGATATGATGCATCAAGGTATAGAGAACCAAGATGGTGTTGTACCTAGTGCGATGGACTTTGACTCAACAAGCAGGATAAGAGTATTCTTGTTCACACTTGACATACGGAAACCTTGCTAGGATGTACCTAACAAAGCAAGTATTCACCAAGTTATATTACAAGAATGTCAACAAGCACAACTGTGAGACAAAGGATAATGATCATTGCCCCATTCCTATCTCTCTAACTCCTTCGTTTGGATATCATAGAGAGGTCCTTGGAATGAGTGCAATAAGATAAATCAAAAGAAAAGATCAAGTACACAAACAAGCCAATGTTCTTCATACCTTCAACCAAAGGGATGTGTTTTGATAGGATAAGAATCCAAGGTGATATCCAAAATGATCCATTGCCCGAACGATATATCCTAGGACATGCATTGTATAGGATGATGATGGGTTGATAAGTTGATTGATAGGCTGTTGATATAAGGTTGTGACATGTTTGAAAATGATCAAGAGTTTGATTTAGTTTTAAAGGTTTGTTGTTTCGATTTTGATTTTACATTTGAAGCTTGCTTTTCTGATTGTTGTGATTGTTTCTGTTTGTTTTGCCAAAGGATGAAGGTGACAACTAGTTTATTATGGATGATTGATTATCGCTAGTGAAAGCGAAACGGGACAGATAGATTTTTTGAGTTTTTTGAATTTTTTTGAATGTTTTTGAAATGTTTTGAGGCTATTTTTGGTTTTTGGATTTTTTTTGGATTTTCCAATGTTTTGGGGTTTTCTGAGATTTGATGGATGTTTTTGGATTTTTGTGTCTCGGGGGCTAATCAAATATTAGCCTTGCCTATGTTTAAGCTCAGAGACGACATAGTTCGGATTTAGTGTTTTTGACACTTTTATGACTTTTTGAGTGTTTTTGGATTTTCTTGGTTTTCTGAATGTTTTTGGATTTTTCACATGATTTTGACGATTTGGATATGGATGTGTGTGATGATATTAGTGATCTATTTGGGATTTTGTTGAAAACCAAGCTAGGGTTAATTGATCTAATTGGTGGATTGATGATGATAACATTGTTGAGGATGCACAACAATGCAAGGATAGTGTTAAGAAACACAAGGATTATGATGGATATCCCAAGATGATGATGGATTGATTGGATTTGATTTTATCAAGATTGATGAAGCTTGGTTTGGAACAAAATATGTTTTGGATGATTTGATGTGACGTTGAAGCACACATTAGATGCGACTGATAGTGATTGTTTGGATTGACGTTTGATGAAAGATGAAGATTGATAAGGAATGTCTTCTCGTCAAAATATGCCATGGGCTAGTAATTTGGATTTTTTCCCACAAGTGGTGGACCAATTTTATTTCACATTTTCCAATGTTCGGATCACCACATAAGTTGGAGGATATAGATCAAGATTTATTCCCGAAGCAAGATGTAAATATCTACCCCCAATGTCTAGCAATGTATGGAATGTGATGTGTGGATGCTTAGATAGGTGTATGGATTGAGGGATATGGATTATCTTGTGATAAGAAAAGGTGTTCAGATAAAGAATGCTCATTTGGATAATGCTTCATGGCTCAGATAATGTTGGGTAGGATAGGATCAATGAAAATGACCCATGTCAAGATGTTTATCGTAAGCAAGCGTAAAGTGTGCACCAAACTTTGTCAAGATCAAGATAACTTGGACTATGTATGCAGATGGATGAAAATGGATTCAATAAATGGTTTATGGATGAATGGATTTATTATGGCTGAGATGGATGGAATGTTGGATTTAGTATGGCTAAGATGGATGGAATGTTGGATTTATTATGGATGAGATAGATGGAATGTTGGATTTATTATGGATGGGATGAGATGCTTTCACCTAAACGAGCGCACGTAGATGCTCGATTCTACACATGACGCCCGTTTTCTAGGTTTTCATCATGGTACTTGCCCAAAGCGCTGCCCATGCAGTTTTCACTAGAGGACGATTTTTTTCTTTACTGTTTTCAATCCTTTTTTTGATTTTTTTGTATTTTCATATTTTTTTGGTTTTTTCTGAAAGATTCATGCTGACCCACCTAGTGGTTTCGATGTAGATGATTTTGTCATAATGTGCCATCGGTATCCTGCCTGAAGAAGTTGCTTTGCTAAGATACGTGCACTTGAATGCAACTTTTGGAATTCCTGATCTACTTTGTCGATACCAGAGTTAACTTTATCTTTGTGTGCACATCGCGATAGAGTGCCTTCTGAATCCTTATGATGAAGGGTTGTTTCTAATACATGGTCAATGTAAGAATTGGATATCATGTGTGGAGGCATGGATGGAGTGTGTTTAGAGATAAACGATGGATTGGTTGACAGTTTGGAACCTTTGACTCTCCAAACTTCGGAAGATGAGCAATGATGGGTGGATACAGAAGTGTGCATGGAATTAGGATTGATTCCTTGATACACTTTGTGTGTCGCTTGAAAAGCCTGTTTTTTCTTTTGTGGACATCTTTGATGGATACTTTTCCCCTTTTTATTTTGCCCCATAGTTTCTTTGACTAATGGAATTTGATAGGGATGATCTTTCTTTGTATTCTTTGGTATCCATGTGTATTTGATTTGTCCATTATGCTTCTCAGCTTCTTTTTCTTTGATAATGTTCTTCGTACTTTGATTCAAATCTTTCTTTCAAAGTTGGTCCCAATTCGTGGATGGGGTGATGGGTGGATGAAAATTCATGATGTGGCTAGTTGTAGTATTGGCATCAGTTTCATCATAAGGACTCTTCGTGCTTCCTATGTTGATGTTTTCCTGAGACATAGTTTCCCCCAGTATGGTGGTAGTGGCACCTTCGTTCCTTGATTTTGCTTGTTTTGAGATGTCTTGTTCAGTATGTATTCTTTGATAGATAACCATGACAAATGATATTTTGATTTGCTGCTCTACTGGCTCTGGAATATCCTGTTCTATCTGACCTGTTTCTTTGAGTGGATAATGTTGGATATCTTCATACATGATGTCCTCAATTTGAATTTGGGATATATCTAATCCTGATGTTGAAAACTCAATTTGACTGTAGGAATCAATAATCTTCTCTTTTTTTGTAATGAAATTCTTCTCTAAATCAAGATCATCTACGTGTCCATCCATAGAAAGCATCTCATGGGTAGATGGAGGAGTATGTGCTATATGGATATGATCATCTTGTATAGATAGGAGAGTATCCATTAGACCATTGTAGTAGCTTGGAGATACAAACTCTTGATCTTGAATGATTTCAGAATTGCTTTCGACATGCTTTAGATCAAATTCTTGGCATGGGCCAGTTTCAAAGGATGGATTACTTATAAAGGTTTCTAGGATATCTTCATTAGGAACGGAAAGTGGTTCATTATCCTCTTGATCTTTGAGTGGGCTTAGATCAAGTGTCAAGTTGAGGATTCCTTTAGTATCTGTAATCATGAGGTCAAAAGGGGTCAACATGTCTTGGAAAGGACCATTGCTAGACCTTGGTGAAAGATTTTGATCATGTTTAGGAATAAATTCTTGAGATATGCCCTCTAACTCATAAGGCGATGTGGAGACATTTTAAATTTGATCATTGGTCGATGGATCGCAGATTATTTCCATGGGATCAAATAATTCTAACACTCCTTGAAATAGATCACTAAAAAGTGGCTCTTGATGTATGGCGAGTTGATCATCGGATGGGGTGGAAACATATTCAAGGTGCTCATTGATGGAGAGATCTTGATCGTTGTTTTCAACAATTGTGGTGGAGGGATTTTCAATGTCTTCAACCATAGGGTCAAATGATGTTGACATTTCTTGAATTGGATCATTGTTGGGTATTGTTGGTGGATTTTGATCATGATTGAAAAGAGACTCTTGATGTATGTTAATTTGATCATTGGATGAGGTGGAAACATCTTCAAGGTGTTCATTGGTGGATAGATCTTGATCATTGTCCCCAATAGTGATTATCTTTTGATCAATTTAAGGTCTTGGATGAGATTTTTGAGTCGAATACAACTTGATGTTGTGTGTCCCTTTGTTTTGTGGAAATAACAATGGTGGTCCTCGTTATACCCTGGTAGTTTAATGAGGGGTTCTTGATAGTTCCCATAGACGGGGAGCTTGATGAGATTTCCCTGTACCAATTGTTGCAAGATTGATTTGATTGGTCTCCCAAGTGGTGTGTATTTTCATTTGTTACTTTGTGAGATTTTTACTTGACCTTGTGGTGATTGATTTTGGAGATGTGGTGATTGATCTTCGAGATGGGGTAATTGGGTTTGTTGTTGATGTTGTTGATCTTCATATCCAACCTCTTGACTTTGGAGATATTGTTCTTGATGCGGTTGTGGACACAACTCAATGCTTTTATGACATGGTCTAACCAATGGAAGAGTGTATTGATTTTGGAGTGAAGATATCTCTTGGCTCAATAATTCAATTAGTTTGGCATGTGAAGCAAGTTGCTCTAGCGAAATTTGATCTTGATTTTGAATTTGACTCCCTTGATTTGGCTTTTGTTCAGTTAGATTTGGGATGTACACTTGTGGTGTTTGCATGGGATCATGGACAAATTGATTTTGGTCAATGTTATGATTTGGGATGATGTTCAGATTTGGCATGATAGGTTGAAATTGAACATTGTTGGTGTTGACAATCACATTGCCTTGATTTAGGTAACTTTGATTTTGCATGGTGTTACCTTGACTTGGATTAATACATGGAGTTGTTAACATCTTGTTTGGACTTTGAACAACATTTGTATGATTCATAAACATATTTATCCCAAAGTTTTCCAAGTGTGGATTTGAAATGATCATGTTTGGTAAAGTTGTACTTGGTATGTTCGTGTTTGGCATGTATGGATTTGGTGGGATAATATTGTTTTGTTGAAGACTCATGCATTGAGTATTTGGTTGATAGATTTGTAAGTTTGAACTTGGATTTAAATCTACCATCAGAAAAGGTGTTTCAAAATTTAGATTGGGTATACTCACATTTGTTGTACCATTGAGGTTTGTAGGAGATAATGATCCCATGTATGGATTGTATAAATGTGAGTTTTGAAAATCAATTGGAATTGTAAGGCTTTGATAGTTTGGTTGATTTAGACCACTCATGATGAATGAATCAAGTTTATATTCCATGTTCTTCTTGTGTTTTGACCTTTTTGCAAAAGTGACCTCTAAGGTGTTTAGGACCAATGATGAGATGAAGGATGGAAGGGGTGAATGATATGGGTGTTGTTTTTCTTAGGAAATTTGGATCAATGCTAGACTTTAGGATTTGGTTTTGATTGGTTTTGATTGGATAATGAACTTGTAAACCCTAAGATGTTGGATGTGATCTTTAGGATAAACTTGTTCAAAGGTGTGTTAATTTAACTAGAGGTATGAAAAAGGATGCATTCCCATACTCCTAATTAAACAAGGTGATTTTGATTTGGTTTAAGGATGTACCCAAGTCTAGATAATGATGTTTCCAAAGCTCTAAAGTTTCTTGTGGGATGGGATGATAAATGTTTGAAATGGATGAAGTGTTTGATTTTGATCCTAAATGAACCTAAGAAGGACTTGTTTACAAGGCCAAGGTTTTGAAGAACATGATTTTCCCTTCAAACCAAAAGATCAATGTTTTCTCAAAAGACCATAAGACAAGATACACAAGCACATGTGTGGGGTTCAATTGATTTCATTTTGATTAGTGAATTGATTTTACCACAAACACTTTCTTGATTATATTTTCAAACTAAATGTCCAATGTCCTAACTTCTTTTCATCCCACAAAGTGCTATGTGGAATTCAAGGAAATCAAGGCAATGGTTACCTATTGTTTATCTTTAGTAGGTAAATTGAGATGTAAGTTCAAGTGTTTAGAAACCTCTAAGGATGTGAATCCCAAGGGAAAGCAATAACACATGAATTTGGTCAATTGTATTTACCTCCTAAAGGGTTTGAAATTTTGATGATGATGTTAAGTGTTTGTTTCCAAGATGTTTTTGATCAAGCAATGCATTTTGTAACCCAAGAATAAGTACAACCCTATGGATGTGAAAGACAATATTTGTTGGATTCCCACTTGGACAAGTCCAGCACGCTTATCTTTAGCAAATGGTTAGATGTTTGACCCCACTGGCTCCCCTCCACAACACTCACTTATACGGGGAAGCCAAGCATCAACACCCATGAAACTCCCATGGCATGTTTTCCATTTCTACTAAAAGACCGTAAAATTGTGTGGCTTCAGAATGACTGTTCTTGCACCAACAAATAGATTTAAGGATTTTGGCAATTCTAGAACATGGGTTTTAGTAAGGACTTTTCGTCGTGGAGATTGACCCATACGGCGAGAGTCCCCTTTCGATCCACCTTGTCGGAATCAACTGTGTGATATTGGCGTTTACTCCAATACACATTTATATCCCTATTGGAAATACTCTTGGCTTTAGAGTGTTACCGATTGAGTCGCTCCCTTGGGTGAGTACTTTTTCCCAAGGAAAACCCTCTAAGATAGACAAAAGTGAGTAAAGACAATATTCGTAACTCAATCAATCTTTGTTGGCAACAAAGAGAGAGAATGTACGCAATAATGTCCCCACTCACACTCGCACAAGATTTTGTTCAATTTTAAACCCAAATCGAAGTGTGGGGGTGATTGCTTTATCTCAACCTAAAATCATGAAAAAGGTCTTTTGATTCTCAAGATCACTATAAAGCGCGAGAGAAGCGCATACATCCTTTTTCGATGAAGTTAGTTTAAGTAAGCCTTCACAAAACAAGGTAGCACATGTTTATTTTAGATCCTCAAAGCAATTGTGAATTCGTTTTAAAGCACCAAAGGACAAATGATAGACATTTTGTTCAATTTGTTAACCAAAGAAACAAACTCTAGTAAGTTGTGATCCTAATGTTCATTTTAAGTCCTTTGCAAAAAAAAATGAAAAGATTCTTTTTAAACCCCAAATTAAATTAGTGCCTTAAGAAAGAAGTGATAACAATTTCTTAAAAGTGTTAAGCAAACACTAAAGTGTTTAAAAACACTTTGATTTTGTGGAATATCATCCTCATGCTTCTCCTTCTTTCGTTTTCACTTCCAACCTACAAGAGAGAAAACTAGTCAGATTTTGGAAAATATAGAGATTACAAAGCAAGAAATAGAAGATAAATTCATCATTAATCAAAAGGCACGTGCTAAAATTTAATTTCCACTTTTTACTCCCTCCCAGTGGTGCAACTCGTGACTGTGTTGAAGTTTGATTTCTTAGCGGTGCCCTCACAACACCGCTTACCAGTTAGCATCTCTCTGTGTCAGGACAGTGAGCTCAACTATGTCGCAATTTTCTCCAGTGTCGCAGTTTGAAGTTTTTGAAAATTCCTGCAAGTCAAATGTTCAAGCGACAGAATTTTAAATTCAAATATTTGGGTGGGAACAGTCCAGTGTCGCAATTTGAATTCCAAGCGGTGCCATATAGCGACGTTGAAGGGTCAACGGTGCCAAAACAATGATGCTGAGCTCTCACCGTTGGAATTTTCCTGTGTATGAACAAAAACATGGATTTTGGTGAGAAAAGTGATAACGAATGAGATCAAGTCCTCCTTCCAGCGCCAAATGTGTGAACCCCAATCCTAATACCTGCAAAACACAACAAATGAATACATTAGGAGATCAAATGCAAGTAAGAACAAGGATTCCCCATGAAATCCATTTAAAAAACTCAAATTAGGAAAGGAAACAATGAAGAACTCAATGAAACAAGAACTATAGATTCAATCCTAATTAGAATAGCAAACACATGATCCCATGGGGGAATTGGTGCCAATTTGATGTGAAAATTGGCCCTTTCCCAATTCCTAAGATGCAAGCTTGATGTGTTGAAGAGATTTGATCCACTTTGTTGATGAAGAATGAGAGCTCCAAGCCAAAAATCTACAAAAACCTAACTAAGAACTCAAGGGTGATGGATGAAATTTGATAGATATTTGAGCATGGTAACTTTGCATAATTTGTGGATGCCAAAATGAAGAGATGAACTCTTTATTTATAGAATGTGAAGATGGATGAATGTCCAAAATAGAGCAATGTGGGACTAACATTCATCCAATGGCAAGATGCCACTTGTCAACCTATGAGTGGATGGAGGATGTGCAAGTTTTGAAGAATGTGCAAAGAGGGGGGAGATTCAAATTCAAAATATGGCTTGAAGGATGAGGTGAAATGTGAAGTTAATGCACATGGCTCAAGAAAAGGACATGTAAGAGATTTTAAATGCTTTGTTGGAAGGGACAAGTCCTTTTGGGGGGGGGATTTCAAATTTGAAGAATATTCCATCTTTGATACCTTTTTGAATGAAAATAGATGATTTATAAATCAATTAAATTGATTTTCATGTGCAAGTTGCAAAATCTAGAGGATTTGATGGATTAAGACTAAGATTAATTAGGATTTGATTAATTTAAAGGAGATTTAGCTGATTTGACCATTTTGACTTAGATTTTAGGATTTAAATAACTCAAAATGAGAAGAGAATGATTTAGACCTAGTTAAATAAATATTTTTGATTTATTTAACCAAAAGGGGGTGATGTTAGAATAAATTAGATAAATATTTGACTTATTTAATTTAATTAGATGAACTTTAGATATTTAATCAAATAATATTTTTTATTTAATTAAATAAAGTTAGGAAGAGGAAACAACCTAGCTAATTACATAGAGACAATGATTTAATTAAATCGAGGGATTTATTTAATTAAAAGGGGAATCATGATGACTTTAATCAAATAAGGCTATTCGATTAAATGGTTAGACAGAGGGATAATTCAGGATGAAGCGATGTTAGTAGATCAAGATCAAGTGTATGTACATTTTACGTGTCTACAGAACCTTAGTTTACCATTCCCTTCCTTACGCATTGCTTTCAGCAAAGAGAGACTTCTCTTTAAATAACGAAGAAGTGTTGCAAAACATTTGAAATAGTTGAACGTTTACAATCAGCACTCCAAAGGTGCTAATTTAAACGCCAACAATTTTTTGGCACCCACCGTGGGGCAATGAGGCACCAAACTTCAAGAAAAGCTAACGCTTTTATGCCATGGGAATGATCCTCTAGCATCCAATTGCATGATCTATACAAGAAGCAATGGATGGTAACAACAATAATGTTGGCGAGAGGCGTCCACCTTTATTACCTTGGGGAAATAGTATTGGACCTCTGGCTTTTCAGCTAAATCATGAGTTACCTAAAGGTTCAAGGAAGCACTTTCCCCAATTTCATGGCGATGGAAGTCAACACCCAGATGAACATTTTGCTACATTCACAACAGCTTGCGCCATCTTGCATGTACCACATGAAGACATTGCAGTGCATCTCTTTGTGGAGACTCTTGTTGGGGATGTTGTTGACTGATTCAGTCACCTAAAGCCAGGCATTATTACAAGCTAGGAAACTATGAGTGAGAATTTTTTGGCGAGATTCAAGCCCGCTGAAGACAATCATATGTTGTTTTCCCAACTTACAAATTCAAAGATGGAGCACAACAGACACATGAGGGAATTTGTATCGAGATTTAATCGTCTTGTTACAAGAATTTCTTCTACGCTCAATCCATCACCGAAGATTCTAATAAGTTGTTTCATAAATGCTCTTCCATCAGAGATATCCTTCTTCCAGAAGATGGAAAAAGAAATAGAGTTGAAGAGTGTGCAAGAACACGCCATCAAGTTGGAGGATAATATGATCACTTTCGACTTGATGAAAACAGATTCTATCAGATCTCTAGCTCAACAACCGTACCAGCCAAAGAGAGACAATCTTCAGCCACGGATGCCAACACCTCCATCAAGACCAATGATTGAAGTTGTACACAGTGCAGTATTTTTTTGTTTCCATAACAGTGATGAACATACTGGATCCACGTGTCCTGAGAATCTGAGAATGACCCAAATCATGGGATACATTGAAGCTACTCCCAGTTCTAGTTTTGTACCAACAAGTTTGAATGTTGTCTTACTACAAATGGACAACTTCGATGGCGACTCCGCAATGGGATACTTCGAACCCATTATTAAAGAAGAAAAAGAAGCATACCGTCAATATTCTCTTGCGGTGAATCATAAAAACAATTCAGCGCCTGTGACTACACGTGTTCAACACTTGAAAGCACAAAAAGTAGAGAAAGAAAGATGGAAATCAAACGAAAAGGGTGAAGAGGTGCCTTCCACTTCCAATCCCAGATCTTCACAAAAGAACGCTATGTCAGTTGCTCAAGAGATGTCTTCAACAAATTTTGACATTGTAGCTTCCATGATGAAGACCAAGGTACAAATTTCTCAACTGGAATATCTTCAGGACCATTCAGAACGAATAGATCAGATTCTCAATGTTGTGAAGAAGCAGGTTGTGCTCAAGTCATCTGTTCTAGCAGGAGGAAAGCCTGAAACATGTCCTGATAATTATGTGACTCTGGCAGAAATAGAAACTAAAGAGCAGAACATTGCTTGTTCTGAAAAGAAGACTGACATAGGACACAAGGCCATGGACAACATAGTTCGATGGAGGTTGTTCAGATACAAGTTTAGAAGCAGGGGAAGTGATCATCTCCCCTAAAGAATAGTTGCACTCACCTGTGAAATTCGAATTCCTTGAGGCTCAGAAAGAGGTGCTTTTATTAGGCCTCAAAGATGTTGAAGACATAGGAACCAAACTCCTATGTATTAAAGGTGATCTAGAGCTAATCAATGAGTCCGTCAAAGGATATTTTTAGATCAGCAAAGATCACCTACGACATTATAGAAATCGAGTTTGGAACTTGATCGACTGGTTTGAAGAGTTCAACATCTCGAGGATGAACTACAACAGAACTAATGCCTCAGGGGTATCAGCTTTCCCATTTGCATTGTATTTTGACTTCTGTCAGAGTACTTTTGCTTGGATATATGAATACCTGAGAATCTTCATCCCAGAGGGATTGTCTCCTACAATTACCATCAGGAAAGAAGTAAAGCCTATCAGGCAGAAGCAACATCGATGGGAGGCTCTTTGCATTGCCATGAAGCAGGCAATACTTGAAATATTTCGTCCCTTCGAGGATGGGGTGAGCTCTTTGTAAAATAATTTTTCTTTTGCTTTAACGTTATGTTGTTATGTATTTCCCCGTTCCGTAAAGTATTGTCGTGTTTTAGGTGATTTATTAGGTAGTCTTGTTCTAGATGAATAAATTGGTGAGCCCAATAAACATGTGAACTCTAATTCTTAGGCATATTAGGAAATAAACTCCTGACTCTGTTACCCAACTGATAAGATATATTGGTTTGCAAAACTTGAGATTCTCGGTTCTCCTATGCCATAGGTATTCAACATGGTCACCAGACAGAGCCTAATGTTGTACCCAAAATAATTTTTTGGAATTTTGTATAAATTGAGCTAAATCATGTGAAAATGCAATCAAAATTTTGTTTTAGGTCAAACCAAACATAGGGTTTTTGTGGGTTTCTATCAAGGAACACGTGCAAATTTTTGAAAAATTGAAAATTAGGGTTTTACGCCCCTATTTTCAGGGAAACCCCCAAAAATAGGACCTTCCTAGAAATGATCAAAAATAATTTTGATAGGATTAAATGACTTCACGATCACATTGGTCAAGTTAGAATCATCAAAAGACACGTTTTACTCTGGCGGGTCTATTTCTATTTTTTAGGAACAAAGTTAGGAGCTCCGCAACCATTAATGGTAGATTGGCCAGTACCATGTGCTGAAAGCTAAACTTCAAAAGCTTCGACGACGCAACCATGGCGAAAAAGGATAAAAAAGATGTTTGATGAAGGAGATTCTCAAAACCAGAAAAGGCCAAAATTTGGCTAACTTTGGAAACGTTACGAAAGTGAAATCAGTCCAAGATGTAAAAAGAACCCTTTTCAGTGAGGGGCACCCATGATTCTCGGGGGGTAAATGCAGACATCTGACTTCTCTAAGACAACCATCTTCTTCGTGCTCGTGCTAGCTTGACAATGTAACATTCAGCAAGATCGTCTGATGAAGCAATCGTCAACAAATGTCAGCAGAGTGGAAAGAGGTAGTTGACAAAGACAGCAAAAATGATGATCCAACATTGAAAAAAGAGCCCTTTTCAAGTAAAGGTTCCCTTGAATGGGGTGGTCCATATGTTAGTTTTAGGAAATTCACGCCTTCGTGAGGTCTCCTCAACTTCGTTTCAGTGCGACAACGAATCTATTAGCCAAGATACAGGATGAGTCAAACAATTGTAGTGGTTGATTGACTGAAAATGCCAAATGAAGGTTTAATCAGTAAGTTACAAGCTAAAAGCACCCCTACTGGCCAGGGGCTCCCTTCCTTTTGAGGTACCTGATGACCTCATCAACAACTGTCGTGTGTAAGGAACTTGTTTAGCTTAGTCCCAACCTCTTAGTCAAATCAACAACATGTTCATCAGGTTTGTCAGGTAGCAGGTGGAAGCAATCAAGTGGTAAACGTCCCAGAAGGAGACCAAAAGCAAAGCATTAAAAAAGCATGCTAAGGCATGATGCAAAAAGAGCCCTTTCTAGAGAAAGGCGCCCTTTATTTTGGGCCTCCAAATGATGTCAAATGATAGAGGGTTCCCCAAGATGATCTTCATCATTTGGTTCAATCTCAACAATAGAATTGTAAGCACAGGAATCTAACAAGTCAATTGTTTGATTACGAAGACCAAACTAGAGCAATTTCAAGCATAAATATCACTGATGCAAGAAGGAAAAAATGCCCTTTTCAGTGAGGAGCACCCTTGAATAAAGATACCTTTAACTGACTTCAAGGAATTCAAACTCCAATCATCTTTTGCGAAACGGACTTGGTTACCTGATGAGATATCAAACGAGACCATTTGATTCTTCGATCAATGGGGATTCTAGATCAAAGCACGAGAGGTCAGGAATAAAAGGCTGAAGAACAGATATCAAAAATGACTAAGGCAAAGAGAAAAGCGCCCTTTCTTAAGAAAGGTGCCCTTCTTTCTAGGGCCACAAACTCAGTTTTCAAGCTTAGTGCCTCCCAGGCACTTCTCTTTAGTGCTCGCCTAGCTCGACAGTAAATGTACTAGCAACTGTTTAGGATCAACAGATCAATCTGGATTCAAGATCAAACTAAGGTCCTTCAACAGAGAAAATAATAAAAAAGCTTTCAAAACTCAAAAGGGACGCCTGAAAGGGTCAAAGGAAAGTTTGTTGACTAAAATATTTTTAGACAAACTTGGCCAAATCACTCCACGATCAATGGAAATCACCTTTTTGAACTCCAGATCAAGCCAAATCAACTTTTGATCATGAGTTAAGTTCCCAAACTTCTAGATCTATGGATTGAGTCTATACAAAGAAGATCTAGGCGTCCATTATTTCTTTGCAGGTTGATAATCAAGAATAGCAATAAGCTCTCAATGACGCCATTTCTAGATCTAGCCAAGATTTTCTACCGTTCTTCGATATTTCTTGAAGATCAAAGGCAGAGGAATATTTCTAATCAGAGGCTGGATTCAGAGAAAAAATTTCTCAGGGAGTTAGATACAAAAAAAACTTCCAATCCATCTTCTGTCTACTTCCTCTTTTCTTCTCTTAGGTATTCTTGCATGTCACACAAATCAACAGGCTACCACAAATCTAATCAACTAGGCAGATTCAGAATAATTTTCCAGTATAACCCATCTTGTCAGATTTTCTAGAATCAACCAACTTGCTGCCCCTATTTTTGGGGTTTTTTTTCCAAAAAAGTTTCAGAATCAAAATTCTAAGGAACTGGGTTTGTTCAACATTGAAGCATGAACAAAACCCATGTGCCATATTTTTTCCGAAAAAATACTTCTCGACGGGTGGCTATTTTTAGGGGTTTTACAGAAGTTGTCTAAACATATCCATGTTTATAGTCAACAGGCAATTTTTTCTTCAAGGAATGACAATTTGGCGTCCTTGGGCTCCAATTGAACAACCAGACCTTGCACCAGCAACTCTCCAACCATATCTCACACATATTGCTGGAGAGCAAATGAACATCATCAACAATCTACGGATTTTTATCTTTGAAAAGAATACATCACCCACTCAATGGAGAGCCACAACAATTACTCTAGACGAAGAAGAAAGAAAGGTTGATATTGCAGCCGAGAGGCCAATATTACCACCTCATGTGTGGTAGTAAGCATCCTATCTTACCAACTGCAAAGAGGTCATTCCAAACACGGAGCCGCCAAAGTTACCAAGAGCGGCAGCTTATGCTAAGAGAAGAGATGCCACATCATCAAAGCATTGACTATCCAGAAGCGGAAGAAGTCAACACATGGATCGAGGAGTTGTTGACCAAAGGTAGTGAGGTGTGAAAAGACACCTAGGCTGGGACGTCCTAGTCTCTAGGAAAGCATTTATGATTAACAGTTAGTTAACTTGATGACTCATTCCAAGTTAACCAACTGTCCCTTGAATCATGCATGTCTATCTCTATTTATGAGGTGGTTTGTTTTAAACTTCCATTGATTGTGGATGTTTGTTTTGACTCCACTAATCATGGATGACTTATCCCATAAATCATGGATGTCTATCTTAGAGACACCTAATGCATATTAAAGTCCACCTTTAGTTTACTTTCAGTCAACTGAAGTAGTTTCCAGTTGACTCTTTGTTTAGTTTTAGTTAACTGAAGTAGTTTTCCAGTTAACTGCTTGTTCCCCCTTTTTTAGGAATAAATCTTGCTAATTGATTGGCAAGAACTCATTGTTAACTCAAAGAGATTTTGGGGTTGCCCACTCCTTTGAGTTCTATAAATAAGAGCCTTGGGCTCAATTTTTGTTTAACCTTTACTTGCTATGCAAAATTGTTGCGCCATTGTTTCCAACAGCTTTGAAAGCAAATATTTGTTCACTCTTGGATGAGAGTTCGTTGGTTGATCGTAATTGTGCATGATTTTGTGCCTTTACTGTCCCAACCTTTGTAATTCAATGATGAAGCTTGAAGAAGAAAGTCAAAAGGCACTTGCATTTTGGTCTGCCTATTTGAGTTCTTTCTACGTCTTGTATCTAATAGCTTGTTATTTCATTTCCCTCCTCGGATAGGGTTTCCTCCTCCTTAGATATCTGTTATTAACGAATGTCGTTTGTTGTTGTTTAATGGATTGTCCTTCAACCTATACTTCAGATAGGGGTTCCTCCTCCTTAGCAAGTTTGTCGGCCAAGACATCGTAAATTTGTTGTTTCTTGTAAGTCGTTTCCTAGCCCATACCTCGAATAAGGGTTCCTCCTCCTTGGTAGGTCTCAGATCTAGCTTACCGTAAAGAGCGTTTGTTTGTATCTAACCTTATCTCGGCATATATGTAAGAGTTCAGAGCCTCGGCCATATTCTAAGGAGACGATGGATTCAAGTGATCCAACCAATCCATTCTCGCTCCTATACCCTCATGCTCTGTTTACCTTGAGGATATTGGATAGATTAAAAGCTAGAACAGTCGTAGTTAAGATCTGCAGAAACCAGAGAAAAAGCTTAGCTACGATGTATTGTGTTTGTGCACCCTTGTGTCCTACCACTGAATTACAAAAAGATAGGAACCTTAGTTTACCATTCCCTTCCTTACGCATTGCTTTAAGCAGAGAGGGACTTCTCTTTAAATAACAAAGAAGTGTTGCAAAACATTTGAACGTTTAAACGCCAACACCTTGTTTGGGGCGTTGGCTCAATTCTCGATCCACTTTTTCCTCTATTCATATTCATGTAATTTGTGAGGCATTGCTTCTTCAATGTCTAGAGGGAGATTTTTATACTCTAAATAATAGGCAATAATATCATCTTGCATTGAACTTTGTGCTTCCCCGTTGCAACTACTTCCCTCTAAATGAAACTAGGATGAAGAGGTCTATCAAAAAACCCAACCATGGTTCTTTGTGCATGACTTTTTTATTTATTACTATTGTTATTGGCTCTAAAAGAACTTGCCTCACTATTTTGATTGTTGGAATTTCTTGCATTAGTCTATGTTTTCTTATTGTTATGCATCATGTATAACATTTGCCCCATCATATCTAACATAAGTTCAAACTACCTTTGAAACCTATCTGCAAGATCTTTCTAAGTTTTTTCTCTCTTTCCATATTTACTTATTCCATCTCAAATTCCAAAGGAGATTTTCTTTAGTTGTTCTTAGGAATTGATGTTAAGTTTTTCTAAGTTCTATTTGGTAATATGAATTGGCTTTATCATTTGACTGCATAAGAAGGAAATCTCACAAGTTGGGAAGATCCAACTCTAATACTCTTATAATATCCCCTTTAAAAAAAGTCCTATTTTGCACAAATTCACCAAACTCTAGCTTTGGAAGATGGTGCTCTAGCAACAGGTGAAACCTAGGTTAGAAAGCTCAAATAGTAGATGAATCCCTAGGGATTTTCAATGAATTTCCACCAATAATCCTAGAATCTCAACAACTGAATTGTACTCAATTTTATGGTGCTAAATCTATCCTCAATTATGCCTTCAAATCTACTTTCCAACTATCAAAGTCATTAGATTTTATAAAATAATTTTTTTCCTTGAAAATTTGGCTCACTTTCCATTTGGATGCCTTTGAAAATTGCCTCATTAGTATTACCTTTCACTGTCGAATTGGTATGACTTGGAATGAAAGAGTGTTGAATTTGATCTTGAAATTGCCCCCCATTGTGCCCAAAAATACTACAATCTATCTTCCAAGTTCATTTCAACCATATCCTAGATGTAGCACTCCAATTTGAAGAAAAAAGTGTTGTGCAATTTAAAATTAAATCAAGTATGCCCAATAGTGATCTCTAAGTGAAATCATGCCAAGGAATTGTGGGTTTTTGTCCTCCAATTCCAAACCTAAAGGGATTTCATCCTCGCATTAAATTGAACAAAAGTACAATGCTCCATCAAAAAGAAAAAATAAAAAGTAGAATAGTTGATCAATATGACTCCTTAATTGGCCTCTCTTAAATAGAGTTTTCCTCCAAAAGACAACTCTTCAAATTTCCTTCTTGACCCTTGATTGATATTTGCAAGGAATTATTTAAAATAAACTTCAACTATAAGAGACCTTATTTTCTATTTTAATTTTACCTGAGGCACTCTTTACTATAGTTTCATTTTATATATCACATAAGTGGCCCCTTTTGTGAAATTATGTTCCTCTTAATTTATTATTTTATAATCCCATTTCCCTAGCGCAAAATTCCCAAGGCTCGTGAGAAATGCATGATGGGTTTCCACTTGGCTTAATTTTGAAGAGAGGACATTACATGGGTCATATAGCTACTATTGTGAAGTTGGAAACCCACCCTCTTGACAAAAAACTCTATGGTGGGAAGGAGTGTGTTTACCCCATTTATTGGTTAAGTGTTTAGAGCCTTAAATCTTCTAATGGGTCAAATTACACCACTCCACTACCATCTTCGAAGCAATAAGGCAATGGCCCTTCCAAAATAAATTTACATTAGGCAGACCATTTCCTCAAAATGATGCAACAATGGGAAAACCTTTTGTGTTGGTGGTTGAAAAGATGACAGTTGATGAAGGGCAAAGGATTTGGAAACAATATGGAATAGAAAACAATTCAATTTAGCATACTGGAAACTTGGATTTCTTCTAATTCTCTAGCTAGAGACTCTACATCTACTCCCCCTTTCCCACCCGTTTATGGGTTTGGCACCTATAGAGGAACAATATATTGGTGATGACAAACCAAATTCTATTTTGGAGAATCAATCAATTGTGTCCAACATTCTATTTTGGATGATTTTATAGGATGGATAGAAGAGTAGCATGGGACATATGGTTCTTAAATCTCACTCCAAAAAAGGTTTGGTGTGAGATTATGTCCCCTACCTCTCTTCCCTTGGTATGAGATTATGCTCTCTCTCTCTCTGATAGTACATCATATGTTTGATTGCTACTCCTTACTGCTCATCAAAGTATCATGTATGAAGGATAAATTTCATTATGTTGTTTTCTTTTGTTTTTAGTATACATAAATGTAATAAGCTATGTTATCCCAAGTTTCTAGGATGGGGGCAATAGGGGACGGTTGTATAAAAAATAGGGAAAATTTAAAATTTATAAGGAAATTCTAAATATCCATATAACATTGATAAAGGATTCATATATACATTATAGAATCTTAAGACATAACATTTGTGTTAAATTGAAAGTTAACATGAGAGTCGAAGTCAAACAAATTAGCAAATGTCAAACTTAATTCAAATTGTTTTCATAATTCATTGTCAATATGCATATGGTATTAAAAAATGGTATACAAGTTACAACAAAATGCCCAAAGGCTACAAGTTTCACATTCGATTACAATATGAAAATACAAAAATAGAAAGTACACAATTGCCCCTAATCTACATCTCTCAACATTGCATCAAAATCAAAGTCCTCTAAGTCATTGCCACTATGAGTGTCTGCCTCATCCAACGAAATTCCAACCAATCCCTTTGGTGCCTCCTCATCAACATGGGCAACATCTTCAAGATCAACATCCCACTGTAAAGCTAGAGTCTATCAATACTCTAGAGTTTGACGATCTTGAAGTTGAAAAGCATTATGCACAACCACTAGCTTCCTCACTCGTCTAGAGGTAACTTTATTCCTCCTAATGGAATGGATAAAGGCATATGTGGATCGATTTCTCTTTGTAGCAAAGAAACTGACAACCTGTGAAAGGAGGTGAATGGAAAGCATCCTCAACTATGGTTTATCATTCTTGTTCCATGTTCACCATCCAATAGGGTCAGCTTGAGTTAATGTAGCTCTATTTATATTCGCTTACTAAATGTTGGACCATGAAGATTTGTGAAAGCAAGCCATTTTGTGTGAAGTGTTATAGACCCCTCAACTGAATACATGTTTTGAAAGGCCTTCATTAGCCCTTCTTTCACGTATTCATCATCAGAAGGAGGCAACCTTCCAACCTTTAGTCCATACCTTTTGGGATTTAGAGCAAAGGCTACTATAGGAAACAAGATGTTCATTGTGTTTCACCTCCACATCATAATGGGCTTAATATGTTGTTCATATATCCCAAAGTAGGATCCTTAGTCAAAATTGTTTGCTTTATCTTTCCAAGCATGTTGTCAAATTCTCATATCTCTCCAAGACTAGGAGAGTTTGTATAAGCATATCTAATGACATCTACAACATGTGAGATGAAAGAGCAAACATATCTACAAAATGCAAACAAAAGGTTCAAAAGAATTAATTTTAAGTTAAAGACTTCAAAAGTTGAAATGTTGAACAATAAAATTAAAATATTAAAATAAAAAATATGAATACTGGCAATTTAATATTTAATATTTAATAAAATCAATAACACTTACCCCACAATGGACCACCAATCATAATCAAGGATCCTTTGTTTGATGGTCTTTCCTTTAGTAGAGCTTGAATTAGACCATCTACTCCACTCTGAATTCACCATCATCAACTGCAAAGGCTCATGCACATCAACCATCCTCTCTAAAAAAATGAAGCAATTGGCATATCTTGTCTCAACAAGTTTGAAGAATTCCCTCTTTGAAAATGTCTTAAAGAGAACAAGTGAAATGTGACGGTTGCAAATGAACATTCGAAGATTTTTAGTTTCTACCACCACTTGCTTCACCCAATCTAATCTTCCTATGTCTTTAAATGCATGAACACAACATGAGGTCCAAAAAATATATTTGTAAGCACCCTCCACCATCATACCACCCATGTGTTGAATCAATGACCACCTATACAACATTTGAGGCCTTGACCTCCTCCATAGCCTCTCTCTAAATGCTAAACTGGAAGTTTGCATCCTTACGCTTCCCTAAACAATCCATGACTCTAAGAAGAGTCAAATGGGCTTTTGACTATGATATTAATGAGTGGTTGATGTCTAATGTCGGTATATCCATCCATCAAAATAGAACCCGTGTTGATCCAAGTTTGCCTCATATCCTCCATTAGCAAATTAATCTTAGAATATTCTTTATCTAAGAGGGAAGTGCATAGTTTATGATCTCCTAAGAGTACAAATGGCATACCAATAGTTGTTGCATCTTTGGGCATTTGTTTGAAATAAAAGGAACGAGACACATGAAATAAGATGGAATGGAATTGGCAATCAAAGACTATTACATCTCGTGACTGCATATTAAACATACTTACAACTATCCCTAGCCTCTCACCACCACTAACCTTCATCTTTCCTCATATGTCAATATCACTACTACCACTACCAATCATGGATGTCATAAGCATAGATGAATGTCCACTCGCAAAAAAATGTGTCAGCATCGTCACACCTATAGACCTCATTTCTACCTCCATTTACAATCTATGAGCCTTTAGCTTCTCATCATCTTTTATGTTTGAACAAACCTTCACTCCACAACCAATGACACCCAAGAAATGAGTACTCTTTTGTAGCTACCTCTAAAATCTGTTGCAAATGTGACACACCACACCCTACTCCCCCCAAATTTTATTTTTTGGTATCTAGGGTTGTCACAAATTGGAGAATTTTTTTAAATTTTTTTTATGGTTAAAACAACCCTTTGCATAAGCTCTCAATATTTCTAAAGGGAACTCAAATGGATTCTTTACTTGTTCACCTCCACCCCAAACACTTCCACACTTTGATGAGGCTAAAACCCTTACATTTATTTGAGTTTTTTCACTTCATTGTCACTATTGTTATTCTCACTATTGCTCATGTTTTTTTTTAGATTTATAACACCCAAGAAATGAGACTACTCTTTTGTAGCTCCCTCTAAAATCTATGTTGCAAATGTGGCACACCACACCCTACTCCCCCCATTTTTTTTTTGTATATAAGGTTGTCACAAGTTGGAGAAAAGTGTTTTTTGTTTTTTTTTGGTTAAAAGGACCCTTTGCATAAGTTTTCAATATTTCTAAAGGGAACTCAAATGAATTCTTTACTTGTTCACCTCCACCCCCCAAACACTTCCACACTTTGATGAGGCTAAAACCCTTACATTTATTTGAGTTATTTTCACTTCATTGTCACTATTATCATTCTCATTGTAATTCATGTTCTTTTTTTAGATTTAATACAAAACTTTAAATTGAAAAATGAAAAATTGAAAAAAAATAAAAAAATCAAACATTTCTGACTTTAAGAATTGAAAAAACCTTGCATAAAAAATAAATAAATGAAAGAATGACGTATCTATTTAAAGAAATTGCAATCTCACTACCAATGATGCTCTAGATTCAACCTCTTTTGCAGCTACTCCTAGCATAAAAAAAATAAAAATGATGCTATAGATTCACCTAGATGCAATGAGTGCTAAGTGGACCACTCACTATCATGAGAGATGAGTTCGTCAATGAGTTTGACTTGTAAAACTACACGGTTGAATCCTATAGCAATATCACAATTTGCTCTTCCTTCAAACCCCACTACAATATATTTGCACAAACAAAAAATGCATATAAAATGAAAAGTGGCTTTTTTTCCCTCATTTAAGGCAAGTTGGGGTGTGGAGGCCCACAATAAAAGAATATAATTTTTTTTAATCTGAGTGTTTTCTTTTATTAAAAATGTCATCTTTAAAATGCATATGAAATGAAATGAGGCTCGTTTTCCCCATTTAAGGCAAGCTGCGGTGTGGAGGCCCACAATAAAAAATTAAAAATAAAAATTATATTTGAGTGTTTTCTTTTATTAAAAATGTATCTTTTCTTTTTTTTTTGGCAGGGGGCGACAACTCCCTTCTTTCCAGTCCCCACATTTCGGGGACATTTCCTATTGTTTCCATTTTTTGGGAACGGACCGAGGACATCCCCTAGACATTCCCCCATCCCTGAGATGTCCTGAAAACGGGAACACACCTAAAAAGGCCGGGACACATCTCTGGGTTTCCTTGGTAATAAGAAATACTTTGAGATAATGATCAAATTAGAAAAAAAAAAGTTCCAATTTAAAAACTCAAGTAATCAACAATAATCATATAGAGAAAACTAATCGTAATGTTTAACCAAGGCCATCTTCTAAGCTACACATGATAAAAAATAATGGCAATTAGTTTCAAAATACAGTCACAGAATTATTTCTAGCCTTTTAATTTGCACCAATTAACAACCTTTCCAGTCATCAGGCTAAGTTATAAATGTACATAAAGTTTATAGATATTCCCCAAAATTTACAAATTAACATTAACTCTCTGTTTTCCTAAATTCCTTGTGTAGTATATACATTTCATGCAATGACATGGTTCACAACTCTTCTATTCTTGTAAAGGAAAATTCCAGCCTCCAAATTTTCCCTGCTTACAATATAACGTTGCAGTTGCAAATCGAACTTTCCGTGTCAAACAATCAACCCTTAGAATAGGTTGAAGTCGCTGTCCCCAAATGATGATAATGACCGCTTAGGATTCGTTAGTTGATTTGAAAAACTCATAGTTTCATCCAGTTTGTCTAACTGAGATTTAACCCACGGTGGGTTACCATAACTGTCAATCCACAGTACTTCACCTGTAGTCTTGTGCTTGAAATCAGGAGCTTTTGGATTTCTCTGTAGATTCACTTTGTGAGCATGCTTATCTTTTTACTTATTAACCAACATCAATGTGGGGAGAAAAAATCACAGAAAGAAAGAAGATTCCTAAATTTACAGAAAGGAAATGTGATTACTGAGTCGTTTACCTTATCCTTTCTGTTGTCCCACCATTCAGTTGGATTAAGAAAAAATGCCTGCCACAACTTTTCTGTCGCAATAACCTTGCTGCCTGGAAACAAAGGTTTCATTCAAGTTTGTTTAGGCACCTTACATTCAAATTTCTTTCTAAGTAAAGCAATTGTTGAATAGCAGCAAAAATCGTTTGGGGAAAAAACCGGCAAACCAAAAAATTCAGGATTTTTTGAAAAAATCGAGAAAAAATCGGATTTGAAAAAAACATAAAAAAAATGTAGAAAAAGAGAAAATGCTACTCTTTTTTGAAATTTAAGGTCATTTCCATAGCATAGAGATATAGAGAGCAAATAAAATAGAGATTTTAACCCATGAATTGTAGAAAGCTTGCATGTTGTTTATCAAGTTTATGTTTGTTGAGCTTAAAGGCATCTGTTTCTTGCTTAGGTTGTGAACTAAAGATCGGTTGGAGCACCTCATACGATAGAGTAGTGTATATTTGAGATATGGAATCAACTGTAATGTAAAATATTTGCAGAATTGACACCTGAGAAAAGTGGAAAAAGCTAGTGTATGAAGGAGTCATAAATGATACAAGTGACCAAAAGCTTTGAGAAGGCAATGACATGAATGAAATAAAGTGGAGGATGAAAAAGTAAGTGTGATAAAATAAAGGATTTGCTAAGGGTTAAAATCTTAGGCAGATACTCTGTAAAGCTGTGCAAGCTTGAAATCAGAGACAGTGCATTACCAGTTCAAGAGAATGGTTAAAATCTTAGGCAGATACTCTTTAAAGCTGTGCAAGCTTGCAATCAGAGAATGGAGTCTGAATTTAGGGTAATGCATTGTCTCTGATTTCAAGCTTGCAAAATGATGTCTTTGAATTACAGACATAATCTGCATGCTTGGCATAAAAATGGGTGCAGGATTGAAATCCTTCGAGAGCTATTTTATAAGTTTTGAACATGAAGTGAACTTATTTTTAATATTCTCTATGTAAAGTGCCTATAGGCTATGCAGGTTATAGATTTAGTATTAGACATTTGCATGCTTTCATTTCATTGCTGCAATCATCATCAATGAGGAACCTCATCATTTTCATTTTGGAATAGTACAACCTTGGACATTTTGCAAGAGTTGGCTAAAAAACTAGACCAAAACATGATAACCCTATAACCTGACAAGGGGAAGACTATAACTGATTTGACTTGACATTTAAATGATGATTAATCTATGACAAAAAGAGAGACAAAGTAGTATGATCGTTGATTTTTGTATAGGTACCACAAATGGTTTTTTTGGGGGACCTTGGGACAAACTTGGGCCATATGAGGACTTCAAAATCTCTGGGAAAAATTCGATCAATGTTTTATCCGAGGGAAATAGAGTCAAGCCTATCACCTAACATCTAAACAGACAATGAACTTAAAATGATACAATAAAGTTATTTACAATTTGGACTGATTTGGTGTAGACTGCTTATTCTTTGTACAGGCTTCATATGTACAGTTTTGACTAACTTGGTCATCAAAGTTAGCTTCTGAAGTTTTCTTGGCATGGAGGTAGTAAATGCTATAACCATTTATAAGGTTACCTTACACAGGCACGACTAGTGAAAATGGCTGGAATTGCTTATTTTGATTAATGAAGAATCCCTTGCTTTATTTTGCTGTGGTTTACTTTATTTTAGGGCATATTGACAAGACTGCGACCTTAAAGTTCAAAGCAAAAAGGAACCCGTTTGCACGTGTATGTAGGGTATACTGCAGAGTCGACGACGGTCACCCTTAACTTATCGCGACCCTGATTTGTACAAAAAATGCGCCAAATTTAGGGTTTTAAAATGTGGGATTTGTTAGAGCGATTTATGGCAACTTTTCTGTGATTTTAACGTGAAAAAAAATTGCGATTTTCAACGATTTTTTGCCAGTCAATGGTCTGCAAAAAATCCTGAAAAAATCGGCAAGTTTGAGGATTTTTTAAAAATCGCAAAAATCACGATTTTTTAAGGATTTATGCTTCTATGGGCCTTGAAACAAACAGATTCTATTAGGTGTTGTAGCCAAAAATAATAAATATGGAACATTTGCATTTTGTAGAGCAAAACAACAATAATACTTCCTGAACAGAACTCAGCTCAGCATTCTAAAACAAACACTGATGTAAACACATCTAAGTAACATATAGCTGAAAAAAAAAAGCTTGTATCTCTTTGCTGAACCTAAAAATGAAGCCGCTGTTTATTTTTTAATTATTTTGTTGAACAAGATTCTGCACTCTATTGTCCTTCCAGCCCTTTCCATAGTTCAGAACTAAAAATATGGAGGCCTAAATTTGTTTTCCCTCAAAATTATGGGAAGTAGATAGAGAGATATTTAAGCCTTATAGTTAATAGGATATATTTATTCTGGATAAAGAGCATAAGTTTTTGATAGCAATGTGGATTATAAGGGTAGCATAGCAAGTTCTAATCAGGCATTGGGCGGTTTCAGTGAATGTACAAAAGGGTCATGCATTTGATTTGTGAGACCAACTGAACAATTGTGTGCACTCCAATTTTAACTTGTTCATATTCTCTTGGGATATCTGGATCAACTGTCAAATACCCAAAAATAGGACCTTGTCAATCAAATGACAGAATTCTCTATACTGCCTCAAAAATATCTTTAACCTGTGCCATTGCATCTAATTACCTTCCTCCAATCAACAGGAGTCCACAAGTCAAATCCTTAACTTCTTTGAGAATCAGCACCCTATCCGATCTGACTAGGGGTGCCTCATATGGTGTTTCCAATCAAGAGAACATTTGCTAGAAATATAAAGATATTTTATAAGCTTTTGGATTAAATTGTGTTAGTTCTTTTTGCATCAACATTTTGGATCACACTCAATGATCCATCATCAGGTTGAGAAATGTGGGGAAGAGAAATAAAATGAATTGCAGATTAGTCTATTTCAAAGCCTTCATCTCTATTGAGATTGTTATCAGAATCCTTGCTAATCACCACAGCTTCTCTCAAAGTGCTTTTTAAATAGTTGTATTTAGCAACTACGATCTTCAATACAGATGTGGTGCATAGACTTGTGAGAATGTTCTGCCAGGAACAATTAGTTAATCCATTCATCTTTAATGTCAACATCATGCTCTCCAAAGAGCCAGTTTCCCTGATATTGGAAACCCCTCAAGAGCAATCCACTTTATGGACCGCCAAGATATGGAGAGGGCCTTCTCAATCTTTTGAGGAATTTATATATCTTCTCACTTTGTTGTGTGGTTTAAAGAACAATATCATAAGTTGTCTTTTAGAGATTTTGGAGATCTTATTTGACGTCTTCAATATAAGGAAAGAAACAGGGCACAACTGGATTCCCCATCCGTGTGATGGTTCCTGAAGACAGAAATTAGCTTGTTTAACTGCTCTAGAGATACTGATTGTGATTGTATACATTCTTCCTGAAGATCACATGTAAGTAAGCAAGTACTTGGTCACTATGGTACTCATCACAGATTTGATGAGCTTGAGTAGTGAGATTTTTTAGGACCCTAGCTTTTTGGGCTGGATGATGATGAGATGATGCAAGTGAAACAATTTTAGCTGGGAAATTGCTTGTATTAACAAAAAGAAGGATTACAATATAAAGAGGGAGTAAATACTGTAGACATTTAAGATGTCTAACAACATCAACTACTAACTACTGTAGAAACAATATATTATTGACCATTAACAATATGAGATATATTATTCTAACACCCTCCCTTAATGGTCAATCGTCTAACTAGCCTACAGAAAACAATCTGCAAGTCTTTTGGTCACAAATTCTTCAGAACACTCTGTTGTTGCTGAGACCTTCCCTGTATCTGCAGAATGTTAATGACCAAGAGAACCAAAAACCGTCCAGAAAAAAACAGAGAAGGCTGCCCCCTTCTTTAGAATACTCTACAACAAGAGACAAGAGCCTACCACTGACTCTGCCACTGTAATGTCCCCTTCTCATCAGTGATCAGCTTAGTAGTTCATCAGCCTATTTCGGAGGCTCGTAGGCTGGATTGTGGTGAAATCAAGGTTTCCTTGCTTGGAGGTTTGTGGCTTTTTTCTTGGTGTTTACTATTTTTAGTAAATACTAATTTTGGCAGTGGTTCAGTTGCCAATCCTTTAGTTCATCTTTTTTTGGAGCAGTGCTTGGGTTTGATTATTGGATTTTTTCAAAAGCATTATTTTGGTGAAAGTTGGAAATAAAGGCATTAATGTTCTATTTTTCAGTTGACCCCATGGTTTAGTGGAATAACTTATGTTGTTTTAAAAAGGTGGGTCATGAAGGGGTACGCCCTCATGAGGAGTTTAATTATTTTTTAAAGTTTTATTGCCTTGAAAGTGGAACGCCAACTTGAGAAGAATTATGAAATTTTGGAAATTTGAATAGTTTCTCTGTGACTTTTGGCGTACCTTGGTGGGCATTGAAGAGTCATCTCTTTCTCTTTAATAATGAAGTTTTGCTCCAGCTTTTGGCATCCATGAACTTATGCTATCGTTATGTTGTCGGAATGACATTGTGTTTTCAGCTTCGAGGAAAGCTTACCTCCTAGCCTCTTGTCCAATTTCGTGTTTGAAAGATAACACCTAGTTGGCTATTTTGCTGCTTCTCAAATCAGACTAGCAGATTGAGCTTCACAGTTGTTGCATTTTTGAGTTTTTTCCAAATTTCAAGTTGCTGGTTTCTACACAGCTGAAAGTCGATTTTGTATCCAGCACCTTGTATGATTTTAATCTTGTTATGGGCATTCAAGAATATCATTTCTAAGGTGATGGCGACCCTTTCTAGCAATTTCCGGATTTTTATTTGAAGTCTTTGATTTATTCTAGCAAAATCGCCCTTGCTAGGGGCCGTACCATTTTGTGTGCCTTGGGAATTGTGCAATGGAATTAATGGTTATCTTTTGAGGCTGTTTCTTCATCATGACATGGGCGCTTATCCTCCAGGGGTTGACTGCACTTGATTTCACTCAATTCAGAGGTAAATTGATAAATTATGAGCATTTCATTGATTCTTAGGTTGCCGATTTACAATTTCAGTTTGCTGGTTTTAATTATCAGACCTCATAAGTGTCACATCCCTCGCATTGAGACTATATGTTGGTTATGTATTTTGAACACAAAGTTAGTTGCAAACAACTACTTTCATGTGAAAATGACATTGAGAAGGCAATAGTTGTTCTCTTTATCGTAACTGTAATGTTAATCAACTCTTTATTTTGCAAGTGAATTTATTGTTCACGTGAAGTTGAATGAGATCGTGAGATTAAATTTAAATGCATATTATTAAGCCGTTAAAAACGATCTAACCACCATAATCCTTGTCAGTGGATGCAAGATTGTCGACGCCACGAGAGAAAGGGAAATATCATCAGGGAGAGGACGTGGTTAACGATGGATCAATTTTATCATCAGATCTTGAGTTGGTGTAAGACAGTTGGGCTAACGTCATGACCTTGGCCATAAGTGATTAAATATAATTATTGTTAAATAAGCCAATTTAAAATATTTATTAATAATTAATAATCTCCTCTTGAATTTGAAAAGAAGATAACTCATGGAATACATCTTAGGAGATGTCAATGGCTATAAAATATTAAAATTACAATAATAAAGCCATCGCTCTAAACAAATAAAGATATAGCAATGCTTAAAGCCAATGGTGGAATAACGAAGAAAATATTAACCATAATTTTTGATGCCCATGGATATGAAAATATTTAACACTAGCAAGGTCTTAAGCAAAAGGAAAGGAATTCGTATTAGAGCCGTCGGTGGTTTTGAAGCAAAAGTGTTACTGCCACCATTCCATCGTGATGAAACAGCCAAAGTGGAAGGCAAGGAGACGGGAGGAATTGGTGGTGCTTCGGTTTTTCCGGTGGAAGGAGCTCTCGGTTAGGGGAGTCTTGTTTTGGGGATATTACATTACATTTTCTCAGGGCTATTCTTTTAGTTCTTTTATCGCATAATACCTTCTCCTGAATCAACTTCGTTCTTAAGTCTGAAACAATCCTTTCCATTCATTCGAAGGTAACCCAAGTTTTCTCTGTGCTTCGTCTTTACCCTAACTGTTGGCGAATTCTCAAGACAAAATAATAGAAGTTCAATTCGCCCCTGTTCTTGTTCACGGTTGGGAGTACTGGCGTGTTTGGAAGTCAGGGTAGTTGTGAAAAGAGATAATCTCTCCAGTCTCGAACTCTCCACTCACAAACAGGCGAGTAACAAATATCTCACCAAATGAATGATATCAATATTTAATTCTCAGTCTATTACCGTGTTCCATAAATCCGATTAGTATTTTCAGTTTGAATCATATCTCTCCTACTCTCTTAAGTGAATAAGAATCTATGCGTATGGCTATGCTCTTATCGATATAAATGGAAGCAAAGAATTTACATTGTGTCTCTACCGAACTGGAAAACTTTGTTGGAATCACCAGTGATACTCTGTATAACACGTTCCAATTGCTCTGCCACATATGCCGACCCTGAAGGTAGTAAAACTATACTCTATAAGTTTTAAATAATTTTATTAAACTCTTGTCAGTTCAGGAGCCCAATCAGGCATCTAAAATTGTCTGTCTGGGAACGGATTTGATTTATGAGTAAAATACTTTTTTCTCCAATCTGAGGTTAAGTTTGGTCAGAAATTTGAGTCTGTTGGTTATCTCCTAAATTAGGCTTACAATTACTCGAAATCTTGAAAAGCGATTTAACAAATTGTAACAACCTCAATATGGAATCACGACCATGTTCCATTCCTTTCATCTTAACCTGATCCTGAATATTATTTTGAAATTCATTTAGCTCATCCCTGCCAGAATTTGTGGCCATACATTGATTGAAATCTGTACCTGGGTTCTGTTGGATCTTTTGGTCATCTTTTTATAACCATAATTTGATTAGTGAAGTCAGATTCTTTCCCTGAAGTTGTTCATGTGCTCAACCTTGTATCATCTTGAAATCTGGGAAATTATATCTTCTAGAATGTTTTAAATCTTCTTTGTCAATTGTATAAACTTTACAGATAAGCCTAAACCTCAACCATAAGAAATTGATATCCAAACCTGTCATAGTAATTTGAACTTGGAACCAAAAATATGCAGTTAAAATGTTGAACCACACTGAAAGCAACATTTGTGAAAGTAGAGATTTAACGTGAAACTAAGCCATTGCTTTGTTAATCTGTTGAAACCTTCTTGAAGGGCAAACCTCATCTCTTTCTCTTAAAATGCTAAGTAATTCAAACGGTCTTTTAAGAAGTGAATTGACCTTGAGTCAGAATTCTCTTAATATGTCTGATATTAGTTGTTGAATCTTGATTAGAGGAAAGATTTGAATTCAAGACTTAGTAATACAAAACATGGAATCCATACTGTCATATAAGACTCCTTAATCTCTCCTAAAATTGAGAACAGAAGATTATTATTATCACTTGGATGAGATAAGTTATGAGATGTAATCCTCTCCTTCTTAAAAGATAACAACATAATCCTTAAACAAGAAGTGAATCCCAACCGAGTTCTGGTAATGTTAAACCTTAAGGCTAAAGTCTTAATCTTGAACTAAGAGAAGAACAATAATTTAACCAAATATGGTAAGATTAAAACTTGAATTATCATGTCGAGCAAGGGTGAGAGTGTTGACTGCACAGGAGTGCCAGAGATGTCGGTACAAAAGTGTCAGAGACATCGGCACAGGAGTGCCAGTAATATTAAAATACTTGGCCAAGGTATGATGCCAGTTAGGCAATGGTCAGCTACCATGATCCAGATATACTTCTGGTCAGAATGATCCATTTGGGTAGGAGGAACCTATAGAGAAGGGGTCAACCAGCGGTATAGGTTCATGACACCAGGCTCAGAGGCATGATGATAATTTGATCCATGTTGATTACCCTCGTGAAGGGCGGGTTCTTCAGTTGAATAAACTCGGGAGACCAGTAGGTCTTGGTTGGGCGGTAAAGCCCCTGATGATAAATTCTCTTTCCCTCCTTGATTAAGTTTTCTAAGAATAACAGTACGAAGATGATGTCAAATGTATTACTTCCTCACTCGTAAATCTAGGTACACGCTATGCCAATTAAAGAGTATATTCATTCATGCCATGAATCTTATATGTTATGTTAATGTACGTGTAAGATTCCGTAGTTAATTAGAGAGATAACTACTTGATTCATTTAGCTGTTATATTTGTCCATAGTTGTAGTAATTGTTCGTTAGCTTCTGAAAGCAAAGAAAAGTCATTATTATCCTTCTACAATTTCCTATTAATAGTTCCTTTCAGCTGAAAATAAAATTAAAAGTTAGTTGATGAAGTGTATAATGTAACGACATCTGAATTGAATTCTCTTTTAGCTGCAAATGAAGCCCTAGTTTTTATAAGTAGGAGAAAGATGCGAATTGGTTAATCGTGCCCTAATAATTATTCTCTTTTTAGAGTGATTATCTTTATTTTGGGAAAACCCTAGTTTGGCAGTTATTTAGTTAATTGATCTGCCATGAACAGTTGGTGGAAAACTGTTGAATGATACATGTGAGCTGAAACTGAAAAATTCAAGAGATAGTTGCTTGTTTGAATTAGATGGAACAATTTGGAAACCTTAGTTCCGAAAACTAGTTAGTTGCAGTTCAGCTGAAAGTTAGTTGTCAATTGAAAATTTTAAACTGTAGTATGGAAAGGTTGTTACAATAAGAATCAGATTTTGGTTTCATTTTCAGTGTTTGAGAGCTTTGTAAATTGAAAGAATCATTCTTCACACATTGGCTTTGTTCTATCATTGTAATACTAGTAAATTGCAGATTATTTTGATTGTAAGGTTGTGCATTAGTAGTACTAATCCAACCATTTGTTATTCTTGCATTTAGTCGTAATTTCTAAAGCAAACATTAATTACCCCTAGATGGTTTACCGCCAGTGTGGAGAATAAGCTTTGTATCTCTCATTGTACCCACTGAAAAAGTGGAGAATTCCCACTCCAAAGTGGATGCCCGCCGCAGCGGATGAATTAGATAGTTTGAATCTTCATGGCTGGTTATCCACCTAAGTTTATTTTCAGTTTGTAATAAGTACTCCATCATATGTTAGCACCTCGCCTTTCAAAGGATCTTGTGTGCACATTCTTGGCGTTGAGTTATTTGTACTTCCAGTTGAATTCTTATTACAATTGTTGAGTTATTTGATCCTAAGGATCCTCTGACCATATGCCCGCCCCTCTTAAGTGGTTTTAGGGTGCATTCTTGGTTAGAGTTGCTTTGATAGAGTTTTGGTTTTGGCGCTAACGCTAATCAAGTTGGCCAAGCGTTGGTTGTTGTGTAAAAATTTTGGCAAAAAATTGGTTAGCATATTTCAGCCATTGAGATGAGTTTGCCACTAACCCTCCCAGAATCTATGGAACTGCTGCCAGAAGTCATCACAAAACGTCCAACCTGACATTGGGTAACAAAGTTGTCCCTCCTTGTAGCCAGAGACATACTGAGAACACCTACCACGATTTTGAGGAAAAATCGGCAAACCTTCCAAACTTTTGCAGATGAGCACGACGCTCTAGAACAGACTTCAAGAAGTCAACTGTACAGATGTTCGCCCCAGTAAACTCTAGGTGTGACCAAAACAGACTGCAACAAACCACAATCGCAAAACACTAAAACTGAAGTTTACAAAGCATAATTTTTTCCAAAAAAATGGTAAAAACCCACAAAGAAATCCCACTCAACTCTGCGAGTTACAGAAGCCCGGAAACAGGTAGCTAATACAAAATCCAAAACACAGATCAACATACAAAGCCCGGAAACAGGTAGCTGATACAAAATCCAAAACACAGATCAACATACATATCATTTTAAGGCAAAAACGGTAAAACCTTTCCAGAAACCAAAGAGCCCTCCCGAACTACGAAAACCCTGACTAGGGCTTACAGGAGCAAACCCTTAATTTTTGAGGAAAAAATTATAAACCCTCCCAAAATAATTTTTTAGGAAAAAATTACAAAACCTCAACAAGTAATTTTTGAGGAAAAAATTACAAAAACCCAAAATAATTTTTTTAGGAAAAAAATTATAAAACCCAACAAGTAATTTTTTTAATTTTTCGAGAAAAAATATTACAAACCCAAAAACAAAACATCTCCAGTTGGCCAAACAAAAAGGCATATCGCGTGCCCTAGGAGATGAAGACATTGAACAAGGCAAGAACAAGGTACCCAAAAAAATTTATGAAGACCCAAAAATCTTCCTCCCATTGCTGATCAGAACCGGACGCGGGTTTTAAAATAATAGAAACCCGTCACAAAAGAGGTTGCAGCTCACACAAAAGACAACAAAAGTCACGTGGCTTTGAGATGACCCACGAACCCGCATACAAAGGTGTGGAAAAAGAAACCTAGCTCGCGCAGAGGATCATGAAAGGGTCGTCGCGTATGAACAAAGGAAGACACAGGCTTATAAACCCGTTGCAGGAGGTCACGCGGCCATAAAATCCAGAGGCACGCGCAAACGTGCATTCGACGCGAGCAGGGAATAAAGCCGTCGAACAAACCTTCACGAACTAGAAGCTCCACACGCAAAAAGAAAACACGCGAAGAACAAAAGCTTCACGAAGGTTAAAAAATGTGATGAGCCTTCTGGCTCTCCGCTCAAAACCCCCAAATTCTTAAGTCTTTAATTGTTTTTTTAGTTTTTTAAAGAAATCTTAATAGACAGAAGAGAAGGGGCGCAGCATATTTTTGCTCATAAAATGAAATTTAAAGCAGAAATTCACAAATTGGAAATACAGAAGCTGTTATTATACTGAGACAATTAGAATATGCATAACAGACATACCCGAAAAACTCCAGTTATTTTATATAAAGCAATAGCCAGATCTACAGCCGGAAATGGTGAAAATCAGCATGAAGGCACGCCAAGGCTCCAGAAGGGGTTTCTCCTGCTGAGAAACAGGTCACAATGCACTGAATAGACTAGGCGCCAAGGATAGAAGCCAAAACCAGCTCAAAAAGAAGGCGTTTCTCCCTTTCACTTCACACGCCTTTCTCAAGGCACACAAACCAAGGCAGTCCGTACGGCCATGAAAAGAAGGAAATGAATCTCTAAAAGAAGAATCCCTGAAGCAAGAAGTACGCCACCAAGAAACCCTCAATTATTATCAAGCACAAATACTGCATAAATAAAGCTCTGTCTGCAACTGTAGAACTTCTGTGTGAAGCCCTCAACTGTACGGATTCAGCTGATCTCTCACAGCCTCAAACGTACTCAACACTGAAGAGTTTTCTGTTCTCCAATGGACACAATGATCAAACCCTGCTCTCAGGAGAATGCTCAGAGAAAAGATGCACAAGGCAATTCGGAATAGTCAAAGAGATGAGTTTCTATTGCCAGAAATGCCCTTTTATGCAAAGGCACGCATTTCCATAAAGATACGCCACTTTTAGGTTTTAAAATCTTTTAATTAATATTTAATTCATCTCAATAGTTCCTGAATTAAATACTTGGCGCACTTTTAATATTTTAATCCATTAAAATATTAAATCCCTCTTTTGAACATTTTAAGTGATATAAAAATATTAATAAAGTCAATGTGACTTTAATAAAAGGCGTATAAGTTAAATAATTAACTTAATCACTTAAAATTCCATAATACGCTCAAAACTCAGGATAATCCCGTGCCGTCAGAAGCTGTGAACTCCTGGAATGCCAACGCTCGCTGTGATCCAATCACTGTCCACTGAAAACAAGAACAAACCAACTCTCCAGAATGCATCACTGACCCTCTATCCAAACTGGCTAGCCCACAAGGGTCCAATAAAGGGCTAACACACTGTCAACTATGATCATGCCGAAAACGGGGACATTACAAAAAACCAAAGGTCACACGAGGCTTCACACACGAAAAACAACCCCCCGATGCAGACCCAGACCATCGCACAAGCAGAAGAAAACGTCGTGGGAAGAAGACTCACAAGTAGACGCGCGCACAGAAGCTCACAAACAAACCCTCGATTTTAAAACCTGAAGGTTTTAAAAAAAACAAAACCAAGGTCGCTTCCTCACGTGAATATAGTTGCAAATTACAAGGAAAAAAAACGGCGCACGAAGGAGAAAATAATGCTACGGCTGCTGTAGACAGAGGCCTGACAACCCTGCAAAACCAAGCTCAATTCCAAACAAAACAAAGCTCAATTCCAAACAAAGAGGGATCAAAACACTGCAAAACAAAACCAGCCAGAAGAGAAAAAAAAACAAGCCATGGAAGTGGTGATCTTTCTAACACGGCTGGCAGGAATAACAAAGAACCCTCCCAAAAACCTATGCCCTCTCGTGAGGGAGTCAGACCCAGAAAAGCAACCTAGGCTCTGATACCATGAAACAATTTTAGCTAGGAAATTGCTTGTATTAACAAAAAGAAGGATTACAATATAAAGAGGGAGTAAATACTGTAGACATTTAAGATGTCTAACAACTACTAACTACTATAGAAACAGTATATTATTGAAGATATATTGTTCTAACAGCAAGCAGGTAAAAGTATCTATTGGTGGTTTTTCTATAAACCTAATGAGACAAGGAACCATCTTTTTCAAGTGAGGAGGATATCAAGTAAATTGCCATCGATTTCAATCTCTTTGATAAATCTAATGCCTTTTGAAATGTTGTTAAGAGAACAGAATTCTTCCAATTTATTCAGGCTATGTTGTCTACTGTGCTTTGTGTCATCAATATACCTTTTCTACCATTTTGGTTTAAGGGGAAAATAATTGAGGGCTTTACTTCATAATATGGTAGAAGAGTCAAAAAGAAATAACTCGAGGGTATATAAAGTGGATTGCTCCTAAGGGTTTCATATATCAGGAAAACTGACCGAACTATAGCCACTAGGATTAAAGAGCATGATGTCAACATTAAACATGAACGGCCTAACAAATTAACCCTCATGGAACATTATTACAAGAGTAAGCACCATATCTATATTGAAGATACCAATATCTTTGTTGCTTAAGACAACTATTTTAAAAGGTGCTTAAGAGAAGCCACAGAGATCAACAAACATTTAGACAACAGTCTCAATAGAGATAAGGCTAGTGACTAAACCACTCTTGGCATCCAATCATTCACTCCCTAAGAAACCCAAAGCCCCAAGATTCCAGTTTTTTGGTTGTTCTCTGTTATTGTGCTAACCTTTCTTCCCTCTTTTCTACCTTTCTACTCTCCCTCACTATTTTCTGGTTATCGGTTCTCTTTCAAGGTCCTATTTACCCATACTTTATCTTTGTTCTCTTTTCTTCCATTCATTTCCTTGGCTTTCCTCACTCTTCCTCTTAGTTTTGTAGGTTTCCAAAAACCCTTGAACTTTACATATTGGTAGGTTTGGCAGATGGCTGTTGGTAATGCCTCAAGTTTTGTTGGCCCAGTCGCTATAATGTCTCAACCCAGATATTTTTGAATGTTTACAAATATTTGGTGAAATACATAAACCCTCACACTTTCTGATAACCAAAATCCTAATGTGAATAAGGTGAGAGCATACAGCTTCTCTAGCAGCAAACTATACAAATTCAATGAATGCAAAAATTGGTGGCATTGTCATCCAAACTAAAACAAATCTAGTTTAACTTGCAGAATACCATCCAGCTTATACAATAACTCATTACAATATAAATACTGAAATGATAGCAGCATACTCTCATGTAAATATCAATAATAACCAAGGTATACTCAGTCTGACTAATAATGCAGAATGACAAAACCTGATTTGTCTAACCAACTATAGGCAACAAAATCAACATCAATCCATTTGTTGTAGTTGTTATTAAACAATGCAAGCTTCTAAATGATATATTACTATTTAAACCCCAAACGGCTTCCAATTAAATACTGAAATGGTATACCAAACTGTATTCTTCTTGCTCAGATTGGAACAATGCCCTATCTAAAGGTGTGGCTAACTGTAATACCCAAAAAATCTACTCTAAACTGCAATATAACAACCCAGAAATATGTAAATACTTCCCAAAATGTTGTACAGGAATCGCATGCAAGTAAAAAATATAGCTAACAAAGTAATATTGCCCAGCCCAAATGGTACGGACAGACATTATTGCATATTCACATGGTATGGTAGTCCCATTTTCTCCTCATTTTCTGTTAAGTAGAAAATGTACAGCAAACAAAAAGTTCATAAAAATAAGATAAACTCCAAAAAGTTGTGATGAAGATTTATATTGGTATAGACCAAGTACGGCAGACCAAATACAATTTATGTTAAACCTTGTCCCCTTAGTGGTGTGATCCTTTTCAACTATCAGGCAATCTTTGTACAGCAGCATCCAATGAATGGCCAGCAATTAACAAAGTATTGCGATTGGGTTTTAAGTAGTATGGAAGGTGCTATGGTCTCCTTCAAAGCTGTGACCCTTTCATAATCTGGTATGACCTGAAATATTATGCTATAGGCTAGAAAAATATCACATATAAACCTCTAGAAACACAAAATAATAATATTTGCTGTCACCATAGCTGAATACTACATTATAACATTTAAACCCTTTACAACAAATCTAGAATATGCAATTCCAAACACAATAAAATCTAAAAACCTCACACACCACACTAAAAGATCTGGAAATACCACAAAACAACTGAAATCTCCAAAACTGAAACTTAAATGCTCATGAAGCTTTGTGTAATTCTTGGATGTAATCACCACATAAGAATCCAAGAGTTTTTGTTCCCAAACTCCAATAAGACCTCAAGGGCTTCTGTCATCGGATCTTGCAACCTCAAGGATTTTCATCCTTAGATTGATTTTGAACACAAGTGCTTTGAAAATGAGGGAAGTTGAAATTATCAAATTGGATATCTCCTTTGAGCTTTTTCCTTTCTTCTATAGAGTTATTGAGGGAATAATTGAATATTATTTCTCTTTTCACATTTTCCCTCCATTACTTCATTTCATTTATTTTTCTTTAGACATTCTAATGTAAATCAAGTCTGTAATTCCCCTCATGAGATTGTCTCCTAATTTTAGTTGATAACTCCCACTCCTAAAGATATTAATAAAATATTCCTAGGAGTTACATAACTCTTTATTGTGTCCCATTTAGGCAGCCCAAACAAAATAAAATATTAAGTTGTCATTTATAATAACTTTCAAATAATATTAGGACTAGCTCAAAGACTAGAAATACCCCTTGGCGCATATCTCTAATGACATAACATTAGCCCTCTTTTAAAAAACAACAAATAAGTTGCCCTTTTAAAATGTTTTAACATAAATAATGTAGGAGAAACTTAAGCTATTATTTTAAAATTATTTCCCTCATCGTACCATTAAGCCTAATTAAGCCTATGAGAAATAAAATAATAGGCTAAGGCGCTCTTGATTATCTTAAGTCCAAAAAAGGGAACATGACAATCGTTTCCTCAAAAACTATTGTGTTGTTCCTCTTCCCAGACTGCATGCAATGAAAGACAAATATGAAGTTGCCCATACTTCTGAATAGTTCAATTATTGTGAAAAGATGCAAAAATGACTGTGCCAATGTATGCAGAAATAACTAAAAATACAGACCCACACCTCCTACAGCAATGTTCACATTCAACAGTGTTCTCTATAGCCTCTATAAAAACTTATACTACACTGCTCTTATGTTGTCAGCAAGAACAAATAGTCTATAAAAGGAAAAGAATTTTGCACATGGCCTGCAGTACTCAATCTTGTTATGAGCAAAGCTAAATTTGCAAAGAGGTCTCATAAGAAACTTGCTCTTATACCAATTGAGAAAGTGGTTTGAGATTACACTCAAAAACAAAATTGATCAGTCACAATCACATATTTTATTCAACACAATATGGCTTTATAAAGCCTTTCAACTTTCCAATTACCTAAAACCACCAAGCAACTAACTCAAAACTAATATTATTAAATACTAACACATATTTAATAATTTAACATTAACACATTAGTGTATTATTTATCATCTCACACACAAATATTAAACTATGCCATGCACTAATTCCTAACACAAACTACAAAACAAAATAGTACCTATGTTCCACGACATTTCAAGGATGGGTACAGTAAAATTTCAAGGACAGGGATGGTGGGACAGCAAGGGATGCATTTCAGGGATGACAATTCAAGGGCCAATTTTGGGAATGGCAATATAAAATAATATTAAATATATATAGAAATTTATTATTTTAAAAAATACGTATATAAAGATACTTAAAATTAAAAAAATGCCGAATATATATAAATTATTCTATATTATTATATTATATTTAAAAATATTATAATTCATAAAACTTACAATTTAAATTTTGAAGTTAAAACTTATAAGTTTATAACTTATTAAATTTGAGTTAACTCATAAAAATATTAAATTATTTATGTAAAGTTTTAAAATTTTAACCTGAATTTAGAAATTTATAAGTTTACAAGAGGTCATTAGACAAATTCTATTCCTACCCTAAACTTTTGGCTAAAATTTGAACATTCTATAACTACACAAAACAAAGAACAATGAAACAAATATTAATTGAGACTCAAAGTCCTACCCAAATCAATCTATCGATCTACTCTAAAATCCATTTGCCCATATAATCTATTTTGTTTCTATTTACAAGAATATTCAATATATATATATACATACATATATGTATGTATATACATGTGTACATACATGTATATACATGTACATGTATACATGTTTATGTTATAGATGTATATATATATAAAAGAAATATTACAACAATCAAACTATTTTTTTCTTTGTAACTGAATATTTCGCAACTATTCTCTACTCGGCTTTGCTCGTTCAGCCTTATCTCTACATTCATTTTGTTGAGACATCCCTATCAAAGTATTTTTTGGGAGTTAGCCCTATAAAAGTAGTTTTGGTTTCTAAAACATGTCAAAATTATGTTTTCCAAAGAGGACAGTTAGACATCCCTGAGATAGTCGAGGGCCAGCTCATACATCTCCAAACATCCTCTAATGCATCAGGAACATCTCATGGCATTTTGGGGATGTTTCTCCATTTTGAAAAGAATTAATGACTATCAAGGAACGTCTTCTGCCATCTCGAAAACAAAGAGTGGGTAGAGATATTGGTTTCAGGACCAAGGATGCATCAAACACAACAAAATACTCAATGCACAAATCAAAAATTCATACACAATGCAATTTTTTCTGGGTGATGCAAGATTGGTCAACCCTTAGGATGCTCCTACATCATTAGATATGTCCAGCATTATTAAAAAAGCCCATTCAAGGTGGAAGGAAACAAGTGGCCTTACTTAAGCAAAGAGGTATTACATGGACAAGCTACAAAGGTCAAAACTTTAGGGTATGAATTGTTTACCATCTTGGAGCAAATGGGAAAGAATGCTTTCGAGCTTGACTTACGTCCATTCATAAGCATGTATATAGCAATCTACAGTGAGAACTTGCATATATATGAGTCATTTGCGTTGAATGAAGATGAGAAAAGGCAATCACTACCTTCTATTAAAGATTTTGTCTTAGATGCACAATAAGAGTTGGAGGATACAATGTAATAGCAGAAAGACAAATATATAAGTAGAGCCCTATGGAATCTTGGAAAATTGAAATCAAAGAAAAGAACACAACAAAAAGAATGTAACTCAAGGAGGAAGTGCAAGAAATAGTCTGACATCTCCAAAATCACTAAGATTTTGTGAGATAAAAAGCCTCCTAGAAAGCAAGATATGACCAATAAGGATGTAGAGAAACTTTTTACTTCATCAAACAACCTAAATTCCATCAAAAATCAAGCTAAAAAATGTAGTGTTTTGCACACTGACAGACATCCCAAATCCAACAAGGTAGTAGTTGTGTGACTATATAGTCTCAAATGTTTCATGATGGTTTCACAATAACTTAGCACAATTCAGCTCATATCAAACAAAGGGGCAAAGTAACAATAGAAAATGGAAAAGTTGTCAAAACAATGCCTCTTCCAATTTCATGGCATTTGTGAGCTTTTTTGAGCACATAAAGTCACTTCGGATGTCTTTACGAGAGGCATAAGAAAATTTGAAAAGCATGAGTGAGTGTGAGAGAGAAGAAACCTTAGAAAGTCTAATTGGTTGTGGGAATAGAAATTGTGGTGTCGATGAAGTTGATATAGGCATAGCAATAGGGAGATTTTTGTCATATGCTCTACCTGAGATCTTTGTAACTATTTTTGCCATAGAAAAGCAACTGCCACTTCCAATAAATTGCTCTCAACCATAAGAAGGTCCTATTTTGGTCATTCAAGCTTTGGCCAACTACCCATTTATATGCTTGCTTTCTTCCCTCCTCTCAGTATTGACATATCTGTCTTACTTTAGTTTGTTTCTTTCATGGACTGATTATGTATGATATTTTCTATTAATGTTAATTATCTCTGGTTTATGAAAGAAAATAATCAATGTGTTGCTCCCGTTCAGGGCCACAAGCTCAAGATAGAGTTTGGCTCACTTCATCTTCTTCGGCAACTGTTCATCCCAAAATTCACTTCACCTTGATCCAAAATCACAGTTACATTGACATATTTGGTTAGGAGTGCAAGAGGCCATGGCCTCTCCTTTTACGATCTCTGAATAGATGGCAATCCTATCTTCTTTAGATGACATATATTACTGACATTTGTGCCCAAAAACTTCTTAAATTGTGCTCCAAATTTATGTGTACTGGAGCTTTCTCCTTTCATTATCATAGAAATGGATTACCTATGACAAAGTCGGAATGGAGTGCTTGACCTCAAGTCACTTGACTTCTCCCTCCTTTATAATAGAAGCACCACTCCCTAACTATTCATTATCTTTAACAAAATTTAAATTTATATAGAATCAATTCTCCTCTTGGAAGCACACATAACATGTCATTTTTTTACATCTATTTTAGGATTGACATTTGTATGGGCATGTTGATTATACAGCTAATGAAGGAAATTTACATAAGGTTATACATTTGACATTTTTAAGCTAGGAGAGCCTCTTCATCTTAGGTATTTAATGTTTATTTTGTCACAAAATGGACTACCTATAGAGAAAATCTTAGCAATGCTAAGTACACAAAGAAATAGGAATAAGCAATACTGTTGCAATTTTTTGTAATTATTTTTCACTCAAACTAACTCAGTTTTCTTTGTTGCTCTTAGACTACACCTTGCTCTAGACTGTAGGTTCTTGATAACCAATCTACTTCATGTGTAGTCAGAAAATACATTTTGTAATGTCCCCATTTTAAGTAAAATCAGTTTGTGGACAATTAGCCCATTTTCCAAGTTTTCCCATTGGCTAATTGGTGAGTGAGGGAGAACTCCAAAGTTTATGGAGAGCACAGGATCAGTTTAGTAGAGTTGTTGATCATGGCAGTGAGTTCAGTTGGTGGCATGGAGCCCATTGATGCTTTCAAAATTGATTTTCAGCCTTTTTGGAGCTCTTGAAACTTCTTGGAGGAGTTTGCTATTTTCAGAAAGTCGCTCAGTTTCTATATCGAGAGGGTTTTGAGGATGAAAACTCACCTAGCTGGTCTTGGTGGTTTCACATAGAAGTCACAACTGCGTCTGCAAGGAAATTCTTACAGTTTGGTATTGAAGGATGAATTATTTGGATGTATTTTGAAGTGTTTAATGATGTTAATTATTTTGGTATCACTTTCATGACTTTTTAGATGGTTTGGAGCTGTGTCACAGCATTCGGCGAATCTCATCCATGAGATTCGAATTTCACCGAATTTCAACCAAAACAAAAAAATTCGTTTAAATTCGCCTTAAATTCGTACGGCATGAGGATTAGGTTTTTCTGTTGGAATATGTATTATCGGCCCCTTTGTTTTTTTCTCCGCTCCAGTTTAAAAAGCCAGGTGCACCAAGAAACTGGCAGCCAAGGGCATCCTTGTGACTCTGGTGTGCACCCATGGATGCTATGCCCGCATCATCAAAGCTTATAATGGTCACGACCCTTTCGGCCACAACGTCGACAGTTTGGGTTTCCATATACATTTGGCACTCATTGCGCATTGACGCGACCTCATCGAATCGCAACGATGTTTACAGCGACCCATTCGACACTCATCAACGACGGCCATTATCCCTTTACAGGAGACGGTGATACCATTATTTTATGCTCTAGTTATGTTTAGCAGATGCCTCCTCAAAGCTTCCTTCCAGAGGGGTGTCTGAGTCCCGATCCTGTCGAGCGCCTTCATTTCTTTATCGCTCTCCTCTCCTGTCGGTGGAATATTCATTCATGACTTTTGCTTTTTATTATGGTTTTTTTTAATTATGCCTTTTTATTATGCACGATTATTGCTTTGTGGGTGTCATTCTTATTATAATATAATTATGATTTAATATATTTATTATTTATATATTAATATTATTTAAATTAAATTTTAGATATATTATATTATAATAATATAATATTTTTAGATTTACTAATGTATTCAAGAAAACTGTCAGAATAATACTTTAATATTTTATTATTTAATAATTATATTTAAAGTTCAATAGTTTTAATTTATTAATATAGTATCATTAGTTATATTTATTAAAAAGAAAAAAAAAATTACATAAGGCGAATTTGATCCGAATTTTATACTTTTCGATTTTTTTCCTTGCCGAATTTCATCCGAATTTCATTGTTGTCGAATTCGAATTCGAATTCGAATCTTGTGACTTAGGTTTGGAGTGATTTGTGGAGGATTGTGAGGGTGTTATGCTAGCCGCACTGTATCTATATGTTGGTCAAACCATATTATGAATGTATTTGTTATGTTGTTGTTGCAGAGGTCTGATTTACATCAGAATTACCCTTAATTTCCAACCGTACAATAGATAGGATGCTGACCAAACTGATTATGAACATAAGTGGTGACTTAGGAAAATGTACCACATCATTGAGGGTCATACTATGCCAAATCAAGGGCATGTGAGCTAGAAATCCAAACATCTCAGTTTTAGAAGAGTTTTATCACTGTTTAGGGGTGCCTAGCAATGCTCTTTCATGCCAAAGACATATGGTGGCGAGACTTTGATGCTTTGGGTGATTAGGGTGTTTGTGGGTAGTGTTGTAGCTGATGTTCTAGCTTGTAACAGTCTTGTGAATGTCTAATTTTCATTATCAGTTTGATACAGTTTTATTTCCAAAATGTTTGATTTTGTTTGATGAGGTTTCGAGTGGTTTAAAGTGTTTCCTCAGTAGTTGTTCAGATTTGGATTGTTTCATCAGCAATCAGAGTGGTTTTTAATTTGCTTTCAATGCTGGTCTGAGGCATATCCGACATGTTTGGTAGTTGTTATTGCAGCTGGGTTTGATTATTCATCATAGTACTGCTGTTGGGAATGTCCTTTTAGTGGGTTTATTGTTTGGAAGGAGTATATCAGTATTTTGGAGTGTTTTTTGAGTGATTGCAGTCATATCAAACCTGATCAAACCCTGTTACCATCAAGGTTTAAGTTGTAGCAGACTTACATCAACCTTATTATCATCCATCTAAGGTATTCTACTTGTTAAATTTCTTATTACGTTATTATCCATGTTATTCAGTGTATTATGGAGCGATGTAGCAGTTATGAGTTATATTGCTTTAAATATATCATCGTACAACACTGGATGGTAGTACCACCAATGGTCTTGGTCATTTCTCATTGATGTACTCACCCCACTAAATAAGTGGAGAACATTGGATTTACTCACCCCACTAAACAAGTGGAGAATGTTATTTACTTACCCCACTGAAACAGTGGAGAGTGTTGAATTTGTTACCCATTGAATAAGTGGAAGCTTTGTAATCACACCAGAATATGCATGAGGTGTTTGTTTTCATTGTATTGTACACTCCGTTGAATAGGCATGAGGTGTTTGTTTTCATTGTATTGTACACTCCACTTAATAAGTGTGAAGTGTTCCTTCTTACCAATTGCTTAGCACTCCATTGAAGAAGTGGGATTGGTCGGTTTTCCGCCTAGTGTATTTACTTTCAAGTTGTTGCATTCTAGTTAGTAGTGTAGTCTTGAACATCATATGCTCTCAACTTTCCCATCTCACGAACTAGGTGATCAAAAAGTGATAAGGACATTGCATTGCAGCTCATTTTCAGTTGGTATTATTTTCAAAAAAAAATAGAGGTGAATACTACAATGGTATCAAAGTTGGTGATCTTGTTAGAATGTTGGGAAGCTAACTCTTATTGCAAATTCTTCAATTGCATAACATTGTTTCAGTAATTGCATGTTTGTGATCAACACTTGCATGTCAGTTTGAAAGCTAACAATTAATGCAAAAAACATTTTATATGCATCCAAGTGAAAGAACTTGCATTCGTTGAATGACAGTTGTTATTCTTCAATTTCAGAAGTTGTCTGATAGTACTCAGTAACTACAAATCTTTTCAGTAGTTTCATATATTAGCTTTGATTCCACTTTCATGTGAATCATGGCTTTAGAATTGGGAAAGAATCTTTTTAATGCAGGTAAGAGACATGAACACCTACCTCAATCAAATGATGAATTACTTTGCATTTTGGATACAATGGAGAGTTGTTTATCAATTATAAATCAGCTTGATTCTTAGGAGATGCAAATTTCCATGATCTCTACTGTGAATTCTTTGGTTAAACTCAAGTTTATGAGACACCAAAATGAAGAAAAATTGCAGTCATTTCTTGCATTAGTGAACTTACAAGAATTTCAGCTCCTGAAGTCCTGTATGATGATGACATAATGAAGGAGGCATTTCAGTTGATTGTAGAGAGTTTCCATGGTTTGGATGATACTAGACATCCTTCTTTTGCCAAAGAGAGTAAGAATTCTAGAAACTGTTGCAAAGATTAGAGCTTGTGTGGTGATGCTTGATCTTGATTGTGATGATCTAATATTCCAAATCTAGGTTACCGAATCGTCAATTTTTCTTGCCGATTACAAGTAGGGGACGTTTTGAAATCGGGTATTGCCCGGAATTTGTGGAATCCGACAGGATTCACAATTTAAGAGGCAGAAACGTTTCGGTCTGCAATTTAACGATTCTGAGCATTTCCAACAGTGGTGTACCGTTTTTGTAGCAATTCTAAGGCGTATGGCTTAGGGTTCATAAACTTTTTCGTATGAAAAAACAAAACACAGAAACCCTAACTCGCCATTTTCGTTTGTTTTTCTCTGTGAGAAAACACGATGCAAAGTTTTCATGAGGCTATTTGTAGAGGCGATTTCATTTGGTCGACGAGTTCAGAACTTTAGACGACGAGTTTTGCAGACGATGTGGTTGCGAGCAATTTGAGGCACAACTCTGCAGGAAAGACACGGTTCGACACGTTTTTCATTGATAAGTAGGAGGCATTTTTCCACAGCGTGTCAAATTATGATATTGCTATCAGGATTCAACCATGTAGTTTCGAGTCAAACTCATTGACCCATTTTTCATTGCTTATTTTTCATTGTTCTAATTTTTTTTGGTTGTTTACAAAGTAAAAATTTAAAACTTTAACCTTTAAATTTATATGTTCTAAATTTATATGATTTACATTTTTATTTTTTATAAAACGTAAAAAATTTATTATTATATTATAATTTTATAATTTATAAATTATAATTTAAACCTATAATATATGTATTATTATTAATTTGTTAACATAATAATATAATTAGTATTATATAATATACAATGTACACGTATTTAAAAATATTAGATAAAAAATTATTAATTCATAATATATATTAAATATTAAAATATATAATAAAATAACTTAATTTGTATTTATTATTTATTATTTTAATATTGTGCAGTTTAAACTTCAATTTTAAAATTTATTATAATAGATGTAAATTAGTAAATGTTAATTAATTATTAATTTATTAATTGAAATTTTATTTTTAATAATAAATTATAATATTTAAATATCGTATATAGTAAAGTTAAACTATAATATTATTAATTATGTTATTAAAAAATTATATTAATATATTTTATATTATAATTATATATTTTTTTATTTTAATTTAAATTTTTAAATAATAAATAATATTATAATATATTATTATAATAAATGTTAATTTAAATAAAAAAATTTAAAATCAAAATAGTATATCAATTTATTTATTTAAATATTTAACATTTATTGTTTGATAATTGTTTCTGAACTTCTTGTAAATAGCATAATGACAACCACTACTAATTCTATTTTTCGATCCACCTTCAAAATCAACCCAAATTCACCTTTATGGAAACATATACAAATGATAGAACAAATTCTAAGTTAAATTAGTATAATTGTATTTCAAATTTGTAATATTTATGGTAGTTTTAAGTTTTGTTTAGCATATGCATGATATGTTATTATGTGGTATTCTAAATTTAATTTTTGTTTTTACTTTTTAGGTTGCAAATATGTATATATCTATGATTTTTATATGATTTTTGTACGGACATACCCAAATTTACCCAACCCCCAATTTTTTTTGTTGTACCACCATACCGTACCCACGTACCCAATTTGGCAACTTAGTTCCAAATGTTCAACTATTTATTTTTTGTTATCAGAAATGTTCATGCTAAGAATGTTCTAACAGCCATGCAGAAAATCACATCTTTGATGATCAATGAGAGTGATGGCATACCTCATCCACCCTTATCAGTTTTATTGGCTAAGATGAGGAAGGAGAGATTATTTATCAGTTGCAAATGTGTTAGTTGACATGGTTGTCAACCAATGTGAAGAAAAGTTGAATATATGACCAATGGAGCATGAGGAAGAGGATGAGAAGTTCACAACAGAAATTTCTGAAGTAGCCTAAATGTGGATAGAATGAATATTGAGGGCTCTCTTGTGTAATAGAAAATGTCACATTTCAAGACGCATGTGGAGTGAAGCCCCAAAATGAATCTATTGAAAATTTTGCTGCTATTAATGATGAAGTTGAGCTAGCTGAAAAATCCAGAACAGCAACTAGTGATGAGCACATACATCACTCTAGTAATGACAACTCAGAATTCGAGTGGGAATTTCCCCTACAGGAAGTGTTCAAGATTGATTCTCAAACGAAATCTAGTGAGAAGTCGCTCCAAGATGATCCAAAAGAAAGTGAAGCCTACTCAAAAATTGAAAAAGAGACACATGAATCTTTATTGTGTGATGAACAAAGTTACTTTGCTGATTGTGATCAAAGGCCTAGAAAATTGCGAATATTGAGGAATCAATTTTCGGTCACAGAAGAGAAAGTAGTACAAGTCTTGACAAAAGTTGATCAAACACACAAATTCGTGGAAGTTCTCATTTGGAAAGCCCAAGTTGAGAAGAGACAGAAAGGCATTGAAGGAGGATCTATCCTTGTTGATTTACAAACAATCAAAGACACTTTGGAAACAATGAAACCAGATTACCTACAATTGTTGTGAGACAAGGATTATATCATCAAGTTTGCAAAAGAGACCCTAGATGCATTGAAAAGAAAAGAGAAGGAAGTTGGCGAGCTCATCTTTGAGCTTTAAATCAACAAAGCATTCTTTAGAAAGTGTTCAAATGACACTTCTAGAAGCAAAAAATCAGCTTGATGTTGTAGAGCCATTCAAGAAGCATGAGAAAGAGGAAAGGCAAAAGAAATCAGTCAAGTAATTCAAGAGCTTGATAGCCTTTATGAGGATTTTGATTTAGAACATTTTCCACATAAATCAAAAGTTGCATGCATAGGTTTGGATCAACTGGAAGATTGGGTTGAGCAAGAGGCTACAAATAATTTTTAGCTTGTTGATAACCCACTTTTTGAGCTGGATGCAAAGTCATCTTTTGATAATCCACTCTTTATGATGGATATTGAGACACTTCCTAATTCTTGTAACATAGATGGTGACAATAACAGAATATGGTATCTAGGCGTGGTTTTTAGTCATGAGGTGGTGCCCAGTGGTTCGGTTAAGGGACCACCAAAGATTGTTTGACATCATGCAGAAGAAAAGGGATTTCCCCCATGATCAATTTCTTGATTCACATGAAGCTTTGAATGTAGACCAAAGATCTAATCCTAATGTGCAAAATCATGTGATCAAGCACAATAAAATTCTTGTTGGTAATCCTCTTGGATGACCACCTAATAAAGAAGAAAGAATTGACGAGGTAAAAGAGGTTGCCCCATGGGATGTTATGGTACACGAAAACTTTATCGTCTGAAAGACATCTCCTTTGGTTGACTTATGGTATGAAATCAAGGTATACAGTGTTTTGAAAATAACCAAGGCATACTTTCATGATGGGGTTTGTTCTATATCGTATCAACCTTGCATGGTGTTCAAACTTAACGAGTTTGGTTTGTCAAGTAAAAGGAAACACCATGATTATTGTGGGATATGGAATTGTGTTGAGACTTTAATTATCTTTAAAAAGTCTTTATGATTATCAGATTGAGGACAAAAAAACATGATAATGTTGTCTTAGTATTTAGTTTTCATACAAGAGAACATCAGCTGAAGGTGTTGGAGATTGGTAGTGACAAAGAGGTGGTTGTACAGAGATCTACAAGTCAGAAATACTTCTTTAATGCTGATGTTTTTATACAGTCCAGCCACCAAGAAGTTAAATTTAAGTACTTTCAGGCGTTATGGCAATTTATTGTTAAGGTTATGGATGATGAAAAAAATGACTCAAGGAGGGTTATGGATAGAAAAATTAGAATTAATGTTGATGTCTTCTTTTCAATCAGCCAACATATGATTTCATTTGCATACTTACAAGTGGATTTGAAAGAAATATGGGCAAAGTCAGAGAAGTGAAATAGAAAAACTTTATAAACAACAATATTACTTGTTTTATTCCTCACAATATTTATTCAATCATATTACATATTTATAGGATTCTCATATCATATTTTATAGGAAACTTCAAAACCAACCTCCCTAAATATATGGAGTTTTTTTAGCAACTCAATATAAACAATACATTTGTACCACTATCACATCAGCCTATTTAACAAACTATAACAAACCTAATAAGTAATTATTATGATGCAATATTCCTAACACACCCCCATATTGTATCATTCTCTAAATGGAGATAAAAGGACCAATAATTCTTGATGACCACATTCAATATTTCATCATAAGGTAAGAGTAGGGACATAAACTTCTACTCATGACAAGCAATAGTGCAACTCACCTCACTATGCTCATTATACTTTTATCCGAGGATAGGGACAAACACATCTATCCATGGAACCATGGATAGGGACTAACACATCTATCCAAGGTCTTACAACAAGTTTGGATAGGGACAAACACATCTATCCAACATTAGTTATGAACACACACATCTACTCACAACAATTATGATTGGGGACAAACACATCCAATCATAATTACTCAACAAAAATGTGACTGGGGAAAAACACTTCCCATCACATACAACATCTATCGAATGGGGACAAACACATCCATTCACAAACAACCAACAATTGTGATTGGGAACAAACACATCCAATCACAAATACAAATTTTTGATTTGATTTAGAAAATATATTCCTCCTCACTGTTCTTGTGTCTTCAGTAGCTTTTTCAAAAAGACGTTCTTCATCATTGTTGGTAGCCAATGCTTTATCTATATTTAGCTTTCCATCGAGGAGATCCTTGGCACGCTGAATGCAATTCATAATAATGTGTCCCTTTTTCTTGCAATAGTAACACAAAATTCTATCCTTGAAAAACCAATTTCCCTTTGATGTAGAAGAACTAGATTTGGAGGAATGCTTATGCTTGTTTTTTCCAAACATTGCAGTTTCTTCTATAGTTGAGTGAATTTTCTTAGCTCCTTCATCAATTAAAGTAGATATTATATCTTCTAGGGTAGCATCTACTTTGTTCAATGTGAACACAATATCACCATAGCTAGGAGGCATGCTATTTAACAAGATAGCTTTTGCATCATCATCATCTACTTTAGCTTTTATCCCAGCTAGTTTATTCATTAGGGAACAAAACTTACTAATATGTTGAACAATATTGTCACCTTCCATCATTTTCAGCCCGAACAATTTTTTCTTTACACCCAATTTTGCACTTTATGCTTGTGATACAAACAAAGCATTCAAATCATACCACACTTCTTTTGAGGCCTTTGATAAGTTAATATGGTGGAGATATGCATCTAAAAGTACAAGACCAATCAAAGCTATTGATCTTCGATCCTTTGCAGTCCATTTTGTACTTCTATCAGCATCAATTGGCCTTGTTGTTGCTCCACTTACCACATCCCATAGATCCTTTTCAATAAGGATCAACTATAACTTGATTTTCCATGTGTGGAACTCTAAACCTTCAAATTTCTCAATCAATGTGCTATTTTTCTCCATATTGAAAGTATCTAACTCCCCCTTAATCAAAACAATGTTAAGGTGTTGGTTTCCACCGATAATGCACATTAAATTTGACAAAATATAATATTTATAATAACAATTTGACATCAATTGAAAAACTGTCATTAGACAATAAATCTAAGACAGATTTTAAAAACTAAATAAAACAAAATTTGACACCTATGTGTTGATGGAGAAGCACGGATTGCTAGTAAATCTATACTCCACTAGACTAGCATTGGACATTTCTACTATGATTCTGTCAAGACCACAATGTGTGGATTGTTGTAATGATCAAACAACCTCTCATGGTATTCTCAATCATTCACCAATCACTATTGAAAATTCTAGCAAGAGTAATCAAAACACATGAAGATCTAAAAACAAACCTTGGTGACTTCTATGCTTAATGTAGACATTGTTTGCACAACAGCATGAGATCTCCTTCCTTCAGATCGCTTTCTCCAATGCTCAATATGGCAATTACGATCTCAACCATTCAAATTACTTCTGACAAATACAACATCTCATGGTCTTTCCAGGCCAGAAATCTTCACACCCTTCTTGCTAATTTAGACAACTAAAGAAAATTATATTATTGTTATAAAAATATCTTGAAATAATTTTTATTTTTCATTCAATATCAAGAGAGATATTGTGATTTACTGAACAGATAATGAAGAAATTTTTGGATGCCCAGCTCTGATACCAAGAAAGAAATATGGGCAAAGTCAAAGAAGCGAAATAGAAGAACTTTATACATAACAATATTAATTGTTTTATTCCTCACATACTCATTAAATCATTTTACATATTTATAGGATTCTCATATCCTATTTTATAGGAAACTTCATAAACTACCTCCCTAAATATATTGAGTTGTATTAACAACTCAATACAAACAATACATTCGTCCCACTATTATATCAACCTATTAACAAACTATAACAAACCTAATAAATAATTCTTATGATGCAATATAACTAACAAGATTGGAGAGAAATTTTAATAAAGAAATGGAGCATTGCTTAATTGGTGATTCTCAGGGAGGTATATCTAGTTGATAGAATGTTCAAATTTCTTAATTCTTTCTAAACGATTTCAGTTTTGCAGCAGTTGTTCCTTTTTCAATGTGGTGATTTTGAGAAAATCACATTATAAATTGTTGATTTCAAACTTGAACAGCTGCAAGATAGTGCATTTTGAGACCACTCGATCAATGGAAAAGGTTAGTTTATGGTTTCAATTGAAGACGATGGATATTTCAACTAACAAAGTTTTGTATTGGGTAGGAATTCAAGCACTAAACAATTGTCATTTCTTATCTTCAGCTTGTATTTGTGGTCTGGACAGCAAACCACCGCAGAATTGAGACTGCCATGTTGGAGATCAAAAATTTAAAATTCAATTGAGACTGCCATGTTGGATAATTATTATGATGCAATATAACTAACAAGATTGGAGAGAAATTTTAATAAAGAAATGGAGCATTGCTTAATTGGTGATTCTCAGGGAGGTATATCTAGTTGATAGAATGTTCAAATTTCTTATTCTTTCTAGAAGATTTCAGTTTTGCAGCAGTTGTTCCTTTTTCAATGTGGTGATTTTGAGAAAATCACATTATAAATTGTTGATTTCAAACTTGAACAGCTGCAAGATAGTGCATTTTGAGACCACTCGATCAATGAAAAAGGTTAGTTTATGGTTTCAATTGAAGACAATGGATATTTCAACTAACAAAGTTTTGTATTGGGTAGGAATTCAAGCACCAAACAATTGTCATTTCTTATCTTCAGCTTGTATTTGTGGTCTGGACAGCAAACCACCGCAGAATTGAGACTGCCATGTTGGAGATCAAAAATTTAAAATTGAGAAGATTAGCATTAACTTTCTAGAATTAATCAGAATGGTGCAACAGAAACATAGTAAAGGAAAGCAAATTTTTAGGGAGCTTGTTGAATTCATGCAAAAAATTGTTCTTTTAGCAAGAACAGTGAAGGAGGTTTTAATTGAAAAAGTGTTGCAACATAGTACATAAAACAAAAGGATTCGCAAACCTCCCAGATTGATTATCTAGGAATAATCAATAAACAATTGCTTGAGGCTCGCAATTGCTTAATGCCAAGCAATTCTGGGAAGGAAAGACTATAATGTCCCCATTTTAAGCAAAATCAATTTGTGGACAATTAGCCTATTTTCTGAGTTTTCCTATAGGCTAATTGGTAAGGGAGAACTCCAAAGTTTGGAGAGCATAGGATCAATTTTGTTGATGTTATAGTGCAGCGTCGGGCTGCTACTTCCAGCGCTCTTCGTCTCCTTAAGGCAATTCAAATGATAGCCTTAACGGCTATTTGAATTGCGAGATTATATTTCTTGAAATGGCACGACTTTTGAAGGCATGATTTAATGAAGTGGTGCGATCTCTCCTTGGCCGACTTCATATACTTTAATGAATGTGATTTCATTAAGAGAAAAATAATAATTGTTATGATGCATGGCCGACCTCATGAAAAGACGCGATTACTTGAAGTTATATCTCTTTGTTGGAGGCCAACATAAAGGATCAAGGGATGCGTCCTTTCCCTTCCACTTGTATTTATATTCAATGTATTTTCATTGTTCCATCATCCATTCAGTTGTAGTGCATCAAGTTTATTTTATGATAATTCGCACTTAGGAGAAGTTCAGGTCTGAGCAGCAGACCATTATTCTGTAACAGCAGATCATCTTCCTGTAGCAGCAGATCGATTACAAGGAGAAACATATTCATTTGGTTATACATTCATCCTTGCAAGTGCGAGTTCTTCTTCAAGGCAGTTTGACATTGTTAGAGGCTGAGATTTCATCGGTAGATTGCATCATATTGTTTCTGTGTTTGCATCAAGTTGTGATGCTTATTATTGGCCTTCCAATCGGCCCCTTGTAAAGGAGACATTCTTTGTTATATTCAATATATAAGTGATATATTGTTGCTGGGTTTTTCTCCCTCAAGAGGAGGGTTTTCCCAGGGTATCTGCTGTGTTTTGTGTTTGATTTTGAATTAATTTCTGTCTATCTAATCTGATCATAAAAACTAACAAATTTAACGAAGTTGTTGATCATGGCAGTGAGTTCATTTGGTAGCATGGACACTGTTGATGCATTCAAAATTGATTTCCGGTCTTTTTGGAGGTCTCCGAACTTTTTGCTGAAGTCTGTTATTTTTAGAAAGTCACCTAGTTGCTTATGTTTATCATCCCAAGACCTCGAAATCACTTTGGCATGGTTAAAATTGCATAATTATATCATTTTGATACTTTATGCAACTTAGGTAAATTATTAGGTTATTAAATAATTATTCACTTAAGTTGTCTCATGTACTCGTTAAAAAGGTGTTAAGTTGTGTTTCATTTTGGACGCCTAGACTTGGGGGTTTTTTGCACATGAAAATTATTATTTTAATCTGCAAAAAGGTCTTTGTGAGGGAAAAAGAAATTATTATATTTTTATAATTATTTCCCTCTGGAAAAGTTATAAAAGAAAGTTGTGACCTCATTTGGAGGGTTAGCCATGATATGTTATGCTTTTGCATATGGAGAGAACTTGTGTTCTTCAAATTTCTTGGGGACGAAAAACCCTCTCAAAATTACTGGTTTCGGGGACGAAAACCCCCCTAGTTGGTCTTGGTAGTTTCATATAGAAGTCACAGTTGCGCCTGCAAAAAAAATCTTACAGTTTTGGAGTGATTTGTGGAGGATTGTGAGGGTTCTATGCTAGCCGCACCATATCTATATGCTGGCCATACCATATTATGAATGTATTTGTTTAATGTTGTTGTTGCAGAGGTCTGATTTACATAAGATTTACCCTTAATTTCCATGAATTCGACAAGCTCCCTGAAAATTTGCTTTCCTTTACTGATTATGAAGATAAGTGGTGACTTAGGGAAATGTACCACATCATTAAGGATCGTCCCATGCCAAAACAAGGGCGTGTGAGCTATATATCCAAACACCTCAGTTTTAGAAGAGTTTTATCATTGTTTAGGGGCACCTAAAAATGCTATGCCAAAGACATATGGTGGCGAGACTTTGATGCTTTGGGTGATTAAGGTGTTTGTGGGTAGTGTTGTCGCTGCTGTTCCAGCGTGTAACAGTCTTGTGAATCTCTAATTTTCATTATCAGCTTGATATAGTTTTATTTCCAAAATGTTCGATTATAAATGATGAGGTTTGGAGTGGTTTAAAGCATAGTTGAAAAACTCGGACTCAGCAAGCCCAAAATTTTTGAAAACTCAGGACTTGGCAAAAACTCAGGGAAAAACTCGGCAATAACCCGGCACATTTATCAAGCATTTGAAAATACACAATTTTTTAAAATATTCTTCAAATACACACATATGAGAGATGGGTTAGAGTTGTTGAAACTTGAAATACTTGTCAAAGATGGCAATGAAAGAGCAGAAGAAATTATATTAATTTCTATTTCTTATTGGAGTAATGGTGTGAATGTGACTGAAGGATGCAGATCTTGGGATCATATAATATTATAAATATTAAATATAGTCTATTATAGTTTTGTAAAAAATTAAAAGTGAAATTATAATCTTAAAATAATATATATTACTATAACTTTATATGAACATATAATTTTAATTTTTATATATAATTATAAATATTAAATACATTACAATAATTTATAATTTTCTATTTTAAGTTTATATTAAGTGCAATAATAATTTTATAGTTAATAGTTAATCCTGTATAATTTATTAATTATTACATAACAAAGACTTTTGTTATATAATAATTCATAAATTATACAGTACTAAGTTTTAACTATTGTTATAATCATAGCAGCATAAATCGTTTGGGGAAAAAATCGGCAAACCAAAAAATCAGGATCTTTTGAAAAATTGTGAAAAAATCGGGAAAAAATCGGATTTGAAAAAAAATATAAAGGAATGTAGAAAAATAAGCAACGTTGAGAAACAAGCAAAACACGCCCAGCAAAACGCGAACAGAAAAAAATTGCTTCAGAAATTCGCATCAATGAAAAACACGCTTTTTTTGAGTTGATTCGCAATTGAAAAACCTGCAGCTGCCTTCAGACGTTTTCGCGGACATGAGAAACCCTCGACTCACACTCAAAAAAGGAGAAAACGTCATATTTAAAAGCAAAAATGCGTCTTTTTTTAGGGTTTTTTTTGCGCGCGATTTTTTTCAAGATTTTTTGCAGATTTTTTGGTCGAAAAATCCCGATTTTTTGACGATTTTCAACAATTTTTTGACAGGCGTTGACTGCTGAAAAAATCGGGATTTTTGCAGGGAAAAAATCAGCAACCTCCCAGATTTTTTCAAAATTGCGATTTTGCCGATTTTTTGCCAATTTATGCTTCTATCGTTATAATAATTAATAAATTATAAATTATAATAGTTAATAGTAATATTGTGTAATAATTAATAAATTATAAAGACTTATATAATAATTAATAAATTATACATTATTAACTATTAACTATAATATTATTATTGCAGTTAATATAATTTACTATTTGGTTATGAAATTTAAACTTTTAAATACATATTACATAGATAAATTATTGCAATACATTATAAAAATTAAATGCAAAACAATGAATTTTTTACCCAAATCGCATGGAAGCCGGTCACGGCAGGGTGTAGGAAAAATGCAGGTAAAAATTCGCGTGGAAGAAAGTTTGAATGCAAGAAAAAATCGTGTTTTAAAATTTGAACTTACCCGGAACCCAGATGCCAGTCGCGTGAGAGCTGAGAGCAGGGAAAAATCACATGATACCAACTTTTTTCATCGCATGAAATAAGAAGTCCGTGATATGGCGTCTTGAAAAGTCAACCCAACCTTTTATTCATTTGACCTAATTTTTTTGCTGAGTTTTTCTGGTTTAACACACACGCTTTTAAGGATTTGAGGCGATTTAAAGGTTTTAACGCGCAGTGAGTTGCAGAAAAAATTGGAGCCGAGTTTTTACGCGATTAACTCGCAGTCTATTGTAGCTCGCGATTACTCGCATTTTCTGCACTTTTTTGGCGCGTTTTTCAACCATGGTTTAAAGTGTTTCTACAGTAGTTGTTACAGATTTGGGTTGTTTCATCAGCAATCAGAGTGGTTCTCAGTGTGCTTTTAGTGCTGGTCTGAGGCACATCAGACATTTTCGGTAGTTGTTATTGCTGCTGGGTGTGATTATTCATCGCAGTATGGCTGTTGGGAATGTCCTTTTAGTGGATTTGTTGTTTGGAAAGAGTATATCACTATTTTGAAGTGTTTGTTGAGTGATTACAGTCATATCAAACCTGATCAGACCTTGTTACCGGCAAGTTTCAAGTTGTATCAGACTTACATCAGCCTTATAATCATCCAAGGTATTCTACTTGTTGGGTTCTTGATTACGTTGACTATCCATGTTATTTAGCTTATTATGGAGTGATGCAGCAGTTATCTGAGTTGTATTGCTTTAAATATATCATTGTAAAACACTGGATGGTAGTATCGCCAGTGGTCTTGGTCATTTCTCATTGATGTATGTACTCACCCCACTGAGTAAGCGGAAAATTTTGGATTTATTCACCCCACTAAACAAGTGGAGAATGTTGTATTTACTTACTCCACTGAATAAGTGGAGAGTACTGAATTTGTTACCCACTAAATAACTGCAAGCTTTGTAATTGCACTCCACTAAATAAGCATGAGGTGCTTGTTTTCATTACATTGGACACTCCATTGAATAAACGTGAAATGTTTCTTCTTAATAGTTGCTTAGCACTCCGCTGAAGAAGTGGGATTGGCCGGTTTTCCGCCTAGTGCATTTACTTTCAAGTTGTTGCATTCTAGTTAGTTGTGTGTTCCCGAACACCATATGCCCTCACATTGCCCATCTTGGGAATTGGGTATCAGAAAGTGTTAAGGACATTACATTGCAGCTCATTTTCAGTTGGTAATATTCTCAAAAAAAATAGGGGTGAATACTACACACTTAAGGTAACTAAGTTCGCAAAAATAAGTCACCTAAAGGCAATTAAGAAGGTAGGAGATCAACCCACATGCAACTAAAAGTTCAGTTTGATTTTCCCATAAGTCAGATTTGCTTGCAACCAGAACAAAGGCAGGCGGTAACTTGTAAAAGACTTCTGTCAAATAACCAGCATTAATTATTAGGCTACTTAATAGCATCGTGAGTTCTTTAATGCTTAACCATTACATTGACTTAACATGTCTAATAGCTCAGAATTAGTTCATATAATTAATACAATTGGACATGTCTATAAATTTATTGGTAACCCAGAATATCTATCGTATTTAAAAGGATAATATGTCAGTAAAGAAAAGGAAGGAAGGGAATCAAATTATAAGCAATGGGAACTAGGATGTGGAATTTATTGTGCCATCATTTTCCAGGTCTCTGTAGAAATCTCACTAAGATTCTAACTAGGCCATAAGCTTTCAGTACTAACTGAATAACAGAAAACTTTGTAGCCTCATATTGAGTATAAACTTCAACAAAATCTTTTAAGTCAACCATAATTGGGTAAAGAGCATGCTAAAGGTCTCAATATTCTGGAAGGGTGAAAAGCAAGTACATACGCCCATAGAATCAACTTCAACTATTTACAATATTAATTGAAAGTTGGAACTCCAAACAAACATGGTGATGAATGAGTAAACTAGCTAAAATGGTTGGTGAAACAAGAGGGAATGGTATTATGTAAAAGCACATTCACACATATACCACAGACAAAAAAGGAAATTTAGCCCTGCTGTTAAAAGCAAAACAAGAAGGAAAAATCGGAAGGACATTTCTATGCACAACCCCAACCTCGCATGGTGGCCCCATGTTCAGCCGGCTTACTAAAAACCACCAAAAGCATCAATTCACAATTTCACAGTACTATCACACAAAAAGTTAGCTTCCCTGAACTCAGGCATACCCAAGTGTACAATGCAAGAGACTATAAATTGCATATATTTGGCAAAGAAAAGGAGATCCAAAGAAAAAACTAAATTACAAACATGAAATGAAATGACTTGTATTACTGTATAGAGGCTGGTTACAAAGGGAGGTCAAAAATTAGAACTAAACGATCAAATAGACTGTACAATATATATCAAACAAAGTGGCAAAAAGGGTTTCCATGCATGTTCACCATTTCTGCATGCAGTCTACATAAACTGAAAAGAAAAACAAGCAAGCATGTGGGTTTTCAAAACTTACCTGAATTACTATGTTTCATATTTATACTCTCTTGCGGTGAACCTGAAATAGCATGTTTCATATTTATACCCTCTTGTGGTGAACCCGAAGTAGCATGTTTTATATTTATACCCTCTTGCAGTGAACCTGATATAGAAGAATTCATGTCTGCATCCATGCGTGGTGAAAAAGAAGAGTCCCGTTCAATAAAATTCAGCAAGTTAACCACAACCTGCAATTCAGAATCTTATTAGTACAATTATACAAAAGTGTATAGCAGTGAAAACTAATTTTATCACTTGCATGTTTGGCAATTTATCATGGCAATAATACATGCATGAGAAAGAGGGGTTATTAAAACTCAACTAACATAGCAAGGGTAATCCACCAACAGTAAATGATTTTTCTATTCAAACATGAACAAACGGCAAAATTACTAACAGAACTAGAAAATTCTTAAAATGTATAATGCTATAGAGAAAAGACCCTGTTTTCAAATGAATATTTTTCTGCAACAAAAGTCATACCTTGCATGTGCACGTGGTATGCTTTCATCATTGCTCCAGTTCAGTTCCCGCCCAGAGGAAAAAGAACTTTATTTGGAAAAGAAGGAAAACATCATTCAGTAATGTGCAACCACCAGGAAGAAGAGGACTTTTATCTACTCGACTGTAGTAAGTTGGACCATCTGTGACATGTTATAAATCCTAATCTTCGTCTTACAGTTTGGCATGATGACTTGCTGGCATTTATGACTTACATCCTACTTAATATGAAGTTTATTATATGTCACTCAAAATCTTATATAAGCAACACTTTCACTAGCAATGTCTTGCAGCATTAGTTATATATTTTTGCATGACCCCCTTTAACACACTAATTCCAACTCCAATTTAGGCTAGTCTCTGGATCTCTCTTAATGCAAAATGTAGAAAATTAATTTAAAATTTCATAACCAAACAAACATGATCAAGACCTAATACGGGTACACCTCCATCAACTGAGGCACTTAGATGACAGCTCAATGTTCACCAATAATTAACTGAATATATTTAGTATCTTCATATTGATAAATTTTTATGCTTCTTTGCATCTCTGCTCAAGCAGATCTGGAAATTCTCATATGATCATCATCACCATTGTAAAGAGAGGATTTCAAAAAGGCACCATCAAGCCATAAATATTGAGTAACCCTTTGTCACCCCTATAAAGATACTCTAGGAAAAATCCAAAATTCTTAGCATCTACCTTATTCATTGTCAATGTTAATACTCTCACTAATCCAGCAACTCAACCTCCCTCCTGCAAGCATGAGCACACTTTTCCAATGGCTTTGATATTTTCTTCTAGAGTCTTTAAAACAATAAGGTTTTAAAAACTAATACCTCCAAAATATCATGTGAAAACTCTATAATCATATCCCTACAACAAATTGTGTCATCATTTCTAGAAATAATTGGTCCATAAACTATAATGGATAGTCCATTGCTTAGTTCATTACAAACAAATCCTTACTCTAAAGTGTTGTTATGACTTTGAATACAATAACGAAAAATGCCTGAATTTTAGATGTTTCTTCAACCTATTTAATGGATGTCATCTACATCATTTTATGAACTTGCAAGAATTGAACAAAAAGCAATCAAACATTCAATCACACTAACAAATCAAAGAGAACAGAATATTTAACCTGGACAAACACAAATTGGGAGCAAACACCAATAATGGAAGACTAGCTTCCTCAGATCCATTATAAGCTAGACCTTCATAGATGCTAATTACAGTCAATAACATCCTAACCCAGTATATGACCTATGCAATTCAGTGGAGAAGTGTTAATGTCAACAACAATTCCACAACTAGCACTGTGCACATTAAGTTGGCTTGTCCAAACTCCCAAGAATGCTCACTCTCAACTCCAATAGCAATGAAGACGGCCAAAAAAGGCTCAAAACATCTCCCATTACCATCTAGGAAATAACATGCACCATAAGACATCTTCAGGGCTCTATGATTGGAAGCCCAAACAACAAGAATATGGACAACAAACACCTTCCCAACACTTCCTCTCCTTGAACATTCAATATGAAAAAAACCACCAGTTCATCTAGACTGGCAATTTGGAAATTATCATTGATAGAGAAAAAACCACCATTCTAGTGCTCAATGTGTCCATCTTTTGGAAGCCATTACTTTTGCACGTAGACTTAAAACAAGGAAGTACTTTCTTGAAAGTGGATATTTTTCGAGAGGAATCTAAATATGTAAAAATATTCATTTGTTTATGCCATCAAAGTATTGTTTTTGCCCCTGCAATACAACTGCATTTATGAGGCCAAATTATGAGTAACCATTCCAATCAATTACTGAACTCAAACATAATCTTGATGATGATCTAGATCCATTTATTTATCACATGCCTCAAATTAAGGCTTTTGGTACCAAAAAAGCTTTAAAAATGAAAAGATACAAATCAAACTTTTAATCTTCTCATGTTGGGATACCTATCACCATCAACTCTCTTAGAATGTCAATCCCTTCTGTAACAACCTTTCCGGTCTACGGTTTCAAAAATTCAACCATTTAACGATTTCAGCCGAAGAACAACTAACTTGTTTTCATTCTAGGGTTTCCAATCGTTTCAACTGGTCATTTTAAATTTCCGACTAACTTCCAAGTTTTCAGTTTCAGCTGAAAGGTAGCATCTAACTGTTTCCATCAACCGACTCTCCGAAGATTAAAACTAAATAACTGTCAACTAGGGTTTTTCCAAAATAAAGATAATCACTCTAAAAGAGATTAATTACTAGGGAACGATTAACCAATTTGCATCCTTCTCCTACTATAAAAACTAGGGCTTCATTTGCAGCTAAAAGAGAATTCAATCCATATGCCGTTACACTATACACTTCATCAACTATCTTTTAATTTCATTTTCAGCTGAAAAGAAACTGTTAACTATAAACATCTAACAGGAATTTGCAGAAGAATAATAATTACTTTTCTTTGCTTCCAGAAGATAACGAATAATTACTACGGCTATGAAACAATATAACAGCTGAATAAATTCAAGTAGCTATCTCACTAAGTCTCTGAGAATCTTACAATGTTCATTAACATAAAAATAGCATTCAAGGCATAGATGAAATAGAAATTCAATTACCATTGCATGTACCTGGATTTACGAGAGAGGAAGAAATCCATTTGACATCATCTCCATACTATCATACTTGGAAATCTTTATCGAGGGAAAGAGAATTATCATCAGGGGCTTTACCGCCCAACCAAGACCTACTGGTCTCCCAAGTTTCTTCAACTGAAGAACCCGCCCTTCACGAGGGTAATCAACATGGATCATTTTATCATCATGTCTCTGAGCCTGGTGTCCACGAACCTATACCACTGATCGATCCTCCCTCTATAGGTACCTCCTATCAGAAGAATCATCCTGATCAGGGTATATCTGGCCATGGAAGCTGACATTGCCAAACGGGCATCTACCTTGGCCAAGGATTTTTCTATTAATTATTTGTGGCATCACTGTGCCGTCAGCACACTCACCCTTGCTTGGCATGACAACTCTTAGGATTAAGTTGTAATTTATAATAGCAATTTTATTTACCTTTTCTTCTTAGTTCGAGGTTATAATTTAACCATTAAGTTTCATTCATAATAAAGGAGATTCATAGGCATTAAGGATTTTCAAGTCTCATATTTATCTCATAAAAGACTCAAAAAGCAATAATATACACTAACCGACTTCCAACTTGAGGAAAGAGAATTTGGTTTAACCAAATAGATAAAGCTCTTAGATGATTTCCAAATGATTCAAACTGAACCCAGTTTCAGAATCTTTTCACTTATTTAAGTTTAGGCTGATGCCTTATTGTAATCATAGAGCGGAAGAGACTAGGCACAGGTATCCTCTTCTTATTTTAAATATCTGATGATTACTTAATGCTTTTACTGAAGAATTAAAGACACAAGGCTCTTAGCTTTCTGCATCTTACTAACTATTATATATATATATATATATCCAGATTTATATCAACAGATCATCCACAATTAGGAACCATCAAGATTTCCAGAATGAACAGGTAATTTACTATTCAACCATTAAAGCTTTAGAACAGAGAAGAGGGAAGAGTTTTCGGTATATACAAGCACGAGTTATGATGGCCTGAGGATAATTCCATCCCATTCAGATTCTTATCATTTCTCTTCTCTTGGGTTCATAACCTTAGGATTCTTTGTTTATTATCATGATTTAGATCTAGTCATAAAATAAGATTATTTGATGACTTAAAGGAAAGAGAAGGTAAGAACGTAGTTTGATTTAAGTGTTCACCGAACTCCCATCTTTTAAAGACAGGTTAAGATCACAGTAAAGAAGGATTACTTAACCAGATCAGACCAATGTGGGTGATGTGAGTCTTGAGTAAGGCAGAGTAGTTAACGTACTCAGTATGACTTAGTTATACTCAGAGTTCCGGTGATTGGAATTCTAAATTAAGAGACTTCACAGATTGAACATGAATCACTTGTCGCAAAGGGTCCAAAAAGAAAGATGAAGACCTTTTAAATTCCTATACCTCTGCAGGGTGTCTACACTTTTTCTAATTTCGTTACAAAGAATTAGAGATTCAGTCTAAGGAATCGGTTACTCAAGCTACCAGCTGTAACAGAGAATAAAGCTTGTGGTAAAACAATGAGGTGCCAAAGAAAATAGAGTTTCAAAAAGAAAAATGAGTTGGCACAAGAAGAGAGGTAGTAATGATTGCGAAGTGACACAGATGGGGTCTTAACCCAGATCAAGGAAAAAATACAAGATTCAATTCGTAATTACAGAGCCCTTCACTTACAGGAAACGAAGATATTTACACCCCAAATCATTATTATAATTTGATCTCACAAAAGAATCATTAACTCGTCACTATCAGAAATATACGTGCTTCTGAAAAGAAAATAAAGCTTATGAAAAGAAACACCGAACAGATTCCAATTGGAATAACAAGCTATTAAGATTTTTACGTGCCTGAAGATGTGGCTTGAAGCCTGAAGGAAAATTTCGAATCCTGCCAAGATTGAGCCGTGGCATCAATGAAATCTTCGTCCCTTCTATTCGGAATTTGAGTGACAGTTGTTGACTAATTTAAAATGAAGCAAGTGGGATTATCAATCGATAGGTGCGGAAAACTCATCCTCGAATACACCTTTGTCCATCCATGGATGCCCATGATTTCCGTCTCCAGATTCATTTCAAGAAAAAGGAAAATAAAACAGAGGAGAAAGAAAAATGATGGGGAAGCTCGGCTCGGTATATATCATGATTACGCAACTGAGGCCAGAAGATATTGTCTCCGTGAAAGTGGCTAAGTCGAAGGTGTTGCCAGGCAACCATTTCAGAGTCCCTCTCCCGGAAAGGAAGGAGCCCCCGACAAAGAGGAACCTCCCAAAAGTTAATACCCTTCCCCAGAAACTTCCGATCCAAGATTACCAAAAACCTCGCGTCTGAATTGTCTTCCATCTTGGCCGTTTCTTCCGATGGAAAGATGGCGGAAAGACTTCAACAATTTAAAAACCACCGACGCTTCTACTCCAATTCCCTTACATTTTATTTTTGTTCGATGGCTTCCAAATTATGGTTATTATTTTCTTTATTATTCCACTATCGGCTTAAAGCATTACAATATCTTTATTTATTTAAATCAATCACTTTATTATTAGAAATTTTATTATTTTATGTCCTTTAAATCTCCTAAGAGGCATTCCAAGAGTTAACTCTTTTCAACTTCAAGAGGAGATTATTATTAAATATTTTAAATTGGCTTATTTAGAAATAGTTTATATTAAACTACTTATGGCCAAGGTCATGACGTCAGCACAACTCTTGTACACTGACTCAAGATCTGATGATAAAATTGATCCATTGTTAACCACGTCCTCTCCCTGATGATATTTCCCTTTCTCCCGTGGCGTCAGCAAACCTGCATCCACTGACAGAGGTTATAGTTAGATCATTATCAACGGTTAAATAATATGCATTTAAATTTAATCTCATGATCTCATACGAAATCAATACTTTCACTTGCAAATAGAGAGTTCGTTAATAATCACAGTTACGACAAAAGTACCAACTATTGCATTCTCAATGTCACAGTCATATGAAAGTAGTTATTTGCAACCAACATTATATTCGAAACACTTAACCAAACATGTAATCTCGATGTAAGGGATGTGACATACTCCTCCCCTTAAGATTCATCGTCCTCGATGATTGTTTATTCTAAACTTAAACATAACCATAAACATAAATATAGTGTTCTCAATTGTTCAACAAAATATAAGGAAATTTCGGAGGATTTCTTCATAATCCTCCCAGGTGGCATTTATTTAGCTTCTGTAATTGTTAGTAGCTTCCACCAATCCTAGCTTCTAGCTTATCAGCTTACAGGAATTTCGACATCTTTTCTTGTCCAATGTTTCAAATGAAATCGAATTGATAACAGAATTATAAAAGTTGTTATAACAATCACCATAAGGATGGTTACCATTCCTAAGTGTAACATTCAATTACCTTTAGCACAAGTTTACCAAGAGAATTTTCACCAAAGGTTAACATTACCAAATACCAGTTTCATTATCTAATGCATCATTAAAATAAATTATTATGTAAGTACAAAGAAAAGATCAGAATTCTCTTTTCAATTTAACTATCCTCCAAGACTCGGCACGCCTCTGAAAGGAAGAGCTTTTCCCCTTCAATTGCCATCTGAGCTTTGGTGTGTACCCCCACTTAACCAATCCTGTTGCACTACTGAGGATACCCTCCTACTAAGTACGGAAACTCTGGTTAGCTAAGTGTCTGGAGTATATGTTCACCATCCTGCTCGACTTGGAGAAACTATTCACCTGGGTTTACTGGTCTACCTGTCCGCTGACATATCATAACACAAGATTTCCTTCTTTGCCAAGTTAAGGTCATACAATTTACTTCCTTACAAAATCCAACAGAGGCCCATCCAAAACACAATAGAGATGAACATTTTATCAATTATTGAGAAACAACCCGCAATGCTCCTGTACAATAACTTAACTCAATCCTGAATATAACAGTTTTAATTTCAACAAGGAATCAATAGGCTGAGCTCACTTTCATTACTGAACTCAATTCTGACCAAATGGTCATTAACAATTTTAAAATTCAGCGGCTAGACTACTTCAGAATTTAAGAAATAAAGCAATGGCATCACTTGCCAATATAAAAAGGGATTTTTCCAAAATCCAATACAGTGCCAAGATCTAGAGAACATTTATCATGCACCATGTGACTTAACTAAGTCATTAACAAGGAAGCAGATTGTTGCACTACTATCAGCCCTTCCAAAAACTTACATTAAGTTAGAGACTATTTTACAAACGCATCAAACAATAAGTCCTTCGAACTTTCATCCTTACTTATGCTTAATCACAGCAATTGATTTTCTCATGAATCTCAGTGAGCAAGTATTTCCTAGTTCTATACCATTTTCTCCGCATTCCATGCCAATAAATCATTTCTTGAGAAGACAATAATGCAATCACTATCAACCGGTGTAGAATTAAGCATGAAAAGCTTCCCAATTAAGAATGAGCTATGTACAACTATCCGACCAAAGTATTGTGTTGTGACACATAAGAGGAAACCAATGTTTTATATTCATATCCATGGTATGCATGTCCCTGTTCATAACATGTGTTACAGATACCTGCTTAATGATCATCGGTGGCTTAACCGAACTGAGAAACCAATCAAATATCATTTGTATCAAGTTTCCACCACTTAAGGAATACCATATACTTGTGACTTTGTATGTCCTTATGTTACCATCACTAAGATTACCACTAGCAAAAATGCTATAGTTAAAGACATCGGAGTCATCATGCCATTGTCAAGTGTTGCCAAGAAGATCTCTAATAACCTTGTAGAGAAACAAGCTTTGTGTCATGTTTTGAATTGCAACCCTCTCACTCTTATTGACTCATAACATTGATCTACTATCTCTTCTCAGGTAGATAACAGTAACTAAACGTGTCTAATTCACAAATTTTATCAGAATCACATAAACTTGGTGTATCAAACATAAATGTTTTTACAAATTTACACCTTCACACAAGTTGTCTGCTTAACCACTCTTATTCACAAGGAAATATCTCTGTAGTGCCAATCATAGGAACCTGTCCAGGAGGTCTACTAATGATGCTTATCCAAGATTTGTATGAATATATCTGCACCATGAAATTTATTGCCACTGGCCTAAACACAATCACTGCTAAGAGGAGGAACAATTCATTTGAGGTTCTTGGCAAAATAAATATATGAGATAACTATAATGCAACATATAAGCCAATACTTCATGTGGTACCATAAAAATCAAAGTTCTTTCTTGCTGATTGTCATATAGTCAATATTCTTCTAACAAGTATTTATCATTCCAGTAACATTGCAGACCATGCATGTAGCTAACAAACTTGTCACCTTAAGTTACCCCTCATCTTGTCATATGATATCTGCATTTCATGTTGCTCATGACAACAACTTCCTGTCATAACAAAACAAATCCTACAACTCCTGATTCATCGATCTGATGAAGAACCAAAAGTGATATCCTCAATAACTTAATTTGTGATCTTACAATATTATCAATATGAGGTAACTCCTCTTCCATGAAGTAATTAAACATCCATTTAGTTACTGACTCATTCTTCTACTCTCCACAAAGGAGTTAAATGATAAAACACTAACTTGCTTCCCCTATTCTCAAGTTATCTTTCATGTAACATCATGTTGTCCTTGACTATTGCTTTTCTTATCATCTTGATCCTTTAATTCCACTTGGCTCTCTCCAAACCATCTAGAAGTTAGACCAGATTTGCTTGTGATAGAATTTTGAAATCAGCTACTTGATTTGTGAACCTCTCTTTATGCATAGAGGAAATGGCCTTGTTTTCTTGTCAATTGTAAGTTTTATTTGAATGCAAATGATTGTAGATAAGGTCCATTAATGGACACAAGAATTACAAATGTCAAACCACTATTTCTTTGTGAGTATTGAACCAAGCTAGGAAAGTTGAGAAGTAAGAAGTGGTAGAAAAGACTTGAGCATAGTTAGGTGCTAGTTCTTGTTGAGATTCCTACAGGTTTAAGGAATGGTTTTTCCTTGTTTTCTTCCTATTGAAAGATTTGTTATTTGAAATGGTTTCTTGAAAAGTAAGACCTTACCTTTTTGTCTTGAACGGTTAACCCCTCAAGGGTTTTATATATATATATATATATATATATATATATATATATATTAGTAGAAAACCACCCAGATGGGGATATTTCGTGTATGATGTCTTTATACTTCTTTGTGGCCAATTAGGTCAAGTTATTTGCTTTTGTTGGCAAAGAATTGCCATCGGTCTAATTTTGAGAGTAGATACTCTCTTATGCTTAGTAATCTTCGAACTAGTGGCAATTGCTAGGACCAGGTAGTAAAGTTGAGTAACTCGCGGTTCGAAGAGGATGTAAAACTAAACCAACTCACTCAAGTTATGACTAGAAAGTCAAAGTGAATAGAGTAAAAACTATCTTTATGATATTTGTTAATGAATGATAGCTTCGGTCAGATATGAATGACGATTGCTATAAGCATCATCATCATTCATACTTGATCAAAGTTTATCATTTATATTGAAATATTTTTGGAAAAAACATTTAATCGAATTTATGAGCATACATATAAAATTCGAATTATATATATGATGTTATATTCTGCATTTCATTAATCGGAATTTACTTACTCATCTGCCACCTTGTCGAAGGGTATATATGAGTTATACTAAACAATGATAAACGACTTTATCATAAGCCACGCTCTAAGGGACACGTCCCATGAGTGGACGTGTCTCCACTTCGGTCAGATATGAATGATGATTGCTGTAAGCATCATCGTCATTCATACTTGATCAAAGTTTATCATTTATATTGCAATATTTCTGGAAAAAACATTTAATCAAATTTATGAGCATACATATAAAATTCGAATTATATATATGATGTTATATTCTGCATTTCATTAATCGGAATTTACTTACTCATCCGCCACCTTGTAGAAGGGTATATATGAGTTATACTAAACAATGATAAACGACTTTATCATAAGCCGCGCTCTAAGGGACACGTCCCATGATTGGACGTGTCTCCACTGAGACGTGCCTCTTAGGGGCGGGTCTCCTCTCTTATTTATGGCGGATCCTTCTTTGATATGCAAACATAGAAATCGAATAATGTTCTGCAATCAACACATTCAAAATAAGAAATTCAAATCTGGAAATTGAAAATCTGAACATAGAAGTTTGAGTAGTATTCTTACACTTAGAATTTTCATAAGTCCCTTAGTCTCCCAATTTGATTGAAGATTTGTTTACATTTACAATATTCATGGGTCGAACAGTCAATTCGAGTTAACCCGAGGTTAGATATGGTACTCTAAGTCGAGTAGAGGTGGGTGAAAGAACGACTCCACTCAAGTAGTGGTTGAACTTGTTTCAAATACTTTGGCCAAAGTGAGTGCAGTAGTTTCTGCATGCACTTGTCAGTTCACTATGACTCAAATTGCTTAACTAATCAGAGTTGTCTTACATAGTTGGAAGGTATCCATAGTTGTATGACAATATTAGTTAAGGCACAACACCAGAGCTTAGATGGCAAAACTAAGAGGGTTCTTGACTATACCCTTTGTTTAAGGGCAGGGCCACTTCCAATTAGGAAGGTGTGTGGGGGACCACTGATCTGTGGTTGAAGGTGAAGCACTCAAGTGATGCTCTCCCTCTTGCAAATGCCATGCTGAGTCTTGGAAGATAGAAAGTATCCAAATATGGGATCTCTGACCTTGTTTCTTTATGTTATTATTATGTTTTATTTAAATGAAATCATATACGTTGAAATGCAAAAAAAAAAGAAAAAGATGTTTACTCTTTTCAGTTTGAAAAGCATGATCAAATGATGTGATATACCTATGTGTATTCAGTTATGCAGTTGCATATTCTGTTTTGAAAGGAAAAATTTCATACCTCGTTTTGCTTATGATGTTAGTTATTAATTGTATGGTAAATAAATCCTAGTAATTTCTTTTTAGGAGTTGGTTGTTACAAAGCCCTAACAAGAACCATGAACCTTAGGTTCCCATTCCTTGTTTCTTCCCAAAGTCTACTTCTCTCAGTGTTCTTATCCCTTCTTCTCTAAACCCCAGACCTTGGAAGGGACTTAAAAAATAGAACCTGCGGGTTCCAATTCTCAATACCCTCGTAGAGTCCAACCCCCATAAGGTTCCTTCGTTCTGGTGGACCTCAAACCCTAATTAGAACTTGAAACCTTAGGCTTTGATTCCAACTTCCTCTCCATCCTTGATCCCTACATTACCCATTGAACCTCGAACTTCACCTAGGGCTTGGAACCCTCTCAATTCCAAGTTCCCATTTCCTACAGAGACCCAACTCCTGCCTCCCTTCGGTTCATGTTCAATTTCTTCTTCATGCCTAACACTCACCAACTACAGTTATGCTGCAGGTTCCAAGTTTCTTCTGGAAACCAAACCCCAACATTGTCTTCAAGTGTTCATATTTCAAGTACTCAATTCGAAGTTCCTCCCAGAATTCGATGCCCATGTGGAGCCTCCTTGGTCCTAATTTCTAGGTTCCTCCTGGGACCTGACACTCGTAAAGGACCTACAATAAAGTATATGTTTTCACAAGGGTTGTTGTGCGCCAAAGTTTCACGAAACACTCTCTAATCGCCCAACTACCTGCCATCAATGCAGAGGATTTTCTCAACAACCAACAATCAATGTGCAGGCTAGGGTTTCATCCTGGACATCCATTTAGGAAGGGATTCATTCTCAATCATGGATTTTGGCACTGCTACAATGCCACAAGCTAGGGTTTCACCCAACAAGTGTTAAGAATGAATTTTGGTTCATTTTGAGGGGGTTTGTTCTTTTGGGGGCAACTAAAGGCTATGTAGGTGCAAGGTTTGTCTAGGGATTCAATCATGCCATGTTCTGTTTCAAAAAATGAAGTAGTAAAGTAGTTTAAGGATAAAATGCTATGCATATTGTACAAAGAATGTCTCCAACTATTTGTATTTGTTCAAGGGAGTGTTAGCTATATATTGAGGTTCCCTCTTGTCACACTTGCTGACACAATTGTATTGAACACTTCATAATGCAACAACATTTTAAAATATTATTGACATTGTAATAATCATTTGTTTAATTCATATGGATTCATGCAATTCAATTTGGATTACATAGTATGCTTTGTGTATAATGCTTGCAATTTGATGGCACACATGCTAGGATTAGTCCTATGTTTTGTAATGTCCCATTTTTTCTTGGAGTTTAATATGTATTGGCCACTCAAAATTGAAGGAACCAATTGATACATTAGCATTCATTATATGTGTATATTATTCAGTTCATTCTACTTACCCAAAGTTGGGATTGCCAATAAAGGTCATATTGCAATTAATATTGGATGAAGTCAAAGGAGGCGTTGTATCATGGATGGTAATCAATGATTATTAAGATGGAATGCGGTTGTAATGGTAGCCGCTCCCAATACCACCAGCCATCGATTCCATGGTGGTCGGCCTATCTGAAGGGTCATCGAAAGACTATTCTCTTGTGACCGTTGCATTAGTCAAAATGTTTGTGTTTGAAAGGATCAACATCCTTTATGCTATCACCACCTTCTTGTACTATAACATTTGTTCACTTGTGAAGGGTCCAGTCTATATTCTACTTGAGCCACAATGGCATTATATTCTAAAGAGACGTGTTATTCTCTTATCCTGTCAACAGATGTTGATAGAATCGAGTTTACTGCATATTGGTCGACCAAGTTCTTAGCCACCGAATGATAATCAAACAGAAGATAGATGAGACTTATGAATGCAACCACTAATGTCTAGAAGAATCACAACCTTTCTATAAGAAGAAATAAGAGGATAGCTAATCACTAGTCAAAGTATCGTGGACTTGGAAGAATGACAACATCCTTAAAAAATAGCGGCCAGATAATGATAAAGTCCAACAAGGCAGATCAATGATATTTTAAGGGATAATATTAATAGAAATTAATTATCCCTTGAGTGACTAAGGGAACCATAACTAGTTAAGATAATTAATAGTCATGTCTTTTGATGAGTGCATACCACGAAGGGGCATGACTCAGCATATCATGGGTATAAGAAGGGATACAATTCAATGGCAAAAGGCATGGATGAGTTCGATATTCTCACAGCATAATTAGCAAGTATTTAGCGCTCCTTGGGAGCCTTGGATCAAGTTGTCTAGGCTGCAAAAATCAGAGATAAAAATCGGATGCCCAGCCAAGAAATTAATCACATAAAAGCAAGGCCATATTCTGAAACAGCGATCTACAGTAAGGCATCTGTTCATTCCATTTTAGTGTATGAATTTAGAGAATTCAATCGGAAACAATGCCCTATGATGCCATAACTCTATAATCGTATGGTGATAGTGTATCTGAGCGGAAATAGCAATTATTGCCATTATCAACTTCAAATTGGAAATTGATCCTCAATCAAGATTTCCATTACTGAATTTGTAGCAGAAATTGTGTCATTGTTCTATCACAATATCTATTATTATTCATATATATATCATACCTTCTTAAAATAGAAGATTGAGTTACTCATTTGATATATCTTGATATCAAATTCTATAATAATAAATGCAAGATGTAAGAGACACTTCTTTGATTTGTTGACATGTTTACATTGTCAACCCTTAAGGAATTAAATTGCAAAAGTTACCAATCTTGGGCTAGAGACACTATATGTTTTCTTTCATTGTTTCCCTTTCTGTTGTTGTGACTTTGTAGCCCAATTGGATAGGCATCGATCTTTGGTCCACCTGACCAATCTCAAATCATTCAAACAAATCAAAACATTAAGTAGTAGTTTAAGAATTAAAACACAATCTATGCATTCATGACCTCGTAACATAAAGGATTTATCATCAAGGGAGGTATAAGATGAATTCATTTTATGTGGGTTATGATTGCACATTTTTATCAGCTATATAGGGTTTTTGAGACAACTAGTTGTACTTGATTTAGGGCCAAATCAACAAGTAGGGGTTGGCTATCAAAACTTTTGGTTGTCCATCTTGTGTGATTTCAATACTTGTTAAGGTATACCCTACGAACACCCTCCCAAGTCTAAGACAAACTCAAAGAGAAAGAGATGAAACCCACTCTCATAGAGTTAGTCTTCAACCCTCCACAATCTATTCATGAGCTGATTTCACTTGCATGACAATCCTGGCCTTGTGAGTGAGATTTCGTTCTAGGAAGTGGACCAACAATTTTGGGACCCAACACGTCAAAAACCTGCAAACTAATGGAGCACACGAAAAATGAAGGAAAGAAGGGACTCAATAGTCCATATGAAACTTTTACGTAGGATGGAAGGTTTGGACCAAAGATTTAACAATGAAATATCCCCTTACAATTTTTTCCGATTTTGAGCACAAGATTTCACCCGTTAACGTTAGAGAAATAGTAAACCAACTTAAAGCAACCCTTCACTTTCTAATCACCCAGATCCCAATGAGGGCAAGGTGAGAGCATACGATGGAAAGGGGATCGTTAGATGAAATCCAAACTGAAAGTACAATACTGAAAATCAACCCTTCACTTTCTCATCACCAAGTTCCCAGTGTGGGCGAGGTGAGAGCATATGGTGGAAAGGGAATCATTAGCTGAAATGTACTGGAAACTGGAATTACAACATGATAGACAGCTCAGCCGATCAACATGATATGCAATGCAACTCGACCACTATTCAGCGGGAGTGTAATACAAAGTACTGAAAGTAAATGTCTGGGCAGCCAGCCGACCCCTTTCGCTTTTCAGCGGGTAGTACAGAATGTAGAGTGTTGAAAGTAAATAGACGGCGAGGCCTATCTCTTCCACCAAACAGTGGGAATGATAGTAAACAACAGAACTAAAAATATAAAGACGGTGTTGTGACCTTTTCACACATCGCCCCATCGTTGATGGGGACCCCCAGTTGCCTGTTAGTTTTTAGGGTTTTGTCTCCTTGCAACGGTTACGAGAGATCACTTTGCTTAGAGTTTCCAGTCAGTTCGCCAAGAGTTATCCAAGCCAAGTCAGGAATTCATGTTTGAATCAGTGCATAGACGTCATGGAAGCGCTCAGAAGGCCCAAGAGACGAAGATCGACTGTGAATTTGGCCAATTCTGACACTTCCTATTTTTTAGGAAAAGTTGCTTTTTCGATTTTTCATTTTGGCATTTTTGGACCAAACAGGGTTCCCTATTTTTTAGGGTTGCTTTTTCTATTTTTAGAAAGTTTCTATTTTTGGAAAGTTTCTATTTTTGGAAGGGTCCCGAGTTCTGAAAACGCACTCAGAAGTTTGAAAAACTCACCAGAACTCTCAGAAAATCAAAATGAAAAATTTGAAAAATTTTGAAAAATTTGCAAAAAAAAGTTCAAAAAGTATGAAAATCAGACTGAAAACGTTCGAAAATCTGGAAAACCAGTCAAAAACCAGTCAAAATCAATCAGATCTGAAGGTGAAAACATAGAAATCAATTCAAAAAGGGTGAAGTTTGTGAGAAATCTATTCAAATCTGGAGAATTCGCCATGGAGGATGAGAAGAATGGATGAAGAAATGTCCAAAAGACATAAGAAGTCCGCCATGCAGCAAGGAAGCTCATCCTAAAAGGTCTTAAAGTCCGCCCTGCTCATCCATGCATGCTATGAAGTCCGCCCTTGATGTCCTTGCACTTCATGAAGTCCGCCTTGCATCTTGGGATTCATCCAAAAGACTTCTAAAGTCCGCCATGCATGTGCCAATCAGCTCCAAAGTCCGCCATTTTCCAAGAAGCATATCCTTGCATCTCTTGAAGTCCGCCATATGCCAAATGCACATCCTAATGACTAAGGAAGTCCACCAGCAGCTAAGGGAGAATATCCTTATCCCTTCCAAAGTCCGCCCAGCACATAAAATGCACATCCTAAAGGTCTTGGAAGTCCGCCATTTTCCAACAAGGATATCCTAACACCTTCTAAAGTCCGCCATCTTTATCCTAAGACTACCTAAAGTCCGCCATATGAAAGAAGGACGTCCAAAATGCTTGAGAAGTCCGCCCTTAAAAGGTGGGACTTGGCTGAAAGTCAAATAAAGTCCGCCTAGACTTATGAAGTAAGAAAAATTGAAATTTTACTAAGTGTTGATGCCTACCAAGGGAAAATTTCGAAATTGGTTAAGTATGAAGGCTTAAAAGGGTGGAAAATCCTTTCCAAAAGGATAAAGTGATGAGATCAAATGCTAAGATGCCAAAGAAATTCGCCCTAGAAAAGAGGGACGTTCAAAAATGTTCATCCCAAAGACCATACAAAGTCCACCATGCACTTGGAAGAAGTTGGTAAAATAGCAAAGACATCCATGACGTTCGTCCAAGATGCCAAGGAAGTCCGCCCAAGATGATAAGATGGTAAGATTTTTGGCTAAGTGTCAAGGCCAAATCCAAAGAAAAGTTCTAAAATTCGCCTAAGTATAGAGGCTAATGGATGGAAAATGAAGACGTTGGCTAGACATCCAGACATTTTTGAGATGACAAATGCTAAGCTTGAAAGGGCATGTGCTAAAGAACGTCAGGATATGGCAAGGAATGAAACGGAATATGCCTAACACGATGAAGGAAAAAGAGGCAAAATTTGCCTAAGTATGGAAAATGCGAAGAAATTGTCAACTTTGGCTAAAGAAAAATGCACGAGGTAAAAGGAAAGGAAGGATCGTCCTTGACCAAAAGGATGAAGAATATGTCAGACGTCAGGAAAATTCAACCGGCAAAGACATTCGGACAAGGATATTGCCTAGAAAAATTCGACCGAGCAAGGAAATATTTGATTTTGGCAGAGGAGAATAAGCTTAAAATCTCGCCTTGGCAAAGAAAAATGAGGATCTGGCAATGAAATCTTTGACGGAATGGCTTGAATTTTGGTTTGGCTAGACGAAATGAAGGACGAAATCGGAAAACAAACTCTTAGCCAAGAAAAACGGAAGAACAATCAAGATAGCCATGGGTCCAAGACGAACGGGTTGGAATTAATTAAAATATTTTAATATTTTAATAATTAATTCTCAACTATTTGGAATTTAAAAATACCTTGGACGGAATCAAATTTGCCAGACACGAATCGGACGAAAATGAAGTATGCCAGGCGGAGATGAAATCCGGCAAGAAGAAAATTAAATTCACCACGAATTTAATTAAAGATTTAACGTTTATTTAAAAATTCGAAAAATCAAAAGATAAGCATTAAATGAAAAAATCGAATTTTTGAAGATCAAGGAGATTTGTCCGGATAAGTTCGAGACTGAGCCTTGTCGGAAAATAAAAGGAAAGTTGCCTGTTTGGAAAATGAAAACAAATCGAGGATCAAGAAGAAAGATGGCAGTTGCTAAATCGAATTCAATCCTTCAGCATTATAATGAGTTTCAGCAACTCATTTTTCCACACACAGCTGAAGAGAAATTTGATCTTTCTCGAAATCGTCAGGCAATCAATTCATCAATAGGCAAAGTCGAATTGTCCAGAAGGATAAGCAGTGTTATGCTGAGGAATTTTTCGCAGGAAAAGAAAAAGAGAGTTTTTCAAAGCTGAATTCTTCTTGAAGAGGGGCGCACTTTTCAAAAAAATCAGATTTTTAAATCTGATTTACAATTGACGATCCTTCACTGAGGTTTGAGGATTGGTTGATTAAATTTGCTATCTTTTTATGCCCTTTCCTCTTGACGAAGTTCTGGCAAGAATTTTCAACTCCATCAAAGTCACTTTCAGCTTGCTTTTTCGCAATATTTTAATTATTTGAACAGCTGAAAGTTATTATTTTTTTTCGAATCCAAGGCACGAGGTTTAAACTATTTTAAAAGTCTTTTTATTAATGTTAATTTTATGACTGCAGGTTGACGGACACGGCAGGAGGATTATCAAGGAAGCTGAAAATGAAGTTCGCCAATAAGGGTGCCCAAAAGGAGACCAAGGTCATCTCAAAGTGGAAGAATGTTGTAGATACTGACCTCGGACATGTGGATTTTGACGAATTCAAGCAAAGAGTATACGGTCAGAAGGGACTTCCCACAGCAATAGCCATAAGAATGGTCAGAAACGGGATCTTCCAAGCAGCTGGATTCCCACCGGCCATGGATTGTGCTGAGTTAATGGTGGAATGTGCTCGCCATTATGATGCTCAAAAGAGACAGATCATCGCCCCTGACGGACGAGTCTTGGCACATTTGAATGAAGTTGTAATCCAAGAAACCTTTGGCATCCCTGAGCATTCAAGAACGATCTATAAGACCAAAGAAGAAACCAAAATGCTATATGACAGCAAGGCAGATTTGTGCGCCACCACAGTCAACAAGGTATGGATGGACAAGCCAAAGCCATCAATCAAGAAGATGCCCAAGAGACCTCGCCGCACGGATTTCAAGGAAGATTTTGGAGATATCGTGCTGATGCTGAACAGGATCGCAGGCAATCCGCAAGGCGCCTTCTTTGAGAGCTGGATGTACTACTTCATCGACGAGGTCACCTCCGGAGTTAAGATGTTCAACTGGTCACGGATGATAAGTGACAACCTTCACGAGCAACTGATCAACCTTGAAGAGACTAAGTCTTTTCACATGAGTTCATATGTGATATACCTATTGGCCAGATCATACAGATATCCAGGACTGGTCTGCAAAGGCAGAATTGGCAATGGAGAGAACGAGCTCAGGCCTTACGACTGCTATCCTCAGCTCCAATTGAAAGAAAAGACTCACTTCAGGAGGGTGCATGATGCATTCCTAATGCATATCACCAGAAAGCTCCAAGGAGGAATACATCAAAGGCTGAGCCATGAAGCAAAAAGCCTTATCAGCAAATACGGGTCTTGGTTCATCCAATTCCCGAAATTCACATATATCAGGATCCAGGGATTTACTGGAAATCCCTATAAATTGCCTATCTATCCGACTAATCGGATGGTATTGCTCGAGGTTTTGAGACAATTAGAAGAGTACCAGAATATTCAGAGGCCGACCAAGAAGGCGTCCGTCACATTCCCTTTCTTCATCGGGAACATGCTAGAGTACTGCCCATCCGCCCAAGCAGCTGAGAGTGCACGGTTGGAGATCCAATGGTACCCTTTCACGGCATACAAGTCCAGGGTCAATTATGACCCACATCATAATATCCGGACAGTGGAAGGAAGGAGATATAAGCACAGGGCAGAACTGGAGGATTATTGGGCAAATGCTGCCGATGAATACGAGATCAGACGGAAGATGTGGTCCAGGATGTCCGTAGATTTCATGAGAACAATTGAGTTCTGCCGAGTACCTGATCAGCTTCAGGATGACGGAAACCACGTCCAACCTCGCTTTGAGGAAAGTCGACCTCTCCCTCCAGTAAAATGGTCAGAGCCAGAGCATGCAGACCTAGCCACCCTGATGAGGCCAGTGACGAAATATTCTCAGTGGTGGGTTGATGATCATGTTCAGGAATTGAGACAAAAAGGAATCACGCTCACATATGATCTGTTGAGCGAATCAGAGTCATATTCCTCTAATGCCGGGGCATCCCATCAAGACTTGGTTGGGATTGGAGAGAAAAGAAAAGAAATGGTGCCAAGTGCAGAACCTGTTTCCAAGAAGCATAAAGGAGGACCTTCTCGGTCAGCGGCGTCCAGGAATGTTGACCATTTGGTGGCTAATATAGACGACTCCTTGGTTGAGATGCTCGAACCTCTTGCAGCTCAGGAAGTGAACAATGAACCTATCCAACTAGATGATGAAGAGCCTGCATCACCGGCAGGCACAGAGATTTTAGGTTCAGACAATGACATGGATGTCCGGGATAATGACTTAGAGGAAGGAATGATTTCCGCCCTCAGAGGAGTCATGGATGTTCCAAACGAAGACGAGGTCCAAGTAGAGGGTGGCATTGAACAGTCAACCATTCCAGACTGGCTATTAGAAAGAATGAAAGTTCAGGTGCCTGCTGAGGCTCAACAGGAAGAAGAGGACGATACTGCCGATTTCTTGGCAAGATTAGAACAAGTTGCTACCAAGAAGCCCGCCAAGAAGTTTTCCACCATCCAGAGGAATGAGACAGGCCACCGTTCCGTGCACATTGCAGTACCTACAGTGGATAAGCCACAGGACGAAATCACTCCGCAGGAGTATGCTATCACCACTGTTGACCTTGGTCCGACTTCAAAAGGTCAGGAAGTAGAAGAGTTAGATAATTCCGTCTCGACCATTAAAGCGAGACTGGAAAAGGAAGTGACCAAGAAGAAAGAGTATAAAAAGGAGGTCAAACGTCTCAAAGAATACATACAACATTTGACCCAGCCGCTAGATCAAGGCAATGCAACTGTTCCTCCTCTCCTCAATTCATCACAGGAGATGACTCAGGAAGTTGAGCATGGAATGGTGACAGCCAGGGAAGCGCAAGACTGGATGGCAGGTGAAGGCATGGAAGCTGCCTTGTTCATGGAGAGGTTGGCGCTTGCTTATGGACGAACCTCTTCGTTTCTTTCTAGGTTGATGGATATGGCAGAGACATGGGATGGCATCCCGGATATGCAAGAAAGGCTTATTCCGAGCCTTAGGATTTTGAAGAGCACTCCGAGGGAGGAGTTAGTTGATAAAAGGGTGATCGCTGCAGGGGCAGCATATGATTTTCATCACTGGTTTTGGGCAGTGACAATAAGAGAAGAAGTATTGGAGAAGGCGAGAATCGATGGGCTTGGAATTGAAGAACAGGTCAGGAAAATCCAGGAGAAGATGTGCATGATAACTACAGATGTGTTCGACCGTGAAGTCATCCGGGAGAACGACATGCAGTTAGAGAGACTGAAGCAAAAAGTTCAAGAAACTTTCTTCCCGACCGCTGGACCATTTTCGAAGCAGGACTTTGCGAGAGTGGCAAGACTCTCATCCATTCGGAAAGATTTTGAGAAGCAGGAGACAGATTGGGAAGGTACCTTTGCCAGATGCGCCGAGAAGTTGGACGGACTAGAATTCCGAATCAGCATGTTACCTCCTGTCACGATGGACGAAGTCATTGCCGTAGTGTCCAGATTCGCCAAGCACAATGCCACTCAAATGGATAAGGACGCCTCTCCTTGATTATAGCTGGAACTGCCACTTTTCTGATAGTTTTCTGATGGTTAACTCTTGTTATTTTGGGAAACCCTAATTAGGGTTTGGTTGTAACAATCTGGGCCGTTAATCTTGTTTAAATCTCGGCCGTCTATTTCATTTTTGGAGCTCTATATAAACTAGTGCTCTCTCATTTTCATTTTGTGTGGAGACTTGTTATGTATATTGTCGCATTGAGACTATTTTGAATGATAAAAGCTCTTGAGCATGATTTGCCTTGAATCACTTCTTATTGTTGAATAGTAAGCGAGGTTGCATATTATCTTCCACCATAGATTAGAATTAAAGTTAGCTTAGATAGAATTTGCTTTGAAAGTTGTTAATTGAATGAAAGATTGATCGTATCGACTCATTGGTGAAGTGTAGCTCATACTTTCTTCGGATGGATGATTTTCATCCGATGCGTAAAGTTAGCCTGAGCTCCTAAGTGTGGAAGCCTAACTTCAACCTTATCCGAGGTTTGAAAATTATTCTCACAAACCCCTTGAAGATTGCACCCACTTTGCGTATGTTGTCCTGCAGGAGGCGAAACAAAGTGTGGTTTATTTCGCTTCACCAAGTCCTTACTGTCTCTTGATTTCTTAGGCTTAGACTAGATTCTCTGAACCCTATTCTTTTTGCCATTTTTTTGAGATCCACAATTGAAAGTCCTAATTGAGAACCTACAAAGATAAATTTCCTAAGTCCCTAGCTTGTGCAGACTTTCTACGTAAGTCCCCTTGTTCATTACCAGCAAATCACAACGACCACTGAACTTATCCACACGTCGAGACCCGACTAAAGAAACCTTGGAATCGCCTATGCGGTGGTTTTTCAAGAGAGGATAGAGTGTCTTTGGACATTTTTATTCTGAATGTTTGGTGGATGATAAAACACACATCAACAGACGGCAAGGCCAGTCTCTTCCACTAATAGTGGGGATACAAAAGGTAAAATGCAGAAACAAAATGACTGAATCAGTACTACTGAGAACAACCTTACAAAGTGAAGCAAATCTGCAAATTACAATGAGATTAAGATATCCTATGATCACCAAAATATTAGAGCATAATCTCCTAACAAGTGTTTGATATCCAACATATGAAATATGGCCAAAATGACTGAAATAACAGATTTGATATAAAATTGCAGCAAACTGAAACACGAAACCAGCAAGTACAGATTTCACCTTTATGCTCGTAACTTCGCCAATACTCCTCTGAATGATGTCAAACCAAGTGCAAATGAAGCATATGAGAAGGGCGACCAAGTACCAACCAAAAAACAGCATCAAACAGTCCTGAACTATTTTGCACACTTCCCAAGGCAAATCTGGAAATGGAACAACCTCCAAAGCTAGGGCGACCAGCTCTAAAAAAATTAAGACTCAACCAAAAAATTTGAAACTTTCTGAAAGGAGGCGCCCAAGGTAGGCACAAACATGGGATGAATACCCAGAAATTTTTTAGCAAAGATGTTGTTTCCTTGAAGAAATCAAACACTCCAAGAAGGTGTGATTTGTTCAGTATGAACAGATTTAATAAATCAAACTCTAAATCTGTGGTTTAAGAAGAGACGTCTCTTTCTGAGAAAGTTATGTAAACAAGCAGCATGATCATTCATTAAAGTGTTTGCAACCCTTGAGTAACTTATATATGTGACATCAAATTTTTTTGAGTAGTGTGGTTGTTGTGTAAGAGAGCATTCTAAATCTGAAGTCCCATCTCCTTGTGTGGGCTAAGTGTGAGATCATTCATCACCAAAGGCAGATTGGAGGATTGGGATAGTGCAGGTCAGATTGAAGGCATCATCTTGCAACCATCAAGTCAAGGTTGGTGCCTTGCATTAGGGGCCGGTGCTCCTTGTAGGTAGGTGCCTACTAAAGTTGTAAAGGTTTGGATGTTCCTTGTAGGTTGTGTCCTACTAAATCATTTTGTAAAAATCATTTCAATAAAAGTTGTGTCAACTTGTGTAAATTGGTTCATATCAAATAGTTGATGTATGTTTAAGTTTGAAGTTGATAAATAAGTAAGAGGGTAAAAGTTTGTTGATATACTGATTCACCCCGCGCCCCCCTCTCAATATATCTTTGTGCTCTTCAAGATGGCTCTAGAAGAAGGCGTTTCAGCCTTTAGTTCATACGCCCAACCCCAGATTCACATGCCACAAGCATAAAAGGTACGACCAGCCAAGGATTTGTACGGATTTCCTCTTAGATGCCAAACTCTGCTAAATGAAGATGCCTTTGTCAATGTAAACCCCTCCTTATTGAAAACTGGAAAGTACTGAATAGAAAAACTTTGATGAAGCTCAAATACACTTCTGAATTGAAGCCCACACTGTAGCAAAGATTTTGCTGATCTTTCATAGCCTCAAGTCTGCAAATCATTGAAGATTTCTCATTCTCCAATGGTGGTAAATCACTGTAACCCTTGTCTCAGACAATTGCACAGAGAAATAAAAAAGAAGTAATTTCAAATGATCATAATTGAATGAGGTTGAATTGCCTCTTTTTGCCTTATATGCCCAAAAGGCATGACTTCCAAGAAATCACGCCACTTTTGCCATTTAAATACATTTTAATGTATTTAATTCCTTTCCATAGTTTGGGCACACATTTTAATGACTTAAGTGAATTTTGATTTTCATTTTAACATTTAAGTCATTAATTTATAATATTTCAAGTGGGTTTTAATTATTATAAAGTCAAATAATAACTTTATAATATATCAATAGACAATAAAATATCCAACCACTAAAATATTAATATCTCCCTCAATTTTCGTAGTGGTATGACATGCAATTGCATTCGACAACTTTTCTAGACTTACTATTTTTAGTAAGTTACGATGATTGCTCAGAATGTGGTTAAAATGCATTTGAAGTCACTTACTATTTTTAGCAGTATGCTATTTATAGTAAGTGCTATTTTTTGGTAGTGTTTCAGTAGTTTCCTTGAAGAAATCTTCTTTGCTATGACCATAATCTTCAACATCTTCGACAATCTCATCCATGCTTATGTTATCTTCAGTCATTGCTTATCTTTACATCAATTACAACATTTTCAACATGATGATCTGAGTTTCTTCATCTTATTCTTTAATGGTCTTTTCATTTCATGTTTGACATCAATGACAATATTTCCAACACATCTTTCCTTCCTATCTTGGACTCCTTGTCTTCTACAGTCATTTGCTACAGTGTCTGACAAGGAGAAACCATTATCAAGAGGTGGGCGTTGGATTTCATCAGTTTCCAGTGTTCTTGACTGGAATGTGCCAGAATTTCTTATTTAAATAATCTGGAGGTCTTCGGGTATGTCTATTGTTTGCAATCTATCTGTAGCAGTTGACTAATGCTTAATACAATGGTAGTTTCCCTATTTTTGCTATTTTTAAGTTTTAGCACCATTTTATGCCTAGCGCACTTCCATATTTTCTTGTTAAAATTCATCAAAACAATCAAAAACACAAAAACAGATAGTTCTAGCAATTTAGACAGAGTTGAGCCAGTTGGGCTCATCACAACCATCATCACCAAAACTAATAAAAACTCTCCAAAATCAGAAAACATCAAAGAACTTCATCTTCACTAAGCTCAATCTACTCTTTAGAGTAAAGAACAATCTCACGATCAGCTAGGTATTGTCTTGCAAGTACGAAATTGAGAAGGGGCTAGGAGGTATGCATTCCTCGAAGCAAGGGCTTGAAGAAATTTCAGCAGCACTTCGTTATATTAGCAATGGATAGATAAAAAGTGAAGGCAAGACCTCTTATTTATAACTTTTTCTCAACTCCGATTCAAATCTTCTTTTCCCTCCAATTAGGGAGCCCAAAGGAGGATTCACAATCACCTTTATTCATTTGCATTTGAGTTTCATTTAGCTCCTAGACCAAGTCGTCCCATCCTTGAGAGCAATATTACTTTATTAAAATGTGAATAAAACATAGAATGGGAGTCCAAAATATTCAAGTGAAATACTTTATGATGTAACTTAAATATTTCTCCTAATAAGTCGTCCAATTTGCCTTGACCAATATTTTTCACTTAAACATTATATTCACCAAAGAATTGAACTTGCCAAAACAAGCTCTAAAAGTGTTGGAGACCAAACTACTCAAACTGACCTGCCAGATATAGCCACTATACCAAACTACTGAAACACTGCCAAAAAATAGCACTTACTATAAATAGCATACTGCTAAAAATAGTAAGTGACTTCAAATGCATTTTAACCACATTCTGAGCAACCATCGTAACTTACTAAAAATAGTAATTCTAGAAAAGTTGTCGAATGCAATTGCATGTCATACCACTACGAAGCTCTCTGAAAACCCAGAAGGAATCCATAAACCAAACTGCAAAACTCCAACATGCAGACCCTAAATCCACAAAAGAAACCTCCAAGTAGTTGGAAACCCTAATTTCCGCTTTCAACTAGCCTGTGGGCCTCCGGAATAGGCTAACAACCAACTGAAAGAATCACTGTTGAGAAGGGGACATTACAAACAATTGGAAGAAGCCCAAAAGTCCACTAAAACTCCACAAAACTCCCAAAAATTGAGTAGAATATGTCCAGCATTCCACAAAAACTCCACAAACACTTTCTGATAGGAACATGGACAATGAGGGGGGGCAATATAGAGGCAATTTGACCAAGAGAAAACCCATTTGAAGATTACTAAAATTGGTTGTACATGATGGTAAAAAAATGAGGCCAAATGCACAAGAGGGATAGCAATCTAAAACATTTTCCCCAAAGTGAAAGAGAGTTACTTTTCCACAAAACAACACTTTAAAATTAAAAAAGAGATAGCATAACAAAGGATATTATGCTCCTTTAGTTAAAATGGGCATTCATAAAGAGTAATTATATAAACTTGTATAGAAAAGGAGTAATAATTGTATTTATATAAACAATTATTAAAAGGCAACATTTGTGAAAGGGTGTGATGGTTTGGAAACCACCCCTTAGAAGTTTTATAAAGCATTTATATGAGACTTGGAAACGGCATGAAAATCACCCAAGAAAGATGAATGTGGTTTGGTGGGCTATAGGCATTAGAGAAGGGAGCACAAAAAGTGTGTCCAACTCGGTGTACAGAGTACACTCAAAATTATCCTAGCCAAGGCTTTGGTGCAAGTAGACACATGTTGTGCTTTTACACAGGTTCTCCAGAGTATGCCATAGTTATGAGAGTCAATACCACTGAAATCTTCCTAGGGTGAGAGTGGCGTTTCCAAATGAGGTAATTCAGATAATTAGTAAACTTATTATTATTCAAAGATTTATAATCATAAATAAATGAGATTGAGTTGATTTAATTAAATGCTTTAAAGGTGTAATTTGTTTCTTTTTTATCATATTCATATGGTTTGATACCAATTTATATATTAATGATCGTGTTCTTAATGTGCTTAAGCTTTAAGCTAGTTAACATTGTTAAATAAACATTTTGTGCATTTATATCTAGCTTAAAATATACTTTATAATATTTAAACTTAAATAATAACACTAATAAATTTGCTACCATTTAAAATTAACTATGATATATTAAATCCATTTAACTTTATACTCAGCGAAAAGTAGTATAACAAATGGGACTCGAGCAATTTTTTGCATTTTCAATTTGAATCCCAACATTGGCTCTAGTTGAGGACATGTGTCTCTTCCAAACACAAGGAGAATTTGTAATGTCCCCATTTTTGGGTTCTCTTGCAGTGTAGTTGGCTTTGACCCTATGTTCCACCAAGTTTTTGGTACGGCAAGACGGCGGGACGTGTTTTGGGGACGGCATTTTTTTAGGGGATTTTTGGGGACAGGGGTACAGCTTATATATATATATATAGGGAAATTTCAAATATTCATATGAGTAATGATAATCATAACAATGAACATTGATAAAGTTGCAAATATAACACCAACCATATTGACATATACATTATAGAGTCAAACAAATTAATACTACTTAATTGCTTCCATAATTCATGTTGAACAAGCAATGTGCATATGATATAAAATTTTAAAAATAAAATGCCCAAACGCTACAAGTTTGCACTACAAATGTCAAAATGAAAAAGTCACAAATGTCCAAACCATAGTAATAGAAAGTATGATGGCTTCCTCTACTCGACATCTGCCAACATTGCATCAAAATCAGACTCAAATTCTGAGTCACTGCCAATTTTTCTCTTGCTCACTTTCCTCTTAGCTGCAATTTTTTTTGGAATGTAAAAATTAACTCAAATGGCTTTGAAAGCAAGTTTTATGTTTCATTTTAGGCTTGGGAGGGTGTGGGATCCACTTAGAAACAATAAAAAAAATGCATTTTTAATTTTAGAGTGTTTTTTCTTTTTTGTAAAAGCTTGCTAGAAAAAAGGGGATGGTTGACTATCCCCGAGACAGTCAGGGGACGCCTGGGCGTCCCCTTACCATCCCAAGGACAACAGGTCATCCTTGGGACGTCCCCACTAATCGGGGACGTTCCAAAAAGAAGGAAACTTTTTGGGGATGCTTGGGAAACGTCCCCAAGGCATCCCATGTCCCCAAAACGTCTCAGGTACAGGTACGGGGGGCAAAAGGGCAGGGGATGCGTCCCCGTCTACCACTACTCTAACCTTCTCGGTGTGTGTTAACCTTATCAAAGGGGTTATTTGATCTTGCCAGTGAGCTCAAATGATCTAAGAGACTCAAATGGCACGTTTAGAAGTTATTTTTGACCTCTAATGTGTTCTCCAAGATTCTTGGAGAGAGCAACTATTCATAGTAAGTCACCCAATCGGGTCCAATTCTCATTAATTATCATCGGTATTGTTGTATATTTTGTCATTGATGTCAAAGGTTCGGCATCAGCTTACTGTGTTTAGTGAAATTGATGTGAACATTGAATCAATCCATATAAAGACATCATAATACAAGACTAGACATGGTATTTTATCTACTAAGTATGTATTAACTTTGATATGGTACCATTATCTGCTGATTCATGTGATATATGCCAAGCAATTCTTGCAAGTGTGATGTTGGCGTGTGTAGTTGGAGTCCACTACTGGCCATTGCTAAGTTTTTGGATGTAAATGATATGATCAATTATTTGTGGCAGTTAGATAACTTGTGTCAACAAACTTGTTTTCTTGTGCCACATCAATTCCATGTCAGCTTTGACAAGTCATGGTCAGGTCATTGTATGTGGCACGATTTTTTCCTTTGTAACGTCTTGGTCATTTTATTCTGACAGCTTATAGAGGGAGGCCAATAATTTATGGAAATGTCTTGCATGGTGATGGCTGCAAGGCATGATGGCAACAGCTTCAGTATGAATGGATCTAATATCGTGCTTATTCAAAAACATCTATTGCAAAATAAATATCTATTGTCATGTTCATTTAAAATATGGCCGACGGCTCCCTCTTTAGCATCGGTTTCATATAGGGCAGCGATAATTATTTTTGCATGGAGGACGTGATCACTCTAGTAAACAATCGCTATCATTAACTCTTGGCGCGGGCTATGTGAACAAGAGCAATTTGAGTTCACTCGAGCTATGTACGTACAATTAAAAAAAAAATTGAAGAATTGGGAAGACATTCTTCTTGGAACAAACATGGTCTTTCAATGTCTTTGTTTTTGCATTTAGATTTTGATATGAGACGTGATTCTTCAGTTTTGGCATATAATGCAATTTGAAAGAAGTACTATGTGATGCTGTCGTGATTTTCGAAGGATAATGAAGACAATGCATTAGGCTGATGCTCAAAAATTAAGTTTCATACACCTAGCATCCATCCCTTTAGTAAGTCGTATTTCTGAAGATTAAAGAAATTGTGTGGAGTAGGGCGACTATAGTTGATTCGTATTTTTGTGGAAGACATGGATATAGTAGACTACCATCTTGTCGATGCTCAAAAAAAAATATCAAGTCGATTTTGAGGAAGGACTTGGGCATCAAAGCATCACAATTCACTCATTTTTCTTTGCATGACCTTTTGATATCGAGCGACTGTGTGGATTGTTAATCTTTAATCGCGATTTTTCTTTTTGGGTCGATGACATTATTTAGGCTATATATGTGTCTTTGAAATTTGATTATGCTGTTTTTCAAATTTGGTTCTAAAAAGTCATACTCGGTTTTGATATTTGAAAACATTATTTAGGTTGTGTAGGCGGCAATGTCAAAATTTATGAAGGACTATTTGTGATTTGAAGAATCAAATGTGAAGGTAGAGTCGAAGTGTGGAGTAGATGTGAGATATGAGGACATCACATTCTCTCTTGGATTTGTTATGTTCATGCAATTAAGAGGATCTTCAAGTATCTCAAGGGTACTGTAGATTATGGGTTATGGTATCCTAAAGGAAATAATTTCACACTCATAGCTTACACAGATGTAGATTGGGATGGATGTGTTGATGATAGAAAGAGCACAAGTGGAGGTGAATTCTTTCTAGGAGGTTGTCTTGTATCTTGGTTGAGTAAAAAGCAAGCCTCCATTTCTTTATCTACAGCTGAAGCGAAGTACATTGCAGCAGTGTCTTGTTGCACACAAGTCCTATGGAGGAAGCAAACTTTGAAGGACATAAAGGTAGAGTATGAGCATCCTATTTCTATTTTTTGTGATAACACGAGTGCCATTAATATTTCTAAAAATCCAGTTATGCACTCTAAGACTAAACATATTCCTATCAAGTATCATTTTTTGAGAGAACAAGTTAGTAATTAGTAAGTTAAGTTGGAATATGTCTCTACTAAAGAACACATTGCAGATGTGTTTTACTAAGCCTCTACCAAAGGAAACATTTGAATACTTGCGGGAGAAGTTGGAAGTGATTTCACTCCATCTTTGAGTAGTTGTTTACACTTAGGGGGAGCATTCATTGTTACATTTTATCAGCCCCATTTCAATTTTATAGGGTGTTCAGTTTGCCATTGATGTCAAAGGGGGAGTAGTGAGTAAGGGGGAGCAATTTGGTTTCAGAAGGTGTTGCCATCATTGACAAAGGGGGAGACTGTTGTATATTTTTTCATTGATGTCAAAGGTTTGGCATCAGCTTACTGTGTTTGGTGAAATTCATGTGAACATTGAATCGATCCATTTGAAGACATGATAATACATGGCTGGACATGGTATTTTATCTATTGAGTATGTATTAACTTTGATATGGTATCATTATTTGTTGATTCATGTGATATATGCCAAGCAATTCTTGCAAGTGTGATGTTGGTGTGTGTAGTTGGAGTCCATTGTTGGCCATTGCTCAGTTTTTGGATGTAAATGATATGATTGATTGTTTGTGGCAACTAGATCACTTGTGTCAGCAAACTTGTTGCAAACTTGTTTTCTTGTGCCAAGTCAATTCCAAGTCAACTTTGACAAGTCATGGTTGGGTCATTGTATGTGGCACGATATTTTCCTTTGTAACGTCTTAGTCATTTTATTCTAACGGCTTCAAAATTCTTCTGACAGTTTATAGAGGACGGCCAGTAACTTATGGAAATGTCTTGCACGGCGATGGCTACAGGGCATGATGGCAATGGCTTCAATATGACCAGGTTTAATATCGTGCTTATTCAGAAACATCTATTGCAAAATGAATATCTATTGTCATGTGTTCATTTAAAATATGGTCGACAACTCCCTCTTTAGCATCAATTTCATATGGGGCAGTGAGAATTACTTTTGCATGGAGGATGTGATCACTGTAGAAATCAATCGCCATCATTAACTCTTGGCACGGGCTATGTGAACAAGAGCAGTTTGAGTTCACTCGGGTTGTGTATGTGCAATTAAAAAAAAATCGAAGAGTCAAGAAGACGTTTTTTCTGGGGACGGACATGGTCTTTCAATGTCTCTGTTTTTGCATTTCGATTTGATGTGAGATGTGATTTTTCAATTCCAGCATATAATGCAATTTGAAAGAAGTATTGTGATGTCGTCATGATTTTCAAAGGATATTGAAGACAATGCATTAGGCTAATGCTCAGAAAATAAGTTTCATACACCTGCCATTCATCCCTTCCAGTAAGTCGTATTTTTGAAGATTAATGAAGTTTTGTGGAGTAGGGCAACTGTAGTTGATTCGTATTTGTGGAAAACATGGATATAGCAGACCACCATCTTGCTAATGCTCAAAAAAAAATCAAGTCAATTTTGAGGAAGGACGTGGGCATTAAAGCATCACAATTCACTCATTTTTCTTTGCATGACCTTTTGATATCGAGTGACTGTGTGGATTGTTAATCTTTAGTCATGACTTTTCTTTTTGGGTTGATGACATTGTTTGGGCTATATATGTGTCTTTGAAATTCAATTCTGTTGTTTTTCAAATTTGGTTCTAAAAAGTCATACTTAGTTTTGATATTTGAAAACATTATTCAAGTTGAGTAGGCAGCAATGTCAAAATTTATGAAGGACTAATTGTGATTTGAAGAATCAAATGTGAAGGTAAAGTTGAAGTGTGGAGTAGATGTGAGACATGAGGACATCACATTCTCTTTTGGATTGGTTATGTGAAGATATGCGAATCTAAGTAGACTGGCTCAATTTTATCAGCAAGTTATGAAGTTTGAAAAGAGGAAGGTTTGAGGTTCTGATCTAGACAAAATTGTGTTTTTGAACAAAGAAATTTCAAAGTTTGATCAGTGTTTTGAAGTCAAGTATGCAGTGATGTGTTGCGAAAAAAGCTTAAAGAGTTGGTGCTCTTACTAAAGTTGGTGCTTCAATTGTCTGAAGTTGGTGCTTCCAATGAGAGTGCTCACTTTTGTAATTTGGAGATTGTAGTCTCCTAGGTTGGTGCCCATTTGTTGTTAATGAAAGCTATTGATCTATCGTGGTCTCTTACCCGAAAGGGTTTTCCACATGAAAAATTGGTGTTCTTCTTGTTGACGTTTGCTCTTACTATTGTGATTGTCGATTCTTATGGTTTTAAGTTTTAAAAGTTTATAATATTGATTCCCCCCCCCCCCCCCCCCTCTCAGTATTTTCCGTGTGTTCTATAGGTATCACTCTGTAGTCGATCGAGAGTGTACTCAATCGGTCATGAGTCATAAGTAAATAAGACTTTAGTTAATGTTAATATTTCATGCACTTGTTGTGTTACGCACTTGTCATGTTAGTTGTCTCGAGAATTAAGTTTTGGACGAAACAATTAGTTGTAATGAAGGGGCGCAATGGTCAGTCTCTCAACCACCGCAAGCATACTATATGTACTCGAGTCATCTAGTCAAGAAATATTGTTGTTATGATTATGTTCATGAATGTTCTGATTTTGGAGACTATTCTATTATGTACTTGTGCTACACTGTTATAGTGCAGATGGTTGTACTTGCATATTTTACATCAATAAAGACAATATGATTGCTCTATGCATTGTGTTCTCGTACATGTATTATGTTTTGTGAGTTAATTCTCTTTACTCTTGTAGTAGGTCATAAGTATCCCAGTGAGTAAACATTTGGCGCTATTGCCTAAGCGAACTTAGGGAAATCACCTGACGATAGAATGGCGTCATGATAGGTCGGCCGACGAAGGAACCCGTAAAAAAAAAGGAGGAACGAGAAGACGACTGGACATAGGACCTTGTCAACTTATGGGATATATCGTTGAGGGATCACGCACGAAGGGAGGCTCTCACACGACAGATCCCTAAATCGGTCATTTGGGAGGAAGAGGAACGTGACACAAGCCAAAGGCGTACGTCTGGCAACTAATCCCTGTACGATTGGCAATTAATGCCCGTACATCTCAAAAAAGACAAAAACCAAGTACCAAGCAGGCGAGAAACTCCCAAGGAACGAGCACAGAGATCATTAAGACTCAAAGAGCAAGAGAACCGACGAAGGAGATTAAAACAAATTGCAAAAGGAATAAACGAAGACCTAAATGAAATAAACCAAGATATCACCGAAATACACCAGAACCCTGGTGCAGAAACTAACGAAGAAACTTTTAGGACATCATCTGTAGCAAGCAGAGAAAGATATAGAATTAACGAAAATGAAAATGAACTAACTGAAGAGCTTGAGAACAATATTCGACACATTTGGGAGTTGTCCATATCGGACGACGACAAAGGCCGGAGAATTGGAGGATCTGAACCAAAGACCCTAGGACAAAGGGAGTACCAGAACGAACCCCAAGAGACTCGAGGTGTAGAGGACGTTGAGAGGGGACATAGAAAAGACCCGTACGTGGCCGAGAGTGCAAGAGAGGCATAGGAACAACACGGGAGAACCAATCCAATTAGGTCCTACACACAGGGAGGGCATCGGGGAAGAAATATGGTGACTCCACCAGCCGAGAGGCAAAAGCTGCCAAAGTTCACGAGGAACGGTTTAGAGGATCTAGTACAACATTGCAAGACGTGTGAGACTATTTGGATAGCCAATGGGCAAGATGATGTGACTATTGGTTGAGAGCGTTCCCAGCGACGTTGAGGGGCGTAGCCACTGATTGGTACAACAAACTAGATGCAATCCACCGAACATCATGGCGAACACTGAAGAGGTTGTTCGAAGAGAAATTTAAACTCCTCAAAGATGATAACAAAATTGTAGTGGAAATCTATAACACGATGCAAGGGAAGCATGAGAACGTGCGAGCCTACAATCGTAGACTCAAGGAGTTGATGGGAAAGCTAGAGACATAGCCAACAATAGCCTGAAGAAGCGAAGGTTCGTTGAAAGACTACTTCCCTCTCTCTGGAAGAAAATGAAGGTGGTATCTCCATCCTCGTACATTGAACATATAACCGTGCGATGGTTATCGAGAATGAGAAGAAGACATCCTCTCGGGGGGGAAAGAAAATAGATGATGATGAAAGTACAGAAGAGAGCAGCGAAGATGAGTCAAAAACCGTACAAGCTCTTTGTCAAGACATGATGAGGATGATGAAGGAACTGAAAGCAAACAAGGAAGGGTCGAAGGAGGCAAAGGAATTAGGGTGTACTTAATGCAAAATAGGTCACACAAAGGCGAACTGCTCGAAGAAAATGTTTTGTGACATCTACCAAGTTATGGGACACTCCATCAAGGAGTGCTCGTACAACCTAAAAACAAGGAGTTCACAAGTGTTTTTCGCTCAAGGGGAACAATCAATCCCTCTAACCACACCACCGAAGCCTCAAAACAACACATCCCCTAGAGGTTACTACAAAAGAAGGTGTACAATGCACTGTTGGGATGAGGATGGTTGATTGCCACCAAGGCGGATCATAATTGGAAGAGGAACACACTCTCGATCGAGAGCAACGGGCAGAAATACGTCATTGAATTGAAGAACCAAGCCGTGAGCAAAGAATTGGCTTCCTGTGGATCAGAATCGAATGAAGGTGAGTTGGATGTCGACGAAGGGAGGAAAGATATGGAACCGAACACCAATGGCCTACTTGAACTCAAGAGTTGCTTGGAGGGCAAGACAAGCTCACTGAACAGGTTGTTTCATTGGCGAATGGAGGATTACAAGGTGTTCCACCCAGAATGCAACATGCTACAAGTTAGAGAGGAGAGAGAAAATGACAATTGAATTGGCAGAGGCAAAATGTGAAAATATTAAGACAGAGGCAGGGAATGAAAAATAGTGGAGAAAAATTTAAAAAATAGACACATTGAAAAAATTGGGAAAAATATAGAGAAACAATTAAAAAAAATTAAAATGAAGAGAGAAAAAAGAGACGAAGAGAGGCAAAAGAGACGAAGAAAAACAAGAAAATAAGAGAAATGAAAAAATTGAAAAAATTATGAAGCTGAAAAGTGAAAAATTTAACAGGGAGAAGTCGGAAGATGGAAATAATGAAAAAATCACAAAAATGATAAAGGCGAAGTCGAAAAATAAGGAAAATGAAAAAAATAAAGTGGAGGAATTAAAAACTTTTAATAATGAAAAAAAAGAAATGGGAGGAGAAAAAAAATAAAAGAGATGAAGAAAAAGTAAAATAAAGAGAAAAAATATTAAAAAATTTAGAAAAGGAGAAAAATAAAAAAAAGTGAAAGGAACGAAGGTAAAAATTAAAGTGAAGAAAATTAAACTAAAAATTACATTTAAGGAAGCAATACGGCCAAGGAAGAGTTACAATGTACGAGGAGAAATTCAAATCCTCAGCATATAGAAAGCAAAGGGAAAATTTGGCACAAGAAAGAAATGCAACAAATGAAGAATACCTCCAAGGCAAGACCATATCGCAGTTTGATGAGATACGATGAAGCCACTAAGCGAAGTTAGTACACCCAAGCAGAAAGAGACACATCATACGGCAAAATCAAACTGTACAAAGCAGCCAACATCACACCATACGGAAGTTTGGCGGATGGAAAATAAACAGCAAGAGTGTATGGGTTAGGTGTGGATTTAGAGAAGCAAAATTACCCATACAAATTATTATCATACTGTATACATCACACTCGACTGATATTGCATGGCAATCTCAAGCAAGGGCCATACATGTACAGAAGGTAGAGTGGAGATTACAATCCCACAAAGATCACAAACAGGTGGAAAAGAATCACGTACGGGATAAGGGCTTTGTACAGTCAACACTCACATCAAGCATGATCGCACAGCCTCTTGTACAACAGTCAAAGAGCACACAACACCAAAAAGAGGGTGTACGAATCACTGAGAAGAGAACTGTATGAAGAGAAGGAAAAGCAATACATCATTCAAAAGAAGTCGTACGACATTGGAATACAAGGTCTGTACGGAAGTTGCAAGAGAGTTGTACAATAACGTGTTGGGAGCGGGGTTTCGTACGGCAAATCAGTACAAGGTGTATGTCAAAACAAAGCAGCACAGGTCGTACGTCAAAGAAAATCAAAATAGGTCGCACATTGAAGCAATCATTACAAGTCGTGCGGATCAAGCAATAGACTAAACCATTTGGCAGAGTGAGCAACCAATGGTTGTACGAGGGTGTGAAGCAAAACAAAGGCGTATGCACTAGCAACGTACGGATGAGGATGGGAGAGAAAAGGACAGTGTGACTTTGTATCGTACAAAGCAACCAATACCACATTGTAAGCAATATTTGGAACCTCTTAAAAAATCATGAAAAGGTGCGCAATGTAGTTCGATGTGGTTTTAGAAGTCTTAAATTAGGCCCCCGGACCCCGCAAGGGGAGCTGACCCTCGAAACCATTGGGAGTGCTGCCCCAAGACACCCGCATGGGGTGCTGCCCCTCAAGCCTGTTGGGGGCGCTACCCCTTGACCCCGCTAGTGGCATTGCCCCCAGATCACCATCAAACTCAATTTAAATGCCAAATCCTAGTACAACCAACCTCACGACCAAAAAGTATCACAGTCAGTTTGCCCAACATCATGGCCAGCACATCCAGAAGAGTCAGGAGAGGAGTGCAGTGATGAATCCAACAAAGTGTACATTGATATCAGTGAGTCAGATGCCAATAACCCTCGTAGTACAGTCCAAAGGTACCGAAGTGAACTGCAAGAGATGGCTAGAGTTATGTACGAAGTCAATGCAATTGGACGACAACTGGATGTGGAAAATGATCCCTTAATGGTACATGAGGCAAAGAGGATGGCCGGTATGCACTCAAGATGCAAAGGCAAATTCTTTCAATGTTTTATCTCGCATGGGTGGCCAGGAGTAGAGACGGCCAAGACTACCAAGCGAGAGTTGTCAAACTACATTCAAAAGTCACAGGAGGAATTGGCTCAAGTGACGGATGCCGAGCAGACGAGAGTTGCCACTTTCAAGGAGAAGTTGACAAAGACAAAGTACTAGCAGAAAAGGATCAATTGTTGGCAGAGAAGGATACACAGATGGCCGATGCGCTGCAACTTTCAACTAAGAGGGAGAGTCAGCTGCAAGAAAAGGACAAGGAGTTGGCTAGCACCAAGCAAGAGCTTGAGAAGGTGAAGGAAAAACTAGCTGAGGCGGTCTAGATGGTGGAGCTTGCACATCCATGGGCGCCTTCTCACCCTCCCTCTTCTTAATTTCCCTTTCTGTACCCCCGGTTTTGTTTTTCGTCGTCTGGAAGACTACTTTGTAGGGGTGTTGGCGTTTCAATTCACGCCTCTAGTGTGCATATTGTAAAAGGACAGCTATGCACAGTTAGACTACTCTTCAAATTAGGAGGGGAAGCTCCCTCTTTTGTTGATTATGCTTAAAAAGAGATGTAAACTAAATTCCTATCTTTTTATCTCATCTGAGAGCACAAGGTTTATAAAACTCTTTGTGTTGCAGCTGAGGTTTTTTCTCTAGTTTCGTACTCTCAACTACAACTAGGCCTAAATTTATAACGGTTCTATCTCCTCGAGTAAATTCAAAGCAAGAGGATTTAGAAGTAAACGGGGAATGATTTTGACTAACTTAGACAAACTTGCTCTCAGAACACATCAGAAGGCTCATTGCTCTTTCAGATGTACACTGAAATAAAGTTTATGAAAGTAAAACATCAAACGATAAAATAGATCTCAGGATTCCCTCAAAGGCTCATTGCTCTTTTGAGGTGTAGGCTGAAATAAAGATTATAAGAACAGAACATCAAACAATAAACTTGATCTCAAAATTCCCTCAAAGGCTCATTGCTCTTTTGAGGTGTAGATCGAAATAAAGATTATAGAAACAACAATATTGAAAGATCTTGAGACTTTGGATCAAAGACGCATTGTACTTTTGATTTATTTCCTCAAACTCAAACAATGAATACATGTTTGGGACAGCAAATTGTAGAAAGAAGACAATCAAACAAGATATGATCAACCAAATAACACTAGACAAAGTGAACAGATATTGATTTTAGCAAAGCTTGAAGGCACAAAGGCGCAGCAATTTTGTAGAGTAATAATGGTTAAAATACAATGAGCAAGGTTGCTCTTATTCATAGACACTCAAAGGAGTAGGGAACCCTAAAATCTCCTTGAGATAACAAACAGTTCTTGCCAATCTACAAGATTTATTCCTATGTCTAAACAAAGGTAACTAACAGTTAACTGGAAAGACTACATCAATTAACTAATCTAAAACTAAAACTAACTCCAACTGTACAAGAGGTGTCTCCAAAAATAGACATGCATGAAAGATGGGACAGCGAATTAACATGGAAAAGGCATCAAGTTTAACTGTTGTGTTTAATGCTATTTTTGGAAAAGGTAGGACATCCTAACTAGTAGTTCAATGGTTGCCATTTTGAGCAATCATCTCTTCCAAGAAGTTAACTACCTCATCATTTGGAGCACTGATACTCTTTTGAATGATGTGTTGTCTCAACATCACTTTGCCATCCGCAGTCTAACTCTGAAAATCTCTTCTCCTTTCATCTGCCTCATCAAATCTTGCTGACATGACTGCAACTTGTCTCAACTTGTAGTCAACAAGGTCATTGCTGAAAATACTACGGATGAGGTTTTGGAATTCCGTATACACTTCGCCAAGCCCAATGTACTCCCCATCTTCACGTTGATACTGGCAAAGGACTTGTGATACAAAAGTTCTCACAAACTTAAGAGCACTTGTCACCTTTTGTCTACCCTCAGTCAACTCTGCAGAGATTACCTCGTAGTTTTTTACCTTGAAGAGTTGTTCTCTCCAAGTAAAAAGTTTTTGTTTATGCTCTTCTACGGTGACTAAATCGTAGGCCATCCTCAAATGAGAAAGGAAATGTGGAAGCTAGTGTGGTAGTAACCGGTGGCAACTCTGTAATTGGAGTAACTACCTTCTACATCTTCTTGCTACTCATTGAATGATGATGCCATCTACGCCTTCCAAGGCGTCCAAATTGACTACCGGATGTGCTCAATGTAAATTGGTGTCAACTGTCTTCAGCAAATCATGAATCAAGACCGATTTGGTCTTGAATTCGACTTGAGAGAACTGCATACTGAAAATCTGGAAGAATGCATGCGCACAAAATACTATTTGAACAACTTTTCATAGAGGCTAAAAATAGCTTCACCGTGGGGTAGTTTTTTCGAAAAATTCTGAGACGTGGGTTTTATTGAAAATGTCTTTTTGAATGAACCCAAAACGTTAGATTTTCGAAAAAATGACTTTTTCTTGGACATGCAACAACCCCTCAGAGGTAGAAGCTGTAGAAGCTATTTTTTCCTAGAAAATTCTAGCACATGGGTTTTGTAGGTGCCTGTGAATTGAGTAGACCCAATTTGTCTATTTTTTGAAAATATGACTTTTTTTTAGAAACCCTAAAAAGTGGGGATATCGGGGCAATTTTCCCAAAAAATTCTGGTACATGGGTTTTGTGGCCAATCTTGTGCTGAACGAACCCAAAAGGTCAAATTTGTGAAAAGATTGATTTTGCTCGAATATGCAAGAAAACCTAAGATAGAAGTAGAAGTTGTGGGGAAAATTTTCCAATCTTTGAGAAGATTGAAAAAAAAGAGAACCCAAAATGCTAGAAGCTGAAGATTATGAACTTGTTGTCTTTGAAAGTTGATGCCCTAGAGATATAAACTCTGGAAAGATGTCCTTTTGTGCAACCTGATCTCGAAAATACGAAGAACGTTGAAAACCTCTTTCGTTTGATCCTTCAAATGTCGTAAAGAAGAAAGCTTCTGTGTTTGGCGTTTGAAATCAACCTGCACGAATAATGAAAAAGGACGCCCAAATTCTTGATAAACAGACTTTGGAGGTGAAAGCATCAGTTAACTCATCATTAACCTGATTTAGGAGTCAACTGGCATGATTAGCTATTAACTGAAACAATTCCCCAAATTTTGGGATGCCTAGGCATGAGGAAGTCTTCAAAAATCATAACTCAAATCAACTTGGGCCCACCTTGAGATTAGGCATCCAAGTTTCACTAGTGTTAGAATATTTTTGAAGATTTTCATCTTTTCTTTGATAAACTGCCTCTATTTAAACCCTCGATTCTGGATGCCTAATTGATCCTGAGGTTTGGCTGACAAACTCATTGCGAAGCTAGATCAACTTTGAAGAGATGTTACTGGAGGCTGCAAACCCTAAAAATGACTTCCGGTGACTTGAATTCTTGGCCGCCTTTTTGAGATTAAATGCTTTTTCTTGCCAATGTTAACCAATTTTCAGATGGTTTTCAATTTCTACAATTTTGACCTCCCGTGCTTTGATCTGCAACTGCCAATGATTGATGATCCCCGTGGACTGGATGTTGAATCCATCGCGAAGCTGGAAGAATCCCGGAAAGGATGACTGGTTGTGCAAGTTCTGAAAATTGTTTCAGGAGGTTCAAATTCTTAGGCGCCCCTAGCCTGCAGGGGCACTTTTGTGCTTCTGAGACAATTTCCACTTTGCAACACTTAACGAAATGCTTCATATTGGTCTTCGTTGCTAGATGTTTGACTACTTTGGTGAATCTGCTAATAGATTCGTTGTGAAGCCTGATAAAAACTGAGGACTTCTTGGGAGTTGCAAAACACGAAAGTTGCATCTGATGCTCCAAAAAGTTGGGCGCCTTTTGCTATAAGGCTGCTTTTTGCTCTATACTAAGCTAACTTTTCACGGTTTTCAACTTCATTTGACTTTTAGCATCTCGCACTTGATCTTTGTTTGTGAGCATTTGACAAGTCCCGTGAGCTGGTTGCTAGATTCATCGCGAAGTTGTAAAGATTCTGAGAAGATGTCTTGGATAAAATAGCTGCTAACAACCTCATCTGGTTGACCAAAGTCCAGGCACCCCTGGCTAGCAAGGGCGCTTTTGCTCTTTTGACTTTCATTTATCCTTGCGTTTTACATGTCCGCTTGATCAACAGCTACTTGCGTTTGATAGGTCTCGTGGACTGGCAAACAAATTTGTTGTCAAGCTGGGCTAAATCCAGGAAGATCATCTGGAGATTACTAATCCAAAAACTAACTTTTGATTGCTTTATTCTTTGGGCACCCCTGGGCTACAAGGGCGCTTTTATCTTGATAGACTGCCATTTTATGACTCTTGACTTTCAGCATCTTCTGCCTCTGCCTTTGTTTTCTGGTGTTTGATGAATCTGTTGAATTTGCTTGATGATCCGCCAAAAAGCTAGCAGAATTATGAAGACGACTGGTTTTGCAAGTCTAAAGAACTACATTTGGCCTCTTGAATTCATGGGCGCCCCTGGTCAACAAGGGCACTTTTGGCTCCAGTGTTAAGTCATTTTCTAATGATTTTCACTCTTCTCGCACTTCACGTTCACCATGTTGCTTGATTGGGTTGACCGTGTTGTCGACGATGCGACCGCATTCACCATTGTGATTGCTTTCATCACTCCACGTGCATGGACATTGAAAAGTTGACCAAGGCGTTGACTGCAAAGGCATCACCCTTGTGACAAGGCGTCCTTTTTCCATAGTTTATTTTTTGCATTTTTCAACTTTTGAAATTCCCCTCCATCGTTGAGCATCTTTTGCCATAGATTCTTCTATGGAGCGTTTGAAGCTTAGATCTTGATAACTGGTACTGGCCATCTGCCATTGATGACCTCGGAGGTCCTAGCTTTTCTCCTAAAAAAGTGAAATAGACCCACCAAAGCAAAACAGACTTTTTGGTGATTCTGACTTGACCAGTGTGATCAGGATGAAGAATTAACCTATCAAAATCATTTTGAGTCATTTCTAGAAAGATACTATTTTTAGGGTGTTTCAAAAAATTGGGCCCTGAAACCCTAATTTCAAAATTTTGCAAGTATCATGCTTCGTTTGTCGTTAAGAAATTTCTAAAAAAATAGCAAATTGCCATTCTTAGACATTTTGACATAAATTTGACTTTTGACGACAATTTTACTAGTTTTTTACCATTTTTATCAAAATGCCTTATTGAAGCAAAAAAATTATTTTGGGTACAACAAGGGAGGGATGATGTAGTCGATCGAGAGTGTACTCGGTCGGTCGTGAGTCATAAGTAAATAAGACTTTAGTTAATGTTAGTATTTCATGCACTTGTGTTACGTACTTGTCATGTTAGTTAGTTGTCTCAAGAATTAAGTTCCTGACGAAACAATTAGTTGTAATGAAGGGATGCGATGGTCAATCTCTCAACCATAGTCATGTAGTCAGGAAACACTATTATGTTTATGTTCATGAATGTTATGATTCTGGAGACTATTCTATTATGTACTTGTGCTACACTGTTATAGTACGGATGGTTGTACTTGCATATGTTAATCAATAAAGACTATGATTTTTCTGTGCATTGTGTTCTCTTACATGTATTATGTTTTGTGAGTTAATTCCGTTTACTCTTGTAGTACATCGTAAGTATCCCAATGAGTAAACACACTCCAGTGCAATCAATTTTTGATTTCGATGTTTTTCGATAGTTTTCAATTTCGATGTTTTTCGACAATTTCCGCAAATCGGATGTATTAATAAGCTATAATTTAATTATTTTGACTAAAGTTGCTAATTTTATTAACATAATTTAATGGGCACCTTAGTATAATAGCTCATTGGAATGAGAATTGAAAGTTTTAAATATTTTTCGCCGATAATGTGATTTTTGGTGCTAGAAATGTTTAAATAGTAATATAAATCACATTTTGGAGTAATAAGGCATATCTAATTTATACAGTGATTTTATATTATTTCCCGAAAGGCTTCTGGAAAATGTTATAAAAGGAGTTTTGTGAGCTCATTTGGAGGATTCAAAAGATTGTTTATTTCTCTTAGGAGATTTGTGCCTGTGGCCAGATTTCTCACCTAAGGGACAAAAACCTAAAAGGCAATGCCATTCCAGAAGTTGACAGTGTGCTGAACATTTTGTAAACAGGGACGGAAACCCTTGATTCAGATATAGAGGCAAATTCATACAGGGTTTGCAGGTGTGCAGATTTGAAGGAGTTTGTGCGAGAAAATGTTTGAAAAGAATTATCTTTCCAAAAGAAACAGATTTACAGATTTGTCAGGTGTGCAAATACAAATTTATTAAATTTGCAGGAAATTGTTATTGTGGTGTGTACACTAGTGAAAAATCAGAAAATTTAATTTGTGTGTGCAAGTGCATATATCTATCAAATACCATTTTTGTAGTGTGTGTTGTGGTGAAGTGATCTGAGAATATTATCTTTTACATATGCTGAGTTTATCCAGTCATACACCTTGTGCTATCCAAAAAGCTGTCGTACCCCTTTCATATTATAGAACAGCAAAAAGGGGCGATTCATTTTGTATGAAGGCTTCAAACCCATATACATACCAGCGTGGCCTCCACTAAATCCTTACCAAGCTAGGCGCAGCTCATTTTAGTGTGGCAACTCATTTCCCAAGGATTTCGTACATCATATAGTGCAAATGGTGCACGTATCAAAGTTTACAGGTGCAATGTGTTGAAAAGAAATAAATTAATAATAATAAAAATTTATTAATGTTGGGAATCATACCCAGCCATACCCTAGAAGAGTTGTATCTATCCAAAGCCAAGAGGAATGGTTTAAAGCTTTTGTTTGAAGGTTGAAAGTCTTTAAGACTCCAACATAGCATTTTGGTGGGCCCACAAAGTCAGCGCAGTCCCTTCCAAATGAGTTGCACCCCTCAATAGGCTGCCGTACCATCCAAGATAGGAGCTGCAGCACTTAAGAGGCTGCCATGGTAATTTGTGAGGAGGCTGTACAGTTCATGTGGAGGCATACAACTCAAGGATTGGTCAAAAACAGGTGTTGACTGCTGAGTTGGACTGCTGGTCATCTTTCAAAAGGTCGGCAATTAATTTACTAATATTTTTATGGTATTATGAGCTGTGTAAAATTTCTGTGTGCATCATTTTATTACAGCAGCTTATGCATTTGTCAAATATGTTTTGTTGTACACATTTTTCTAGTGTTCAATAGATGAAAAGGTGTTATGAGCAGTTGTATTTGAAAAAATCAGTTTTGTGATAATTATTTATGAACTAGTGTCAAAATATGACTACATGCCAACTGTTTGACAAAATTCTCATATGAAATCTTGGGTCAATGGCATGAATTTATTGTAAATTTATGATTCAGAATAATAGTGCAGCAGTTCTAAGTGTTTGTATTCAGAATACTCCGTATTTGGTTTCCTGCAAACTGATTGACGAAATGTTAATGTGCAAAAATTGAAACAATTGCAAGTTTGTGGAAAAATTCTAGTAGGGGTTCTTACAGAATTCATATCTCTAGGAGCAAGCCACAAACAATGACAAGCAACCAAAACAATCACACTTTATCAAGACCAATAGGAGACAGTTGCACAAGGACAACACACACACACAACACAATATGTACAAGGTAGTACTCTCTACTTACAAGAAGTAATGCTCAATCCATAGTGTTGTGAACAAATAGCTCCACAAGATCTTTAGTTACGCCTCTGAAGTTATACAAACTATGACCATACACCTCTACAACTTCATATGGCCATGCCACAAGCCATACTCTTTTCCAATTCAAGCATTTGAGTAGCAAACCATTATGGTACGTCCACATTAAATCTCTAGGCTGCTCAACTGCTGCAACTTTATATCTCCCAAGAAACAAGGGGTCAAACTTCCCAAGTTTTCCTTTATTCTCTCATTTGGCATTCCACATGAGGACAATTTAACCAACTTGGAAGGGGATAAGCATAAGCAAGCTATAAGTTTTCCCATTCTGCTTGGTTTTTATAAATATAAGAACACCATGGACTCACCGGGCATAGGTGTAGAGCTAGCTCAATTCAACCTAAAGTTTTTTAATGAAAAGCACACCTACGATTCTTGGGGTATTCTACATGAACATGTACCAAATATAGAAGACTTTCAGGCAAACCACAGAGATAAGTATGAGGTAAGAAGAGAGACTATAGTCAATTGTCATCATCTATAACGGAAAAAGGGTAATTTTGTCCCTGAAGAAGCACCTGAAGGTATTTCATATTCAGATTTAGAGGTTTTGTCTCCATGCTTCTTCTCAGCATTGGAAAAACAACACTTAACCATGGTGAATTGGAATGTCAAGGAGAGTACTTATGCTCCTGACAAGACCAAAGCAGGTGTGGATGCAAGATGTTTTTACAAGCAAAAAGATCACAAGAAGAAAAAAATTCAACAAGTTCATCACAACATATTCTGAAGAAAGTTGTTCCTTATTCTTCATCACACATGATACCCAAACCAATGGTATAAGGCAGCAACATAGATCAAATGTAAGAAGAGAATCAAGTTCCTCAAGCTACTAGTGTTTCATACATTGCGCTAGCAATTGGTAAAAAATTGAATGAATTTTATTTACACCTGGAATGTACATTTATAGATTACAAAGAATCGATGTTTCTAAAAAGAAACAATCGATCAGAACCAGGAAAGGAAACTTTCCAATATATACACTAAGTTACATGATTTGACCATTAAATAATAAATAATAAATATTATTTTAATACCCTCCCTTAATGCTCAATCTGTCAACTACACCAAGATGCCCCCTGAATTTTAGAAACTTATCTGGACTGAGCGACTTGGTGAGAATATCTATTGTCTGCTCCTCTGTTGGAACATACAGCAACTAAACTGATCCGTCTTCAACAAGCTTCTGAATGAAGTGACAATGAGTTTCCACATGCTTGGTTCTTTCATGGAAGACTGGATTCTTGGCAAGTTTGAGAACCCCCTGATTATCATAGAACAAGGGAGTCGGACCTGCTTGAGATATTTGCATATCCGCAAACATCTGACAAAGCCAAACTGCCTCACATGTTGCTTTAACTTCTCCCCAATACTCTGCTTCTATCGAGGAGAGAGCCACTGCCTGTTGCTTCTTACTAGTCCATGTGACTGCATTGGATCCCAAACTAAACACATACCCAGACGTTGATTTCATGTCATCAACTGAACCTGCCCAATCTAAATCTGTGAAACCACTGAGTCTAGGATCGTGACTCCGAGTGTACAAGAGTCCATAGTCAGAAGTGCCCTTCACATAACGCAGCACACGCTTCGCTGCTACCCAATGATCAGCCTTGGGGGATGTCATGAAGCGTGAAATGTAGCTCACTACAAAACTAAGGTCAGGTCTAGTGGCAATGAGATCGATGAGGCTGCCCACTAGTTGCCTGAACAATGATTCATCTACCACGAGTGAGTCGGACTTAGCTGACAACTTAAGCCCTTTTTCCATGGGTATGGAGGCAGGTTTGCAATCCTGCATTCGGAATTTATCCACAAGACTTCAAGCATACTTGGACTGGGAGATGAAGATGCTGCTCAAAGTCTGCCAAACCTCAACACCTAGACAGTAATGCAAAAGTTCCAAATCTGTCATGTCAAATGTGCTACACAAATCCTATTTGATCTCATCGATCAAATGTGTCGAGTTGCAAGTAATGATCAGGTCATCCACATAGACAACAACAATAAATATTTCACTACCAATCTGTTTGACATACAGATTAGAGTCAGATGGACTCCTCTAAAAGCCATGTTCTGTGAGGTACTTATCAATCTTGATGTACCAAGCCCAAGGAGCCTGTTTCAGGCCATACAGTGCTTTGACCAATTTGTACACCTTTTGTTCTTGACCAGCAACTTTGAATCCTGGAGGCTGCGTCATATAGACTTCTTCCTTCAACTCACCGTTGAGGAAAGCACTCTTAACATCCATCTGATGGACTTTCCAACCAAACTGGGCTGTTAAGGCAACGACAAGCCGTATGGTACTCATTTTCGTTGTAGGAGCAAAAGTCTCCTCATAGTGAATGCCTTCTTTCTATGAGAACCGCCATGCAACTAGACGAGCTTTGTACTTGTCAAGGGTTTTGTCAGCTTTGTATTTCACCTTATACACCCATTTGCAGCTAATGGGCTTCTTCCCTAGAGGAAGATCAGAAAGGACCCAAGTGTGATTCTTCTAAAGACTCTGGTATTCAGATTCCATTGCCTTTTCCCACTCAGGAATTCTTTTAGCCTCTAAATATGTCTGAGGCTCATAGACACTGTGAATGTTGGCCATAAGAGCAAAATTGACTGTAGCTTGTTGTTTGCTCTTATTTCTAGATGATCTACCCTCAACGAGCTCATCCTGACGAAGATCACTGACAGTCTTAAGCCACCATTTCGGCCAGAGAGTAGAGCTACCAACATCAAATGTAACAAGAGGAGCTGGAACTAGTTGTCAATCTGGAACAGGTTCAGCAAGGGGATTTTCACTATCATCCGGAGGAAAATCAGGTTGAGCATCATCAAAGACTAAGTCTTCGTCATCCCTCCCATCAGGTGAACCCAACGGAAGTCGGACACCCAAATCAGAAGCCTTCAAGGGTTGATCCTCTGAATGATGAACCGGCGAGGAAAGATGAAATGGTCCTCATTCTTCATCAAAGACAACATCCCGACTGAAGATAAGACGATCAGTGTCTACATCAATCAGCCGATAAGCCTTATAGTTGTCACTATACCCTGTGAACATCAGTTTCTAGCTTTTGGAATCCAACTTAGAGCGCTTGGCATCTGGAATCCAAACATAAGCTAAAGAGCCGAAAACTTTCAAATGACTGATCCTAGGTTTGCAACCAGTCCAAGCTTCCTCAGGAGTCTTCCCCTTAACGGCATGAGTGGGTGATCGATTAAGGAGATAGACAGCAGTATAAACTGCTTCTGCCCAAAACTTAGTAGGAACACTTCTGTGTTGCAACATGGAGCGGGCCATCTCAACAATCGTATGATTGCGCCACTCTACAACACTGTTTTGCTGAGGAGTGTAGGGTGTAGTTAACTAGCGTTTAATTCCATGTGTATCACAGAAGTTGAAGAATGCACTAGAACAGAATTCTCTCCCATTATCTAACCTAGAGTAATTATGCAAGAACCAAACTCTTTTTCTGCCAAGGCCTTAAACTTCTGAAATACATTAAACACTTTTGATTTTTGCTTAAGAAAGTACACCCACATTTTCCTACTGAAATCATCAACAAAAAGTAGAAAATACTTGCAACCAGTTACAGAAGGAGTAGACATAGGCCCACAAATATCAGCATGAACTAATTGAAGTACCTTAGAAGCTCGCCAAGAGTCGCCATCTATGAACAGTGTCCGATGCTGTTTCCCGGCCTGACAAGCACCACAAACGCCCTGATGTTGAGTCTGAATGTCAGGTAGTCCAACTACAAGTCCCTCCCGAGCAAGCTGAGAAAGATAATGCACGTTTAAGTGCCCATACCGTTGATGCCAAAGACTAGGGATAGCAAAGTTTCTGGCTGCCATGGCTAACTCTGGAGAATCGCCTGTGTCCACAAGCCTGTAGAGGCCATGATCCTCAATACCAACGACCACCGTTGTGCAAGTCTCCCAATCAACAATAGAACATTTGTGAGCATTGAACACCACATCCATTTGAGGAGAATGCCGCATGATTTGACTGACTAAGAGAAGGTTGAGCTCCATATCAGGTACATAATATACGTTGAGTTATATGAGATTCCTCCCGCCAAACTGAACCTGAACAGTGCCAATACCAACAACTGTGTATTCTTCGCCTCCTTCAAAAATAACTAAATTAGTGCATGGAGAGAAGTTTGTGAACCAGTCACGCCGATGAGTGAAATGACGTGAGGCACCTAAATCAATGTACCAAGCAAAGGATTTTACATGGTCTACAGGCCTTTTTGACATGAATGCATAAAAGGTAGATTCCTTCTACTCGGAGTGCTCGGCGACATTCGCTTTCTGCTGAGACCCTCCTTACTTCTTTTGTTCAGAAGCCAAGCATGCACGACAATCCTTCTTTATGTGTCCATATTTGAGGCAATAGTTGCACTGAATATTCTTCTTCTTAGGGCTGGTTGAGGGTTGACTTGAGCCTTTTTGCTATGAAAGCTGACCTTTCCCTTTGTTCGTGGGCTAGGTTTTAGCTGCAAAGGCTTGCTCTATAGAGGATGAGGATGCACTGCTACCAAATTGTTGTTTCCAGCGATCCTGCTACAAGAGGATAGTGCAAAGCTCCAGAAACTTCAAGTCAACATTGGCAGACGTAATGTTGAGTCTCTATGAAATGTTCATAGGACTTAGGTAGGCTTTTCAAAGTGATCACGACCATGTCTTCCTCCTCCATTTTCCAACCAATAGCCTCCAATTGATCTCAGATCTCCTGGATTTTGTTCAAATGCGCCTGCAAAGTTGTCTTCTCATCCATCATGATAGAAAACATGTTTTTCAAGAAAAACGCACTACTTTTGTCAGAAGCTTCATGCAAACCCTTCAAATGATCCCAAATCTCCTTTGTTGATTTTCTAAGCAGAATCTGAGGGAGTTGATCATCAATGACTGAAAGCTTCATGAGCATTACCGCTTCACGATTTTGCTCATCAAACTTCTCCTGATCCTTACCCGCCGTTGTGGGATGAGTAACATTGTTGAGGATCATCTGATCAAGGCAGCCGTATTCAAAGATGGTCATCATCCGCTGCTTCTAGGTGTTATAATTTTTGCCATTGAATCGCTGACTGCCCTCCAACATAATGTTGTTCAAACTGGCCATCTTCATGCTTTTTGAGACACGAAGAACGAGGAACTTAGAAGATGCTGATGCAAAAAACTCGAGGAACGAGTTTCAATACACTGAGGCAGGTTCAAGCACGGAAAACAATGCCAATCTATCGGCACAAAAAACGATGTACCCAAAAAAATTGAAAACCAACCCAATTGAGCTCTCGAAAAACCCACCAAGAATCTACAATTGGAAAAAAAATCGACTTGAATTGGAGGGTCAAAACCCCAATCGAATCTAGCAGAAACCCTAGGCTGCCATGAATGCTCCAAAAAATTGCAGAAAAGTTCTGAAAACACAGGTTTCACCACCTTCAAGCCGCGCAACCATGAAAAGGGAAAAATCGCGTCGGATTTGCAGACATAAATTCGCCTTCAAATGAATGAGAAACGCGCACAAATCTTGCAGAGAACGCGCAATCAAATCTCCAAAAAAAACGCATCTTTCAAACCATGAACGCCCAACACGCGCCTAGAGAGCTCCAAAAATCTGTCACCTGAGGTCGCGCGAAAACCAGAAATCTATCTTTTGTGCCCAAAAATGACACGGCTATGAGATTTCTTAAAGGAAAAAAAAACGCGACGATCGCCTTCAGGGATGATTCACAGGGTCGCGGGCTTTAAAAAATCTCCTTCAGTCGCACGAAAACGCAAACTCAGCAAAACCCTTGGCCAACAGAAAAAACAAGAGCCTTCTGCGCAACCAAAAACCCACAAAAAAAAAAAATTCAAAGAAAAAATTTTGGCACCCAAAATCACCTCAAGAGCCACGAATTTTTTAGAGAAAAAACGTTTTTTCAAAAAAAAAAAAATTCGAAAGAAATTTTTAGAAAAACGAATTTTAATTATTTGGCTTTGATACCATATTGCGCTAGCAATTGGTAAAAAATTGAATGAATTTTATTTACACCAAGAATGTAGATTTATAGATTACAAAGAATCGATGTTTCTAAAAAGAAACAATCGATCAGAACTAGGAAAGGAAACTTTCCAATATATACACTAAGTTACATGATTTGAGCATTAAATAATAAATAATAAATATTATTTTACTATCATATACAATTTAGAGGGCCCCAAAGCTAAAGTTGCTTGTCAAGAAGAGTACAAAATCTCCTCATCATCAACTAAGTACAATACCAGAGATTGTATTGTCTACTCTGATTTTTTCTTCTCCTCCTTTGAATCCCTCTATTTGTTACCCTTCTCATATCTTTGGATTTTTCCTTGACATCCAAATCCAAAAGACATTCTATCCCACCTTCCACTTCTCTATAACATTTGCAGGGCCTTCTGCCTCCTGTTTTTCCCAACACAAAAGGTCACTTGATTTCTGAAACAAAAATTCCTCTTGAGGGGAAAGCAGCACATCATGATGAGTTGACTTATTTCTAGGATTGATTTTGGGGCAAAAACATACCAAAAAGACATGAACCTCTTGGAGTTGCAACTAAAAATCTCAAGTAAAGAGTTCAAGGATGCAGAAAAAAAGGCTGCCCTGAAAGCAGAGGTCAAGTGACTCAAGGAGTTCATCACTCACCTTCAGCATCACACATTGTGCTCTATAGGCTTTGCACCTCAACTTTTGCATTTTACAGATCACAAAAGGCAATCAGCAAGTCACAAATGGAAAAAGTGTAGAAAAATGGACATATAAATCAGCCAACAAGGGTTGGGCTTGCTTGACAGATAGTATGCCTTGTTGACCAAATCAAGGCTAATGAGAAATGATTTCAGATATAGAGCTTGGTGTGATGAAATACTTTGCAACCTAAAAAGGTTTCATGGAAAAAATAAAACCCACTTTTATTCTTGCTCCAAAGAAACTGGTTGAGATGGTAGAAGTAACAACTATCAAGTGCTAGCAAGGGCCAAAGATTCAGTTGGTCACATCAGTACAAGTTCCTGATTCAATTTCATCATGAGGACATCAGCATATTGGGGGTCCTAAAGCAAGTTTGGATGGAATAAGGCAGCAGGCGGACTCCGCAATGGCATCCCTCTCATTTACTTTGGCTGATGATAATGGAGTCCAGATTGAGCATGACAAAGTGCAGGGTGAGTTCTAAAGACTAGTGATGGACATGCCCAGGAAAGCTCAATGGGATGAAAACATAAGACAAGATATCTACCCTTGCCAGGAATATTCAAGATGGTGAAGGGGAGGTGACCTAGATTGATACATTGATCACACAAAGCAGCCTTAACTTTGAGGTGCAGAATATTCAGTTGACTTCAGTGCCATCATCTAACAAATCATGAGTCCAGGATTTCATTAACGGGTTGCAAAGGTTTAGGTACAAATGTTGCTACTGCTGCTGCACCAAGACCATCTGAGGGTGTTCCAAATTAGCTATTTTTAACTACCCTATTTTCAGCTTGATCTGCTTTCTGATTTCTTCTATTGTTTGAGTGGCTATTTCGGGAGGATCTTCTAGATCATCTTTTCTAGGTATATTATTTTTAGGTGATTTTCTAGAAGGCTTTTTTCTTAGCATAATTATCCTTATCAGAAATCTATATGAAGATTTCCTGATTTAGATATTGAGTTGTTAACAAAATTGTATTTTAAGTTTGCTTTGTGTGCAAGCAAACTATGTTTAATTTAGAGAACTATAGTGTGCTTTATATTTATCTTGAATAAATTGCATGCAAAACCTTGTAACAAAAATTGTAAATAAGTGTCATTTGCACCTAGATTTCAAATAATAATTTTTATGCCTACTTGTTGCTAAAATTGTGTTTCAAGACTTGTTTTGTACTATCTTATGCTTTGTGGATTGAATAACTTTGTGAAATGTTGCAAGCTTTGTCTGATGGTATTCGCTAAAATAATTGTACCTTTCTATGCAATTCTGTTATTCAATTTGTTGATTTGTGTGTGTTCCGTCATAAATCCAATTCAAGTGTGTACTCATCGTCCTCTAGTTTCTGAATTTAGTTAGATGAAGTTTGTGTATTTTCACTGTCTCTAGATTAGATTTCAGCATCAGACAACAAATTAAAAGCCTCTCGTCTTCTGTGGAAGTGCGGATTAGCCTTGTGCCCAAGCCTGTATTAAAATAATGTTTATTATTTATTTATTAATGTTCAATATTGTAAAATATTGTAAAAGATCCTGATAAGATCATCTTTGTTGTCCGAGATCTTATCTGAAGTTTCTTTTAGAAACTTCCTGCTTTTCCTGAAGATAAGATCGTCTCCGATCTTATCCTTCCGGCTGCTTGTAAATCCTGTATAGTATTTATTGAGCACTTTGCTCCTGTTAATATTATCGATTATTTTACCAATTACCTGTGTAATATGGTATCAGAGCCCGGGCAAATAATTTTTTTCGAAAAAATTATAATTTCTTTTTGAAATTATTCTGTTTAAAATTTTTTCGAAATAATTTTTGAAAATCTCGAGCAATCTTGGGCACCAAGAAAATTCGTAGCTTTTGTAATTCGAAAATTCCTTGAAGTCTCTCTGTAATACTATCGACGGCATTTTGCTGAGCCCGTGATTTTTCTCTGGTTGCGCGTGGCTTTCTGGTCGAGTTTCTGCCTTTGAAGGTCGATCTTTTTTGGCGTATTCGTGCTTGTAGAAACTTCTGGCTGGCGTTCTTGGTTGATTTATATGCGCGTTTTCTGGAAACAAGTTCCTTGTCTGGTGCTAGTCGCGACGACGGGATTTTGTCTTCTGAGCACGTCTTTGAAGCTTTTTTCGGACTGCGACTTTGAGCTCGCGATTTCTCTTTTTGAGCATCCTTTTATCAAAGTCGTGCGTTTCTGGTTTCTGGGCAATTTTCATCACGACGGCTAGGGTTTTTCGCGTACGAGCGTATCCTTTCGACCTTCCTTAGTCTCCTTGCCCACGCGATCTGTTTCCTGCAATTTTCTGGCTTGTCAATGGCAGCTAGGGCATTCTGAAAAGTCGTCTAGGGTTTTGACCCATTTTTCAAAGGCAGAAATTTTTTTCGTTTCCAAATTCCTGGTGGGTTTTTCGGAGCTCAATTGGGTTGGTCTCCGAATTTTCTGGGTGCATCGTTTTCTGTGCCTCGAATTTTGTACCATCCATACACTGTACTTTCTACAGTCTGTACCTGAATCTGCCTCTGTTTTTTTGCATTGGAATTCGTGCCTCGAGTTTCGTGCATCAGCCTCTTCTCAGTACCTCGTTTTTTGTGCCTCAAAAAGCGTGAAGATGGCCAGTTTAAGTAATTTAATGTTGGAGGGCAGTCAGAGATTTAATGGCAAAAATTACAACACCTGGAAGCAGCGGATGCTGACAATTTTTGAATACCGCTGCCTTGATCAGATGATCCTCGGCAAAGCTACTCGTCCCGACACAGCGGGTAAGGATCAGGATAAGTTTGATGAGCAGAATCGTGAAGCCGTCATGCTTATTAAGCTTTCGGTTACTCATGATCAGCTCCCTCAGATTCCACTTGGAAAATCAGCTAAGGAGATCTGGGATCACTTGAAGGGTTTGCATGAAACTTCCGACAAAAGCCGTGCGTTTTTCTTGAAAAATATGTTGTTTTCTATCATGATGGTGAGAGAACAACTACGCAAGTGCTGAATAAATCCAACGAGATCGGGAATGGGTTGGAGGCAATTAGTCGGAAAATGGAAAACATAGTACGTGATCACTGAAGAGTCTCTGAAAGTCCTATAGACACTTCTGGGGCTCTCAACATTAAATGCCGCTAATGTTGATCTTAAAGTTTCAAATCATGCTATCATTGCGGTGAGTTCTTGGAGACAACGATTCGGTAGCGATGAATCATCATCCTCCACGGAGGCGAACTTTTATGACTAAAACCCGTAAAGCATCAAGGAAGAGTCAACCTTCCACCGTGAAGGCTCATTGAACTCCCGGCCAAGAAAAATGTTGATGTAACTCTTTGTCATAATTTGGCCACATCAAGAAGGATTGCCGTGCTCGTTTGGCTTCTGAGTAAAAGAAGCAGGGAGGGTTTCAGCAGAAAGCGAATGTCGCCGAGCACTCTGAGCAGAAGGAATCTGCCTTTTATGCACTGATGGCAAAAAGGCCCGCAGACCATGTCAAGTCCTCTGCTTGGTACATAGATTCTGGTGCCTCACGTCATTTCTCACATAGGAGTGATTGGTTCACAAACTTTTCCCCTTGCACTGACTCAGTAATCTTTGGAGGAGGTGAGGAATACACAGTTGTCGGCACCGGCACTATTCAGGTTCAGTCTGGCGGGAGGGATCTCATATTCCTCAACGTGTATTATGTACCTGATATCGAGCTCAATCTTCTCTCAGTCAGTCAGATCATGCGGCATTCTCCCCAGATGGATGTGGTATTCAGCTCACATAGATGTTCGATTGTTGATCGAGAAACTCGCACAACGGTGGCCGTTGGGATAGAGGATCATGGCCTTTACAGGCTTGTGGACACTGGTGATTCTCCGGAGTTAGCCTTGGCAACCAGAAATTCAGCTGTCACCAGTCTTTGGCACCAGCGGTACGGGCACTTGAACGTGCACTATCTCTCTCAGCTTGCTCGGGAGGGACTTGTTGATGGCTTACCTGACATTCAGACTCAGCATCAGGGCGTTTGTGGTGCTTGTCAGGCTGGGAAGCAGCATCGCACACCGTTCAAGGATGGCGACTCTTGGCGGGCTTCTAAGGTACTTCAATTAGTTCATGCTGATATTTGTGGCCCTATGTCTATTTCTTCTGTAACTGGTTGCAAGTACTTTCTACTTTTTGTTGATGATTATAGTAGGAAAATGTGGGTGTACTTTCTTAAAAAGAAATCAGAGGTTTTTAATGTATTTCAGAAGTTTAAGGCCTTGGTTGAAAAAGAGTCCAGTTCTTGTATTATAACTCTTAGGTCAGATAATGGGGGGGAATTCTGTTCTAGTGCATTCTCCAACTTCTGTGATACTCATGGGATAAAACGTCAGTTAACCACACCCTACACTCCCTCAACAAAGCGGTGTTGTGGCGCCACCAATCGTACGATTGTTGAGATGGCTCGCTCCATGTTGCAACACAGGAGTGTTCCTACCAAGTTTTAGGCAGAAGCAGTCAATACATCAGTCTATCTCCTTAATAGGTCACCCACTCATGCTGTTAAGGGGAAGACTCCTGAGGAAGTGTGGTCTGGTCGCAAACCTAGGATCAGTCATTTGAAAGTTTTTGGCTCTCTTGTGTATGTTTGGATTCCAGAGGCCAAGCGCACTAAGCTGGACTCCAAGAGCCAGAAACTCATGTTCACAGGGTATAGTGACAACCACAAGGCATATAGGCTGATTGATATAGACACTGATCGTCTTATCTTCAGTCGAGATGTTGTCTTTGATGAGGAACGAGGTCCATTTCACTCTTCTTCACCTGTTTAGCATTCAGAGGATCAGCCTCTACAGGCTCCTGATATGAGTGTCCAACTTTCGTTAGGTTCACCTGATGGGAGGGATGATGAAGACCTAGTCTTTGATGATGCTCAACCTGAGTTTCCTGAACATCCCCCTGTTGAACCTGTTCCAAATCCACAACCAGATCCACCTCCTCCTGCTACATCTGATGTTGGCACTTCTACTCTCCGGCCGAAATGGTGGGCTAAGACTATCAGTGATCTTCATGCTGATGAGCTCATCAAGGGTAGATCATCCAGAAACAAGAGCAAACAACAGTCTACAATAAATTTTGCTCTCATGGCCAACATTCACAGTGTTTATGAGCCTCAGACATATTCAGAGGCAAAAGGGATACCTGAGTGGGAAAAGGTGATGGAATCAGAATACCAGAGTCTTCAGAAGAATCACATTTGGGTCCTTTCCAATCTTCCTCCAGGGAAGAAGCCCATTAGCTGCAAATGGGTGTACAAGGTGAAGTACAAAGCTGACAGAACCCTTGACAAGTACAAAGCTCGTCTGGTTGCACGAGGGTTCTCACAGAAAGAAGGCATTGACTATGAGGAGACCTTTGCTCCTACAGCCAAAATGAGTACCATACGGCTCGTCCTTGCCTTAGCAGCCCAATTTGGTTGGAAGGTCCATCAGATGGATGTGAAGAGTGCTTTCCTCAACGGTGAGTTGAAGGAGGAAGTATACATGACGCAGCCTCCAGGTTTCAAAGTTGCTGGTCAAGAACAGAAGGTGTGCAGATTGGTCAAAGCACTCTATGGCCTAAAACAGGCTCCTCGGGCTTGGTACATTAAGATTGACACGTACCTCACAGATCATGGCTTTCAGAGGAGTCCATCTGACTCGAACCTGTATGTCAAGAATACTGGTAATGAGATCTTGCTTGTTGTTGTCTACGTGGATGACTTGATCATTACTGGCAGTTCGGCACATTTGATCACTGAGATCAAACAGGACTTGTGCAAAACTTTTGACATGACAAACTTGGGCCTCCTACATTATTGTTTAGGTGTTGAGGTTTGGCAGACAGAGAGCAGCATTTTCATCTCCCAGTCCAAGTATGCTCGAAGTCTTCTGGATAAGTTCCAATGCAGGATTGCAAACCTGCCCTACACCCATGGAAAAAGGGCTTAAGTTTCAGCTAAGTCCGATTCACCTGTGGTAGATGAAACATTGTTCAGGCAACTAGTAGGCAGCCTCATCTATCTTGCTGCTACTAGACCTGATTTGAGTTTTGCAGTGAGCTACATATCACGCTTCATGACAGCCCCCAAGGCTGATCATTGGGTAGCAGCGAAGCGTGTGCTGCGCTATGTGAAGGGCACTCCTGATTTTGGACTCTTGTACACTCGGAGTCACAATCCTAAACTCAGTGGGTTCACAGATTCAGATTGGGCAGGTTCAGTTGATGACAGGAAATCAACATCTGGGTATGTGTTCAGTTTGGGATCCGGTGCAATCACATGGACTAGTAAAAGACGAGTGGCTCTCTCCTCGACAGCAGAGTATGGGGGAGCAGTAAAGCAGCGAGTAGTTTGGTAGGTCCTTTCATGATATGCATCTCAAGCGGTCCGCTCTCAGATAATCTCAAACTTACCAGAAGTCTTCCGCAGCAAGCATTTGAATTGTCATTTCATTCGGAAGCTGGTTGAAGACGGATCAGTTCAGTTGCTGTATGTTCCGACAGAGGATCAGACAGCAGACATTCTCACCAAGTCGCTCAGTACAAATAAGTTTGTAAAATTCAGGGGGCATCTTGGTGTAGTAGATAGATTGAGCATTAAGGGAGGGTATTAAAATAATGTTTATTATTTATTTATTAATGCTCAATATTGTAAAATATCCTGATAAGATCGTCTTTGTTGTTTGAGATCTTATCTGAAGTTTCTTTTAGAAACTTCTTGCTTTTCCTGAAGATAAGATCGTCTCCGATCTTATCCTTCCGGCTTGCTGTAAATCCTGTATAGTATTTATTGAGCACTTTGCTCCTGTTAATATTATCGATTATTTTACCAATTACCTGTGTAATAGCCTGACAATTAAAAGACAAGTTTACTTTCAGTTCATTTGCTTTGCATGCTTGAAGAAATCCCACAATTTCTACATGCTATTGTAATTTTTTTGTGTGAGCAATTTATCATTTCCTTTACTCTTCAAAAGGGAGCTTGTGAGACAAATTTGAAGAAAGGTTTTACCTCACATGTCATTTGGTTTTGTGTTGTACTAAAAGGTACAAATTAAAATTGTAACAATACGAAAAAACATTCATCAAACCCCAAAAAATATATATAAACAAATAAAACACATTTCAATTGGGAAATACCCTACAGAAACACCAAATAGACCAAAGTAGTCTTTCCAAACATCCAATCAGATGTACCTCAAAGGAGTGATAGTATCCCAGAAAGAATGTCTGCAAATTATTATCTTGAAACCACACAACCATATGAACAGACAAAACCCATTTCAATTGAAAAATACACTATGGAAACAGAAAAAAGCTAAAAATAGTCTTTTCAAACATCGCAACCTTCCAGTCAAATAAGCATTGAAGAAGTGAAAGTAAACCTTAATCAATGTCTGTGTATTGTTATCATCCCCAGTTGCATCATGATTCATATAACCTGAGACATACACTCGATCACCTGTCTTCACATGTTCAGCTGCAATTTCTGCCATCTCCTGCCAAAAATTTAAAGTAAACCTGCAGATAAAAAATGCTTATGTGTAAAATTGACTGTAGAAATTCGCTGCTACTTACACCTGACCATGCAAATTTTGGCCATAATTATATTCGCTACGTGTGATATATAGCAGATTAAATACTTCCACAGAAACTATGTATCGAGAATAGTTACAATATTAAAAAAATTCAGTTCAGTTCAGAAAATATAAAACTAATAAAAAGATACTATATACATATTTTTAAAAATTAAAATAAACCAAAAAATGAATTAAAGGGTTTGAGGGCATGCAAAGTTCAAATTCATTATAAATAATGTGTTGCATGTACAATTGTTTTCCATATTAAAAAAAAAAAATTATGTTACTATATACAAACTTTTCAATATTTATAGGTGTAGATAGCTTAATTTACATATTAGTCATAGTTTACATATTAGTTATATGATACATTTGGTTAGTCAGTGAGTAGGGTTATGCCTCATCGGCTATTGAATTAGTTTTGGGTAGTTGCCAATGGTTGGAATTCATTGACAACCATCAACAAGTTCATATAGTTTTTTTGTAATTAGGAAAAAGGACCATGTTGTTAGAAATTATTCCCTACCCCATCTTTCTATAAGAGCATTGAATGAATTAAGAAACAAATGTTATATATTCTGAAGTACTCTGTTATCCTCATAGGAATCAATCATGTATGTATAGACTAGTTTATTGTGCTTAAGTAATTGCATATCTAGATAATGAGTAAACATTTGAAATTGTTGCTTTCCAAGAAGTCGGATTAAAATGGCCACATATATGGAACAGCTGGTTGAAGAACCTGTACAATGAAATCAAGAAAGAGAAGACGAACTCATAGAAGACTTGGTAAACTTGTGGGACATATCTGTGAAGAACGCATGCGGAAGCAAGCCAAACAAAGGAAAGTTCCTCAAGAAGTCATTTGTGATAACATGAGAGTAAGAGAAGAAGTAGACACACTCCTTGATCATATGCCAAGACTCCTTGCAAGACACTTCATAATACTTCAAGATCTCCAAGCCAAACGAGATTGTGAAGCACATAGACAACAAATAAGACAATGTTACGAGCATAGAAATCAACGAGAAGAAAAAGAAAGAAATATAGATTAGTGTTGAATTCCCTGAAATTAATGCCCTTATACCCAAAAAAGAATTGGAAGACACCAAAACACAATCAAAGAACAGAACAAGAGGTGAGGCAATCTTTCAAGATCATGGAACAAAGATAACAAGGGAAAAAGACTATGAGAAGTAGCCAAAGAAAATCTAACTGTAAAAGTCCCAAGTGGAAGCCCATCTCAAGAACAGAGTTGAAGTCAACTCATAAGTTGAAGCATGAGTAGAAGTCGAAGGCCCAATCGAGAAAACAAAAACATTTCTACTACAAGAAACCTTACAAGGGCAAAGTGAGAAGAGATAGAAAGTTACTTATCGCTACTCAACGAAGTGTGGGTTGATCTTTTTGACCAAGTGTGAAAACCAATACAACAACTAGTAGATGAAAAATGGGAGGTAGAATCAAAAGACTCATTTACGGAAATGTACAAGAGCAATCTTCAACGTATCAAGGAAGTGGTGATCAAAGGAACCAAGCCAAAAACTATTGGGCCAAAGGCATACAAAAAAGAACCTGAAAGCAACTCAAGAATGCCATATGTTGAAGCAAGACAAAATGAGGATTCTCGCGTGGCCAAGAGTGCAAGAGAAGCACCAAAACAGCTGAATCAAAATTCCCAAGTAAGTAGGTTCCAAGCATTAAGATTGCGCCATAACATAAGTATGGTGACTCCCCCATCAAGTCCTAGTATTGATATGCAAAAGTTGCCCAAATTCACGAGCAATGGATTAGAGGATCTTGTGAGCCATTGAAAAACTTGTGAGACAATCTAGATAGCAAATGATCAGGAGTCAGGACAACAAATCGTATTGGCTACATTCCTTCCTAGCAACTCTAAGGGAGCATAGTTATTGACTAGTACACAAAGATCAACCTGAATTCCAAAACTTCTTCAAAAAGTTTGAAAAAATCTTTTGAGGAGGAGCTCAAGCTACTTGGGGACAATAATGAAATAGTAAAGGAGATTTATAAAACAAAGCGAGGCAAATATGAGAATGTCAAAGCCTATAACCATAGGCTCAAGGAACTCCTAGTAAAGTTAATAAAGGAACCGATTGGCGACCTCGAAAAGAGATGGTTCATCAAAGGTCTCATTCCTTCAATATGGAAAAAGATGAAGGTAGTACTACCCTCTTCCTATATAGAAGCCTACAATCGAGCAATGGACATAGAGAGTGAGGGCAAAATGTTGGAAATTAATGTTCACATGGTTATTGATAAATTACGATGTGGTAATATTACTATATGTAAATGAGTTGGTTGAATGAACAACTCATATTAAATAGTATTGTTAGTGGGTTACGTGAGTTGTATTCACCCCACTTAAATAGATTTTATGGTTAAGTGGTATCCTAGATTATAGGAAAACTACAATCTATATATGTAGACTAAAGTATGGTGTGAAGAATAAAGCACGTATATTTAATTTTTATTATTATTGCAGCTTCTATCTCTTTGTCCATATTTCTAATATGGTATCAGAGCGGGAGGATATGGTGGGATTGATTATTCCTTTATATTGAAAATTGCATTCATGACTTTCAACTATGCATGGCATATGAAGTTGAGTCGTGATATGAACGATAGAAATATCGTTTTTGACGCCGGAGTTGGAGTCGCAGCCTGAGCCGAACTAACTTGGAATGCTTTTCTGTCCTTTTCCTTTGTGATAGGCGTTCAACACTGTTTGGCGATGTAGATCTATGAACCTATGGTCATTCATTGCATAGATTTGTTGGAGCCATCCAGGCGATTGGTAGTTGTAGTTTAGTGATAAAGCGATCTAGCTTTGTGTGGCACCGCAGAAGCATAGTGGAGCCGGTAGGCTCGCTACCTCGAACTGAGGTTTAAGGCAGGGATACGGAACGGGTTGATGTCCTCCTTGTGGCCGAATTCTCATCCATGTCAACAGTTTCAACACATCCTTATCCCTCGTGGTCTCTGCAATCTGTCTTCAGATCGAGTTTGGGGTTTATTGAAGAGTTGTGGTGCGCAAGAGGTTTTGCAGTCTTGACGTTTTGTTTTTTGACAGATCACATTCTATTTGTTTGTGCCTTGAATACATGGATAGAAGCCTCTATTATTAATTTGGCTATTGTTGAATTATTTGAGATTGATCTGGTTAGGTATCTAGTCTATGCGCCAGAAGATCCTTTACGTGGAGAGTCTCCTTCTATATTCAACGCAACGATTTGCTATTGGTTGTCTTTGTTTGCATGTGTGGACTATATTATTTTTAGAAACTGGTTGTGTTTATGTATTCTGGGCAGTTTGGATGAAATTTGAATGTCTTGAGAGAGCTAAGAGGTCTATCACTACATCCAATGAGAGCATTTTCTCTATGATCAACTTGGAGATTGGGAATCAGAATAACTTTCCTCTTTTTAGTAGTCTGAACATTGTTTTGGCATCAAACTATGCATTAAGAAAGTTTTGGGCACACGTTGCTGCCTTTCGAGTGATTTGGCAGACAAATCTTATTCATCACATGCACAAGGGAGCTACAACAGAGGTAGAAGAATCTTTCTTGTAGATTAATGATAGTTTGAAGTTTTATTTAGTATTAAAGTGATAGATTGGATTATACCTTATTGTCAATTTAGTGAAATCAAATATATGTTTCTCAAAATTTAAAATGTGTTGAAAAATAATAGAAATGAAATTTCTCATAGTTGTAATTGGAGTGCATGATCGATGGTACCTGACACTCCTTGTGAGAAGTAGACATCAAGGGAGGGAGATAAATTATTTCCTCACAACTAATGAAATGAGTCTCAAAAGCAAAATCTACTAAGTAAGTAGCCAACACACTGGAGGATGAAGGTACGGGAGGAAGGAGGACAATTAGCGTCCTCTCGTCAGTTACCAACAACAGGGCCGCTCATCAACTTTGGTGGCATTTTATTTTCTAGTATGCAGCATGATATGATTTGTTTCTTCAGTGTTACAAGTTGTGTAAATAAGTGGACATTTCACATTGTGGGGGGGAATAATGCACAATGTTCCATTCCTAGTTTGTGATAAGTATGTTGATTTTTATATAACATCCCTGATGTAAAAGCATAGTGGCGAACAATAGCACCAGTGTAATGCAGTTCATGGATCTTGAAAGGGTTTGTGGGAGGATCCAGAAAAACACATGAAGTGGATAGTTGATGAGTTCCTGTCATGTCAAGGTTTGTCGTAAGCCTGTTTAAAACCATGGAAGGAGAGAGCCTTTCTTTTGGATCAAGGTCATGAGTCAGTTGGACATGCCACAGGTATGAGCATATTGCAGATGAAGGGTGTGAGTTCATATCATGTTCACACTAGGGGGGGAATGTTGGAAATTAGTGTTCACATGGTTATTGATAAATTACGATGTGGTAATATTACTATATGTAAATGAGTTGGTTGAATGGACAACTCATATTAAATAGTATTGTTAGTGGGTTACGTGAGTTGTACTCACCCCACTTAAATAGATTTTATAGTTAGGTGGTTTCCTAGATTATAGGAAAACTACAATCTATATATGTAGATTAAAGTATGGTGTGAAGAGTAAAGAAGCACATCTATTTAATTTTTATTATTATTGCAGCTTCTATCTCTCTATCCATATTTCTAATACAAAATGTCTTCCCATGGCAAAAGAAAAACAAAGGAAGAGAGTTTGGATGACAAGAACAAGAACGGATTTGGAATTGTACAAGCCCTCAAAAGAGATATCATTTAAATGACGAAGGAACTAAAGGCAAAAAAGGAAACTAAAGAAAACAAGGAACTCTAGTGCACATAATGCAAAGGTGAAGGACATTAAAACGAATTGTATGAAGAAATTATTTTGTGATATTTGTAAACTTTTTGGCCACTCAATCAAAGAATGTCCATATAATTTGAAAATCAAAAGTACACAAGTACTCTTCATAGGAAGCGAGCAATCCACTCCACAAAGTAAACTGTTGAACAACAAAATAATAACAATGCATCCCTATGCAAATATCGAAATAGAAGATCTAACAATAATATCAATGGTACATAGGGACATGTCCCTTGGGGTTTTGGCCCCCATAACCGTCCCGGAGATGGGGGACACCTTGGGTATGTTGCAAGTATGAGCAGTTGGTGTTGTCATTGATGTCAACAAGCCTGTGTTGTCATTAATGTTTGTTGAAATAGTTGCAAGTGTGTGAGCAGTTGATGCTTTGATTAGTTCCATTATGTTGTCATTAGTAAAGCTATTGGTGTCAACCTCTGGTGTTGCTTTGATAAGCTTTTGTCTATGGATGAGGAAGTACTAAAGATGATGAGGATGTCTTTGGTGCTTGGTTTCCAAGTGCTTTTGAGAAAATTTGATAAAAAGAGGAAAAAATGTGTTGCAATGGTGTTTTGGGTGACAGAGTTGTGTTCTGGTTTTGCTTTGCATTTCTTCTAGGTTGAAGATTTTCCTGTGCGATTCGGATATGTTGGTGAGAGTAGTTCAGAAGTAGTATATACAAGACTTGGTGTGTTGGATCGTTGTACAGAAGTTGTGTTCACTAGTGTGTGACTGTGTATTGCAGAGGTGTCTAGGAGAAATGTTTTTGCTCCGCATTTCTTCGCAGTTGTATTTTAGGTCTTGCAATTCTGAAGGAGTATTTATGGTGTTGGTATCTTTGTTCATTCAAGATGGTTTGAGGTTTGGTGCTTTGGAAGTCAATTTTTCAAGTAACAGTGCATGGCAAAGTTGTCTGAGTGTACTAGGTGTGTACATTCTTCAGGTGGAAGTTGTTGCGAAAGAGTTTGTTCAATTTCAAAGTGTATTCTAGATCATGTTCAAGTGTGGTGAGTGGTTTGCAAGTTGTCCTTGGGTTTGAGGAAACGTGTACTTAAAATTTTAATGGTGTTTGCATGGGTATCGGTCGACCTAGTGTTTACACTACATATGATGGATGATTATTGTTTACAGTAGCGTGTGGTTGAGTGGAGTTGTTGATTTGGGTCCCAATTAAGGTTTGATGCGGTCTGCTTTCGCTTCCATCCTCCACGGAAGTGTTTTAGCGCTGACCTAGTTTGAATTTGCACGTTTGAGGTGCATAGCCAACTTTGGAGAATATTTCTAGGTTGAAGACGGTATAAGTATGAGTTGAGTTGTTGAGGATCTTAAGATAGATGTGTGTGATGCGAATGATGCGAAGTGCAGAGTGCTAGAGTGTGAAATTGAGTAATGCAATGCAAGCTTTCATGTGTTAGTTTACTGGATGCAGTGAGCAGAAGGTGGCTACAATTTTTCAATTAGACTGCGAAGGTGTTGATGTCATTGTGGTGGATTCTTTGTTGCATCGAGATGTTTTTCTCTGTGTAACATTCCTTCTATATCTTCTTTTCTATTCTAGTAGTGAGTCTTTCTTCTTTAGGCAGTAAGCCCTCCGGCAGTGAACCCTATTGTATTCGATGTTGATATTACTTATATTGTGAGCTAATCCTCACCGTGGTTTTTCCCTCCTTGGGTTTTCCACATAAATCTAATGTTCTCTTGTGCATGGTGTTAAGTTGTTTCAGTTTCTCTTATTTGTTTTTCATGCTAATTCATCATAACAGACTTAAGGGTTTAATGAATGAATGTGGATTTGAATGTTAATAAGGGTTTTGAAGTTTTAAGGTACAACTGATTCACATCCCCCAACCTCAATTGTCTTGTGCATTCAACAAGGGACGTTTCCCAAGCGTCCCCAAAAAGTATTTTTTTTCGAGGATGTTTCTGATTAAGGGGGACATCTCAAGGACAGCAAGGGGACAGTCGGCCGTCCCCTTTTTCCAGCCACATTTTGCATAAAGAAAAAGCTCTAAAATTAAAAAAGGTTTTTTGCTTTATGTTTTTAGGTGGACCCCATACCCTCCCAACCCTAAAATGCAACATAAAACTTGATTTCAAAGGCATTTGACTTCATTTTAACATTCCGAAAAAATTTGCAGTTAAGAGCAAAGTGAGAAAAGAAAGAGGAGGGTTTGAAGGAGCTGTTGTAGAAGAAAAACCAGCATTCAAGTGCAAAAAAGGAGAGCATTAAGGCAGCAACAAGCAAGAGAAGTGAAAGAGGTAAGTGATTCTTCCATTTCTTTTCTTTTTTTTTCCATTTTTTTCTAAATTTAAATGATGAAATGTATGAGTTTTTTTGTTTTTTTTTTAATTTTCAGTTTGCAAAAACCAAAACAAAACAAAATGAGCAGTAGAAGTGAAGGTGGTGGGCATGTTGAGAGGGAAGAAGTAAATGAAACCCAATCGGTTGAAGGGGGACAGCCTCAAACAAATCCATTCAAATGCCCTTCCAAAGATTTAAAAAACCCTCTTCTTCAATTAACAACATGCCTAGGCCAGAACAAAGGGAAAAACACGAGGGGTAGTAGATTGTGGCAATGTCACATTTGTAATGATAAATTTTATGGGAGCTACACAAGAGTCTATTCTCATCTATTCATTTATACAGGCCATGGGGTCAAAGTTTGTCCAGAGATAAAAGATTTTGAAAGGGTAGAGTGTTATAGATTACACATGGAGGCCGAAGGACAGTCTATGGGGCAGCCAATGCAAACACAATCTGCACATTCAGCCACACCTATTCCCTCTATGTTTGGTAGTCCTAGTGTTGGTAGTGGTAGTACTAGTAGTGGTGTTCATGTTTCCACAAAAGGGAAGAGGAAGGCTAGTACTTCTAATGAGCAGCCAAATACAATTGCAAGTATGTTCAATGTGCATGCACGAGATGTGGCAAAGTCCTTCATTGCCAAAATTTTCTATGCCCATGCCATCCCATTCCATGTAGCACGTTCTCTCTACTTCAAACAAATGTTTAAAGATGTGGCAGTTGTTGGTACCTCATTCACCCCCTAGAGAAAATAAACTACGCACTACACTCCTTGACAAAGAATATTCTAAGGTGAGTGTGGTGATGGAGGACATGAGACAATGTTGGATTAGGATGGGCAGATCTGTTATCATGGATGGGTGGACCAATATTAGACATCGGCCACTTATCAACATCATAGTCACATGTACAACTAGTTCATATTTCCTTAGGGCCGTTGATTGTTCTGGGGAGCGCAAGGATGCAAAATTCCAATTTCATATTTTGAGAGATGCCATAGAGGAGGTTGGGGCAACCAATGTTGTGCAGGTGGTCATTGATTCAACACATGTGTGCAAATTAGCAGATTTGATGGTTGAGAGTGCTTACAAGCAATCTTTTGGACCCCTTGTTGTGTTCATGCGTTGAACAACGCATTGAAAGACATAGGGAAGATAGATTGGGTGCACCAGGTGGTTGTAGAGGCTAGAGATATTCAAATGTTTATTTGCAACCATCACACCTCACTTTCACACCTCGCTCTCTTTAGGACATTTTCAAAGAAGAAATTTCTCAAGCCTGTAGAGACACGGTATGCCAGCTATTTTATTTTGTTCAAGAGGATGCTTGAGGTGTAGGAGGCTATACAATTGATGATGTTTAATTCAAAGTGGAATAGATGGTCTATGGCAAGCACCGCAGAAGGGAGAAGCATAAAACAAAAAATTCTTGATGATATTTGGTGGTCCAATGTGAGGTAAAAAATTGTTATTGGTTGCTGATTTTGTAAAAATAAAAATAAAATATGATTTTATTATTAATATTTTTTTATTTTCTAAGTTCTAACTTGTCTTTTTTCAATTTTTTGTTTGCAGATATATTTGCTCCATCATTTCACCAGTTGTGGATGTCATTAGATATGCTGATACAAACTCTCCAAGTCTTGGAGAGATTTATGAAACATTTGACTCCATGCTTGGAAAAACGAAGAAAACAATTTCTGATAGGGATCCTAATTCAGGATTATATGAGCAAGAAATTAAGCCCATTGTGATGCGGCAATGGAACACTATGAACTACCCGCTTCATATGGCAGCCTTTGCTCTTAATCCCAAATGTTATGTACCAAGGCCTAGTAGGCTGCCTCCCTGTGATGACAATGACGTGAAAGATGGGTTTATGAAGGCCCTTGCAAAGAGGTATTTAGTCGACAAGGCAAGCTTACTTCATACACAATGGACTGGCTTTTATAATCTTTTTGGTCCAACACTCGACAAACCATAGGCCAAGGTAGATAGAACTACACTAGCTCAAAGGGATCCTATTGGATGGTGGTCATGGCATGGGAAGGATGCACCATAATTGAGGACGCTTGCTATTCGCCTCCTTTCACAGGTAATACATTAACATAATTTATTAATTTGATTAGTGTTGAACATTTATATAATCATAATTGAATGTCCTAATTAGTAAATTACTAATTTATTTTTTGCCTCCTTTCACAGGTTGCTAGTTCCTCTGCTACAGAGCGAAATTGGTCCACATACAGCTTTATTCACTCTATCAAGAGGAATAGGCTAACCTTTAGACGAGCAAAGAAATTAGTGGTTGTGCATAGTGCTTTGCGACTCCAAGATAGTCAAACTCTAGAGTATCGACAGACTCTAGCGTTATAGTGGGATGTTGATCCAAAGGATGGCGCCAAAATTGATGAGGAGACACAAAAGGGATTGGTTGGAGTCCCATTAGATGAGCCAGCCTCTCATACTCATAGTAGCAATGACTCAAACTATAAGTCTGATTTTGATGCAATGTTGGCAGATGTCGAGTAGAGGTAGCCATCATACTTTCTATTACTATGTTTTGGACATTTGTGATTTTGTCATTTTGACATTTGTAGTGCAAACTTGTAGCCTTTGGGCATTTTAGTTTTAAAATTTTATATCATACGCACATTGACTGTTTGACTCTATAATGTATATGTCAATATGATTAGTGATTACATTTGCAACTTTATCAATGTTCATTGCTATGTTATCATTACTCATATGAATATCTGAAATATGAAATTTCCCTATATTTTCAAAATTTATATATATATAGCCATCTCCTTTGTCGTCCCCTACCGTTCCCAAAAAATCCTGTCCCCAAAATGCATTCCACCATCCCGCCATCCCCCCGTACCGGAAACTTGGTGGAACATAGTAATAAATTTAATAACAATAATAGTGGAAGTAGGAGTTGGATACAATATGACTCAAAGGGGCACTTTGTTATATAAAACAAACAATGCAACGAATGAGGGCATTTCACTAGAGATTGCCAAAACAACCAGAACAAAGCAAGACTATTGTGTAAATGGTGCGGACCAAGAGACCTTTGATGATTTCTCCATCAAACATACATACAAGGAAAACAATATGGTTGCGAACCTCTTATCTAATCACAGTATCGATCAAGATCGAAGAATGATTTTCTCGAAGGATGTGAAGATGTGGCCTGGATTAGCAAATATTATTACTACTAATAAATCTCATATTATTTATAATGAGGTCTATGATGGGGTAGAGTGATGACGCTCTCCTTTTTAGACTATGAGTTATTTGTGATGGTCATGGTGCTTGTTCTAAACAACTTCTCACATGCTTTAGCTATGGGACCTATGAAAAACATGTTTCACTTGAACTTGATCAACAAAGATGGTAAATTAAATACTCATCCCAAGTTTTGCTTGTACTTGCAAGCAAAAAGAGCTTTTAGCTTGCTTGTAAATTGTCTTCCATATCGAATCTACGAAGGTGGAGATAGCCATTAGAGAGGTCTTAAGGGAAAGCAAATTGATGGCAGGCCACATCCACAATAGAACATTATTAGAGATGCTATTAACCAACTCTGTCTTGACATTGGGGAGGAAGCAATGAAAGAAGTTAGCTGCAAAAGGAATTCTTAAATAGAGATTCAAAATGGAAGCAATTAAGGCTATTTCTGCTTTTGACAAGTGTCTACTCAGTATCCTAATTGGCAATGTGATCGACATGGATGTTGCTTGCAGTAGAGATAATTTGAAGCAGGCGATCTCATTGTTCAAGGATGGGATAGAACACAACAACATTAGTACAAGTAGCATTTTAACTTAAACCAACCTAGTAATGGTGTAAAGTGTTGAATTTTTCCTGCTTGATATGTGGCTATTAGTACAATGAATCTATAGCCGATTCTTGTTTGATTTGTAGGTCAAAATTGCCTTATTGAGTTGCATATCCCTCCTGACTGTTGTAATGAAGCTGCAATACAAATATGGAATTGACCTTTTAATTAGCGATATGTAAAGGGGAGTTGATGGATGTTAGGGTTAGTACCAACTACAAACATCTACTTAATAAATTTGTTCTAGCCACTATAGCGTGTTGTTGGGTTCGGTGATACACCTAATTTTACTTATAACTTTAGGTTGGACCCTGACCATAGCCCACTAATTACTGAAAATTCCAAAAACTTGAGTAGTATTAAAATTTAAAACTACTAATAGAGAAACCATAAGTGGAAGTATATTTAATGTTGTTCAAAAACACTTATTGTTGTTGCTACTTTACTATTTGATCTTGATTTATCAATCCTTGGTGTTATCCTTGAGTGAATGTCTAGAAACAATGTTTAGTAGTCAGATGTGCAATAGAGTTGAGATTGACGCATGAGTGATTTGCTTGGAAGCTTTGATTTTTTATTTTAAATTTACAGAGAGAAATCGAGAGTTAGCCCAACGACCTAGAGCTTAGCTCTTACAAGGCAAAAGCCCTCTATAACCTTTTGAGCGATGTGTGTCAGATGTTAATTTTTATGATCAGATTAGATAGACAGAATTTATTCAAAATCAGACACAATAACACAGCATACACCCTAGGAAAACCCTCCACTTGAGGGAGAAAAACCCAGAAACAATATATCACTTATATATTGGATGGCAATAAATGTCTCCTTTACAAAGAGGCCGATATGAAGGCCAAGAAAGAGCACTATAACCAGATGCTAACACGGCAATATTATGATGCTTCTATATGATACTACAGCCTTCAATCAATATATATCGATCTGCTCTTCTTCTCCTTATTCGCACTTGAGAACTATCGAACTTATGAGAACACTGAACTGAATGAATATGAATGAATGCCAAAAGGATGAATAGCATCTCCCATTTATACTATCCGAATGAGAAGACTCCAAGGGACGCAATCCTTCAAGGTATAATGTCGGCCTTAATTAAATGACATGCCTCTTCAATAATCGCTGATTGTAAGGAGGTCGGCCTTCAACAAATATTAATTATTTAGTAAAAGACATGCCTCAAGATAAAATCGTATCTTCTCATGTCGGCCTCCATAGCAATGTATAAACATTAATTAATGAAGCGCCTCTTCATTGAATATAATGTTGCAATTCAAATAGCTGTTAGGCTACAATTTGAATTGCCTTCAAAAGATCGTGCTGGGCTAGAAGTAGAAGCCCAACGCTGCTCAATTACATCAACACTCCCTCTCAGCTAGGGAGGATACTTCCAGCTGTATAAGACATATCACCTCATCGTGATGTCAACCACAATGGCTACTCCCATATGTGGAAAGAAGAAATATCACCTCACCGTGATATCAACCATCATGGCTACTCCCATGGATGGTAAATGTGCACAAGTGCTCATCACTCAATGTGATGTCTTCACCTCATCGTCACATTCACCATGGCTACTCCTAGAGGGTGAAAAACACAAGTATAAGAAAATCATCATGGACTCTCTCACGTGATGCTGTCATGGAGTCACACACATGACATCCACCATGGCTACTCCCAGAGGGTGGAAACAAGGGCTTTCACCTCAAATCTCTCTCAAAGAGATATGCATTAACAAGGGCTTGCACCTCAAATCCATCTCACAAAAAAAAATGCATTAAAGAAGATCACTGATACTGAGACTCCTTCTCAGCTAGGGCTTCATTATCCACCATACCAAGCTTGTCTCGAAAGTACACAAACTTTATCCTGGAGAGAGTCTTGGTGAGAATGTTTGTCGTCTACTCATCAATGTTGATATACTTCAACTGAATTGCTTTCCTCAATACCATATCTCTAATATAGTGGTATTTGATCTCAACATGTTTAGTTATGTCATGAAACACTGGATTGACAGAAAGCTTCACACAGCTTTGATTATCACAATGAATGATAGTCGGCTCCATCGATTGTCCAAACAATCCTACAAGGAGCTTCCAAAGCCACACTGCTTCTCGAGCTGCCACACAAGCTGCAATATACTCGGCCTCTGTTGTACTTAGTGCCACAGAAGACTGCTTCCTGCTACACTAGGATATCATCGCAGACCCCAAACTGAAGCAACATCCAGAGGTGCTCTTCCGATCAGTAACACACCCTGCCCAATTAGAATCAATATATCCTTGCAGCTTCAAGTCCACACCTGAAGAATATCTCAAGCAATATCCAACTGTGCCACGCAACTATCTCAGGATATGCTTTACTGCAACTAGATGTATTTGCCTTGGTTCACACACGAACTGACTAAGTGCACTCACTGCATAGCAAATATCGGGTCTAGTATTGACTAGATACATTAATGATCCAATCAACTGCCTATACATCATAGGATCCACCAGATCTGAAATAGCTGCAGCCTCTTTCAACTTATGCAAGTTGGTCTCCATAGGCGTAGACATGGTTTTGCAATCCATCATACCAAATCTCTTCAGAATATCAATGTTATACTTCCCTTGACTTCGAATGATCTCATCAGGTTTCTGCCATACTTCTAAACCAAGGAAGTAGTGCATGAGACCAAGATCCTTCATTTCAAATTCAGAAGCTAACTCCTTGCATTTGATAATGAGGTGATCTTCTCCAATAAGAATTAAATCATCAACATAGAGAACCAAGATTAATGCTTCGCCATCAATTACCTTGACGTATAGGTTTGAATCAGCATCATTCTTAGAGAAACCCAAGCTCATCAGGTAACAATCGATCCTTTCGTACCAAGCACGAGAAGCCTACTTAAGGCCATACAAAGCCTTCTTTAGCCTGCAAACATGAGACTCCTTCCCATGTACCTCAAAGCCATCAAGTTGCTCAATATATACCTCTTCCTCAATTACACCATTCAAAAATGTTGTCTTCATGTCCATCTGGTGAATCTTCCATCCTTTAGATGCTGCAATAGCAATGATGGTCCTGACTGAAGTATAGCGAGCAACTAGAGCAAAGGATTCCTCATAGTCAACTCCCTCTTTCTGAGAGAATCCTCTAGGCACGAACCTAGCCTTGTACTTCTCAATGCTCCCATCAGCTACATGCTTGATCTTGAAGAGCCATTTAGAAGAAACAACAGATTTTCCTTTAGGTCTAGGTACGATGTCCCAAACATCATTCTTGAGAATGGATTGATACTCTTCAGCCATAGCATCTCTCCAAACCTACTAACTAGTAGCTTCCTCAACACTGGAAGGTTCTGACTCAATGATTTGACTCATCAATGCAACATAGCTGGAAAACTTATGTGGTCTCTTCTTTCTCTGAATGTTCCTCTTGGGGCTGCAAACCTTTCTGCCTCTTGCATTGTTTGCCTAGCCCAAAGAGGTATTTTTCTACCAATCACAATATCTGTAGGCCCATCAGTAGGTTCCAAGGGCTCAACTTCTTTAGGTTCTGGAGCCTCCTTCTGAATCTCAGGAGTATGGTCAACTTCCATATCTTGAGGAGACTCTTGATCTTCATTGTCTATCTCCATGTGAATGCCCTTGGATCTCCTAAATGCAACATACTCTTCAAATGTAACATCCCTACTGATCTCAATCAACTTCTGACCTAGAATGTAGATTTTGTAGGGGCTTTTGATGTCTCACTGTAGCCTACAAATATCCCCTTCTTGCCAGAAGATTCCAACTTTGTCCTTTTATCTTTCGGTACATGAACATACATTGGACAACCAAACATCCTCAGGTGACTTACTTCCAGCTTCAGCCCTATGAATGCTTCTTCGGGAGTCATGTTCTCCAAAATTCGGTGAGGGCTTCTATTCTGAACATATACAACTGTCCTAGATGCTTCAGCCCAAAGGAAGGTTTGCAAATCTTGGTCATGAATCATGGCTATGGTTGCTTCTATAATAGATTTGTTCTTCCTTTCTGCAACACCATTATGTTGAGGATTGTAAGGGACACAGAACTCCCTCTTAATCCCTGCTTCAATGCAAAAGTTACAGAAGCTGCTGGAAATGTACTCTCCTCCATTATCAGATCTCAGAACTTTGATCCTCTTCCCGGACAAGTTCTCTACCTGAGCTTTAAATTCTTTGAACCTCTCTAATATGTCCTCAGATTCTTTAGATTTCAAGAAATAAATCCAAGTCTTTCTAGAGTAGTCATCAATAAAAATAAAGTAATACAAGAAACCACTCAAAGAAGTAACAGACATTGGACCACATAAATCAGAATGAATAAGATCTAGAATACATTTAGATCTACTTTCACTACTATGAAATGGACCTTTAGTATTCTTACCCAATGCGCAGCCTCTGCAAGTGCCTCCATGCTCCTGGTTGAGTTTCAGAAGGCCTGAAACCATCTTCTCCATGGTAGGTAGTGCTTGAAAGTGAAGGTGAGCCAATCTTCTATGCCAGAGTTCACACGAACTTGATGAATCATGCAAAAGAGTCTGAAGTAGGTGGGTGCAAAGTCTGTAGAGGCTCTCATGACGAACTCCAATCACCCGAGCAGTCTTGATATTTGAGTTCTTTGGCCATGCAAGAACTTTACCTTCTAAAAATGCAACTTGGTACCCCTTGTCTTTCAAGGCTGAGATAGAGACAAGGTTTCACTTGATACCCGGAACAAATAGAACATCACTCAACTGCAAGGAAATACCAAACTCCAAGTGAAGAGAGGAGGTCCCGACTCCTTTCACAGAATAACTAGCATCATCTCCAATAATGACTTGAACACTAGAATCTCTCTTCACCAAATCAGTTAGATGCTCTCTAAATCCGGTGATGTGGCGAGAGGCACCACTATCAATCAACCAAGTATTGTTGTCGGTAGGCACACTGCTTGAAAGAGCTAAATAAAATAGGAAACCACCTGAATCCTTTTGCGGAGAGATCTCATCAACATCTGCAATGGAAGCTTGCTGCTTAGGCCTAGTTGGACAGTCCTTTGCATAGTGACCATACTTTTCACATCTAAAACATTGAACACGGGAGAGGTCCTTCTTCTTCTTGAATGCAGGAGCACCATCAGCTCTTTTATCTCTATTCCTCTTGAAATATCCTTTCTTTCCATCTTTCCCTTTCTTCTTCGAGGATTGAGTGGCAAGAACATGAATGTCTTCATTAGTAGAGCTTTGACCAATACCTCTTGCAGCCAACCTGGACTCTTCTTGAATACAATCTGCCCTCAAACGATCAAACTTAGGGAGTTTTGATCTCGCACTAATTCCTTGAATGTAAGACTCCCAAGATGAAGGAAGACCATTAAGAGCCAGCATGGTCAAATCCTTGTCATCAACAATATGCCCAATAGTAGAGAGTTGATTCCTCAACTCGGAGATCTTCATGAAGTATGAGATGACAGATTCTCCTTTCGCCATCTTGACATGATGAAGTTGCTGCTTTAAAGCAAGAGCACAACTTGTGTTGTTGATCTCATACATCTCCTCCAAAGTCTTAAGCATCTCTCTTTCCGTCTCCAATTTGGAGATGACTGGTACAATATGGTCTTTCACGGAATCAACCAACATCTTTTTCACCTTAGTATCTTTCTTCTTCCATTGAGACTTCTCATCCTCATCAGTAGGCTCGGGGACTTTGCTCTCCACAAACTCAGCTAACTCATTTTCTTCCAAGGCGAGCATGACTCTAAATCTCCAAGATGTGAAATTAGTTGCTCCCTCAAGTCTATCTTTGATCTTGAGTCCGTTCACCATCTTGATGATAAGATAGACGTGATCAAAGATGAGAATGAGAATGAAGGATATCGCTGCTTGACTAAATCTGATCAAGATCTTCCTTATACCCGCTCTGATACCATGTTAGTTTTTATGATCAAATTAGATAGACAGAATTTAATTCAAAATCAGACACAATAACACAGCATATACCCTGGGAAAACCCTCCACTTGAGGGAGAAAAACCCAGCAACAATATATCACTTATATATTGAATAGCAATAAATGTCTCCTTTACAAAGAGGCCGATATGAAGACCAAGAAAAAGCACTATAACCAGATGCTAACACAGCAATATTATGATGCTTCTATATGATACTACAGCCTTCAATCAATATATATCATTCTGCTCTTCTCCTTATTTGCACTTGAGAACTATCAAACTTATGAGAACACTTAACTGAATGAATATGAATGAATGCCAAAAGGACGAATAGCATCTCCCATTTATACTATCCGAATGAGAAGACTCCAAGGGACGCGATCCTTCAAGGTATAATGTCGGCCTTAATTAAATGACATGCCTCTTCAATAATCGTCGATTGTAAGGAGATCGGCCTTCAACAAATATTAATTGTTATTTAGTAAAAGACGTGCCTCAAGATAAAATCGTATCTTCTCATATCGGCCTCCATAGCAATGTATAAACATTAGTTAATGAAGCTCCTCTTCATTGAATATAATGTTGCAATTCAAATAGCCGTTACGCTACAATTTGAATTGCCTTCAAAAGATCGTGCTGGGCTGGAAGTAGAAGCCCGACGCTGCTCAATTACATCAACAAAAGACACTCATCCACACCACAGAAAAATCAAGAGTTGAACCCAGGAGATGGGCTACCTAAAGTGGCAATTGAGAGCGAGTGAGCTAACCCCAAGGGTCTGATTTAGTTTATCGAGTGTGTGCTAGGTATCTTTAAATTCCTTGGGAAGCTTAGGGCTCAAGGGCCTTGTAGTTGACTCCTATTTATTTTGCATTTTGAAGACTTCTCATGGATTTTGTGGTTGTTAAATGTCATGAAAGGGATCAACCTTTCTTGGGTTTTGTGATTGAAAGGATTGTAGAAGTCTTTTGCCAAAGCATGTTTATTCAATTCATGCATGACTGGCTTTTCTTAATTCCATATTCCTATGTTATCACTACCACCATCAATATTATGTACTATTCTTAATAATTCCCCTTTTTGAAACACTTTATAAAGTGAAGGGTAACCTCAAAACAGAGAGATTTAGCAAGAAAGCCTGCAGGCTCTGTGGTTGCAAGCAAAGTGCTTTCAAGATGCCCTTTTTTCTGGATTGAACTTGTACCATTCAATGCATCTCTCACTCAACTTGAAGACTCTCTTTCAGGTGATGGGGCACAATGGAACATTGAGAAGATTTCAATAGATATTAGCATGACATTTAAAATACTACCTTGAACAAAGTTATGAAGGTCTTTGTGACTTAACTTTTATTGAAATAGCCATTAATGTTACTATAATGGCAACAGATTTGTATTGTATCCATATAAAATTGCTACCAAGAATGACACTACTCATGTTTAGAAAACTTTGAATGCAATGTTCTCGTTTGACTGAAACCTGTTGAAATCACAGTTATGAGGGTCATCATGTTAAGTAATAAGTGTGTATGGATGTTGCAAAAGCCGGAAGAGCATCTCTACTTATCAATACATTTGTAGCCACTAGTTTTATTGTTGAAATCTAAATTATGGAAAGTCACTGTTTAAATTTTATTAAGGCACTTTTATACGACTGATATCTAAACGCTGCTTTTGACCACCATGAGATATTTTGAGAAAGGTTTTTAAGTGTCATAGGGGCCTGATATAAGAAGAAAGATAATCTTTATTGTGGAAACCATTAATAAATGTTGTGACACTATGTTGCTGCAGAACTTAAACAGAACCCTGAAGCCTTGAGGAGTATAGCAATAGAAACAGTGATTAGAGCCCTGAGATTTATTTTCAATATAGATCATTCTTTTGCAGTTTAAGCATTCTATGCTTTGTAGAAGCTATGTAAGAACTATAGCAATTTACTTAAACAAATGTGGCTTGTGCTTAAGTAGTTTCTAAAAAGATATAGAATGGGATGTTAAATTATACTCCATTTTCCATAGGACATGCATAGGTGTAAAGATATGACTGATTCAGTCAGTTTTAGAAGAGAATGCTCTTGAAAGAATTGTCTCAATGTCCCTTGAGCATGATTAAACTTTGTGTTGATCAAACCTGTACTTTTCTCTTTGAATTAGTACGACTGCTATGTTAGAAATCATGTTAGTGTTCACATTGGTAAGTATAATAATGTGTGTGAAGTGAGTTATAGTAACAACTCACGAATCTATTTTAGGTGAGAAAATAATTATTTAGGGGTGTTTGTTTGTTTGTTTTATGAGCTATTATAAACACTCATATATTTAGGAGTCATTGAAGGAGGTTTCCTATATTATGGTATATAGAAATCCTGTAAGTATGTAACCAATGACTGAACAAATCAATGAGTGTAACATAATATTATTGGTGTGTAATATTTGCAGTTGTAACATAGCATTCTGAAAATCAATATGGTATCAGAGTGTTCATGATGCTAGGCCTATGAGGAAGCAATAAAGAAACTGCTACCAAAGGAAAATGGTCTGCTGATATATTGTTTTGTTTTTTACTTTTTTATTTTATTTTTTTAATTTTAAATCAATCTAACAGTCACGAAAAAACAGTGATATCTTTCTCGTTTGTGAACGAAATTTTAGAATTCAAAATGATTTGGAAAGAAGAAGAAGAGTGTAATGTCCCCATTTTAGCGAACATCAGAGTTCGGTGGATTTAGCCTATTCCTGGCCCTCGTAGGTTAATATGTCTGGTTAGAGGGTCCCTTTTGGCAATGAACATTGGTTTCTCTCCTTCAGAGTTCAATGTTGGGTCAAGCTCAGCCTTCGTTTGACTCAGTTTCACATACTTACTATTTATAGTAAGTCACTGTTCAGGGTTTCTATTTTTAGACAGGCATCCGATCACATGGAGAACAGAGAGAGTCGACTCCTGGTTCAGACGGTATAGCAACTGGACAAGTATTTCAAGAGATATTAAAGTTTAAGTGACTTAAGTGATTTAATTAAATATTTTAATATTATTATAAAGTTATAAAGTAACTTTATAATAATAAAGTCACTTCAATATTATAAAGTTTTATCCCACATGGGCCAGGAATGTGTTTGAGCTCACACAAGAAAAGAATAAAAAGGTACTTAAGAGCTCATTCTCATCAACCAGGATTTGATATTTGTTTGAAGATTTCTCTTTGGCGTTTGGGGAAAGGAGCCCTAAGGTTTCTGCCAGTGTATCAAAATTGGAGAGCATAGCTGCTTCATTGCAACAGCATGTTGAGGTTGTGAAATATCAGCTGAAGGTGCTTAACAGTTGGCTTCATCCAGAGGTCAAGTTCATGCTTCATCAGATTTTCAGGAGAATTTCAAAAAAGGGTTTCTTCATCTTAAGTTTGTATTCCAAGTATGCCCTATTGTAAAAGTTTTCAAAGTGAATCAATAAAATTATCTATTTGCTGTAGTAGGGTTTTATATTTACATTTCCTATATTTTATTTCATGCCTGGCATTATAATTTTAAAAATATACAAAAAGGGAAAATATACAAAAAAAACACAAATAGATTCAAAAACCCTCATCAAAGGTACAGAGCCTCAGAAGTGAGAACAAGAAATGTTCATACAGTGGTATCAGAGCCTGAATCCTGCCATCCTGTGTTGGTTTGTAAAAATAAAATAAAAGTTTCAGAATATTAAGGGTTTTCAGTTACAAATACAAAATTCTGAGAATTTGGGGTTTTTCCAGATCTGAAGAAATATTTGGGAAATAAATAAATATTGTTGAGAATATCTACTGGCTTACAGAAAGCTGAGTTATTTTGCCGTTGAAAGACAAAGCCCTGGGTCAAATTGTGGTTATAGAATTAAATTGATTTTGGGAGCAAATATTACAACTGGCAACGGGGCTCTTCAATAAAGAGTGACGTTGCAAGACAAAATCAGAGTTGAGCCGGTTATATATTTCTAAAGGCACAATTGGTTGGGAAATCGTAAAAGACAAATTTATTATATTGAAGAATCACATTCACTAGAGGCATGATAATTGTTGAAAATTCAAAGATATTATCTGGTGGATTCAATTCTCTCATGGTCGACATCTATTGACCAATATAAAAGACGAATTTTTATTTAAGGTGGTTGCATAGATTTGGACTCTTCCAAATTATTTCCGTTGTTTATTTTAAGGAGTCCATATTGCTTGAAGGGGCCAATATAGCATTCTTTGATAATCTCATCATTCCGCCAGTCACTACTGAGAATGTCGATACTCATAAAAGACAAAACAAGGAGTCGGGACCTATTGATGTGCATGCTTTAAGAAGAAGAGAAAAATCAAACATAGTTTTTGAATCGCATCAAACAATATTTGGGAAGTCGCTTCATATAGGAAGAGTCGGGTGCTGCTTGCGTCTATTTTTTGGAGCATACCGCTAAAGACAAATACACTAAGAATAAAATAAAGGGAGCTCCCGTAAAAGATAAATCGTGGATTTCTAATAACTCTGTCATCAGTTGAAAGGAGTTTATATCATTGAGGAAGAGCAACATATCGTTTGCAAAGGCCTGATAAAAATAATTTTTGAAGATTGTGGTAAAGTAGTTGAAGAGAATGATCGACGCATGAGACAAGGCGGGTCTGGAGCAGGTCGTCATCTACAGGACATAGCCACTGGAGACCAATCACGTGGCACTAGTAAATCGGGAGTTAGACAAGAGAAATTTGTGGCCTTATAGTCTTGCACCAAGGAATTTCGAGAGCAGCTTGCTAAAGACGAGCTCCTATAGGACAAAACGGGTCTTTAATTTTATCTCTGCTGTGAGATTAAATTAGAATCGCAGCTCATTTTAGTTTAGTTGTGACTCTCTAGAGCCACGTGAGCAGCCAGTAGGAGACAAGCCTTGCAAAAGACAAACTTTTGAATAGTCAAGGCTGTGGCAAAACTTTAATATAAAGATTAAATCTGAGAAGCAAACACCCAGCTGTGGAAAAGACAAAAAGATCGTGGACTCATTTTAAAATCATAGTAGTCTACCAAGATTGAGTTTGCAGTCTTCCTTATTTACCACCAGCTTAAGGGAGATTGCACCCATAAAATCATAGCATTTCTTCGAAGTATGTGTGCAGACCTTGAAGTCAAATCTGAAACAGTGTGAACTCTTGCTCACAAACTCAGAGTATTGTATTCAGTTTGAGTTCCAAACTATTTTATCAGTATGAAAATATTGTCAATTTATTCTATAACCAGCTGAAAATACTTTGCAAGCCAACCATTTGACGAAATTGTTAAAGACTCAAAACTGAAATTTATAGCAGAATCAGCAAGGATCATTAAGTGAAACTGTCAAACTAGAAAGAGAAAATTGAGAAAATATCATCTTACAGAGGTACAAAATTTTTGAGGTAGAAAATCAAAGTTCTTTTTGATCAGATTGGCAAGCTTGGACAGCAAAAATGGGCTTCATGACACAATTATTTAGTAATGAATAGGCAGTAGAAAAATTTGAACAATCATTGATGCGTTCAGAGCAAACGCTTTCAAAGTTTGGACGGCCTAAGGGATCCAATACACTTCCTTCCAGCAAAGGTACAACATCACAAAACAAAAAGAAGAAGTTGTGTTTCTATTGCAAAGGACCTTATGATGAAAACCATGATTGCCTTTTGAGACCTAAGGGCAAGGCGAATAGAATAATGTGGGCACCCTATGAGGATTCAGAACCTGAAAAAACCAACCAAAAAAGTAATGATGAAGAATATGAGTCAGAACATGAGATCTCTACATGTGAAGTATCCAGAAGTCTCTATGATGAGTTTGGTTTAAAATGTGATAAGTTAGCAGATCATGATCTTCAACCTTCAGATGGACATAAGGTTGAAAATAAAGTGGTGATTGATAAGGAAATTTTACATCAAGAAAATAGTATGGTGGAGCCACAAAATGATATTCACAACATTCTAGAAGTTGTGATCAGCATTGCTAACAATTCTGATTTTCATGACAACAGTGATAAAACTTTACAACAACATGAGACGGCAGTGATTGCACATGAGCAAAATGATTCTATTGAGTAGTCACAAGAAGGTACTCAAGAATTGGGTACTAATGGTGCAGTATTTGATGTGGATTCATGTCATGGTGAGTCTAATTTTCCAGATCAGACCTTAAAGAACAAGTTTGAAGATTCATGTGTTGGCATAGAATCCCAAGATCGTGAGTTGGATGGTGATACAATTACATTGCAAGTGGAAGTGTGTGAAGATACTATCATATCAGCAGCTTCTACCTTATCAGTTGAGCCATCCTTTGAGGTACATAGCAGCAGTACCTTAGTTGCTGATGTGTGCACTGATGATAGCACACATGATGCTGCTAATCATGAGGTGAGCAATGAGGATTCAGCCTCTTACTATAGTGCGGATTTGGGTGAAAATGATGAGTCACAGGGGTATCATCATCTGGCGGGGCAATTGAAAGTTAGTGATGATATGATTGTTACAGCTTTGGAGCATATTGATGTTGCTCGACAGATGTTGGCAACCTCTGGTTGGAGTACTCCTATGTCAGATGAGCAAAGTGTTAGTAGTCTTTCCCTTACAGAGTTCCATACACTACGAGAAGCTATTGGAATGATGAAACACAATTACTTGCAGCGACTTGTTGATAGGGACTTTCTTCTCGAGTGGGATTGTATTTGTTATGATGCACTGAAGGGGAAGGAGGAGGAGGTTGACGAGCTCACTCATGAGCTTGAGGTGACTATGGACTCATTGCAAAGTGCCCAATTGGCCCTTCAAGAGTCACAGTCATGGTTGGAGGAGCTTACCGTGGAGTTGAGTTTGGCACAGTCTCCACCAACTGCACTTACAGTACAATTTCCTACAGTGGCAGTTGGTCATGATTTGACATCCACAGGTTGCAATGAGTATGTGGTTACATCTATCACAGATATAGGTGCAGTAGCCTCAGTTAGGATGAGTACTTTGATTGAAAGCAGTAGAGAACCACTCATTGCATCAGGTTCTCCTGTGGTCAGTACCATGACAGATGATGCAGGACAGATTACTGATAGCTCTTGTGTCGCAGTGGTGGATTCTCCTGAGAGTTGTGTGTTAATGCACGAGGCTACTCCATCATCTTCACAGGGGATTCGCAGAATATCATCTGGTTGGGAGTATGGCTCTCATGTTGATTTGTTTCCCTCTCCTAGGAGCAAATCTGTTACCTCATCCCATGCAGCTAATTTCGGACGCCAGCTTGTTGTGTATCAGAGTCAAAGTGATCAGCTGCTTGATTCTAGTATTGCTAGTGATGAGCCATTGACCAAAGTTGGAGCATTTTATCGCAACTACACAATGAGGAGTGCTCATCATTTTTCTTTTGATCCACACGCGGAGGACTTGATGATGCATCAATGTGGATTGGCTCCGGGATTATACCATCCGTTGTGGAATGGGAGTTTGCCATCTTCAGAAGACGGGATTAGGGGCTGCAAGTACCCAACTCAGTTGTTGGCGAGTGATTACTTACAGGGACAACAGTCAGTTATCCATCATGCAGTTATGTATCCGACAGGGGTTGCTACTCTAATGTCACAGGGATTTCATATAGATACATGGTTACAGAGTGATTACGATGCCAGTGGACATGATGGTTTGGTTAGCTATCACATCCCTAGGAGTTTCAGAGGGACTACAGAGAGATATTGTGTTGCGGATGCTTCCAGATATTTTTGTCTCTTCATGACAAATAGATGTGAGTACAAGTTGTACTCGAATCCAAGTGGTGACAGGTTTGGCACTGAATATTGGATGGGTCCCAATGGGTTACTTCACCACTTTCAACATGGTGAAGTTGGAGGCAGTAGAGTGCAGCAAAAGCCTGAGGAAGGCAGACACGGTAGACGTTCATTCTGGGTTTGGGATCCAAGGATAGCTTGCACAATTGTGTTTTTGTTGATGCTACAGGAGACAGTTAGAGATGAATGGGACACTTCACAGTTCTTCTTTTGGGCCTTCCGAGGAGTTGGGTTTCTTTGCAGTAGAGATTGCTTGGGGACAAGCAATTTCAAGGAGGGCGGACTGTAATGTCCCCATTTTTGCGAACATCAGAGTTCAGTGGATTTAGCCTATTCCTGGCCCTCGTATGCTAATATGAGTAGAGATTGCTTGGGGACAAGCAATTTCAAGGAGGGCGGACTGTAATGTCCCCATTTTCGCGAACATTAGAGTTCGGTGGATTTAGCCTATTCCTGGCCCTCGTATGTTAATATGTCTAGTTAGAGGGTCCCTTTTGGCAATGAACAGTGGTTTCTCTCCTTCAAAGTTCAGTGTTGGGTCAAGCTCAGCCTTCGTTTGACTCAGTTTCACATACTTACTATTTATAGTAAGTCACTGTTCAGGGTTTCTATTTTTAGACAGGCATCCGATCACATGGAGAACAGAGAGAGTCGACTCCTGGTTCAGACGGTATAGCAACTGGACAAGTATTTCAAGAGATATTAAAGTTTAAGTGACTTAAGTGATTTAATTAAATATTTTAATATTATTATAAAGTTATAAAGTAACTTTATAATAATAAAGTCACTTCAATATTATAAAGTTTTATCCCACATGGGCCAGGAATGTGTTTGAGCTCACACAAGAAAAGAATAAAAAGGGACTTAAGAGCTCATTCTCATCAACCAGGATTTGATATTTGTTTGAAGATTTCTCTTTGGCGTTTGGGGAAAGGAGCCCTAGGGTTTTTGCCAGTGTATTGAAATTGGAGAGCATAGCTGCTTCATTGCAACAGCATGTTGAGGTTGTGAAATATCAGCTGAAGGTGCTTAACAGTTGGCTTCATCCAGAGGTCAAGTTCATGCTTCATCAGATTTTCAGGAGAATTTCAAAAAAGGGTTTCTTCATCTTAAGTTTGTATTCCAGGTATGCCCTATTGTAAAAGTTTTCAAAGTGAATCAATAAAATTATCTATTTGCTGTAGTAGGGTTTTATATTTACATTTCCTGTATTTTATTTCATGCTTGGCATTATAATTTTAAAAATACACAAAAAGGGCAAATATACAGAAAAAAACACAAACAGATTCAAAAACCCTCATTAGAGGTACAAAGCCTCAGAAGTGAGAACAAGAAGTGTTCCTCCAAAGAGAGAAATAAAACCCAAGAATTGTTTGAAAGCATTTTCAATATTGCGTGAGCAGCTTGAAGCGGAAGCTTGACGTGATTTGCTGGCTGTCTTTGCTAGCTGCTACCATTTCTTTTGCTGATATCTCCTTCATTAGACTTTGCATAAGATTTGCATTGAGACTCGCCACGATCATCTACTAGCTTTTTGCTGACAAAGGAGTAGCCCCCATCTCAACGCCAATTCAGTGGGTTTGATAAAGTGAATCTGCAGAGGACTATTGCAGTGATGCAGATATGCAATCATGTCCCTTCACATTTGCAATATCATTAAGAGTCAAAATAGAGACTCGAGAGCAGCTCATATTTGGAGTCTCAATAATGGTGTTTATTGGGTTTCTTTAGATTTACATAAGTTTTTGTCATATTTCTTTCTTGACCTCTTTTAGGATATAAAATAACTTTCATGTATTATTTTCTCTCTATTTTATATGTATTAAAAAGAGGGAGTTTTTTTGTAGTGTTATAAATTAAAATTAAGGGTGCATTATCAACGTTAGTCGACACCTTCATAGTTTTTCTTGATAAAGAGGGAGGAATTATTAAATTATAAGTAATAGTGTTGAAAAGTAAGTAAAAAAAAAAAAATATGTTTCAATTGTAAATGGATGCATTATCGCTTGTGTGCAACATCCACCTTGGTGGGGGGGAGCATTCTAAAATTGAAGCTCAAAGAAAACCTGCTAAGCAAGTAGTAAACCAACTGGAGGAGGGAGGCATAGGAGGTTGGAGGACACTCAGCATTCTCTCGTCAATCACCAACGACAAGGCCACTTATCAACTTTGGTGGCATTTCGTTTTCTATTGTGTGTGTTGTTTCTTTATGTAACCTCCTAGTGTAAAATGTTGTAATGAACAAAAGCATTAGTGTAATGCAGTTCATGGATCTTGAAAAGGTTAGTGGTAATCTAGAAAAAACATATGAGGTGAATAGATGAGTGTGTTCCTATTTGTGTCTAGGTTTGTGGTAAGCCTATGTGAAAACCATGAAAGATTGATGAGAGGGGCCTTTCATTTGAATCAAGATCATGTGCCACAAGAGTTGGCTTACTGCAATTGGACGTGCTAAGTTTGAAAGGAGGAGAATGCGGACATCATCAATATTGTAAACAATTATATAGGAGAGCAGCTGGCTACAGATTTCCTCTGACTGTCAGACTTCTTGGAAGTATGGTCAGCCAGTGATGAGTTCACTAGAAGTGAAAGCAAGATAAGTTCTCGTATGTAGGTGATCATGTGCAGCAAAGACAGCAGTAGCAAACTTAAAAGTATGCGTAGGCATATGATTATGTTTCCAGTTCATGTGTCGTACTTTCTCCCCATGTTCACACTAAGGGGGGGTGTTAGAAATCATGTTAGTGTTCACATTGGTAAGTATAATAATGTGTGTGAAGTGAGTTATAGTAACAACTCACGAATCTATTTTAGGTGAGAAAATAATTATTTAGTGGTGTTTGTTTGTTTGTTTTATGAGCTATTAAAATCACTCATATATTTAGGAGTCGTTGAAGGAGGTTTCCTATATTATAGTATATAGAAATCCTATAAGTATGTAACCAATAATTGAACAAATCAATGAGAGTAATATAATATTATTGGTGTGTAATGTTTGCAGTTGTAACATAGCATTCTGAAAATCAATATGCTATGCCAGATAAACAGGGGAAATAATGCAAAGGTCTTAATTGCATAGCAACATTGACAGGTATGAATCAGAGTTGAATAATAGATTAATCAAGTCTAATAGTGAGTTTAGCATGCATGAATTGGTTCGGAATGACTTGCTCTGTATTATTTATTTACTAAATATGTAATGCATGTCTTAGGATAAAACCAGTAATGCATGTAATAGGATAGACGCTAGATTTGGAGTTCTATCTTATATGGGATTATTAGGCTGGTATACATTGATACTAGAATGAATAGTAACCGTTTGAACTTCAAGCATTTTTATAAATTGCTATAACCTGTACATAATCAGCAGACAACATGAAATCCTTGCATGTGTGAAGTCTTTAAGTGAGTGTTTAGTTTGGAACTTGAGTATGCAATACTAAATCGGTTTGAATATATTGAACTCATATGTATAGCGTGTATTAATAACCAGGGTTACCTTTTATGGGCAATATTACAGATGAGTATGGTACATAAAGTATAAATAAGGTAATGCAACATGGTATGTTATTTAATTTGAAGAGGAAATTTTAAGGAATGAAGTAGCCCACTGCCCCATCTCTCCTTATCAACATAGAAGGCTCATGTTGGTATAGTGACCAAAACAAACCTATTTTGTGATAACTTGAAGAATCTTTTGGTTCCATCACATGAATAACTAAGATTGTTGTATATATATCATCTCTAAGTCCTTTTTTGTTGAGGAATCTTTTGGTTCCATAACATGAATAACAAAATTGTTAAGATATATCATCTCTAAGTCTTTGATTGTTTACAAAGATATGATATGAGTATTTTATAGTCATAGAAGCAAGTCCAAGATACATAATTATAGGTGTATGGAAAAGGCATTTTTTAAGAAGCTTGTAGGAAGGGAAATTCTTTGACATTCTTCAATCACGTAAGAGGAAATGAGTGGGAAGACGTATTTTTCAAGAAGTTTGTAGGAAGGGAAATTTTTGGGATTTTTCAGCCACAGAAGAGGAGAGGGGAAGGGAAAGGCAATTTTTAAAAGGCTTATTGGAAGAGAATTTTTTGGATTTTCAGAAGAGAAGAGGTGACATGAAAGGCATTTTTAAGAAGCTTGTACAAGGGATTTTTTGGATACTTCATCCCTGGAAGAGGAGAGAGGAAGAGAGGTATTTTTTTTAAAAAGCTTGTAGGCAAGGGATCTTTTGAAATTTTTCAGCCATGGAAGAGGTGAGGGAATTTTTAAGAAGCTTATAGGAAGGGGATGCTTTTGAATTTTTCAGACACAGAATAGGAGAGAGGAGGCCAAACAAGTAAACAACTAATCAATCGTTATGTTAGTAGGAAGACCACCTATATTATGACATCACTCCATTGACATAAGAATCATGATATATTAGACTATATGTTGCCACAGACCAAGCCTTCCATAATTTAACGCTAATACATCTCTTGTTATCTACCATAGAAAAACAAAAGAATCAGCAAAATGAGACCCAGATAGTAGTGCATTGAAACACGCTTAAAAGTTATCTTGACAATGATAATATAGCTGAATAGACAAAACGATATTGGATTAGTGCTAAGCCAGGCCTAACATGAACTTCAAATAAAACAAAGTGAGACCCCTATTTTCATATTCGATGGTATCACTCCCTCGTCCTCGATCGTAGAAAAAATGACAGTATCTCATGGCAAGAATTGAATCTTGTAGGTCTTGTGAAGACCAAATAAAAAATAATGAACATTAAGAACAGTTCACAGGGACTAGGAAAACATTGTCCTTAGGCTTACTGAATATGCAGAAGCGTACCACGTAGTTTCCGATGACTTGCCATTTAATCTGGCGCCAAGACGAGTCCGTGCAAAGGCTATCCCTGTATTAGTATATTTCAACTCAACGGGCTTACCTATGTATCCTATCAGATGGACCTTGTTGGTTAACTCCTTCTGCCACGGTATTGTTTCTGGCCGAGGGAACTTGTCGGGCACCCCAAATTTTCCAGGGCCACTTTGTAGGCCGCTAACTCTAGCCCCTTGGTTAACAGCAGAAGAATTTCCCGACGCCGAAGCGTATGAAAATGCAAATGTGCGGAGTTTATTACCACGGAGAAGAAAGCGTGCAGAGGTAGGAGAGAGCATTGCGCGAGGAATCGCTAAAGAAGCCAGCGCCTTGCCTGCGCTTGAAATGTGTTCACCCCGCATAGTCCAGTGTATGACATTCCCAGCCATTCAAATCAGGGTTTTATGTTCTGTCCCTTGTAAACGGTATTCTTCGCTGGATTTATTTTCAAATGCTTAGAAAGTTCAAAAAATAATGAAACCATATGGTATTCCTTTTAGGTAGTACTCCGGACGCACTGCGCACAACCCTTAAAATTATTATTCCCCGCTGCACAGTAGGGATCTATCGCGATTGATCAGTTAATATTAGATTTTTTTATTTTTCCAAAAGGATTATTCTAAGTATTTTATATTTCGTTTTATTTTAATGTTTAATAATAGTTACTTAATTTTTATTAAAGAATTCAAATATTATTCAATATATTCCAATCCTTTTGCATACATTAATATAGTCCATTATTTATTTATTTATTTATGTAAATATAATATACTATATTAATGTGCAGGGAGAAGTCAAAATAAAATTGTCCAAACTAACAAAATTACTAATCAGCCAAAAAGGAATGAAAAAAGGATACATTGAGTCATTTTATAAACTAAACAACTTAACTTTGACTGAGATTATTAACATTCTCAAAATAAAACATTAAAGTACAATTGTCATGACATTTTTTAGAAAACATAGCAGAAAATCTTAGTCTTTTTCTAATTTTAAGAACTATGATTTATAAAAATGAAAATGTTTCTTTAGGAATCAAATACTTCATGGATAAAGCATTTCCTGTTTAAAAAATAAGAACAAAATATAAAGAAAATTTTAATAAATAGATTATTTTTTATTTTCCTTCATATTATGGTAGAAATTTTAAATATAATATGTGTGTATGTATACGTATATGAATATATATGTATATGTATGTATGTATATATATGTGTGTGTGAGTGTGTTTGTAGATATATGTGTATGTATATATGTGTGTATATATATTCATTTTAGTATGAAAATAGTTCTTTTTTAACAAATTGGCATAAAGTGAATAACGTATTCTTAGACTTTTTGGCAAGTAATTTTATCATTACATTTTCTTTGTCAGTTTGTCCAATGAGTAGTGACAAAATCTTATGACAATGGATAGATCCACATTGCTAAGATTATCTTCTTGTGTGTTTAAGAGGTGCAACTCCCTTGTATGATAGGGTACTTAAGGATTTTTGTGCACTTTTACCTAAAGATAAGAAGGGCGTAAAAATGGAAAGATCTCTTAAAGAGGAAAAACAAAGATCCCTTAGTCAAAGATTCCTCAAAATTAACAAAAGGGATATTTTTATCCCCTCTTTGTACAAGTGAATTATTATTTTAGTAAATAGAAAGTAAACTAGAGTATTAATAGTTATAAAGTCTCTTAATGCTTCATGCATGCAAGTTGTACAAAGCCCACTTACACAAAATTTACGAAGAAAGTGAGTAGGTATATAAAAACTTATTTCTATTTTATTTATATACTTCAATCATACATGAATCAAGATATAAACATGATAAAAAAATGATTGCATAAGAGGAGAAGAACCTTTCTACAATGTAAATAAGCAATCACACTTACTATGCAATGGGCATGCCTATAAATATCTATATATTTTTTTTGTTTTTCAAGTATGAAGATTAATATAAACAGTAATTAAGGTTCTCAAAATTATTGGCAAAGCCAATTCCCAAATCCATAACTCTTTAAAACCTCTATATGAAATCACTACATGAATGTTGGCTCTCATTTAAGCTACATGGCAAAAGTTGACCAAGTCAATTATAGTTCCCTATAGCACAATCAAGCTATTAAACTCTTAGCCTATGCAGGCATCCATTGCTTAGCATAAACACCAACAAAGTTAACTATGTTCTAGACAGGTTGTGTGTTCCATTATGGGAGGTTGATTCTAGTTGAAACTACAAGTTTATTCACTGTCACTTCAATTAACCAAAGTCACCATTACCTATGTATATATTAGCGTCTTAGATTAGGCTAATGGTTGCCCACCATGTACAACATAATTTATGCCATTATTTTTTAGTCCTCACTAAAGGGAGGTTCGTACATCCCAAAGAACCAATTAAATTTTTTTTTTTGCAGTTATCATAAGCATAAAAATTGTATTTGTTTGATCATGTTGGGGTGTTTCATGTTCCTCTAGTAACTTGACAATTGATAAGATTGATAGGAAGTAATAGCCATTGTTCTTTCTCAATAAACACTTCAACTACCTAGTGAGTCTTTGGAATTATTTTATTGGTCTAGAGAGATTGGGATGGATTCAAAATATAGCAAATCAAACAATTGTGAGTAATCTTGACTATAAACCCATGTAAAGTTAAAGCATCATCAAATACTTTTCAAGTATTTTAGATGCTAATATGGCTAAGTAAAAGTCAATGTCTACCTATTGATACATGTGGCAAGATCTCATGCATTCAATATTTCTTGATATGTAAGTGTGCAAGCATGATTGAACACTTGAACATTGAAAAGGTACGAATCAAAGGCTTTATTAAATATACGTATCCCAAGTTTCAACATAAAGTTTAGATGCATCAACAAAATTATAACTACACTAGACCAAATTTAATGTTTATCTATTATTATTTATAATAATAGCTTAATGGGTGTGGAAATGGGCCAAGAAAATCTTATGGAATTTTCTTCAATTACAAAAGCTATTGCAACCATAATTGAACCATGAGGAGTTGGAACATATGTATGCCCCAAGTCAAAAATTCACCAACAAAGTCTCACGTAGTAGTCTAAAACTTGATATAAGGCATTTTATATGAGCTATGTACTCCATCTATATTAGTTCACCAATCCTTTGAAAATTGAGATCAATGATTGGGCATGTGTTATAGATGAACCATTTATTTTCCTTACATTTTTCAAGGCTCTTCTTAGCTCACAAGTATAGTTCATCTCTAACATGCCTATTCTACATGGTACCTATCAATGTCATTAAGATTTCATTTTCCAACTCAATACAAGTAAATTGAAAACCTTATTTGAATTGGGATCTAAACTAATAATGGTTGCAATATACTTAACAAGCTAGACAAATCAATGAAGCACTTAGAGGCTACAAGTTAAATGCTTAACTTAGCACTTTTTCAATATATTCTCTATGAGGATTAATGGCATCAATGCTTAGCCTAAAACCTCAATTTAATTACCCCAAATATAATCTAATTACAACTATATGCATGACCTTTTCCCTTGTTATTAAATTTTCCTATATAAATGATACATTCTCCATTTCTAAAGTCATTGACGTTAATGACATCTAGAACAATATACCTCCTCAAACCACTTAAAGCTCTTATTCACATTGTAGAAGTGAGATATAGTGAATTACATAAGGTAACCAAATGTCATATCCAACCTTCAATGATAAACAATTGTTCATGTGGTGAGTGAATATCACATTATGTGTTGCACAATGTTATGATAGTGAATATTTCCTAATCTCTACAAAATATTTATTCATTATAAAAGATTTCATTTTGTAAGTGGAACCTAAGCTATACCCCTTCTATTCATGGCCCAAGACCATAAAGTGGAAGAAAAAGAGCACTAGGAAATATTTTCTCATTAGACTCATAATTCATCACACATAAGAGTTATATAGAGGGACCTATTCATCCCATCTTCATCAAACTATCATGTCAACACCATACCTTTGAAAACAATCCAAAGGAATTTTTTTGCCTTAGATAACCCAAAATTGAGCTAGATTTTCCTATAACTAGATTTATTGAGAAAAAAATTGAAACATTGACAATTGTTTTTCGCTAGGGTTTCTATGCTTGGGAGATAGAATAACAATCTTCCACAATCTTATTCAAGGAAAACCCTAAATCTATCTCAATCTGAATGTAGAAAGGGGGAAAGAGATCATGCAATAGGGTTGTACTAGGATCTGATTAGAAACTAAATGAGGGTTCACCACCAAGCTAGGGCTTGTAAAGACTAATGAAATGCAAGACTTAATGCTCAAGCCTAATTCAATGCAAGACTTAACTAAATGGCCTAAAAAAGCATGTAAATCAAAAGAGAAAGTTGAGAGATAAAAGGTGTACACTTGGAAACCTGAAGAGGACTGGATGAAGACCTGAAATACTAAAAACACTAAATTTAATGTTGACTGGGACTCATAAGCCAGACTGGGCGATTTAGTCCCAAATTAGGGTTTTTGGGTAGAAATATAAATTAGGCATAGAGGTGTCTAGAACTTCTAAAAATTGCAAAATTTCCTATATTGGGACTCATACGCCAGAAGTGGTGTATCAGTCTGATGAATAGGAAAATGGATACTCTTAGATCTATATCACTCTTTTTCACTCAATCATTCACTAATGTCCTAGGAGTCCCAATTAGACTGACTAACAACCTAACAAGGTGAGTCAATTCTCAATTAGGAAGGACCTAGGAGGCGGTTCTTTGAATTCTAAGGGGTTCACCACCAAGCAAATGCCTGGAAAAGAGAATGTTGGAAAACACAGTGTGATATGCAAAATGACCTAAAACTATAAATGTAAGCTAAGTGAAAGATGAAAATGATGAAATTATGCAACAGTAATATAGTATGTGTGCGCCTAGGAAATCTGGAGATGCTATGAGGATTCTAGAAATGTAAAGAAGCTATCAAAAAGTGTTGTGGAGGACTAAGATGCCAAGGATGGCATATTAGTCCCACTACTATTTTTTGGGGCAAATATGGAGTCTTCAAATGTCAGAACTAGATCTAAAGGAAACTATGAAAAATACCCTATGGAGGACTAAGACGCCCATGGTGGCATATTAGTCCCGGTCTGAATTTTTTAAGTATCCAAATGTGGTCCTAAGTGCCAAGATCTACACTTGCTTCTCCCCAAATATAAGGTCTTAAAACTTCCAGATCTGACCTATAGGTGAGTTTCTGTGAAGATGACAACTTTGGCAATGCAACTTTGCAACTTTTCAATCTTGCACTCCAAATGATCTCCAAGTTTTCAACCTAGATCTATAAACACAAACACACGAGAGAGGAAATAATTGTTGTTTGTTAGTGAATGGGGGTTTGCCTTGGTAAAACCCATTGTTGGTAATTAAACCTTGAAATGAAATGGAAATAATGAAGGAAATGGTGAATGAACAACATGCAATGCTACAACTCACCAAACCCTGATAAAGTTTGTAAACTTGTGTGAAATGGTTGCAATGGATATGGATCTTGAATGCTTGAAAGATAGGACTTGAATTGCTTTGCTTGAATCAAAACCCTACATCACAAATGTTAGCACAACAACACACGTGATGCAAGAAAACTCCTTGATATGATGCTTGAATCTGAAAATGGCTCCAAAAGCTTGATAAATCTACTCTTGAATGCTCTCACAAAAGATTTGGATGCTTGATAGATTGATTGGGATGCTTGTTAGGAGAAAATGAGAGAAGGAACCTTGTATTTATACTTACTTATGCTTAATATACTGAAATTATATCACACCAAGCCGACATATGAATTCATTAAATAAAGGAGGCTAAATCCAACAAGAATTTGAAATTAAATCCCAAAAATGACTCAAGGAGGACTAAGATGCCCTAGGTGGCATCTTAGTCCCAAGTCCTAAGAACTTGGGGCACAGACACTAAAAAGGGGCCCAATCAACACATCTCAAAATCAGGGTCCCGAGAGCCTTGGGGAATAAAGACGCCCTAGGTGGCGTTTTAGTCCTGACCCAAAAATTAGGGACACACTGATGGAGTCATTAAATTATCATTTATGCATTGGAGAATTTCAAGATTAACTAGAAAAAGATGTAATTCATAGGGCTTGTGGACACAAAATAGGACCAATTAAGCCATAAAGAAGCATAAATAAAGTAAGGCAGGCCCAAACAAGTATGAAAATGCAAGGGTATGCATTTTACTACACTAAATTTAGCCCCCACTTTAGTGAGAGGATGAACTTGCTTCAAAATCACACTAAAGTAGCCAAACACACAATCAAGAGGGGTTCAAATGTAAAAAAGTTAGCAAGATAGGATGACAATAATCAAGAGTGGCCAAACCCCTAGGATCAAGATCCTATGGAAAATCCAACATAAGCACAAAGGAGCGCGCTTGCAGATGATATATGAAGCCATAACTAGATCACAAACATACACCATAAAAGACAAGAAAAAGGCAAAAGAAAAAGGAAAAACTGCAACAAATCAAGCTTCAACTGGCCATCCAATGAAGTGGACCGGGTCTAGGTTGTTTGTCCAAAAATTTTACAAGTGGAACACGCTATCCACTATGCAAACAAAATGCATGCTCATGAGGGATAGTGGGAGCTAGTTTTCCACTAGGTGAGCCTCAAGGTACCATATTAAAGCCATACCTCCATGACTTTAATAAGGTACAAAAATGCATGCTCACACGGGCTAGTGAGGCTGTGTTCACTAGGTGAGCCCCAAGTAACCATATCAAAGCCATACCTCCATGACTTTAATAAGGTACAAAAATGCAACAAGAAAGAGGGATGCTCAAAGGGATTTTTCTTAGTTCATGTGAGGTCTTACTCTTAGGGGACATCATTCCTAATGTCTCCAAGAGAGGACCGATCAAAGAATAAAAGATTCACCACTTAAGGGATGCAATGCATCACATCACCACTAAGGGGACTATAATATGCTGAGACATGTCACACTCTTGAAGGACATTACTCACAACATCACCACAAAGAGGAAAACATGTCGTGTGAAATAATAAAATCACATCAAAGAACATGAAAAGGAAAAAAATTCAAGTAAAATCATGCTAAAACAATACCAATGTATGCCCCCACTTTAAAGGAATTGCTAACACCATGTTGTGAGAAAATACTTTAAAGTAGCGAAGGATAAATGCTAACAATAAAGAGGACACGAGAGCTTATTCGAAGAGCCCTATGCCAAGTCGTATGTTTTCGATAAGCTATGTCATGAAAAAGGTAGGATGTCACATGCGATCCAACTTAAGGCATGTCGTCCACATCCCAAGCTTGCTTGTATATATACATGGAAGGCAATCAACTAGCCAAAAGAGACAAAGACAAGTGACATACGAGGACAAGGCTACCTAACCTCTTGCCCCCACTTAGTGTAGGGCAAGGGTGAGTCAAAATGATTGATGAGAAACATGCTAGAAACCAGTATAAATTAGAGGAATTAGGTGCTTCAACACAAGGAAGAGTACCACACTCCTTAAGATGTTGAATTTTATCAGTCAAAGCTTTACATTCATTAGTAGAATGACCATGAATTTTATGATATCCACAAAATGAATTCTTGTAATTAAAATTCTTTCATGTTCTTGGGGTGAGAGATATCAAACAATCTTGAAGGAGTCTCATCAAGATACTCTCTTGATCAATGGTAGAAGGTGTTCTTTTATTTTGTGACAAAGATGTCCCTTGCTTAGTATTAGATGTCATATCTACACAAGACTCTTTAGATTGTGAGATTTTGTTCTCTCTTTTACAAGGGGGTGTAAAATCTAACGAATTCAAATCATTAATATTTTGTGTGATGACATTAATGTTAAGCGAGGATTTATTTGTTTCTTACAAATGATAACAATCAAGACTACTAGTGTTTATCAATTCAGAATGCACTATTATGAAAGTTGGTTTAGAAGGATGCTTTGTAGCAGTGTTGATATTAAGTGAAGGCTTGTTTATTTCTATCAAAGGACAATAACCAAGACCATGAGTTGTTTCTTGCATGTGAGGTTCTATAGGGACACAAATACCTTGTTCTCTAGCACCACATCATTTTCCACTATATCCAAGTTGTTTCATAAGCTCATAACGTCTTCCATAAAGTTTTTTCATTTCTTTAGGATTCGATGGTTGTTGATAGTTGGTTTCATCAAAGTTTGTTGTGTAATTTGTTGTCTCTTGTTCTAAAGTGGTTGAGGTGGATGCTTTCAAAGGGTCTTTTGAATGTTTTCTTGATATGACTTTGTATTTTCCCATGAATGTTGGTTTGAAATTCAAGGAACCCTAATCATCATCTAAGAATTTTGACACTATTTCCATCTCTTGTTTCTCTTCCTTTAGAGGTTCTATGTTTGATGTGATTAAAGGAATTGTGGCACATTTTTCAACTTGTAAGCAACTTTCAGGCTCAGGGTCCATTTCAACTTGGTATACCTTATTTTTATAGACATATTTCATGATACAATGAAGAGTCGAAGGCACTACATGCATCTCATGAATCCATGGTCTGCCTAAAAGAAGATTATACAAAATATTGTGAAGCATAACATGAATAGGGGCTTGTAAGGTAGCCTTTCCAGCTGTAATAAGTAAATTTATCACTACAAGCGATTTCTTTCCCACATTGTCAAATCCCTTAATAAATAAAGAGTTGGGTTGAAATTTTGATTTATCAACACCAAGCTTATCCAAAATATTTGCACTACACACATTTAAGGTTGAGCCATTGTCAAAAAGGGTTCACTTTATCCCTGTCATCTTATATTGAGTTATTATCATGAGAGCATTACATTTTTTTTGCAATTCCAAAGCAGGAAGTTCACTTTGTTGGAAAATAATGCCAGCATTTATCCCTTGAATCATGGTTGCTATGTCATTCAAGTTTGCACTAGAGGGAAGCACAACTTGTTGTAAGGCTATTTGAAGCATGGTATGATAATTAGGTGAATTTTGAATCAGGTCCTAGAGGGATATCTTTGCAGGAGTATTCTTAAGTTGTTCAACAAGATCACATTCCTTTCCACTTCGTGGAGGCAAACGAGGGGCATTAGGCAAGATAGGATTAGGCAAAGGGAGGGATGTTGAAGTGGTTTGTCTTGGTTGTGGATTGTTCCTAGTGTTGTATGTATGAGCAATGGTATTTTAACTCGGTTGCTACGAAACATTGTTCTTAGGTGGTTCGAGGATAAGGACAGGTTTGTTTTGAACTTGTGGTTTTTGAGAGGGTGGATAAAGGATAATTTTAGGCTCGAGAGAGTACTCCAAGGGGTATCTAATGTGCATAACCTCAGAAGTCTTATCATTATTTTCATGATCTCTTAGTGAAAAGGATTCTAATGTTACATCATCATCTTCATCTAAGGAATTACTATTCTCAATGTTCTCATTTTCTTCCACTATTATGTCTTCCCTAGTAGGAGAGTTTCTAGGAGAAATACAAACCAAATGTTCTTGACATTCAAGGGTTGGCTCTTCTAAAATGAATTCATTGTATGTAAGGGAGTTATCAATGGTTGAATTGTCTTGTTCATCAATAGTGGGGATATTAGAATAAGGCTCTATTTGATTTCCCTTTTTCTCTAAGGTCTCTTTCTCTTGTGCTATACCATCTACCCTAGTAGGAGAGATTGTAAGATGTTCATCACATTCCATGGTTTTATTTTGTAAAACAACTTCATCACAAGTAGGGGAGGCATCAAGAGAAGGAAAACTATGATTTTCATGCTTACCAAATAGATCTTCCCAAATGGTAGGAGCATTAGGGAAGGGAGGGGCAAGATTCTCATGACTCTCGATAGGTGCATCTTCTAATACCAACATATCCTCTTTTTATCAATGGGGGATATTAGGAGAAGGGAAATTTTGGTTGTCATGTCTATCCTTTTTCACTAAAACATTCTCACAAGCAAGGGATGAATGTAGACTAGGTAAGGCGATGTTTAAAAATGTTTCTATGATCTCATCTTCTTGTTTTCTAATATCTTCTAGAAAGGGAGGAAGATAAGGACTATCAAGACTCTCAATGCTTATATCTTCTTTCACCAAGATACCTTTGTCACTAATAGGAGAGATATTAGGAGAAGAATAAGTATGATTGTGATGATTGTCTACACTTACATCCTCTTGTGTTATGACATTATTACAAATCTGATAGATACTAGAAGGGTATCCAACATGCTTATCAAAGGTTTTACCTTGCCTTCTAGATTATGCCCATGAGTATGGAAAATAGAATCATACAAGCCACTTGATATTCTAGAAACACCGAATGCTTGAAAAGAACACATGCTAACGTGAAAAAGTAAATAAAGTGCAATTCAATGACCTAAAGTGAAATGTTTAAATGCAATGCAATGATCTGAAAATGAGATGTTGTAAATGAAAATTTGGAATGCATGAAATAAGCCTATTTGAGCTAGAGTTCAAATATATAACTAGTGGCAGCAAATAGGAGCACATAAGTTCACTGTTTAACCCTGAAAAATGCAACCTGAAACTCCACATGGACTAAGATGCCAGGGAGGGCATATTTTTCCTCCTGATGAAATTTGAAGGTTACAAAAGCTGAAATAGATAGCAAATCACTCAGACAGGGTACTGCAATAGAAAACCACAGAGGGACTAGGACGCCAATAAGGGAATTTTAGTCCCGGTAAGGATTTTTTTCAAAAAATCATACAAATTTGGGTTGATTACAATGTTTCTAGGTTGCCTACCCAAGGACCTAATGTTTAGAAATAGAAAACTATGCCAATGGATGCAAGAAAAAGTGACTACTAGCAAGCAATTGGATGCAATTTTTTTAAATTTTGAATGCAATTATAACAATGTTTCTAAATGCAATTAGGATGATGAACAGTGCACTTTTCAGTTTTCCAATGAGATGAAATGATGCAAGAAAGTAAAAATGCAACCTATATGCACTTTCACTAATGCAAATGCAAGAAACCCTAGATGCAATTTCACTAATCCTAGATGCAATGCAAGAATGAATGCAACCTAAATCTAGGACTTTAATGGACTCCAAATCAAAAAATGAATGCTCAAAAGAGTTGGGTTCACCAAAATGATGAGGAGAAAAATGGATACTCTTAGATATATCACTCTTTTTCCACTCAATCATTCACTAATGCCCTAGGAGTCCCAATTGGATTGACTAACAACCTCACAAGGTGAGCCAATTTTCAATTAGGAAGGACCTACCACCAAGCAAATTCTTGGAAAATAGAATGTTGGAAAACACTGTGTGATATGAAAAATGACCTAAAACTATAAATGTAAGCTAAATGAAAGATGAAAATGATGAAATTATGTAATAGTAAGATAGTATGTGTGCACCTGGGAAATCTGGAGGTGCTGTGAGGATTCTGGAAATGTAAAGAAGTTGTCAAATAATGTTGAGGAGGACTAAGATTCCCATGATGGCCTATTAGTCTCGTTGCTATTTTTCAGGGCAAATGCGGAGTCTTCGGATCTCAGAACCAAATCTGAAGGAATCTCTGAAAAATAACCTGTGGAGGACTAAGATGCCCTTGGTGGCATATTAGTCCCATTATGGATTTTTGAAGTATCTGAATGTGGTCTTGAGCTCCAAGAACTACACTTTCTTCTCCCCAGATCTGAGGTCTTAAAACTTCTAGATCTGGCCTATAGGTGAGTTTCTATGAAGATGACAACTTTGGCAATGCAACTTTACAACTTTTCAATCTTGCACTCCAAATGATCTTCAAGTCTTCAACCTAGATCTGCAAACACAAACACACAAGAGTGGAAAAACTTGTTATTTTTTAGTGAATGAGGGTTTTCCTTTGTTAAACCCCTTGTTGGTAATTAAACCTTGAAATGAAATGGAAATAATGAAAGAAATGGTGAATGAACAACATGCAATGTTGCAACTCACCAAACCCTTATAAAGTCTGCAAACTTGTGTGCAATGGCTGCAGATATGGATCTTGAATGCTTGAAAGATAGGACTTGAATTGCTTTGCTTGAATCAAAACCCTACATCACAAATGTTAGCACAACAACACACATGATGCAAAAAAGCTCTTTAATATGATGCTTGAATTTGAAAATGACTCCAAATGCTTGATAAATCTGCTCTTGAATGCTCTCACAAAATATTTGGATGCTTGATAGATTGCTTAAGATGCTTTTTAGGATAAAATGAGAGAAGGAACCTTGTATTTATACTTACTTATGCTTGATATCCCAAAATTATATCATACCAAACCAACATATGAATTCATTAAATAAAGGAGGCTAAATCCTGCCAAAATTTGAAATTAAATCCCGAAAATGACTCAAGGAGGACTAAGATGCCCTAGGTGGCGTCTTAGTCCCAAGTCTTAAAAACTTGGGGCACAGACACCAAAAAGGGGCCCAATCAACACATCTCAAAATCAAGTTCCCGAGAGCCTTGGGGGACAAAGATGCCCTAGGTGGCGTTTTAGTCCCAACCCAAAAATCAAGGACACACTGATGGAGTCGTTAAATTATCATTTATTCATTGGAGAATGTTAGGGACAAAGAATAATGTAGATACAAATAGAGGAATGCCACAAAGAAAGAGATGCATAAAATAAAACATCACGAGGGATCATGTTACACACATGCAATTACATAAAACAAAATGAAAAAGAAATAATGCACAAGACTAGTAAGGTAAATGTTAGTCAACCTATGAGTAGGTCATCTGCATCCCAATCGTGTTCATTGTATATCAAAGGCATAAAAATAGCCAAAGGGATAATGAAAAATGCATTATTAGGACAAGGCTAACTAATTCTTTCCCCCACAATGTGTAGGACAAGAATGAGCCGAGGTAGGTGATGGGAAAGATCATGTAATGGTGAGAATACAAAGTTCTACAACTATTACATGACAAGGAGTGGAAGGGTATATTTTGCAATCTTTTGGTAACAACCATTGTTATCAAAGTGGAATTTTCTCAAGATTAGCTTGAATGCACAACACTGATCAATACTATTTCTGAGAGTTCTATGGTATCGACAATGTGGAACATCTGCACCTTTATGATATAGTCTTATCTTTTCTTTCATGGGTGGCAATACTATAAGTCCTTGGTTTATAAGTATTTGTAATTTTCTTTCAATTTTAGGTGGCGGACAAGGGAATTTTAATTTCTTTAATTTGTAAGGCCTTCTATGCGTGCTAGATTCTCTAATTTCTCGAGTTGAATTTTGAGGAAGAGGACCTAAGACAATCCTATCATTCGTATCATTGTTACTAAACATTGGTTGTTATTTAGAAAAGAGGACATTCATATCAAGAGGAGGATCTCAATATCCTAACCCTTTAATATCTGCAGTTAGAATTTGCTCTAAGAGTTGATGAATTTCATGTTCACTTGTTGTATCACATCCTTGTTTACTCAAGATTGCAAATCCTTTTCCACATGTCTCTTCTAGATTGATGGGAGTGTTGGTCACTTTGTTAACATAGAATGGTTGATTGTTTTCTTGCTTAGAGGAACTAGGTTTACCTACTATAGGGAACTTAGGTTCAACTTGTGTTTCAGTTTCAGGATGCAAGTAACCAAACATCTCTAATGGTGGGATTATAGGTGGTGTTGGTTGTTTCATGGATGGATAAAAGGATGTATTAGCTTCAAGGTTGTTAAGGCAATCGTTTAGGAATTTATTCATGTTGTCATCATCTTCTCCAATGATTTCAACATCATGAGGAGGACATGCATTAGGAGTTGATTGAGCATGAGTAAGTTCAATTTCGTTAGGGTCATTTCCAAAAGTAGAACTTGACATATCCACTAGGGATTTCAATGACATACAAAACTTGCCAAACCACATATCCATGATGAAATGTAATGCAAATTTCAGATCCTAACAAGGTAATCACACTATGCAACAATCTGAAATGGAATGTTCTAGATGTAATTTTGAATTTAAGTAATGCAAAAGATGAAAACTAGGTGCAATGAAGTGAATGAAATAGAAAGTAAGTAAAATAAGACAAAAATTTATCAATAGCAAATAGAAGCACAAAAACAGAGTTTTAAATTCTAGAAAATGCTGTTTGAAATTTGCACTGGGACTAAATCACCTAGAGGGGTGTATGAGTCCTAGTCATGGTTTTTTTTTCAAAAAAAATCAAAAAATTTAAAGTGACTTTTATGCTTTTTAATTTGGATGATTTGTAGACTAGATGCAAATGTAGATTTCAAATGATTTTCAATGGTGCAAGATGCAAAAATGCAACCTATATGCACTTTCACTAATGCAAGATTTAGAAACCCTAAAATGCTAATTAACTAATGCAAAATGCAATGCAATGTTAATGCAAGCTAAATCTAGGATAACAATGCACTCTAAATTAGAATCATGATATTTTAAATGCAAGCTCACCAAAATGAAACGTTGAATTTTTTTTTTTGCTAGGGTTTCTATGCTTAGGAGATAGAATAACAATCTTCCACAATCGCATTCAAGGAAAACCCTAGAGATCTCAATCTGAATGTAGAAAGTGGGAAAGAGATCTTGCAATAGGGTTGTCCTAGGATCTAATTTATCAACTAAATGAGGGTTCACCACCAAGCTAGGGCTTGGAAAGACCAATGAAATGCAAGAATTAATGCTCAAACCTAATGCAATGCAAGACTTCACTAAATGACCTAGAAAAGCCTGTAAATCAAAATAGAAAGCTAAGAGATGAAAGCTGTGCACCTAGAATCCTGAAGAGGAATGGATGAAGACATGAAATGTTGAAAACATTGAATTTAATGTTCACTGGGACTCATACACCAGACTAGGTGATTTAGTCCTAGATTAGGGTTTCTGGGCAGAAATAGAAATTTGGTAGAGAGGTGTCTGGAACTTCTAAAAATTGCAAAATTGCCTATACTAGGACTCATATGCCAAAAGTGGCGTATCAGTCTAGTTAGGGTTTTCTAGAAATTCAAAGTTTGATTATGCTCTTCAATGTATGCTTTGTCCTTTCCACCTGATTTTTGGATTTGAATATCTGATTTGCAAGCTACAGGTGTTCTCCAATGATCTTCAATGCAAGGTGACAACTTTGAAAACTTTGAACACTTGACAAATTTCTCCAAGATTTCTCCTTAGAACATCTTCAACCTAGATTTGCAAAACACACATTAAAGAGAGGGTAAAATGTTGTTTTGTTAGTGGAAAGGGGTTTGCCTTGGTCAAACTCCGTTTTGGTAATCAAACCTTGAAATGAAATGAAATAGGAAAGGAGAATGATGAATGAACAAAATGTAATATTGCAACTCACCAAACCCTAGCAATAAAGCACTGCAAACATGTGTGAAGTGGCTCCAATGGATATAGATCTTGATTTGAATGCTAGCTTGAATCATGGAACCCTACATCAAAAATGTTAGCTCAAAAACAAACATGATACATGAATACTTTGACATGATGCTTGATACTTGAATAATTCTCTAAATCACTTGATAATAAACCCTTGAATGCTATTGAATGCTCTTGTGAACTCAAATTTTCTATAAGGATGCTCATTCAACTTGCTAGGTGATCTCATGAATGCTTAGGTGAAAATGAGCGAAAGAACCTTGTATATACTTGTTTATGCCAAATTTCCTGAAATTACAACACTACAAGTTGACATCAATTCTAGGAGGATAAAATCCCACTAAGAATTTGAATTAAATTTAATTTTGGGCCACACAAAACTCATACGCCAGAAGTGGCATATGAGTCCCATTAGGCTTAATTATGGGACACATTTTCAAAAATACTTAGAAAGGTGTGAAATCCATATCAAGGCCTAAAAACCTAGGTGGGACTCATACGCCCAAGGTGGCGTATGAGTCCCATATCACTAAATATGGGCCACACAACCAAAAAGCACTTGAATTATGATTGGATGTTGATTTATATCAAGATTATCCTCAAAAAGGTGCATTAATTAAGGCACGTGGATACAAAATAAGGCTAAATAAAGCATAAAGAAGCCTAATTAATATTGAAAACCGTGTAAAAGAGTGAAAATTTAGTACAACACTTTACAACACCTTAAATAAGGTACAATTAAGTTTATTTAGTTCACAAGGGCCCAAGATCTAATGTGAACGTGTCAAACACATTACAACACTAAATCAAGGAAACATTATACTCAATTTATAAGGAGGGCCCAAATAGGCAAGGAAAAGCATAGGGATACTTTTTCCATTGCGACAAAAACTAAAATTCCAAAGAGAGTTTTTTTAAACATCCTTACCAAAGATCCCACTAGTATTACTCATATTTTGAATCAAGCAATCATCTCTTCTTTAGTAAGGGAGCTACTATTTTCTCAAAAATAACTCCAACTCTTATGTGGCTTCCTTCAAATGTGGAGGGGAAAAAGGAAAGGTTTTCATGATTAATCATTATTTATTGAATGCATTAAATCACAAAGAATATTGCCTCAAATTTTCTAAAATAAAGGTTCAAGAAATTTAAAGATATTAGTTTGATATTTAAATGGGTGGTCCAATATCCAAAAGTCAACTTTATTATTGTTCCCCAATTTCCACATCAAGTTGAACTAAATAAAGTCTTTACATTTCTTCAAAAAATTCTAAATGGTGGAAACCCATAACAATGTATCTTGAGTAAGAAATCAAGTAGTCTTCTACCATCCACATATTTTGCATACAAAAATTAAATCCACAATCTAGCCTTTTCTAAACATACTCTCCTAAATAAGTTCATCTCTAATGCTTTGTTATTATGCCCCTCACCCTATAGTGTGTATTGTGTTATGAGTGGTCAAATTGTGGCTACCTTAACACTTAAATAAGTTACATAATCATTATGTATTTAGCTCATCCTAAGAGTTATACTACCTAAGTTTCCCTAGGTGGTATCCAAGGCATAAGTATGACATGTATAGGAGGTATAGGTCAGTTATTATCATCATGTTGAGCATTGTGTTCTTATTGAAGAATATTGGAGGTAACCCCCTCGAAATGGATTAGGAGGTTGTCCCCTCGAAGATGCATATTATTATCAAGTATTTGTAGCATTTATTATTAAATTATTCTTTGTGCAAATTATTTCATTACAAGTGGTATCAAAGCATGATCTTGGCACCATGAAGACAAGGCAATTTCTCAATATTTTAGGTCATTTTGGGAAGTACATATCTCTCAAATTTTGGCAAATTTTTTTCTAATTTTTAAAGGGTTTTTGAAGAGCCTATTGAAGCAAATACAATCAATATTTTAAAGGAATCAGAGAAGAATTGAGTGCTTTCTTGTAGAATTAGGGTTTCTACCAATTTTATTTAGGAAGCACACATATATCCCAAATTGTGGTTAATTTTTTCTTGATTTTTAATATTTTTTCAAAAACTCATTGAAGAGACTATAGTACAAATTTTAAAGTAGTTGGAGTAGAACTTAATGGCATATTATAAAATTGAAGTTTCTAATAAATTCACTATCAAGGCCACAAATCATTTAATTTCTTGGAGGTTTTTTTGGGAAAGTGGGATATCAAGGCTTATAAGTTACAATAAAAATTTCATATAATTTAGATTTCATTTGTGTGATTTAGTGCAATTTTTTTTTGAAACTTCTTCACAACAAGAAGTAGAAAGAGAAGAAGAAAATGAACAAGAACAAGAACAAGAAGTAGAATAACAAGAAAAAGAGAAAGAGAAATAGCATGAACAAAAAATGAACAAGAGCAAGAGCAAGAAGACGAAGAAGATCAAGAGAAAGAGAAAGAAAAATAAAAAGAGAAATAACAAGAACAAGAACAATAGAGAGAGAACAAAAACAAGAGCAAGAGAAAGAGAAATAAAGAGAACAATAACAAGAGAGAGAGAGAGAATAAGAGCAAGAGAAAGAAGAAGAACAAGAAAAAGAATAAAAACAAGAGAAATAACAAGAGCAGGAAAAAGAAAAATACAAGAAACAATAGAAGGAGGAGGAGGAGGAGGACATGAAGAAGAAGAAGAAAAAAATAGATAAGATAATTATTTTATGCATCGAGGATAATGCTTTTGTAAAGGTGGGGGAAACGTTATTCCCCCAACCCTATAGTGTGTCTTGTGTTACAAGTACTCATTTTATGACTATCTTAACTCCTGACTCTTAACTCTTAACTCCTAAAGTCAGTCAAAAAGTCAAAAATAGAGTCGTCTTGTCAAACTACGGGTCTCTGAGCCTTGAACATAGGTAAGATTGATCTTTGATCATCCCCCAAGACACTTAGGTCAGTCCTTTAGGAGTCCATCATAATAAACTAGCAATCCATTTGTTCATTTCTCATCAAATAATCGAGATTGTGTTAGTTGAACTATGTGGTCTCTGCGTGTATAACATAGGCAAGGCTAATTTGGTTGATCAGACCCCAAGGCCCCTAGGATAGGTCTTTCAGTTAGTCTCTTGGTCAAAATCTCAGAAAACTTCAAAACATTTGAAAATAAAAAATCAAAACATTTGTAAAATCATGAAAATACCCAAAAAATCCTCAAAACATTTCAAAAATAAAATAAAATCCAAATATTTGAAAAATCCATTCGTCTCATCTCTCTTTCACCCGCAATAAACATCACTCACAATAAAACAAATCTTCATCCTCAACCTTTGGTAAAACAGTCAGAAACAAGTCTAGCAGGTTAAGAGTAAAAACTCAAATGTCAAAGTCTCGAGTCTAGGTCAGTAAGTAAACAAGTTGATCAACTCTTTGTATTGATAACCTATCATCCAATCAAACTCAAATCATCATTTGATAACATCATATCCTATTATGTATCCTTACTACAATGGGCATTATTTATTAGAAAGAACACTTTGGATCAATGAAATGACGTGCCACCATCCACTAACATGTCCTAGGATGTATCCTTCCTACAATGGGAATTATCTATTGGCAATCATTTTAGTTCTTATCCTTAAAAACACATTTCCTTTTGGTTAGTTGTATTGAAGAACATTAGCTTGTTTGTTTACTTTACCTTTTTCTTTTGACTTATCTCTTTGCGCTCATTTCAATGACCTCTCGACGATGTCCAAGCAAAAGGATTTAGAGAGATAGGAATGGGGCAACAATCATTATCTTTTCATCTATTGTGCTTGTTGGATATTCTTGTAATATAACCTTGATCATATGTGTTTTGTTTGGGTGTAGGAAGGATGTTTTGGGTATCTTGTTGACCACACGGGAAGGCTTGCCTTCCTTTGTTTTGGTCTGAGATGTTTAGAATATCTAAACTGTATTTTAAATAAGGTTTTGTATCTCAAGTGTGAACATGAGTACTCCTATTTGATTGTCAAGTCAAAGTCCATCACACTAGGTGCAACACCATCCTGGTTCTTTATACCTTGATGCATCATGCCTATGTGTGTTATCAAACATAAGGTAAGTAGCCCTTTTAAAGTCCCAATTCCTAATAAGCAAATCAACCATCTCTCATTGTCATCTCTAATAAAGTTGGCTTGTTGAATCCTCTTGTCATCATCTCATTTCTTCTTTTCCGTGCTAACATCATGCCATGTCAGTTAATCATCATCACCAGTGCATCCATCCTGCATCCACAAACCATCAACATACTAAACATCATATCATATCATATAAGAAACACTGATCATCTCACATGCATTGCATGTTCATCATCATAGTATAGATCTGTTAGTCTAAGCATCTCATAAACCATACATTTGCATAAAGCATCCATTGCATAACGATATAGGCATCATCCATCTCATCCATCTCACATGCAATACATCATCATTTAAAGTTGTTTAGGATAATATAGATTGGTTATTCTAAGCATCTTGAAACCATCTCACTTGCATCATCATCATAACCATCCATACATCCATCTTGAACCTCTTTATCGCAAGATCAACCCTCAAATCAAAAAAAAATCACTTGATCTCTCGAGGGGGAAATGTACCAGTATACTTCTTTCCACTGGGGCATCTAAAAAAATTAGATTTTTTTTGAATTTTGATTGGGCCAAGTTTATTCTTTGAACCAACGCAACAAGTACATTGCTTCAAAGAGGGGCAAAATGTAGACATGCAAAATTGACATCATGCATTCCTCGTATTTAATTAAATCATATTCGCCCATCAATTAAATAAATCAAGTTTATTTGATTAGTCTCCTAAGGTTATCTCTTTAATTAAATAAATCATTTTATTTAATTATCTCCTAAAGTTTCTTCATTTAATTAAATCAAATGTATTTAATTAAATGGCTAATGTCCATTATTTCCTCCCATTTGATTTAAAATCTAAATCAAATGTCATGTCAACTAATCTCTATCTAAAGTTAATTAAGTCATGATTAACTTCTAACACTAATCCTCTTTTGTCTAGCTTTTGCCACTTGCGCAATAAATCATTTACTTTGATTTATTAATTCTTCTAATTTCCCTCAACATGGCATAAAAAGAGAATATTCTTCCAAATTTGAAAAATACCTCCTAAAGGGATGTGTCCTTCCAACAAAGCATTTAAATCTTCTCTTACATGTCTCCCACTTGGCATTTAAGACCCTTTCTTCTCCCTCCAACAAGCCAACTTTAAATTTGAAAAGCCACCTAATATCATTTATTGGCACATTTGTCAAAATGTGCTCAACCTTCATCCTCTCACCTCTCGACAAGTGGAATCTTGTCATTGGCTCAATATTTATCCCACATTCATCGGTTTTGCCTCTCCTCTCAATCTCACCTATAAATAAGAGGCTTTTTCTTCTCATTTGGGATCCACAATCATCCACAAGTTATGCATTTTTGAATTCACCATCTTCATAGCATAGCATCTTCATCATTGAGCTTGTCAAAGGGTTAGGAAAGGGCCACTTTTCATATGAAAGTGGCACCAATCCACTATGGAATAGGTATACATTGTGCTTATTTAAGCTTTCAATTAGTTTATGTTGTTATTTTACTTACATTATGAGGCATGATGGATTATTTCATAGGAGCACTATTATGTGTTCATAGTTTGAACTAACTCATGCAAATGAGTGTTGAAGTTTAAGTTGTTTGTAGATTTTTGGTGCTCACATAATGGTGCTAGGAGGGCAGGAGATTGACTAAGCATGCATTTTTTTAATTTGTCCTTTTTGCCCTACAACGGGGATTTAGTATATTCTACTATTCAAAAAACCTTTAAATCCATTTAGTTTTTTTTACATTTTTAATATAAGTTTTAACTTGTTTACGACTCAAGGCTGTTCTGAAGATTTTCTAATGTGTGAATGGTTATTGATAAATCAGTATGTTGCATCTTTATTTTTGGCATTGAACTTTTTAAAAGGGATACATCAATTCCTGCGGAGGCAGGAACTAGGTTTCAATCCATTTTGCTTCATATTTTTAATACTAGTGTAATATTTTAAGCGTTAAAGCTCTTTTGAGGATTTTCATAATTTTCATTTATTTAAACCTCTCATGAATAGAATGTGTTTTCAAATGTTACATGGGTCATGTTATGAGACATGTAGTTGTTTCTGAATTCAAGAAAAAAAGAAAAGAAAAGTAGCAACACACAATTGAATGCATCACCGCCTATGCTAAGTTTTTTATTTAGTTCCCAGTTGGTTAGCTAGAGGGTAGGTAACAGGTTTATGGTTGCCCCATTCCTTGCCTGAATGGCAATAAATGAAGTAGGCTATTGATCGTAGCAACAATTTAAAGGATTCTCTAAACAGAGAGATCATTGTGTACACACTCAACTACATAGGCATCTAAAACACTCGGGTTCAACCTCCGTTGATTGGAATTGCATGCTGGTCATCTTGAACTTTGGGAAGTTGTTGTCTTCCACTAGATGTTTGTCTGCAGAGTGGTATCATAGAATTTAAAGAAAACATATTTTGGTCATTAAATGACATAGAGTAGTTATTACATTGTGGGACCCTTGTGTGACAGAGAAACCTAGAACTCATGCTTCTTGAACTCTGAGTGCTTAAGAAAAGTAAGACAAGTTTCAATATAGGGGGAAACACCACATTCCTCATGTTGTTCTTATCACATCAGCTTCACATGCTCAAAAGCTTGTCTGTTTTAAAAGTCATTCCTTGAAATAAACCAATGCTATTTGTGAATGCTTTTTTTGATTGTATATGTGGTGATTGTTCAAATTAAAGTTTTGGAACATGAGATAATGTGGTGTTTTATAAGAGAGATCAGATTATAGTAGTCTAAGACAATATTTGTTAGTATTTTTGGTTATAAGTAGCTTTCAAAATGATCACTTAGAATGCATGACATGAAAGGCTTAAAAAAATTTGTACGTTTCAAGCTTAGAGAATCATTGTCTGAGTTAAAAGTGTTGAAATAAATAGATTACTCCAACCACTTCCATGGTCGATACAAGAAAAAGAAGGTTCCAGATCATCCATGAAATACACTTGCAGTTGTCCATAGCCGCCCTGTCGTCTTGTTTTCTTTCTATCATTCATTAATATGCTATCAAACTTTATTCTGCAATTCTCTGCACATTTAATGCTTATTTGGTTATAAATTGAAAAGACTTAGTCCGCCAATTTTAGTGTTCCAATTAGAAGTGTTTTTTGTGTTTTGGTTATCTCTATGGTGTTTATTTTTGTCAAAAAGTTCCCTCTACATTCTAGAAGAGCGGGCCCATCAATATGTACTCTATTACCAACCAGACCTTTCTTACATGCTATAACACTCATATCGATGGTACAAAACGAATGGTTAAGAGAGCAAATTAAGTTTTTTTTTTTTTTAATGTTAAGTCAATTTCAATTTAATGTTGCTTCTTACCTATAGCCATAGCTACAAGCTAAAATTCCATCCATAGCGTATAAAAGATACCACCCCTCGCAGCATAATGCAGTGCTCTCTTATTGTTCTTATTGACGGATCTCCAAAATAACTCAACATCAAATACGAGAGTAGAATCACCTGTTTCCATATCATCTCTCCCATGAGCACCATGTGTTTCCATATCAAGATTCTACTCTTTCGTCCCAAAAATCAAGTAGCACCCTAATAACTTGAAGATTATCGTGGTCGCTTCTTTTAGCCACTTGATATAAAAGGCCTCACCCATTTGCATCTTTGACTTTTAGGATGTCTTTATTTCACAAAATTTGAAACAGAGGTATGCTTAAGATATCTCTAAATCTGTTGTTACAAAAGGTTATGGAAATCGGTTTTACACCTACTAATTGCATGATACTAAGTATTGAAATCATTAATCACTCTCCATTTTTATTTTTATTTGTTTTCAGGTTGATTTGGGGCTCAAACAAAAATCATCATAGCAATCCAGGTGCTGACTTGAATTCGTTGTCAACAAACTTGTGCTTTTCTTCAACCAGTGACAGTGCTTGCCTACTAATATATTTCTCAGAATCTTGGCTTTAAGACAATGTTTGATTTGGGGTGGGTGCTCATTATGTTTTTTTTGTAATCAATTAATGCATTGGATATGGTTGTAAAAGTCTTTATGTATCACTTAAGTGCATTAAATAGGAGTGTCAAGTCTTTATTGTTGATCATATCAACTTCCAACTCTATGCATCTTGTTATCATTTCTTTGAATGGGTCATGTATCTTGTCATGCTTGCACATTATGCTTGCATCTTGCAAATGAATGCATTCCTTGAGATTAAATCTTTTGAGGGATTCTATTAATTGTATCGATCAGTGGGTGTTATTATTGGTTGTGAGTCACAATCATTAGTAGTAAACTAATTTGAGATTATGTGTTTGTTTAATGCAGAGATCGGGTTTATGGCTGCTTATTTTTAATTATATTTTCCTTACCATCAAAAAATCCTGAATTTTCTAAATTGATATGTGAATTTCTATTGCTAAATCAGGGCTTTGTTGCATATAAGTTGGTGAAAGTCTTAGAAAGGTTTTTGGCTAAAAAGAGTTGAAACATCGTAGAAAATTACTCATGTGCCTTGACATTTTTTTTAAGAAGTTTCATCAAATAGTTGACATGCCTTGTGCATACTTCTATAGTTTTGCAAGAGGTGCATAAATCTTTTTTTTTTCGATAACTTTGTAAATGTTTTTTTTAGGTTGACATCGGGAGACAATGATAGTTTTTCTCTCACATTGGAATCAAAGAACACAAATAGATTGGAGTTGAAGAATTGAGCATTAAATTTGAAGTTGACAAATCATTTTTAAATGTTTAGAACTTCTATTCTATGCTTTAATTTTATGTTTTAAACCAACTCTCATCTTTTTGGATTCTAAAAAGAACACTACAAAAGTTTTCGTTTTTGCTACAAAGGGCTTAAAAAGAACTTTAGACAAACTTACTAGATTTGGTTTCAGGTTAACAATTGAACAAGGAAACTTTCATATCTCATTTTGGTGCTTTAAAAAGAATCAAATTATTGCTTTGTGGATTTAAAATAAGCATGTGCTTCTTTGTTCTGTAATCAATTACCCAAAGTAATACCATCAAAAAGACGTATGTGCTTCTCTCGTGCCTCACGACGATCTTGAGAATCAAAAGGATTTTTGGTGACATTAAGTTGTGTAAGTGATTACCCACACACTTCAATTTGGATCCTAAAATTGAACACATCTTGCGAGTGTGAGTGGAACATATTCCGTGTGTTCTCTCTTTGTTTCTCAACAAAGATCAATCGAACTACAAATATGTTTGCTTGCTTTTGTTTATCTTAGAGGCCTTGCCTTGTGGGAAAAAGTAATCACCCAAGGGAATGACCCAACCGGGAACATGCTAAAGCCAAGCGACTTCCACCTGGGATATAAGTGTGGGTACTAGAAAAAAGGCCGGTATCACGAGGATTATTCTGACGAGAAGGGCAACAATGGTCTCTCGCCACATGGATGGTCCCCCATGATTGAAATGCATTCATTAAAACCCTTGTTTAGAAAAGGCCAAAATCCTTGATCTATTTGTTGGTACAAGAATGGTCATTCTGAAGCCGCCCTACACTTTTACGACTTTTAGTAGAAATGGAAAATATGGCATGGGAGTTTCATGGGTATTGATGCTTGGCTGCCCCGTATAAGTGAGTGTCGTGGAAGGGAGCTAGTGGGGTCAAGCATTTAACCATTCTCTAAAAGTAGGCATATCTGGACTTGTCCAAGTGGGGATTCAACAAATACAGTCTTTCATATCCATAGGTTTGTGCATTTTCTTGGAAACAAAACACTTTGCTTGTTCGTAAACATTTGGGAAAACAAACATTCAACATTATCATCAAATTTCAAACCCTTTAGGAATCAAATATCTTTGACAAAATTTAAGTGCTATTGCTTGCCCTTGGGATTCTATCCTTAGAGGTTTTTAAGCATTTAAATTTATATTTCAATTTGCTTACTAAAGTCAACAATAGGAAACTTTTTCCTTGATTTCCTTGATTTCCACATAATACACTTTGTGGAATGATAAGAAGTTAGGACATTAGACATTTAGTTTGAAAACCTAATCAAGAATTGTTTGTGGTAAAAATAAGTCACTAAGAAAAGCTAAGAACAATTGAACCCCACACATGTGCTTCAAATGATTTCACGTAAAATAAAAATCCGAAAACCAAAGTCAAAAGCTCTTATTCCAAAAGCTCATCAAAAGCATCTCTCAATGCTCTATGAATTCATACAAAGATTGCTTTTCAACTTTTAGAGAAGAGCTTCAAGAAACAATCCCAATTTGTACTCATTTTATTATTGTCAGAATCCAAGACTTTTTCAATAATTTGGGCATCTTGTTTAGAGTAAAGTGTGTTCTTCAAAACCAAGGTATTGTAAGCAAGAGTCTTTTTTAGGTACACATAGGATCAAAGTCAACCTCCATCCATCTTTCAAACATCAAATCAAAATAATCTCACCAAAAACTCTTGAAAATATTGAAACCATCCTTTTTGCTAGACGTTTTGGCAAATCCATGAATCAGAATCCTTGAATCAAACATCAAATCATTTTGTTTGGCTAGGTATGTGTAGATGTATCATTCTCCATATGCTTAGTTGAAATTATCATCAATTCATCTTTGTTTGGTTAGGTGTGGGTAGATGCATCCTTCTCCCTACACTTAGTCAAAATATCATCTTGTGAGGAAGTCTATCCATAGATAACATCCAACATTTTGGGATCTATTTGTTCATTATCCAAAATAAAAACAATCCAAAACCAAATCAAGGTCAAAATCAAAATCCAAGAATCAAATGAAATCAAAATCCAAAATCCAATAAAGTCCTAAAATTCTAGCATCCCCCTCAAGATCTTCTAAGATTTTAAATCATCCATATCATCCACCTTTCACACATTTCACCATCACACTATTGATCTTTAATCATCCTAGAGATTCTCTTTTTAAGCCTAAAGTTAGATCAATCTAAAGAATTAGAGATTCATCTCCCACACTCTTGAAAATTCATCCCTATTTTATGGTTCAAACTAGATCTAAACACAAGAAGAGCATGGAAACCAACAAAGAAACATCAACTTCAAGTGATTTGAGTCAAACCACCGCTGAAATAAATCCCCATGGGTCTAGCAATCTCACGATTAATCTTCCTCCATTTTCACAAGACCATCAAGAGGAAGGTGCCCAAGTGGAGGACGTCACCAACAACGTGCTAGGGATGACACAAGATGAGATCATTGAAATGGTTCAAAATCCTGAAACACACAAAATCATTGCCATCATGATGAAACTCAGTCCCTCACAATACACGCTTGAATTAGCAAAATAAGGGGCTAAACTCCCTTTTGATTTCGATGTGAGCTCTATAGTGGAACAACCTTTTGGGGCCATGCCCCCAATTTCATCCACACTCCCAATCTCATCCACACCTCCATTCCAAAACATCACCCAAAGCATGCCCCAAATCATAACATCCATTGCTCCAACTCAACCTATTGTGAGCAAGGGAAGCTCATTTCTTAATGCACTACAAACACACTCCCTTGTGAACAACCAAGATTTGGATGCAAACACCATATTGGGTCAATATGTCCCCTAAAATTCATTACACCCTTATGTTCCACTCACCTTCTAGGATCCCAATGACCCATCATCATCTTTTCACGCAATATCGACATACCCGTTAAATATGCAAACCTCTCTCCCCATGACTTCACAAGGAAGGGGTGGGCTATTTGGACTAGGGGCATCTTTGATCCCTCTTCATCACCATCATTTGATCAAGGAAACACACCACCTATCTTCCCACCACTTCCACCTTTACCATTAACATTTGCATCACCCCTTAATTTAGGGTTACCTCCCTTACCACCGCTCAATCAAATCTAAAACAACCCCCAATCATGAATCAAGTCATCACATCAACCCTTTGAACATGCCATCAATATCACAACAATAGATGGAAACCATTCAAACAACCCAAGCAATCATCACACCATCAACAACAACCCATATATCTACAATGACAATCACTCAAGGACCAAACACATCAATTACACCAAGCATATAAATTGCACCAAACACATCAATTGCCCTGTTCACCACACAAAACCCTACCATCAATACAATGATTCCTCTCATCACAACAATGAACACCATTCCAAATCCACCTCCACCGCCGCCACCAAGAACAAACATTGCCAATCAATATAACATCAAGTTGTAAGCAATGCAATAGGCATATCAAAAGGAACTTCAACAATTCCAAGTGCAATAAGCACAAAACTTGCAAGTTGTACTACAAGCTACTCAGCAAGTGCAAGCCACTCGAGCAACTCAATCTGCACAACAAGTACAACAAGCTGCTCAACAAGTAAATGCCACTCAAGCAGCTCAAGCCACACAACAAGCACAATAGGCTATTCAAGCTCAAGCCCTATTACAACAACAAGAAGCCGCGCAAGCTACCCAACAAGCACAAGCCCAATACCAAGCTCAACAAGCGCAAGTGCAAGCTCAATACCAGACACAACTGCAAGCAGCCTGACAACAAGCATATCAACAAGGCTTACAACAGTATAAGGCACAACAAGAAGCAATATTACTAGCTCAACAACAAGCGTTGTTGGCACAACAACAACAAGCGTTGTTGGCACAACAACAAGAAGCCCAATAGTAGGCGTTGTTGGTACGACAACAACAACAACAAGATCAACAACAAGCATTATTAGCATAACAACAATGGGACCGACAACAAGCGTTGTTGATACAACAACAAGTACAAGCATACTTGGCGTAGTAAAACGTGCAAGCACCATCCACCAACACACCAACCAATCCACCCATCCCTCCACCAATTGAAGCACCACAAAACACCTTCATCCCACCCCTTGATCTACACGATGATGTAACAACACAAATCAAGTTACTCTCGTAACAAGTGATTGATCTTCAATAAGGGAAAACCACAAAGACACCCAAAAACTTATGTCCCTATCCGTTTGACAGGATTCTTGCAATGAAACCATTCCCAAAGGGATTTGAAATCCCCAAATTTGATAAATACCGTCAGACGGGAAACCCTGAAGATCACATTAGGGAATTCCAAGTACATTGCATGGAAGTGGCATATGACGATACATATTTGATGCGGCTATTTCCTAGAAGTTTGGCTTGCCACGCCATGGAATGGTTCTCTCACCTTCCTATTGACATCAAAAAGTTCGAAGAGATAGTAGATGCATTCATAAAAAATTATGCATTCAATATCGGTATGGATGTTAGTCTAGAGGAACTATCAGTTCTTAAAGAAGGAAAAAATGAATCATTTGCTTCTTTCCTACAACAATGGCAATCCAAGGCCAATATGAGCAAATGGGTCATGCCAAAAGAACAACAAGTTTGCACCATCATCTCTAATCTGGAGGGAACCTTGGAATTTCATCTTAAGGTGCAAGGTATCACCACATACGACCAATTGATCTCCAAGGTGCTTAACATTGAACAAGCCCTTATTGCACAAGGAGGGACACCCACATATTTTGAACAACAGAATAATCGCCCATCCACCAACTATAATGACAAACGTCGCACATGGGAAAAAATATAAACATTACCAACGATGGTGTTGTCGACGCCAAAGTTGTCATCAATGCTCCTCTACAAAACACACTAGCACCCCAACAACAACCCCAAAACAACAATCAAAACAATTGACAAGCTAACAATGTGACTCAACATCCAAACAATCAAATAGTTAACAATGTGAACGATCAAAGGGGGGCCACCCCAGCGAAACAAAAACTCCCCCAAGCAGAAGTACATAGCCCTTGGGGAATCAACTGAATCCATCATGAAGAGGCTGGTAGAGGAAAAACTCATCACAATCCCCACCTATGATAACTATCAAGAGCCCTTGGTGAAACCACTGTGGTACAATGAAAATCACCTTTATGATTTCCACAAAATTAAGGGACACACAACTTCTAGTTGTATGAGGTTAAAAAACTTAACTCAAGACCTCATTGATGATAAAATCATAAATGTGGAACAAATAATGGGAAATCAAAATCTCAAAATCTACACGAATCTGATGCCCAATCATAACAACAAAGGGAACAATAACAATGATAAAGGAAAGGGTACCTTCAAAAGCATGAATCATGTGTATGACCCTGTCATCGCTTCCCTATGAGTATTGCACTGTCATAACCATCAAAGGATCCCAAGCTGATTGTGGAGTCACCACAAGAGGTAGAAAAATCACCATTGCAAGGTCATCTCAACCACCTAGAGCACCCACTTCCAACTCGAGATCCATTCCCAATGGCTATAATGTTCTTGACCAATTGAAAAGAATCCCAACTTAGATCTCCATCATGGAGTTATTGAAGATTTCATCTACCCACAAGAAGATCCTTGAAGAAGCATTGACTTCATCCACCATCTCCGTGGATCTTGATGTTGAACAATTCCAAGCTATGGTCAGAAACATCATTACCCCAAATCTTCTTACATTCTCTGATCAAGACTTTCCCGCTAAACCATCTCACAATCATGCACTCCATCTGGAAGTCCTGGTGCATAAGAAAAAAGTCAAGAGGGTCTTGGTGGATGGAGGTGCAGGTTTAAATATCTGTTCCCTCAAGCTCATAAAGAATTTGGGAATCTCAGAGGATTCCATTTAAAAAGGCAAAGGAATCAGAATCATGGCTTACGATGATCAAGAAAGATTGTCTCAGGGCACTATCCAATTCCTTGTTCAAGTAGGACCAACAATTATGGAAACCACCTGTCAGGTCCTTGACCTGGATTTTCCTTACAACATTCTCCTGGGGCGTCTGTGGATCCATGGGATGCAAGTAGTGGCATCAACCTTCCACCAATGTGTCAAGTTCACATACCAAGGCCAAGAGGTCACTATCCATGGGGATCCCAAACCCTTTTCTTACTGCAAGAGCCTAGAAGCAAAATATTACAAAATTCCCCAAGTGCTAAAAAATGATGAAGGCCCATCAACTTCGTACATTGATCCAGCTACTCTCACCTCCACTTATGCGACATAGACACCCACCATCCCCGCCATCTTCGATATCAAGGTCATAATCCAGGACAATGGGTGTGGACACTGTACAATTCCAAAAAATGCTCTGGTGGTAGGAGAGTTACCACAATCTCCCAGATCACGAGGACGACCACAATCAAATGATGCTTCCTCATCCCAAACCTTCACAGCAGGCTCTTCCATCTTTAGAAGTTGGGGAGACCTAGGGCAGGAAGTAATAGAAGAGGACCCATCCCATCTCCTATACCAATACAATAGACCAACAACCGATCTACCTATGGATGATAGCAGTAAAGGCTTACAAATGATGCTCGCCATGGGCTATGACAAAAACAAAAAGCTTGGAAAAAATGACAATGGGCTTCTAATAGCCATCATTCCTGAGACACAAATGAAAAATCTTGGCCTTAGATGTACCCCTCTGAGTATAACCATATGTGGCCGAAATCCCCTAGTTAAGAAAGTCAAAACTCCTCAGCAAACAGCAACCACCCTTTAATTAGCCGTATCCACTGGTCTGCCTTTAGAAAACTTCACATTTGACATAATTGATGTTTGCACTAGTAGTGATGAGGAAGATGCCATTACTAAATTACCTATGCTTTTCGAGAATTCCTCCTTCCTCATGATTAGTACTGTGTCATTTGAGTCAACCAATCAAACCCATGAAATGAACCTAGTTTACCCCCAACTCGTCGATTACAACCAATGAGAACTGCCAATTCTGGACACTTTCAAAAATGATGAAGTGCTCTCAGAATTCATGGGACTGCAGATCACGGTACCATGCAGAGAACATAAGGTTGGGTTTGATATCATTTTGGACACACAAGCTTACTATGGGGAGACGATTGAATCCTTTAGTCGCAAAAGCAAAAACTTGAGAATAATCTCAAGGTCTTTGAGTGAAAACCACACCATGGCACTCTCTAGCCCTAAAAAAGTAAAAATAAAGGACGTATCCAACAGAAAAAAACTCTTTGAGGCGCCCAAGGATGAAGGATTCAATCTTCCTCTCTGTGCTCTACATCAGGAAAGGTCAATGGTTCTAGCCAAGAAGTGCAACCCAGTCAACTTGGGAACAAAGGAAACTCCACATATCACATTTTATGCTGAATCATTGATGTCAGAAGAACATGAGTTTCTAGCTGCTTTCTTAAGGGATAGAAAGGTCAACTTTGCATGGATCTATGTTGACATGCTTGGGCTTGATCCGGAGATTGTGGTCCACCATCTAGCAGTTTACCCCGAAGTAAAGCCTGTCAGGCAAAAACTCAAAAAAATGCATCCCCAGATAACCTTGTTGGTTAAAATGGAATTAAAGAAGCTACTTGATGTAGGGTTCATATGACCAATCAACTATTCAGAATGGGTATCAAAACTTGTTCCTATTTCAAAGCCTGATGGGGGCATATGTATATGCACATATTTTAGAGACTTGAACAAGGCATGCCCGAAAGATGACTTCCCGCTTCCCAACATTGATATGATTGTAGATATGACCGTGGGCCATGATATGCTTTCACTAATGGATGGATTCTATGGGTATAACCAAATCATGATAGCCAAACAGGATCAACACAAAACAACTTTTACTTGTCCATGGGGGACATATTGCTGGAACATGATGCCGTTTGGCCTAAAGAACGTTGGAGCAACATATCAGAGGGCCATGACCTTAATCTTTCATGGCATGATCCATAAGACTGTGGAAGATTATGTTGATGACATATTGGAAAAATCCAGAAAGAGATAGGACCACATAGCAGCATTGAGTGCCATCTTTGACAGACTTGAGGAATACAAGGTCCACCTTAATCCAAAGCAGTGCGTCTTCAGTGTACAATCATGGAAGCTATTGGGATACATTGTGTCTATGAGAGGAATTGAAATAGATCCCGCTAAGGTAAAGGCAATCCTCGAGATGGAGGCACCTAAGACATTGAAATAGTTGAGAGGCTTACAAGGCAGGCTTCAGTCATCCATTGGTTCATAGCTCAGGGTGATCCCACAATAGTGGTTTACAATTTTTGGCCAAACTGGACACTGAAATTATTTTTTAAAACTAAATCTTCACATTTGGGCACCTATAGCGGCTAAACCGTGAAGAATTTGAAGATGATGCAAACTAGAGTCTCGTCACATTTTGTCTGTAGATTCTAAAAAAAATTTTTAAAAAAATTTTTGGAATCAGAGTCCACTTCTTTTTCCATCTCCCACGAAAACTGGTTTTTTTAAAAAAACAACATTTTTAAAAAGTGACGCACACCATATAATGCATAAATTTTTTTCCATGATGGATAAAATTCTAATTCTTTCAAATTTAGATTCGTACCTTTGATATCTAGTGCTTTCGCTTGGTTAGATAGTTTTTTATTGAATATTTTTTCTTTAATCAAGTTTCAAAGTCAAACCAATTACAATTCAAACATAGAGCGACCGTATAACACAACTTTTTTTGTATATATCGAAATTCAATTTTTTTTCTATTGGATCAAGGACTTCAATATCTAGTGCACTCATATTTTTTAATTTTTTTTTTGATAATCTACTATTTTTCCACATGTGTAGAACAAAGACCTTCATTTTCGATGAAAAACCTATGTTTAATAAAACTAAAAAACAAATACATAATAAAACCAAAACATATTAAAATTATATTCGTTGGATAGCTTGTTCTAAGGACTACCTAATTCCAGTTGGGTTTGTGAATATTCCTCCATTTTCATCCTCAAACCGAACTCCGAAGTGCTAAAATTCAAGTTTTTTTTTTGTCTCAGGGGGGGATGAGGAATAAAGGGGGTTCGAACAAACCCTGGTTCATTCAAACCCTCCTTTTATAAGGGGTTTTGATGGATTTTTTGGCAGGAAAGTATTAAGAGGGTTCGGTCGAACCTAGGTTCTACCGAACCCCTAATTGGTTTGGTTGAACAAATAGGTTCGTACGAATCCCTAAAATCAAGTTTTTTGCCATGCATTCGTTTTTTGTGATTTTCCTTCCTCACTTCAATTGTAAACCACTATTGTGGCTTCACCCCTTAGCTAGAAAACAAGTCAATCCCCTATTCCCACCTACTCCACAAGGGGGTAGGATACAAGTGGGATGACAAGTGTAATTAGGACTTTAACAAAATCAAAGAATATTTGCTCACACCTCCAGTGCTTATGCCACCGATCCCAAAAAAGCCTATAATTCTCTACATATCAACAACAACAACAACTCTCGATGCTCTCCTAGCTCAGCATGATGAAAATGAAACATAGAGGGCCATCTACTACATCAGCCGAACCATGGTAGGGCATGAGTTAAATTATTCCTTCATCGAAAAAGATTGTTTAGTAGTGGTGTTTGCCTCACAGAATTTTAGACACTACATGTTAACACACAAAATCAAGCTCATTGCCAAGATCGACCCACTCAAATACTTGCTTTCCAAAGCGATGCTCACAGGAAGGATGGCCAAGTGGGTTATGATCCTATTAGAATACGACATTGAGTACGTGGAACGTAAGGCCATCAAAGGACAAGCTATTGCAAACCAACTGGCAGAAGCACCAATGTACTTAGAGAATCTGCTAATTTCGGAGTTCCCTGATGAATCCATCTTCAACTTGAACATAGTAGACCATTGAAAGTTGTACTTTGATGGCTCCTACACACAACATGAATTGGGAGTCGGGGTCTTTTTCATCAATCCATAAGGAGACTGCATACTAAGATCCTACAAGTTGGAATTTCCATACACAAACAATATTGTAGAATATGAGGCTCTGACCATAGGAATCAGAATAGCAGTGCAGTGGCATATCATGGCTCTCAAGGTTTATGGGGACTCACAACTACTAATCAATCAAGTAATTGATGAATACCAAACTAAGGATGAAAAGCTAAATCCATACAAGAAATTGGTGGAAAGTCTTAAGGAATCCTTCATCAAGATCACATTCGAGCAGATACCCAGAGCAAAAAATAGAGCGATAGATGCCATGGAAACAATTGGATCCCTATTGGATATCCCTCGCAATGTCCCAAAGCATGAATTCTTGGTAGAGCAGCTTCTCGTGCCTACATTCGAGGTACCAGAGTCAGAATTTGTGTGCAAAATCATTGGTCCTGGTGATCCTTGGTATCAAGATATATACACCTACTTGTGAATAGGGGTCCTACCTGCTAACTTAACCTCAAGCCTAAAAGGAACCTTTGTCAAAAAATCTTCTCGTTTTGTCATCCTAGGAGAAACCCTTTACCATAGAAGCATTGAGGGAACCTTGTTATGTTGCCTAAACATTGAAGAAGCATTGACTGCTTTAATTGAGGTACATAATGGCATATGTCATTCACACTCAAGTGGTATGACCTTGGCCAAGAAATTGCTGAGGACGGGGTACTATTGGCGCACTATGGAAAGAGAAGCACATGACTACATCAGAAGGTGTCTACAATGTCAACAACATGGGGACCTCATCCATGCACTAGTTCAAGAGCTTCATCCCATCATTACACCATGGCCCTTTTCATAGTGGGGGCTCGATCTCATTGGAAAAATCACTCCCACCTCATCCAGTGGCCACAAGTTTATCATTACCGCCACTAAGTATTTCACAAAGTGGGTGGAAGCCATACCCATGACATACATCACTAGAAAGCAAATATCTAAGTTTATCCAAAACTATTTAATATGCCACTACAATGTCCCCCAAGCCATTATCTCAAATAATGGGACACCATTCAAAAATCAAGATGTACACGACCTATGCGACAAATTCAAAATCCAACATCGCTTTTCCACTCCATACTATCCCCAAGGCATTGGCCAAGTAGAAGCCACCAATAAAACCATTCTGAAGATCCTCAAGAAAAATAGGCAATGATGCAGGTCATGATTGGAATTTGTAGCTAAATCCCACCCTCTGGGCCTATCAAACCAGCATCCACACACCCATAGGTGCCACCCCATTCTCCCTGATCTACGGATTAGAATCCATATTACCCATCGAGATCGAGCTCCCGTCACAGAGAATATCACTATAGAACCTCATCACGGATGAAGAATACCGAGTATCAAGACTAAATGAGCTAGAGTTGTTGGATGAGTGGCATATGGAGGCCTTAAATCATTTACAAGTCTATCAAAACTAACTCAAGAGGAGTTATAACAAGAAGATCATTAGTCGGACATTCCAAGTTGGAGAACTAGTGTTGAAGGAGAACCAAAAGAACGTCCCAAATCCAAATGGCAAAGGAAAATTTGAACCCAACTGGTTGGGACCATTCATCATCACAACAAGCTATAAGTCAGAGGCATATCAGTTATGAACACCCGAAGGGGAACCTCTGCAGGAGCCCATGAACAACTCCCATCTTAAAAAGTTCTATGCTTTATCTTCCAAGGTATAAAACAAAAAAATCAAAAAATTTCTTGAAAAAATGGTCACCCTGATGAAAACCTGGCCAACAAGCGTCTTGGTGACAACAAAAAAATCCAAAAAATAAAAAATTCAAAAAAAATCAGAAAAAGGATAAAAAATAGTAAAGAGAAAAATCGTCCTCTAGTGAAAACCACTTCGGTGGCACTTTGGGCAGGTACCTTGCTAAAAACCTGACAAACAGGCTCCTTGTGTAAATAAGCACTTTCCATCAACCAGGATCTTCGCGACTCATTCTACATCATCCATCCATTACACTTGCATCACCCATCACATTCCATATCCCCATCCATCACTTATCTGCATCCGCATCACTTGGTCCTGTGTTTGTGTCATGATCCATCTTAGTACTACTCGACCCATTCTTAAGGTCAGTTTGTCTTGCCTTTATCTGAGTAGTATATGGCATCATGTTGGGGGCATGATCTCATCAAATCAAATTCGTGTATGTTCTTGAAATCCCAAAATCAAAAAATTCAAAAAATCATAAAATCAGAAAATCCAAAAACATCATAAAAACAAAAAATCCAAAAAATCATAAAATCAAAAAATCCAAAAACATCATAAAATTATAAATCAGCTTATTCAAACATATCAAGTAAACGAGGTAAAAGAAGTTAATTCGAGAAAAGTCAAAAAGCAGAGTTGTCTTGTCAGACTATGGGTCTATGAACATACGAGCGTAGGCAAGGTTGATGTTGATCATCCCCAAGGTACTTAGATTGATCCTTTAGGAGTCCATCATAATAAAGCGTAATGTTATCCGCGGAATCTGGCGGTATTTCGTTCCCACGGATAACTGCCCTCGAGAAACTTGTAGTTTCCTGGGATTAAGTGAAGTTCAGAATGCGCTTTATATAGGATGATTTTCAACCACCTCTGAAATCGTTCCCAAGTCTCGAATAGTCGAATTCGAGCATTCCCCCGCTATTTAAACACCGCCAAAGACCTTGACGAGATCTTTCAGCGGCGTTTGCCGATGATAGTACTTTGCAAATTAGGAAGATCATTAGCCAGCGAAAAGTCGCGTCTAGAAATTTAAAAATTATTCAAGTGCCGGACGTAAAGCGGCTAAAATTTAAGCCCCATGCGATGAATTTCCAAAATGTAAAGTGGCTAAATTTTAGCGCCATTACATTTTCTTTCGACACTTAACTTTTTTTATGCCTCTGGCACGTTTCTTCACGTTTTCGCGTTTTTCGTCAATCGTGCCACTTTCCGTGCCTAGATTTATTGCACGACTTGAGTTAGGTTTTTAATTTTCATTTGCAATTAAGTGAATGAATTCGCCACTTTTGTTGTTTATATTTTATTTCTTTTGTCTCTCTCTTGCTGGGCGAATTACACTTAAACTGCAAATTCACGTTTTGAGGATTTTCGCCATTCACCTCTTCAATAAGATTCGCGTTTTGCCCTGGTAAGGTTTTCCATTTAGCTTCGTCTTTTCATTTGTATATGTGCTCTTTTTCATTCGCGTTTTTGTTTCTTACATTCACGTCTTTCATTTCATTCGCGTTTTTGTTTCTTACCATTCACACTCTTCTCTTTTCTAAACCCACGCTTTCTCTCCCTTCGCGTTTTCCTCTCCATGTTTGCCATTCATCGTTTGCTTTCATTGCACGAATATTGGCAAGCCTTTGCTAACCCTACGCATTCTTTTCTTTGTTTTCCCAAACGCGTAGTGTTCTCCATTCGTGCTTTTCTTTCCAACATTCATCCCTCTTTTTCATACGCGTTTCTTTCCCCATTCTCCTCTATATGCAATATCCATTGAGAACTTCTATCTACCCGCCATGCTTGTGTTGAGGTATCTTTGTCAAAAGTTCTTCATTCGTTTTGGTAAACATTTGGAAAGATTCGCCATTGTGAAAAAGAATTCCTTTGACCTTTGAATGAAAATGTAATAGGATGGAGATGATTTCGAAAGCTTTCAAAGTTAACCAAACATTGCCTTTGCTAAAGCTCAAGCGCCTTCGCCATTCCTCACTGCATCTACATTTTCAAAAATTGCCAAAATTGCAAAAGCGCTGAAATTAAGTGCCATGACATTTCAAACATGCCAAAAATTGCCTAACACTGGAAAAGTGTAAGGGCGCTAAAATTTAGCGCCCTTACACCAAAAGCAATTTTCTCAGAATGTAAGTGCGCTGAATTTTAGCGCCCTTACACTTTTTTCTGACTTTTTCCAATTTCTTCCAAATGAACTTCATTTTTGACCAGTGCACTCCAGAGCTTCATTTTTTTGCATTCGTGCATCGTTTTGCGTGCCTCGCCATCCGCTCCATGCTTTTCCACCCTCATGCTCATTTCACGCTTTCCTATGTTCCCTAACAAATGATGTTTGTTCTGGCTAGACGGATTGCAGTCTACTCTCAGAGATCGTCAAGTCAAGAGTGCTCAGTGTTCCAGTTTCTTTTGATGACTGCTACGAAGCCTCCTTCTTCTTTGAAAGCAAAAAGCAAGATGAAGTACAAATATCAAGGCGTCTATCCGCCAACTATGGTGCTTTCGAAAGTTGAAGAAATAAAGGATACAGAAGTTGGCCATCAAGACTTGGTTGACTTCGCAAAGTTGACAGAGACGAAGCCTCTCCCTGATTCAATGAGGGCAATCGTACACAACAATCTCCACTTGGTGGCGATGTTCCCCACAGCTGCGCACAATACTGAGTTTGTTCTTCAAATTGCGTCTCATTACATCCGAGAAAGCAGAAGTGTGATCGACTCTTCCGGGCATGAGATTCTGAGACTCGACCCCGATTTCTTTGACATTGTCTTCAAGGTTCCTCACATGGACAAATATATTGACATTTCTATATCAAAAGCACAGGAGATCTTTGATGTTGATCCCAATAAAGCCAAACAGTTGATAAATACTCAATGGCTCAAGAAGCCTAGATCGTCTATTTCTAGATGGCCGAAAGGACTCCTGAGAAGTGACTTCAAAGATGACGTCAAGGATATGATCACGTTTCTAAGCAGAGTGAAGGGTTTTCCAGAATCATCCACCTTTCACAATTGGATGTATGAGTACATCAGGATCATAAGGAGGCAGAAGGTGCATATTGACTGGGGTAAACAAATCAGTGATGAGATGCACGAGCAGTTGATTAATGCTCCTTCTACAGTGAAGTTCTACATGACTTCTTACCTGGTGTACGCAGCAGTTGTGATGAGACAATTCCCAGGTCTATCTACAAAGGGGAATCGAATGATGAATTGCACGTATGCGAGATATTTCTATCGGTTAGACTAAGGAGAGCTTTCATCATTTGAACCAGTCGCGATACTTTCTTCATGCCACTCTGTAGCTTTGATCGACCTTGGAAAGAAGAAAAGTGTCGATGGGAATATAAGGTGGTAAATAGAAGTTGGATGCTCTTTTCTCCAATTTTAGCGTTTACTTGCTTGAGAATGGGATTGTTACGCCGGTTGTGTCCCTACATGCTACCATTATCGCCGGATAAGTGGGTTCTCATCAAACATCACGGGCCGGTGATGCTCGATGAAGAAAGAATGAAGAAGCAACCACAAGCGTGGATTCAAGTTCCGCCGACCATCGGCGGATATACTATCAAAGCGCACAAAAGCTAAATTAAATCTATCTTTGAGATGCGGATCCGCGACCATCAAAACCCTCTGAGTATAAGGTTTGATTTTGACTACCAAGATGCCGAGGAAAAGTTGCAAAGAGGGTCGCAACTTACGAGTTACCATTTGAAGACATCACGGTGGGTTGCGAGGAGATGAAAGAAGCCATTACGCCAAGAGAATGGACTATTATGGGTCCAGCCAGTTCAACCAAATACGGGAATCTTGGTATCAGCGACCTACCGAGAGGATTTTGAGGATCGGTGTTGATATCGCAAGCGGCTGTCTATGATGAGCAAGGCATCGCTAAGAGGTCGTTGCCTGCAATACAGTGGTCTAGGAAAGAGGTCACCAGCATGAGAGAAAGGTTGAGACCAATCTTAGCCAACACAGAAGAATGGTTACACAAACATGGTCATACAATGAAAAGTTTCAGGACAGACTCAGAAGGAGAAGAGTCTGAGGCAGAAGCACGCCAACAGCAAGAACTCCGCGACAAAAACAAATCAACGGCCGTTCCCACTTCTTCACGAAGAGGTCCAAGGATCAAGTTCACTGTTGGCAAGAAAGATACCCATGCTGTCCAAGAGACAGAGAAGCCGAAATCCCATCCATCTCGTTCAAAGGGTAAAAAGCCCATTCTAGAGGAGGTAGATTCCGATGAAGAAAATACTTCAGCGTTGAAATCGAAGATGAAGGTCGATTAGAAGCAAACTCGTGCGAAGAGGTTTACGAAAGCGGGCAGAATGCAGTGAAGATTGAAGAAGGATCGAGAAGGTGACTTGAAGGTGAGCGAGTCCAGGAGAGACAGAGGGTGATCAACAGGAACCCGAGCATGATGAAGAAATAACTACTTCTCCTCACGAGAACGTAGTTGAGGAAATCCACAGAACATCATCGCCCGTGATTTCAAACGTTCCTTATACCCCTTTTGAGTCAAGAACTCCTCCACCTCCTGTTCCCTCGTCACCTATTCCTACCACAAGCATTCCTGCAGCCGAGATATCACCTATCCTGCTTGGCATCAACAACTTGATCCTCGCCAGTGTATGAAACATCCATCTGATTTGATCTTGTCAAACCCACCATCTTCCATTCCTGGCATAGCCCGTAGCGTGTAGTATCCGCCGAGGAATGAATTCAATGCGTTTCCATGAATGGAGTCAATGCGTGATTAGAGCTCAATGTGTATCAACTACCGCGGCCCGATGATGACAAACACTTCTCCAATTGTCACGATACCAATGGTGAGTTCAGATGTGACAATAACTTCAAAGGTGGCAATGGCGACTAACTTGACAGTAAATCCAGAAGTTCACACTTATTTTCTTCCTCCTTGGCTAATATCTCAAGTGTCGAAGCGTAAAAAGAAAATGATTTCTCTAGAGGAGCTCGACCTTGAAGAGATAGTTCTTCCAAAGGCCAAAGGGAAGAAGAAGGAAAAAGTATACTTGAGGATGAATGTTGATAGTCGGCCCACAAGTATGCTGAAATTGGCATACCACCAAATCAAGAAGGTGATGTCGATATGGAGGACTACACAGTGACAAAGGTTCAACTTGGCAAGGTTACCAACGAAAGTGCAAAAGCCGATGCGCAAGTCACTTTGGATATCTTGGCAGGAAGGCTGGACAAAGTTGAGCAATCTCGTAACATGTACAAACAAAGGGCAAAGCATTATGCCACTATTGTAAAGAGACTTTCCGGTTCTCCAAGTAATGCACAACCGCTGACAGTGGTAAGTATTGAAGACCCAGCTGTCAAGAAAGCTGAGAAATTCGCCTCCAAAGGTAGGGTGTTGTATGACTTTGTTGAAAAGATCATCGAACACGGATCTTAGATAATTTTAAGGTACGCGGATGAGAAGAAAACCACCATGTTGGCCAAGCTCACCCGCAGGCTTGATAAGGCGTACTTTCGAGGGTCGCGGAGACATGGAAAAATGCACATTGTCATGGTCGAGAATAAAACCAGGTGGCTTCGATAAAATTGGTGGAGGTTGGGGTAATTCAGACAAAGAAAAGTTTGTAGGGTAAGAGAATCAGCGGAAACACGGAAGTTCGGTGGTTCAATCTCTCGTGAATATTCCTTGAAGTACGAGGAAGATGTCGACGGGCATCGCAACATTCTTGACAAAAGAATCAGAGAGTTGCCTGGTCAACTTCTTGAGGACAATCGTATCTTCCTACCGGCCGCAGAAATATCCCTGATCTTCAAGGAAGCCATCACGAATTTGATCGACAGTTCAGACTTCTCAGAAGCTTCGTTGAACATCATTTGTGATCCTGAGGCTCACGATGGACAACTGAAGAGCGCATCTTAGCGGGTGCAGGTTCACTCATGCATATGAGATCGATCCACTGAGAATTCACACCATTGTGGATTACACGTTAGTCCGGATGAAGTTGATGCGGGGCGAGGAAATTTGAAGACTTACACTTTTGATGCAAAGGCGTGTGGCTATTCTCCAGTGTTAGACATTTCCGGTGCATCCCTTTATGCATCTTGTAAATATTTCTTGACATTTTTGAATGTCATTTTGTAAATTGTAATTACACCAAGTCCAAAGATGTAATATTTTCAAAAAAAATTACACTTTGACTTTGGTCAAAGTTAGGTGAGATTTCCTAAAATCGCTCACCTAACTTTCCTTAATTTTCTCAATCTCTTTCCTAATTTTGCTCGTCCCTCTTTCTATATAATGTGAGGGATTTTCATTGTAAATTATCTTTTAGCCTTTTGCAACGAAGTGCTGCCCTTTTGTAAGCAAATTTGTGAAACTTTGCGTTCATGCTTTGTGAATGAGATTCGATCAATAAAGAAAAGGATTGCAAGCCAAACTTTGCGTTGGATTCGATACTTTTGTGAGTTGATCCGATTTGGTAGTGATTAGTTCGAGGAATCTGAAAGACTCTAAGTGGTTGATGTAAACTTTGTGTTACATCTATTATTTAGATGCATTGTTATTTTGTTTATCATTGGTTGAGTGATCTATAAGACTTTGCGCTTATAATCATTCATACTCTTGCATATTCTTGTTGGATAATCTATAAGACTTTGTGCTTATAATTATTCATACTCTTGGATACTTTGTCGAAGGATCTACAAGACTTTGTGCTTGTAATCGTTCGTGCTATTAACACTTTTGTTGGATGATCTACAAGACTTTGTGCTTGTAATTGTTCATGCTATTTTGAAGAATTGTTGCGTCTAAGAAGACTTTGTGCTTCTAACGTAGCAAACGTACGTTTATGTAGATCCAACATTGATAAAGCTACGGAACGACTTTGTGCCTTCATAGCTTCCCTTTTTAATTTATTTGTTTGTTGTTAATTACTTCTGGTATCTCTATGCTTCGCTTTGACGAGATAGAGATATTGGTATTACTGCTAGTTGTTCATTTCAAGTTATCAAGAATTCGGAACTTCCAACACGTGAAGCATTGTAAACATCTTCTCTGAAAAAAGAGAGAAGGATGAATGTAACACACCCCCCCACTCCGTGAATTTCGTGTACATTGTGTAATTACTTTTGTGATTTACTATTGTTTCTCTTAGTAGTAAGAAGGGCGCCTCCCCTTTCCGAGAGGAGAGATTCATATCTCACATAGCTGTGGCTGAAGTTCAAGTTGTGTAATCTGTCGAAAGTTGATTACATAATTTTCACCCAACACAATCCATTTGCTCATTTCTCATAAAATAATTGAGTCTTTTCAGTCAACCTATGTGGTCTTTCGTGTATAATGTAGGCAAGGCTAATCTGGTTGATCAGCCCTCGAGGCCCCTAGGATAGGTCTTTAGGTTAGTCTCTTGGTCAAAATCTCAGAAAACTCCAAAACATTTGAAAATAAAAAATCAAAACATTTATAAAATTTTGAAAATACCAAAATCAACCTCAAAACATTTCAAAAATATAAAAAAAAAATCCAAATATTTGAAAAATTCATTTGTCCCATCTCTCTTTCACCTGCAATAAACATCACTCACAATAAAAAAAATTATCATCCTCAACCTTTGGTAAAACAATCAAAAACAAATCTAGCAGGTTAAGAGTAAAAACTCAAATGTCAAAGTCTCAAGTCTAGGTCAGTAAGTAAACAAGTTGATCAACTCTTTGTATTGATAACTTATCATCCAATCAAACTCAAATCATCATCTAACAACATCATTTCCTAGGATGTATCCTTCCTTCAATGGGAATTACTTATCAGAAAGAACATTTTCGATCAATGAAACAACGTGCTGCCATCCACTAACATGTCCTAGGATGTATCCTTCCTACAATGGGCATTATCTATTGGAAATCATTTCGGTTCTTATCCTTAAAACCACATTTCCTTTTGGTTAGTTGTATTGAAGAACATTAGCTTGTTTTTTTACTTTATCTTTGTCTTTTGACTTATCTCTTTGCACTCATTTCGATGACCTCTCGATGATGTCCAAGCAAAAGGATTTAGAGAGATAGGAATGGGGCAATGATCATTATCTTTTCATCTGTTGTGCTTGTTGGATATTCTTGTAATATAACCTTGATCATACATGTTTTGTTTGGGTGTAGGGAGGATGTTTTGGGTATCTTGTTGACCACATAGGAAGGCTTGCCTTATGTTTTGGTCTGAGATGTTTAGAATATCTAAACTACATTTTAAATAAGGTTTTGTATGTCAGGTGTGAACATGAGAACTCCTATTTTATTGTCAAGTCAAAGTCCATCACACTAGGTGCAATGCCATCCTGGTTCTTTATACCTTGATGCATCATTCCTATGTGTGTTATCAAACATAAGGTAAGTAGCCCTTTTAAAGTCCCAATTCCTGATAAGCAAATCAACCATCTCTCATCGTCATCTCTAATAAAGTTGGCTTGTTGAATCCTCTTATCATCATCTCATTTCTTCTTTTCCACGCTAACATCATGCCATTTCAGTTAATCATCATCACCAGTGCATCCATCCTACATCCACAAACCATCAACATTGTAAGGAAAACTAAGGTGAGGAACAAATCTCCTAACGTCAAAACCTTAGGGAAGAATACATAGATACATTTTAAATTTTACAATTATAGTCCAATTAAGATGCACTTGAAAGAGATAACAAAAACAAAGAATTAAACATACACATATGAACACCAGATATACGTGGGAAAACCCTTATGGGAGAAAAACCCACCACACCAAGAAAAACCCCTTTGTATTACAGTAATGAAATTACATATAGAGTATGGGCTTGACTCTCTAATGTCAAATTACAATAGCTTTCACAATGATCAACCTTGATATAGAATATTCAAGTCATAGTCTTCTTAGAATCGAATTCACACTGACCATACACCGAACTGTTCATCTGTCCATTCAACTGAACATCGAACCGAACAACATCTGCAACTTCAGCATATATCCATGTCGCCCTTGTCTGTCGAACTTCCTTCTAGTAACGGCCACAACAGTCCAACTGCTAGCGGTTCCCATTCGACTTTCCTAATTGGTCAAATACAAGCCACATAGGATAGTCTTCACTCGGTCAAAGGTGTTCACCCTGTGTTGGCATGTCGGTGAGACAATAACTGTGTCTCCTCGATGCCACGAAGTCAGCATTCGATATTGCCAAGAGTCCATACTATCGGCAAGATGTTACACCGAGTCCAGAGAGCTATCGCTAAGACTTCGCCATGTCGCCAAGACTTCATATCGATGATCATCACTTGTATCACTATTGCCAAGACCTATCGCTTTCACTAAGAGATCATACCGAGCCTTTATGTTATACCAAAACATTCAATAGTTGGCAAGACTTATCACTTTCGGTGAGACATCTTACCAAAGCTCCAAAGTCACATAGGCAATAGAATTTCCATCGACGAGACTATCGTCTTTTGCCAAGACATCACACTGAGCTCTTTATGTTATTCTGAAGTGATCATTAGTCGGCAAGACTTATCGCTATTGCTAGGAGATTATACTGAAGTCTCAAGTCACACCAAGCACCAAAACAGCAGTCGGCAAGACTTCTCTCCATCGCTAAGAGTTCTTACCAAACCCTTAGTGTTACCCCAATGCCTCCAAGATAAAGCTGTCGGTGAGACATCTCACATCATTAAGACTTCATATCGAGCCACCATATGTTACTCCGAGTGTAAACTGTCGGTGAGACTTCCCTTCATCGCTGAGAGTTCATAGCGAAGCCTCCGTGTTACCCTGAAGACTCCAATTGCCATGAGTCTCCCCGACCACCACTTGACACTAACCCGTCGACAAGAGATCAACTTGGGTAGACTGAGATATAAATTGTCATAGCGATCATAATGTCACAGCGACAGATACATTCGGCATGACTGAAGCAAGGTCATAGTGACTTGAATCATTTCAACAAGGTTTCAACTGCTAGTTGGCCAGACACAAAAGATGTCACACTGACTTGGCTCTCTTAGAGGTTTCAGCCTGTGGGATTGAGGCACACATTTCCAACAAACATACTAAACATCATATCATATTGTGTGTATGAAAATATGCTTATTATAAAGGATTCAAAACACATTCAATAAAACATTATATCAAAGAAACTGAAAGAAAATTAAATAAACTCTTTATGGCAGCTTCTTCGAAGTCATTCTATTGCTCTCTATCTCCAGCGTTTCGTTGGTTCATGTTGCTCTCAGATTTAATATGCCAAGCTCAACGAAATGGACTACTAGAGAATGAGACTTAAGCTAAAATGCATACTATGCTAAAATGCAAGATTATGTTATGCTATGATAAAATTATTATTGCCAATATATGAATATTTCTGAAATGCTAAAGATGCAAATGCGTAAGCATAATTGTGTATATCTGTTTGTCTGTGTGTGTTTGTAAGCAATGCTTGGATTTGCACATGTATTTAAAGAGTTTTTGAAAGAATTTGATTGGCTAATATGATTAATGGTTCGGATCAAGCTTGTCGGGATGAACAGTGAGAGATTTTTGAAAGTTGAAAGAGAAATAAAAGGTTTCCTCCTTCACAAATTTTCTCGTTTAGATCTGAAGGAAGGTTGCCATTTGAAGAATGAGTTGAAAATAAATTTCATAATTAAATAAATAAACTCATTTAATTATATGTGAGGATGAATTTAGAAGTTTGCATAATTAAATAAGTAATATTTAATTATGTGTGAGATGAATTTAGAAGGTAATTAAATATTTAAAATATTTAATTATGTGTGAGAGAGGAATTTAGAAGGTAATTAAATATTTAAAATATTTAATTATGTGTGGAGTGAGAAAAGATATTAAATTAAATATTTATGATATTTAATTTAACTATGAGATGAAGCGGGTGTTTGGAGGACTATTCCATTATTTGAATTCAAATATTCAAATTTAGAATAACATGATAATTAATATAAATAAATTATAAAATTTATTTAATTTAATTAAGAGGAATATGGAAGATGGTAATAATTAAATAAGGTTATTTATTTAATTAAGGTAGAAGAATTATAAAAATGAACAATATAAATAAATAATTAAATTTATTTATATGTAGATGACTTTAGAAGATTAATTAAATAATTTATATTTAATTAATTAACAAGCTTGATTATTCCTGACCATTTTTAGACATATACATTTTGCCCCTCTTTGAAGTGATGTGTGAAACGCATTGCTTCAAAGAAAATAATTTTTTTGCCCCTAATATGTTTTTGATGCTAATGCTGATGATGGCCCCTCGGGAGGTAAATCACGGAGGATGACAAAACTGGATTGGATGATGATATTCTGCTAGTGATTCAGTGATTTAGCTCTCGATAATTAGTGTAAAAGATGCTCCTAGTGAAAAATAAAATAAATGTCATCAAGAACCCACCTTAATTGACCCATATAAAGTAAAAGGGGTAAAAGTAGAAGTCATTTTCACCTTTTTTACTACAGTGATTTGGATGCTCTGACAGTGACATAGCAATATGCCGATCCCATTTCACACACATAGATTTGAGCGGGCCCGTCAATTTTAGAGAATAGTCGCGTATGGACCACCGACGAGTCGATGAAACCCTTTATGATTCAAAATTTTGTGATTTTGATCAATTTTTTTATGTTTTTCACGCGGATTTAGGTTTAAAAATGTCATTTTAGTGCATACGACTATCTATTTTAGTGCATTCGAGAAAATTTCCGTAGCGCATATAGGATGTTCTTTAGCGCATATAGGTGCAGGGTAAAGTTTAGGTTTTCTAGCGCATACGAAGTGTAGATTAGCGCTTATAGGGGTGAAGTCCAGCTAGAAAACTTTAGCGCATTTAGGGATTGGTCGCAGCAGAGGGGGGATTAGCGCATTTAGGGTATGAAGTAGTGCATCTGCAGGGTATCTTAACGCATATAGGGTTTTAGCGCTTATAGGGAAAACTTTAGCGCTTTTAGGGTGCAAAAATGCACATACATAGTTTTAGCGCTTTTGAGGTAAACTGTAGTGCTTATGAGTTTCAGCGCATTGGGGGCGCAGATTAGCACATTTGGGAAAATTTTGACAGAATGCAATTGTGATGAAAAATGATGGTCTACATTGCTTCCTTGGTCAATAGATAGAAAAATGTTATCATGCTGCTATGGATAGAAATGATAAAAAATCTGATGATTAACTGATAACTTTGCTTCCCCAAATAGAAAACAAAGAGTAGAATGATTGATGTATTGTCTGATAACTTTGCTTCTCATGAATGAAAAACAAAGAGTAGATTGATTGATTGTTTGATAACTTTGCTTCATATGAAAAAACAAAGAGTAAATGTCTGATAAATTTGCTTTCGATGATAGAAACCAAATAGTAGATGATGGTTTTTTCAAACATATTTGCATTCATGACTAAAGTACAAATGGAAAAAAATGATTTGATTGTTGATAAATTTGCTTTCCTGAAAAAGAAAACAAATAGTAAATGATGATAGGACGTCTGATAAATTTGTTTTCTACGATCAAAAACAAATAGTAGATGATTGATGTGAAAACATATTTGCATTTGTGATTGAAATACAAATAGGATGATGTTTTGATTGTTGATAAATTTGCATTCTTGAGAAAGAAAACAAATAGTAATTGATGGTAGAGTAGCGTGATTTGATACTCAGATAGATAGATGTAGCAGTGATTTGCCTGATATGATTTGATTGTGTGATATGGGTCATTGATATGGGTGACTGATATGGGTCACTTGATATGGGTGACTGATATGGGTCACTTGATAGATAGAGCACATGATATGAGCCATTGGTATGAGTCTAATTAATTGTCCTTGTGATGACCAAAAAAATAGGAGGTTTTCGACAACCTCTAGATTAGAAAGCGTTTCTCAATATGTTGGGATCAAATAGGAGAGTTGACTCCAATAGAGGTACAATGGGTAGGTGACTGTGGGTTGGGATCCCTGTTGACTATCCCGCGAGGGATTTGAGTCAACAGGGGACTGTTGACTGCATTGGCAGAGAGGTGGCATTCCAATCATAACACCTTTCATTTGCCAATTGGTGAGATGACCATGACACCTGAGGATGTGTACAGGATTCTAGGGATTCCTGTGGTAGGTTCCCTTGTGCTTTATGACCACAAGGAGATAGGAGGGATGGAGGCACTGAGGAGGATCTACGGTGATATGGTGATAGCCAGATATTGGGTGTCCTGGGCGGATTTCAGTAGATATCCAGCCTTAGTTGCTGTGTTTTCTGCATTCATTGGAGGTTTCCTTGGACTAGACCATTGGTCGAAGGGATTTTTAGTTGGTTAGGGGAGGATGCTAGAGTGGATGGTGACTCAGCCACAGAGGTATGCCTGGGGGAGTTGCATTTTGGCTCATTTATATCATGATCTGCATCAGGTGGTATACCAAGGATCGGCGAGTTTGGCCAGTGGTGCGACTCTGCTCTAGATCTGGGCCTGGGAGTATATTATGATTACGAGGCCAGAGTGTGCTAGGGCTAGGCCACTAGGCAGGCCATATGTATATGCGTATTCAGTGCACTTGTCTAGCCCAAGCTGGACAAGTTGGAGTACTGGTGGCGCATGCTGGATGATGTGGATTCAGTGATATGGAGGCCGTACATAGATTGTGACCCCTGGGACATGGATCATTTGGAGATGCCCTTTGTCTGCATGCCCCGCTATCTAATAGGGCGGACCCCATATATTATTGAGAGATTTTTGGCCTTGTAGGTTCAGAGGCAGTACAAAAATATGCAGGGGATGCCACAGGGCGTTGCTCACTATGGGCGGCGCAAGGATGATCCTAGATGGGGACGCTATATTACATACTAGGTAGCCTATACAGAGTATTTTGGATTACAGTCTAAGGTATAGGCATATAGGCCAGAGGTGACAGATGCAGGGATGTCAGATGAGTACTTAGTGTACTTCCACACACATCGATTCCCATGATTCACATTTCCAGATGAGCCAGGGCCCATTGCAATAGTACAATAGCCAGGGGTGGAGAGACAAGGGGAGGTGGCGGGCGAAGAGCAGGCGGTGGGTGGAGAGGAGGAGGAGGAGAGCGAAGACGATGAGGAGGGGGACAGGGATGAGGAGGAGGAGGATAGAGATGAGGAGGGAGTTAGAGATGAGGATAGCTCAGATGATGGATATGACAAGGGAGATGATGGAGGGGAGGAGGGGAGGGTAGTGAGGTAGAGATTAGACATCCTAGGCAGTGCTCAGATTATACAGAGGCCTAGATCCAGTGGCAGACCATAGACTGTTATTAGAGTGTCATCCTCTTCATAGCAGGCACAGATAGCCACTCTGTAGGCCCAGGTGTAGACTGTTCAGGGTCAGCTAGGTTAGGCGCAGAGTATGATAACTCAGTTATAGTCATAGTTGACATAGGCACAAGCTCAGGCTCAGGCTCCAACACCGACACAGGTATCTCAGCCTGCCCAAAACCCACAGATAGCCTAGCTGATCATAGAGAGGGATGCATTGAGACGGAGGGCAGTGGAGGCCAAGGGCGTCGCTCAAAGGCTCATGGGCACTATAGAGAGTGCATCCTTGCAGGAGGCGATTATAGAGGGCATGGAGATGGCGAGGGAGGTAGAGTATTACCGTGTTAGATATGAGGAGTTGTGTCCTCCTGAGCACAGAGAGCCATTTCGACGGTCTTGCAGAAGGACCAGGAGCAGGTCGTAGACAGTCACACAGAGCATGGGAGTTACTGGGCCTCAGCGGGATCCAGACGCAGGTACCAGTGGCAGGCCACCTCCTTCCGGACCAGCTCCATCAGGGGCATCGACCAGCTAGTTTGGGATGTCGTGATGTAGAGATATTTCACACATGTAGAGAATTTTTTTGGAGCATGTATATATGATTTTTGATCATATCCTATGTATCTCTCTTTGGACTTTGCAGTTTCATTGGACATTGGACATTTGTATCATTTTTGATGAGTGATGATATGCAATGGCGATGATTTTTGATGATGTGATGTGCATTTATGAGATGATTATGTGATATGCATTTATTTTGATATGTTAAGGATTTTGGTATCCATTTGAATGATTTGATGACTAACATGATATGCAGGATGATTTGATATGATGTGTTTATGATGATGATGAAAAAATGATTGATGATGCATACTAATGATGTCATGCAAGTGGATGACTTATGATGTGAATATGTCATGGGATTTGTGATATGTTTTATGAAAGATGTTGTTTGGTAAATGATATAAAAATGCATGTATGGAATGTTTGTTTTTGGATTTTCAAATGTAAGTCAATAATGATAATATGATGAAAAATGAATGTTGTGTTTATGATGTATGATATGAATGTAATGTGCCAAATGATAAATGAGATGAAATAATGGTATGAAGTGAAATGATTAATAAGATGTATGATAAGATGATAAATGATATGTGATGCAACGTAATGATTTGTAATGATGATGAAAATGCAATGATAAAATGAAATGAAACGGTAATGAAAATGAATGAGAATGAAATGATAAGTGAGAAGTGAAATGATGATATGAAAATGATAGTGATATGATAATGAAAGAAATGATAAGGAATTTTGAATGATATGAAATGATAAGATGAAAATGAAAGTGAAATGAAATGAACGAGAATGAAATGATAAAGGAAATGATAAGTGATAATGAAATGATAAATGATATGATATGGAAAGAATAAAAATGAAATGACAAATGAAATGATAAGAATTGAATTATGAAGATAATAAAATGTTAACGATATGAAATGAATAAAAATGAAAGAATAAATGAAATGATAAGAAATGAAATAATAAATGAAATGATAAGTGATAAAAAGGAAAGTGATATGAAAATGAAATGATGAAGAATTTGAATGATATGAAATGATAATGATAGTGAAATGATGATATGAAAATGATAATGATATGATAAGAACGATAATGAAAATGAAATGATAAACAATTCAAATGATATGAAATGATAAAGGATCCAAATGATGTGTAAATGAATGATAAATGATAAATGATAGGACCTAGATGAAATGCTAATGAATGATAATGAGATAATAAATGAAATGATAGATGACAATGAGATGCTAAATGTTAATGAAATCATAAATGATAATGAAATGATAAGAGATGAGCGATAATGAAATGATAAGTGATAATGAGATGATAAATGATATGAAAATGAAATGACAATAAAAATGAAAGTGATATGATAATGAAATGATAATATGACAATGAAAGTGATATGATATGATAAAGGATAATGAAATGAAATGATAATGAGATGATAAATGATAATGAAATGAAATGAGAATGATAAATGATATGATAATGAAATAAGAATGATAAATGATATGATAATGAAATGATAAATGAAATGATAAGTGATGAGCGATGATGAAATGATAAGTGATAATGAGATGATAAATGATAATGAAAATGATAAAGGATCCTAAATGATATGAAAATGAATGGAAAATAATAGATGATAGGACCTAGATGAAATGATAATGAAGATGAAAGGTGATGATGAAACAAATGTTCGAATTTCCTCCACAAAGAGTCCCAAGAGACATGACAGCCGTTGATGTTCTTGTTAGCCCTTTCTAAAACTCTAATGCAAATCTAGTATGCAGATATATATACACTGATCTAAAATGAAATGCAACTAAATGAAACAAACCATTTGTTGAGCCTTTCGGTAGCTTTCTTGGATCATCATAGAGCGTTAAAAATGTTGGAAGTATGTACAAGCATCATAGGGTAAATTAGCACCAATGATGACCTGAGTACAACTTTCATGATTTTTGATATAGCAAGTAAACACAAACATTGAGGTATAATTGAACCGAGATGACCTAAGCATTTCTTGCATAAACAGACAAAGCTTAACCACTTTCTGATGCAAATGTGGAACTATCCTCAATGATATTGCTTTGTAAATCATGTCTCGCGACATATTTGCTACAGATGGATAATTAACCTCAAGACAAAAAACAAAGAAAAATCATTCTCTTTCCTCGCCACTCTAGTTCAATACATCATCGAGTGTGCTCTAGAGAGATGATATCGAAAAGCAAACAACCATTGTTCAAAATGAATTACTGTTATTCCAAACATTATTCAGATTATAGATCATCCAGATATGAGTCATGATATGGTACGCAGCTAAAAACTATTGTGCTTGGGATCAACAATTGGATAGTTGTTCATGTGATTTGATTGTTTGTTTGCATGATTGAATTTGATGTCATTGTCTAGCTGTTTCAGTAAAACCTGAAAGTTGGTTGCCCCCAGTATGTCAACGTTTGCCCCCAATATTGACACAACTTGCTGAAATGAATATGTACAATAATCAAGCCATGGTAAGACATTATCGTTCTAGGAAAATTATGACAATATGATGCTGGTATGGCCCTAAGATGATGAAAAGATGCATGAAATGAGGGCTGAGAAGCCAAATGTAGAACATGAAATAATAAATGGAGAGCTACAAATAGCGTCTGTTTGCCAGATTTTCACTATTTGTTTTTATTGCATTTTTCTTGTCAATAGACTGCTTGTCGCTAGGTTTTCACCCTATGACAATTTTTTATTTTTTTTGTCTTCACTACCGAGATGCCTATTTGTCAGGTTTTCACCAAGGTAACCATTTCTTCAAGAATTTTTTTGCTATTTTTGTATTTCTTCAGGACTTTTTCTGCTATTGTTGTATTTCTTAAGGACTTTTTTTGTTGTTGTTGTATTTCTTTAGGACTTTTTATGGATGATGATAGCTGACTTAAACATAATATTTCTTCAGGTGCATGCTATTGATGGGTTCATCAAATAGGTCCCCTTCTGGCGTCGATAGCTTGTAGGCTCTTGAACCGTAGACGACGATGACCACATAAGGACCTAGCTAATTTGGTTCAAACTTTCCTTTCTTTTCTCTGTCTTGCTAATTTCATGGATTTTCTTTCAGAACAATATCACCCACCTGAAAGGTACGTGGCTTTACTTTGTGATTATAGCTATGAGACATCATCTGTTGGTATGCTTTCAAATGGTTAGCTACTCTTTGTCTCTTTTCATCTAGGAGTTCTAGTTCTTGTAGTCGGGAAACTCTGTAGTCATCATTTGTTGTGAGACCCTTTAGTGAGACTCTAAGTGAGGGAATCTCAACTTCTAGAGGAATTATAGCCTTAGCTCCATAGACAAGAGCATATGGCGTTGCTCCTGTTGGCATGAGGACACTAGTTCTGTAGGCCCATAAGGCGGGATTGAGTTGAACATGCCAATCTTTCCCTGAATCATTCATAGTCTTCTTCAAAATTTTCAATATTGTTTTATTTGAGGCCTCTGCTTGGCCATTCCCTTGTGGATAGTAAGGTGTTGAATATCTATGCTGAATGTGAAATCTCTCACAAAGTTCATCAACATCCTAATTTTTGAAAGGTCGTCCATTATCTGTAATAATGGAGTTGGGAATGCCATACTGACAAATAATATAGTTGAGCATAAACAATGATATTTGTTTGTCAGTAACTTTATTAAGAGGTACTACCTCAATCCACTTGGTAAAGTACTCTGTAGTTGTGATGATGAACTTATGCTCGTTCGATGATGAGGGATGAATCTTGCATACTAGATCTAACCCCCATTGGGAGAATGGCCAGGTTAGCATAAATGGTTGAAGTTCTTGTGCAGGAGCATGAATGAGATTCCCATGAATCTGGGATTTTGAGCATGTTTTTACAAAAGTGAATGATTCCCTCTCCATTGTCGGCCAGTAGTAACACATTCTAATCAATTTTTTGGATAAGGTTAGTCCACTCGAATGAGTACCACAAATGCCACCGTGAACTTCTTGTAAAGCTTTATCATATTCATCACGTTCAAGACATTGAAGTAAAGTACCATCAAGACCACGATGATAAAGGGTGTCGACGATAAGAGTGTAGCGAGAGGATTGGCGAATAAAATTTTGCTTTTGGTTACGGGATAAATCAGGTGGTAAGATGTCATCTTTTAGGTAGGTATAAATCTTGCCATACCAAGGTAAATTGGATCCCACCAAGTGGCAAATGATTTGGCTTTCAGGTGTGTCATAGGCAGGTGCAAATGATTGTTCCACTAGAAATTCATAGCGAGCCTAATTTTTTGGGAGTTCTAACAATGACGCAATCGTAGCCATGGCATCGGCTGCCTTGTTATCAAGTCTTGAAATTTGTGTGAATTTGATGTTCACAAAGTACTTCTTGAAGTCATCAACCATCTTTTTATATGTCCCAATAGTTTGTCATCTTTGGTTTGATAATCATCATTGATCTGATTAATGACTAACTGTGAGTCGCCATATACTTGTAATTTTGTAATCCTCCATTCCAATGCTATTTTGAGTCCAGTGATTAATGCTTCATATTCGGCTATGTTGTTAGTGCACGGAAATATCAGCCTATATGATCGAGGAATGGAGTGTCCTTGGGGGGTGACGAAGAGTATGCCTGCCCCCAATCCATGTTGAGTAAAAGAACCATCGAAATATAATGACCATGGTTGTTTGGATTCTGCAGTAAAGACATCAACATCTGGAAATTCAATGTGTAGGGGATGATCTGCTTGCAGTGGTGCTTCAACTAGTTGATCAACAATAGCTTGTCTTTTGATTGCCTTACAATCAATATAATGGATATCAAACTCATTTAGAATCATTACCCATTTTCTAACCTTCCTGTCAATGATGCTTTGCTTAACAGATACTTGAGTGGATCAATCTTTGAGACAAGATTGATTGTATGAGTTAACATGTAATGTCAAAATTTATGTGAAGCAAAGACTACTGCCAGACAATCCTTCTTGATGGTAGTGTAGTTGAGCTCATGGCTTGTTAGTGTTATGCTAATATAATAAATTGTGTGTTCCTTCCCTATATGGTCTTCTTGCACGAGCAATGCCCCCAAAGATGTCTCTGTTGTGGCGATAAACAAGATCAATGGTTTGTCTAGATTTGGTGGTACTAGAACTGGTGGAGTCATTAAGTACTGTTTGATTTTTTGAAAAGCCAATTCACACTTGTCATCCCACTTGAAAGGAACATTCTTATGTAGTAGATGTGTGAAAGGGAGGCTTTTGTCGGCCAATTGTGCAATGAACTTTCGTATAGATTGAAGTCGTCCCTACAATGATCTCAATTGACTAATGTTCCTTGGGGGAGGAATTTCCATGATCACCTGTACTTTGGCCGGATCCACTTCAATTCCTTTTCCTGATACTATGTATCCTAAGAGTTTTCCAGATGTGGCTCCAAAAGCACATTTCTTGGGATTAAGGTGAACTTTGAATTTCTCCAGTCTTGCAAATATTTTGGACAATATTTCCAGATGTCCTTCTTTGGTATATGACTTTTCCAATATGTCATCTACATAATCTTCCATGAATGTGTGCATCATGTCATGAAAGATCATAGTCATGGCTCTTTGGTAAGTAGCCCCAGCATTCTTTAGACCGAAAGGCATGACGTTCCAACAGTAAGTTCCCCATGGACATGTGAAAGCTGTTTTCTCCTGGTCTTCGGGTGCAATCTTGATTTGGTTGTAACCAGAAAAACCATCCATTAATGAATACATGGCATGGCCAGCTATCAGATCAACTATAGTGTCAATGTTTGGAAGTGGGAAGTCATCCTTAGGACATGCTTTATTAAGATCCCTGATATCTGTGCACACTCTGACACTTTTATTTGGCTTGGATACAGGAACAATGTTAGAGATCCATTTTGCATAGTCGATTGATCTTATGAAGCCCACATTAAGGAGTTTTCTCAATTCTTCCTTAACCAATAATGCAACATGGGGGTGCATCCTTCTGAGTTTTTGTTTCATAGGCTTAACTCCTGATTTGATAGACAAGTGATGCATGATAAGATCAGGATCAAGCCCTGGCATGTCCACATAAGACTAAGCGAAGTTGACTTGATTTGCTCTTATAAATTCCATGAAATTTGGTATTTCTTTCTCTGTCATTGATGCAGCTAACTGTAAAATCCTTGGTTTGTCTGAGGTTTCAAGATTGAAAGCATTTGTAGGCTCAATCAAAATAGGTGATCGCTCATGGTAGTGCTCCAGGAGAGTGTCAAGATTCCCATCATCTAGTGCCTTAAAAAAGTCTTCACCATCCGATACGCTCTTTATTTTATCTTTTGTTTGATCTAACACTGCCAGATTCTGGTTTTCACCATTAGATATTTCTTTTTTATTTTTATTTTTGCAGCTAGGAGAATTGACACTCTCCTAATCAAAGACTCTATGCCGAGAATCGCTGGTGGAACAATCATTTGTGTCATTTGCGGAAAGGAAGTTGACGATAGATTCATTGCTTGGAAACGTAGGTATATCGATAGGTTCAAATGAATCCCAATCAATGAGATCAAGATGGATCAAAGATAGCGGGTCATTGGGTTGCGTGAAATCGGCTATGGTTATGGTCATAATAGAGTTGACTGTAGGATTCGAGGTATGAGGTGGATCAATGATGATACTGTTCTCATGATAGTCTTGTTCGTTTAAATCTGACTTAGTATCACTAGAATCATAATCATCTTGTAGTTCAGATTCTCGTGTTTGGGTCCTTGAACCTTCACCTTCGATTAGAGTTGGGGTATACTAGTGTAATACATCAACCTCTTTGTCCCTCCATAACTCATCATTGTAAATGGTGTCCCATTCATATTCAACAGAGTCTGTGTCAGAGTGATTATCCACGTAATTCTAAATTGCTGCCAAACATGCTTCTCTTAAATCTGAACCTTCTTGCAATGTGAATGTAGTACCATGCAGTTGTTTGGATGTTCCTTCTTTTGAGTTAGCATCATAGCCTAATCCAGTTTTCTCTTTTGTAGCAAGTCCTCAAAGGTGAATAGGCTCAACTACTCCTTTTCTTTTTTCGATAGGACCCTTATCATAGCCCATCTTCTGCATGATTGAATATCCTTTTCCATATATATCTATTGGTAATTTGACATTAAAAACTGCTTCGTCTTCATCTTTATAGAGCTAGTTTAGAATTTCTCTATCCTCAGGATCTTCCATGGGGAATTTTTCTTTGATGAATCATCCATTAAACTTTGTGCTTGGCTTTGTCGGTGGTGGCGTTGATGTTGATGCTGCTGATATTTGATGTTGTGTGATAGAAGGTTGTCCATGTGACTGAGGTGATGTAGGTAAATGGAAAGACATAGAGAGTACTCCCCGACTCCATGGTCCTTAAATTTCAATTTCTTGTCAAAACTATTGGTTAACTGACTGATTTGTGTATCAATCTTGAGAGAAGTACTAGCATGAGCTTCTCGCTTGTTAGGAACCAAAGTATCTTGAATAGCTTTGATGTTGGCACAAGTTTGGACATTTGATTTATCAGCTGGTATCGTGATTTCCTGCCCATCATAAGGAAACTTAAGACATTGATGATATGTGGATGGGACAACTTGCATTTCGTGGATCCAAGGATGACCCAACAAGATGTTGTATGCAAGATCATAGTCTAATACTTGACAGAAAGTATTTTTGATAACAGGTCCCACTCTAATTGGTAGCGTGATTAAACCCTTGGATGCTCTTTCCTCATCATCATAGGATTTAATAGTAATCTTTCTTCTAGGATCAATGGAGTCCTCAGAAAATCCTAAAGCCTTAACCAACTTCATGGTACATATGTTCAAACCAACACCTTCATCTATTAGAACTCATTTGACACGAAACTTGTGAACCATGACCTCTAAGTATAATGATGAATTATGGGGATGAGTTATGGAAGCATCATATTTTTTAGAGAATGAAAGGCATGTGGGTGAGGAAAAGTGTCCTACCATGGCTTGAAATTGATCCACATCCAGATCAGTGGATACATTTGTTTCAACAAGGGCCTTTTCCAGAATTTCCTTGTGTGCTGGGAAAATTTTCAAGAGTTCTAAGATGGAAATCTGAGCAGAAGTTTTTTGAAGTTGATTAACTAAGTCATATTGATGTTGAGGTGGAGGCCTAGTGGATTTTGAAGAGGCACCCTTTAAGACAAATTTTTCTTGTGCCCTGGTCATTGCATTGACCTCCATATATTCCATTTTTTCTTTGACTTTTATAACATTGACCTACTCGTCGTCAGTGTAGATATGATTAATTATTAGATCATCAATATGATTCACACTTTTTCCTGAAGACTCACCTTTTTGATAGTTGGGCAAAGGGTTGAAAAATGCTTGGTGGTCTTCATTTGATTGTTGATGTCCTTCTATTGTGCCATTTTCAACTAAGTCTTGAATGGTATTCTTCAAGGCTTGACAATTATTTGTGCGATGACCTTTGCACCGATGATAGTCACAATAGTATGCCTCATTCCATGATGGGGGCTTCACACTAGGTTTGTAGTTTCATTGAGGTGGCAAGGTAATGACATTTTTAGCCATCAACTCTTTGAATGCAGATTCCAAAGATTGACCCAGTGGAGTGTAAGTTCTACTAGAGAAGAATGAAAATCGTTGTGGATTTGTATTCAAGGTATTCCCTAAAGAGTTGTTATTGTGATTGTTTCCTCAGAATCCTTTATTGTTTGCAGTCCCTTGATTAGGAGTAGGATGTTGATTCACATTGTTCCTCGAAGGAGGAGGATTGTTTCCTTGATTTGTGACCAAGTTGACATTGTTATGATTGCTGTTGCGAGGAATACTTGGGGTACTGAGAACAAATGGCTTAGTCGAGACATGATTTGCATCCACAACACCATCATTCACCACGTTCTTGTTGCAAGTCCAAAATTTAGACTTGTCCTGATTGTTATGATGATTGAATGAGCTAGGATTATCCTTGTCAAGTTTTATTATTCCTCTTTTGACCAAAGCACTTTCAATGGTTATAACATCTTCAATTAATTTCTCAAAAGAGGGAGGACAATGTAAATTCAAACGATAGCTCATTTTTCAATTCAAGCTGTTAATGAAGGTGACCATCTTTTCCTTTTCAGGAATAGGACGAGGATATCTAGTGAACATTCTTCTCCATCTTTGAAGAATTGTAATAAGAGGTTCACTAGGTTTTTGTGCAACTTTGCAGAGATCTATCATAGTGATTTGGTGTTGGAGGTTGTAGGAATATTGTAATATGAACAAATTGATTAATTCCTCAAATGTTTTGACAGGAGGTGTGATTTTTGATAGCCATTCCATAGAGTGACCTCCAAGACTCCTAGGAAACAAACGCATCAAGTAAGTGTCCTCATGAGAAAACTCTAAAGTCATGTTTCAGAAGTCTCTAACATGATCGATTGGATTCGATTTCCCATTATAACGATCAAATTTTGGAATTTCAGAATGTTTAGGAAATGAAATCATGTTGAGATTTCAATCGAAAGGATAAGGAAAAATGTCCTCAAGAGTATATTTATTTGTTGTGGTTCCCCCTTGTAGCTCTTTTATTTGTCCTTGAAGTGCCTTGATTTGTTGAGTCAAAGTACTAAGATCAGATAGGGTTGTTTCTTCAAGTTTGTTCTTCAAATTCTCGGTATCAAAGTCATGAGGTAATTTAGCTCCTTGGTCAGCTAGATAGAGGAAATATTTTTCTTTATTGTGTTGCAAGATCTTTTCTATGGCTTTGTGAAATTTGGGATCTTGCTCAGCCTCTCTAAGACATTCTTCATCTCACTCATCATCACTATTTATATGGGTTTTTCTCATGTCTTTGTAGTTGTGGAATGGATTTTCTTCTCTGTTATCCATGTTGTTGTTGAAACGCGGATTAAGACTTATACTGTAAAGAGGATTAATGCTTTCACCTTCTTCTTGAGTGTTTTGGGTATGACCTTCTTGTTGAATTTCGTCCTTCAATTTATTGTATTGAGATCTTGTAGAGATAGGCATATGATTTTGAAAATTTCTTCTAAACTTAGATAACAGTTCTGATAAGTGTGATAATGATGATATCTTGATCTGATAAGATGGAAATCTTATGATATGATCAAAGATGTTCCTAATTTTTGATTTTGGCTTCCAATGATGAAGGACGTTAGAATCCTGCTGGGGAAGTTGAATCAATAATTAGAAATTTGTTTGAAAAGTGCACTCTTAAAGATTTGATCTTTGTTTTCGAAGAAAGATTTTAAAATCACTAAAGGATTTGACTGGGATGGGATGGATATTCAATAGAAGGTTGTGGTATATTATCAAACTCAAGAGGTTGGTTAAGATTATGTCATTGAGATAGAGCTAATCTTTAATAATAAGTTTGAGAATCCAAAGGCTCTACAGCGTACTCGTCAGTGAATCCCCTAACAAAGTCTTGGTATCTATGAAGAAATCCCCGGTAATGAAGTAAGACATGTCAAATTTTGTACAAAATTTTTCTTCTTTGTAATTTTTTCTTGTACCCTAATTGTTTCTTGGGTTTCCTTATCCTAGTGGAAATTGATTTCTTGCCAAATTTTGTTGATTTCCACTTTCTAAGCATGAGAGAAATATCAGAATGTTTTTGGACCAAAGATGTCAGAAAGTCAGGTGTGTGAATGATTTCAGTTTGTTGTTTTTCACATTAATTTTGGATGATCTTTATCTGAATTATTGTGAATGGAAAACACAACAAACACTCTAAATTAAATGGAATGTAACCAAACACAGATAAAGCAAGCACATCCTATGGTAAAGCTAGGACAATATCCGCTAGATTCCACACGGGTTTCCCCAACCACATATCGGTAGCGTGTGAATTTAGAAGCTTGGCTGCACAGGCTCCCCCTTACAGTGCACTCTCTTCTCAGGCCAACCAAGCTTCCAACCCCCATGAAACTCCCATGGCACATTGATCACCTCTACTACAGATTGTGAAAGTGTGGATGCCTTCACATCGACCGGTGTTGCGCTAGAAAATAGAAGGTTTTTGGTTTACTAAACAATGGCGTTTAATTCGGGACCCCCGTTCGAGTGGCCATACATGGGGCAAGAGATTAATCACCAATTAGGTGGCACTCCAACCTGAAGAGGTTAAGCTCAACATGGTTTATGGGAGTACTACTCTGTCCATATGACACATCCACACTCGTAATTTTAGGTTTTCTCTTACACCTAGGATCACATCTCTGGGCAAGGGGAGAGGATACTTCAGTTATTATATTAGGGTTACACAGGGATAAAGTGGGTTTGGCTTTTTGATCACCTAGTTTGCATAGGGTGAGAGCATAGTCACCTACCACTTTCAAGCACAATCAAGTAGAGTAAACAGATTCATTTTAAGCACCAAATCACAATGATTTACGCTAAGTGAAGATATTGCTTCACAACAGGCATGGGGTTCATTTTAACTACATGATCAAAGTGTGGTGACTATCCTAGATTGATTCATTTTAAACCAGAAAAGATTCTATCTACGGAATGCGTTAGACTCAGAATCCTGTTTTTGTGTTACAACCCAGATGCATTGAAACAAACGGTATATGCGCATAAATAGACCTTAAATGCACAAAAACATGCCTCAGATGCGCAGGAACATACCTCAGATGCGCAGAAACAGACAGTAAATGCACAGAAACAGACCCTAAATGTGCTAAAACAGTCAACAAATGCACAAAAATAGACCTCAGATGCGCCACTTTAATTAAACACTAATTTAAATTTGTAAATAATGTAGCATGGATGCTCTACAATCTACCTTAAATGCGCAGAAATAGACCCTAAATGCACCACCTTAATTAAGTGCAGATTTAACTCTAAATGTATTGAGACTATATGCGCTATTCTATCCATCGGATGCACAAAATTAACCCTCAGAAGCGCCGAAATAGTCCTCAGATGTGCTAAAACGTCAAATTTTTCTGAAAGCCAAACTCCAGAATGCAAAAACCTGTCAGAATGTCTCACAGAAAAATGTCAAAATCGGGGCATAGGCCCCACGGTGGGCGCCATTTTATGTGTATGAAAATATGCTTATTATAAAGGATTCAAAACACATTCAATAAAACATTATATCAAAGAAACTGAAAGAAAATTAAAAAAACTCTTTATGGCAGCTTCTTCGAAGTTGTTCTATTGCTCTCTATCTCCAGCGTTTCGTTGGTTCATGTTGCTCTCATATTTAATATGCCAAGCTCAATGAAATGGACTACTAGAGAATGAGATTTAAGCTAAAATGCAAGATTATGCTATGCTATGATAAGATTATTATTGCCAAGATATGAATATTGCTGAAATGCTAAAGATGCAAATGCATAAGCGTAATTGCATATATCTTTTCGTCTGTGTGTGTTCGTAACGAATGCTTGGATTTGCACATGTATTTAAAGAGTTTTTGAAAGAATTTGATTGGCTGATATGATTAACGGTTCAGATCAAGCTTGTCGGGATGAATGGTGAGAGATTTTTTAAAGTTGAGAGAGAAATAAAAGGTTTCCTCCACAAATTTTCTCGTTTAGATCTGAAGGAAGGTTGCCATTTGAAGAATGAGTTGAAATGAATTTCATAATTAAATAAATAAACTCATTTAATTATATGTGAGGATGAATTTAGAAGTTTGCATAATTAAATAAGTAATATTTAATTATGTGTGAGAGATGAATTTAGAAGGTAATTAAATATTTAAAATATTTAATTATGTGTGAGAGGAATTTAGAAGGTAATTAAATATTTTAAATATTTAATTATGTGTGGAGTGAAAAAATAAATTAAATTAAATATTTATGATATTTAATTTAACTATGAGATGAAGCAGGTGTTTGGAGGAATATTCCATTATTTGAATTCAAATATTCAAATTTAGAATAACATGATAATTAATATAAATAAATTATAAAATTTATTTAATTTAATTAAGAGGAATATGGAAGATGGTAATAATTAAATAAAGTTATTTATTTAATTAAGGTAGAAGAATTATAAAAGTGAACAATATAAATAAATAATTAAATTTATTTATATGTAGATGACTTTAGAAGATTAATTAAATAATTTATATTTAATTAATTAACAAGTTTGATTATTCTTGACCATTTTTAGACATATACACATATCATATAAGAAACATTGATCATCTCACATGCATTGCATGTTCATCATCATAGTATAGATCTGTTAGTCTAAGCATTTCATAAACCATACATTTTCATAAAGCATCCATTGTATAACCATATAGGCATCATCCATCTCATCCATCTCACATGCAGTACATCATCATTTTAAGTTGTTTAGGATAATATAGATTGGTTATTCTAAGCATCTTGAAACCATCTCATTTGCATCATCATCATAACCATCCATACGTCCATCTTGAACCTCTTTATTGCGAGATCAAACCTCAAATTGAATCTTTTTCGCTCGATCTCTCGAAGGGGTAATGTACCAGTATACTTCTTTCCATTGGGGCATCCAATTTTTTTTTTTTTTTGAATTTTGATCGCAACAAGTTTATTCTTTGAACCAACGCAACAAGTACATTGCTTCAAAGAGGGGAAAAATGTAGACATACAAAATTGACATCATGCATTCCTCATATTTAATTAAATCATATTCGCCCATCAATTAAATAAATCAAGTTTATTTGATTAGTCTCCTAAGGTTATCTTTTTAATTAAATAAATCATTTTATTTAATTATCTCCTAAAGTTTCTTCATTTAATTAAATCAAATGTATTTAATTAAATGGCTAATGTCCATTATTTCCTCCCATTTGATTTAAAATCTAAATCAAATGTCATGTCAACTAATCTCCATCTAAAGTTAATTAAGTCATGATTAACTTCTGACACTAATCCTCTCTTCTCTAGCTTTTCCACTTGCACAATAAATCATTTACTTTGATTTATTAATTCTTCTAATTTCCCTCAACATGGCATAAAAAGAGAATATTCTTCCAAATTTGAAAATCCCTCCTAAAGGAACGTGTTCTTCCAACAAAGCATTTAACTCTTCTCTTACATGTCTCCCACTTGGCATTTAAGACTCTTTCTTCTCCCTCCAACAAGCCAACTTTCAAATTTGAAAAGCCACCTAATATCATTTATTGGCACATTTGTCAAAATGTGCTCAACCTTCATCCTCTTATGTCTTGACAAGTGGCATCTTGTCATTGGCTCAAGATTTATCCCACATTCATCCATTTTGCTTCTTCTCCTCTCAATCTCACCTATAAATAAGAGGCTTTTTCTTCTCATTTGGGATCCACAATCATCCACAAGTTATGCATTTTTGAATTCACCATCTTCATAGCATAGCATCTTCATCATTGAGCTTGTCAAAGGGTTGGGAAAGGGCCACTTTTCATATGAAAGTGGCACCAATCCACTATAGAAGAGGTATACATTGCACTTATTTAAGCTTTCAATTAGTTTATGTTGTTATTTTACTTACATTATGAGGCATGATGGATTATTTCATACACGTACTACTATGTTTGCATAGTTTGAACTAACCCATGCTAATGAGTGTTGAAGTTTACGTTGTTTGCATATTTGTGGTGCTCACACTATCTAAATACTATTTTATCTTTTATTCTTGGTATCATTCCAAAGAAAATTACTTTGAAGATTAGAATTTTTTTTTTCAATATTACTTGGAATCTTGAATATAGACATGACATAAATAGGTATTGGAGAGAGGGAATATTTAATTAAGGTACTCCTCCCAACCAAAGAAATACTTTTGAATTTCTAGGAGGCCAGTTTCCTTTGTATTATTTCCATTAAATCTTTCCACGCATCAACAAAGACTTTGTTATCAGTTAAAGGCATGTCCAAATAAGAATTGGAAAACTCTCTAAACTCAAACCCTAGAGTCTTCTTGATCTCCCAAGCATGGTAACAACCTTATTTCAAGAAAAAATATTTGACTTATCTATTTAATTTATAGCATGTAGTAGACTCGTACCGATCTAAAATATATTTAAAATGTAATACTTCTTGCATTGAGGCTTCCCCAAGCAATAATCTATCATCAAAAAATTAACAATGGGAAATTTTATCTATATTGGATGTTAAATCATATCTTTAAAACTTTTCTTAGCTAAAAATGAGTGAATGTATCTTTCCAAAGCCTCAACAAGTTTTAGGAATAGTAAGGAATATAGAGGATCTCATTATCTTAAACATCTTTTAGATTGAAAGAACCCCAAAAGGATTCTATTAATCAAAACTAAGGTGAAGGAAATGTAGCTATACACCTAAGATCTCCAATTGTCACCAAATCCAAATCAAATTAGAACATTCATAAAAAAATTCACAATAAACTCTACCATAAGCCTTATTATTGTACAATTTCAATAGACAAACATATGATTATGTGTGTATGTGCATGTACAATTTCAATATTATCAATTATTTTTTATATATATTTTTCCTATTTTTAAATAAATATGTGTGTATGCATTTATGTGTTTATCTCCATTTTATCCTTAGACCCTCTTTTTAAAAAAAAATCTATAGATACATTTCATTTTCAAACCTTTAATTGATTGAAACATGTTACATATATATATATATATATATATATATATATATATATATATGGATGGATGGATAGATGAATGGATGTATATAGTTATATATTTGGATATATATATTTAAACACCACTGATGTGTTTCTTGTTATATTTTCCTGCATAAATATATAAATATCAATATAAAATTATATAAATTTTCTTATATAAAATTATATAAGTATGTATGTTTTTGTGTTCAAAAAATTTATTAGTCTTAGTTTCAAAAATTCTAACACTAAATACTTTGATGCTTTTTAAATTGTTACTTTATGTAAATTCTTATTTTCAATATTACTACAAATTAATTTTTGGAAGCTTAAGGGAGTTGTTAGATGCTAATATTCCAAAGAACAAAGAGGTTTTATAATGCGAAAACACATTTTGGATAGAATTATTGTAGCTTATGAGGCTATACATTCAATGAAATTGAGAAAGATGAACAAAATGTTTAGAGATATGATACTTCCATAGTTCATATTAGAGAATTTGAGTGTTTTAAAATTAAATTATATATGTTTCTTATCATCAATAGTATGGATCATACTACATGATCTATCATCAAGATGAAGAGAGCAAAAGAAAGATGGACTATAGGCCTAGGAAGGATAAATAAAGGAGGGAAGGTGAGAAAAAATGAGGAAGGAAAAGAGGAAAAAAATACCAAGAAAAAGAAGGGGGAGGAAATGAGGATAATCATGAAAGAGAAATAATACAAACAAAAAAGAAGAAATTAAGGGATTAGATAAGAAGACAAAGACAAGAGAGAAGGCCTAAAAATAATATATAATTTTCATACAATACGTATTTTGGCCATTATTTTTAGGCCTTCTTCTCTCTTGTCTTAATTTTCCTTATTTTTGCAATCTTTCTCTTTTGTGATTCTACTCATTACATCCCTCTCTTTTTTTGTCTTCTTTTCCTTCCTTTCCTTCTCATTTCCTATTTCCCCTAGTCCACTTCCCTCCTTTGTTTATCCTTCAAAGGTTTGCAATATTTATTTTTCTCTCTTCATCCTAATGATAAATCATGTAGTGAGATATGAAATGTTGATAATAATAAGCACACACAATTTAATCTAAAACACATTCAAATTCACTAATATGGACTACGAAAACATCATATCTCTAAACATTCCATCCATCTTTCTCAATTTTATTGAATGCATAACATCATGAGTTATAATAATTTCATCCAAAATTTGTTTTTCATTACAAAACCTCTTTGTTCATTGGAATGATAGACTCTATCAACTCCATTAAGCTTCCAAACATTAATTTGGTAGTAATTTTGAAAATAGTAATTTGAATAAAGTAATAATCTGAAAAGTATAAAATATTCAATGCTATATTTTTTTGAAATTAAGGCTAAGAAGGTAGAATTCTATCTTTTTAGAATAGATATTCACTTCTTGTTCTCCTCAATTGAGCATCTTCACCAAAAATATACCATAATTCTAAAAATTCTAACCTAAAACCCATCTAACCCTTAGGCTTTTCTAGCACCAAGGTGAAAAACAATCTTGACCTCTTCAATTGAAATAGGCTTCATCAATAAGTTATTTTGAACCTATAAAATGAGATAAGGGATATTATTAAGTAATTTTTCTTGAGCCTTGACATTTGAGTCGTCATAGACCACCAACAAAATCTTAAAAAATAGAAACAACTTTAAATCTAATTGCCTCAATATACAAGATTTCAATACCATTAGGGGTAATTATATTAAATTATCTTCTAACTAATATAGAAAGATAAAAGAATTTAGTATTTCAATCCCCCTCTTGCAACCATTTTAATCAATACTTTTAAACCTAAAATAATTCCTCCATCTAAAGAGTATTCTAAACTTGGTTAATTAGCTTTGTTGCCTACCCAAATTATTACCATTAAGGCTCAAAATAGGAATTTCCTCTTCCACATCCTTTAATTAGCCCTCCATTTTAGCACTCTTCACAAGGATATTTATCAAACCTTTCCTTATTACAAACCTTGACCTCTTTGAATATTTTGCAACATTTAAATTTATTAGTCCACCTAAGAAATAAGATTATCTTCTAAAACATAGAAAAATAGGGTTCACCACCAAGATGAATGGATCGAGATGATGAACCAACTAATTTTCACTACGAAACATTCAATTATGAGGGCTAAAACATGCAAATAAAAATTAGAAACTAACCCTAACTGTTATAGCAACTTGGAGGGGAGTTTTTAGAGCTTAAAATAATGCGTACCTTGCTACAAGAAGCTTGTTTTTAGGGCACAAAGAATTCATTCGCCTTTAGTGGTGAATGGGTCCCTGTTAGGGTTTTTGAAATTGAGATTTGAATTATTTTCCTTGATGTTTGCACTCTCAGATTCCTAGTTATCAACTCCTAAAAGTGTAATAAATTTTGTAGCTTCAATTTTTTGTTCTTGCACTATGAAGGTCAATCTTGCAACTTGACAAATTTGACAATTTTTCTCTAAACTTCTTCTCCACTTGATCTTCAACCTGTAATTCTACTTGAACACACACTCAAAAGGAGAAAAAATTATTGATTGTTAGTGAATAGGGGTTTTCCCAAGTCAAATCCCTTGTAAGTAATTAAACCAAATGATGAAATGATGAAATTGAAGAATGAACACAAAATGATGCAATGTTGATACCTTGGAAGTTGCCTTGGAAGATAAATCTACAATCTAACATGTAGTGGCCATGAAGAATGTAGATCTTGATCCTTGAATAAGATGTATAACAATTCTTGCAATGTAGATCTTCAATACTACATCCACAATCTTAGCTCAACAACATGTAGGAATGCACTAAACCCTTGTAATGATGAAATGATCTTGAATTGCTGCAATAAAACTTGATAATTTTCCTTGAAATTCCTTTGAAAATTCTCTTGAAGTGCTCTATAATGCTCTCTTGAAGTTGCTAGGATGTCTTGTAAACTTGCTAGGAGAAACAATGTGAATTATCCCCTTATTTATACTAAATCAAGAGATTAACCCCAAAATTCAAACAATTCAAGCTGACACTAGATTTGGAAACAAACATTATTAAAATCCCACCAAAATGAAATTCAAAAAGGGGGTCCTCATTAAGGGAGGACCCATTCGCCACCTAGGGTGAATGGGTCCTTGCACTATTTTCTAGGACCTTGCCTTCGGGGAATGAAAGTACATCAAAAACCCATGTATAATCTGCAAAGAAAAGGGGGTCTTATAGAGGGAGGACCCATTCGCCACCTAGGGTGAATGGATCCTAGCACTAATTTCTAAGACCTTAGATTCACCCAATTAAATGTTATGTAATTTGAATTATGGGTTTCGGGATAGATCCTCGGGAAGTGTCACAAATAAGGCTTAAATTTGAATTAAAGGGGCTAATTAACTCTAATTAACCACAATTAATTGAAAGGACCCTAGATAAGTGTGAAAGCGTATTACAAAACTTTACAACACCTTAAAAAGGGTACAAGTTAAGTACATTTTATTAAAAAGGGGCCCAAGATCAATGTGAATGTGTTACAACACATTACAACATTAAACCTAGGCAAAATTAGGTTAATTCAATGACAATTATTCCCAAATCAAGTAAGGAAAAAGGATACTTTTTCCATTACTAGATCTTCAAAGTTTGCTAACTTGAACCAAATGAACTCTATCTTAAAAGGACATCTCTTAGGACACTTATAATAATTAATTTCATGTACATCACACATTTAATTTAAACAAACACATATTTAATTTAAATGAAAAAGTTAGGTTATTTTAAATCTTTCTACTTTAGTTGAATATCAAAAAATTTATACAAGAAAATTTGATAGCATAATACCAAATTAGAACACTTGAAGCTTACTAGCTTAAATTAGTTTGATTTTTCATCAAAAATATTTGAATATAATTAAAAATCCTTTACAAGTCCATCACATAAGGTATTATTTAAAGTAGCATGTTTTTAAATATCAACCTTTACAAATATGAGACACAAATTGTCTTATTAATAAACCATCAATGGTTTCAAAACTTTATAAATTAAAGAATATAATTTTGATAAATTATAATTTATTAAAATCTATTACCTAAAGGTATTTTTCTATCAATGATATTATTGGCACATCTATGTATCTACTCAATGCATCTTCCACTCTATTATTTTTATCTTTGATATAACCAATGTCAAAGTCATACTCACTGAAAAAAACCAACCATTGGCTTCATCTAGTTGAAAGGGGGAATTTTGGCTTGCTTTCTAGGGTTTAGGACCTAGAGTACCAAAATTCAACACTCTCATTCAAGAATAACCCTAGTGATCTCAATATGATGAAGATAGGGGACATAGATCTAGCAATAGGGTTGTCTTAGGGGCTGATTGTAAACTAATGAGGGGTTCACCACTAAGCTAGGGCTTGGAAAGACAAATGAAATGCAAGATGCAATAATTAACCCTAATATGATGTAATCCTTAATTAAATGACATAAAAAATGCATGTAAAATATAATAGAGAAGTGAGATCTCATAAGTATGCACCTGGAAACCTGTAAAGACCTAGAAACAACTTTGAATTGTTGGAAATCCTAAAATTTTGGCCTACTGGGAATCATACACCAATTTGGGCATATCAGTCGCAAATCAGGGTTTTTGGTCTAGAACAGGTTTCTAGCAAAAGGGTATCTAAATCTGGAAAAATTTGGAAAATTGCCTGTAGTGGGACTCATATGCCACTTTTGGCATATCAATCCTATTCCGCTTTTTCGAGAATTCAAAGTTCAAATCTGCACTTCAACACTTGTTCTTCTCTCCCAAACTGGTCTCCGGATCCGAACCTGCAAAAATACACACAAAATAGAATATAGACTTGATTTGCTTATGGGGGGTTTTCCTTAGTCAAACCCCTTGTTTGGTAATTAAATATTGATAGAAACAATGAAATGTGCATGTAAATAGGAATGTAAATCCTAATTTTAAGTGTTTATAATATTAGGAAGCTTGAAATGCAATGCAACCCTATTTTATTATGCTAGAATGAAATAATGAAGATGAATGACTCATAATGAGAGATCTCTAATCACTCAAAATGAGCCAGGCTAATGATTCATATACCTTCCCTAGGCTAAAATTAGAGTGATGATGAAAGATGGAATCACTTAGGAAACACGTCTTTAGGCTTGGCTTGATGGCTAGTTGCATCTCCCCAACCTAGAATCCATCATGATTCACCATAGACGACCATGATTGACCCTTCACAATGCTAGATCTTGAATGAAAGTGAGCTTGAAGACCTACAAAAACACCTTAATGCTACTCCAAGACTTTAAATTTACTTGCTTTTGAAACTTGAATGCTCTTATGAAGACTCTTGAATGCTTAGATCTTGAAGATTGCTCTTGAAAATGATTGCCTAGATTGCTTAGATAGAAAAAAATGACTTAGAAGCTTGCTTATATAAGCATTGACACCTAATTTACCATTATTCAGAGCTCAAAAGCCGACATCAACCAAAATTTGAATTAAAAAGTTGATTTTCCCACTCAAAACTTGAAAAATCCCCAAATGGGACTCATATGCTAGCCCTAGTGTATGGGTCCCACCTAGGGGGACTCATACGCACAAGGTGGTGTATGAGTCCCACCCTAGATTTTTGGTGTGGGTTGTTAAAATTTTGAGTGTTTTTGATGATTTTGTTAGGTTTTTAGCTGAAATAAGCCTCAAGATCTGAAATAATAGGTCTTAGGGGCCTATTAATGATGACTAAAAGGGGTATTTAATGCAAGAGTGCTAAAATAGGTCCAAATTAAGTGTGAAATTGTACTACTTTCAAGAGCATACACTTTTCTACACTACATTTAGCCCCCACTTTAGCACCCATATGACTCTACATGCATATGCAAGCTAAAGGACTCTGAATAGTACACTTCATTTCAAAAAATGATACTCATATAGGTTCATTCACAACACAGGAGAATGAAGCCCCCATTGTAGCTATCTACAAAACCAATGTGTTAGGAACTGCATCCTCCAATGTGAATTCGTTAGTTTTCCAAAAATCCTCTTATCTAACTTCTTCTAGAAATCAAATTCGAGGGTAGATGTATGCCCCCCCTTGATTTCACTTGCTTTACAGAGGTGGAATCAAGGTAGTAGTCTAACCACATCGAATAAGGTGAGTCATATTATAGGGTATTTCTAAGTACCATACTACATGGTGATAGACATTTGATGAGGACAGGAGCAGAATCATGATTGCAACACAAAAAATAGCGTCGAAGATGGAGCTCTCTAGCTCTTGTTATGTTAATTTGAATGAAAGGCACTTTTTACCCTAATATAGTAAAAACCCTAATTTTAACATATATAAGAGTAAAAAGTGAAGTGATTTCTAACTATTTTTTCATTTACCTTCTTGTAGCTTGACTTGAGTGGAGAGTGAGTGAAAATTCCAAGTGGATGAGAGTACATTCCCCCGAGACTTGACTACCTTCAAGAGGAGGTAGACTTGACATCACCAGGTGAGTCGATTTTTGCGCCTTAGCTTTGTCCTTATGCATTTATTTTATGTTTTTATGCACATTTCTAGATAGATTTAAGACCCTATAAGAAAAGTTCACAAAGTGTCCTTTTTTTTTGTGAAGTGTCCCCTTTTTTTGCAAAGTGTCCCTTTTTGTCACAAAGTGTCCCCTTTTTCGCGAAGTGTCCCACTTTTTCGCAAAGTGTTCTATTTCTTCGTGAAGTGTCCCAAAAGGGAAATAAAGTGTCTAGGACCTTTAGAAAAGTGCACTAGAACAACTTTATCACACTTTTTTTTAATTGTTGATGTATAGATTTAAGATTTTAGAATGCTTATAAGACATTTTTTTCTTTTTTGTTAGATTCACACCCGGTTGTGGTAGCATCTTAGTGGCAGATAGATTTGTCACCTCTGAGACCTAGCCCCAACTCTATTAGAGGAGGATATACATATATTATAGATGAAAAAATTGTACTGGGTGTACCTCATGCCCCCCATGAGGTACCATAATTCTATGTTGATGGCTTTAGCAGAGCGATGGGATGCCGATACATGCACGTTTCATCTCTCGATAGGCGAGATGACGATCACATTAGACGATGTCCATTGCATACTTTGAGTTCTAATTTGGGATGAGAGGGTATGTTTTCTAACAGTTTGATCATTTCGTGAGATGAAATACAATATGTAGTATTCTCTTGGTGGTTCGATTCATGATGACATTGTGTGACCACAGATCAATCTATCCATGCTACTATATTTGCGAGCTCCACTTGTTGTGGGGATTATGATGTTTATTGTGGATCTAGTACTTGTCCTTGATGGCCAGGGAGCACATTTAGAGGGATGAATAGTACATATGATATGAGGATGGTAGAGCAGAGGACCGTATACACCTAGAGGCGTAGCATCCTTGTGCACTTAAATTATGATCTAGGACGATTTTCATTTTATGAGGTCGATAGTATGGTACACTGTATACTTTTGCAGGTGTGGTGCCTGGAGCATATCATGTGCACTAGGCCAATAGGTTTTCCATGTACATCATCCCTAGGGTATCCTCGTGCATTCAGTTATCCACTGAGGTGACTATGGTAGCATAGGGATTTACATTTTTGGAGAGTTAGGTTTGACTGACTGGATGAGGAGGAGATCATATGGAGACCTTACTAGCTTATACCATAGTGGCCAAATGTGACTCATCAACTAAGGAGATTACAGATGGATAGATTTTGATAGCAAAAGATGATTATGTAGTACGACCCTTCTACTACGATCATGTCATGCGACAGTTTGGACAGGTCCAGGTACCACCCATAGCGTGGCCCTTTTTTAGGAGATCAGTACGGAGTGGTCGGAGGCCCGGTGATGGTAGAAAATTCATTTTTGAGTATGTATTCTACAGTTACTCTGACTATGAGGATCATGATATGCCTGTGGTCTCTGACATTGATGACATCGGTACCATAGATGCCTATGAGGAGTGGTAGGCAGTAGCCTGTCTAGCTCCTATATTCTTGATGGATGACCCGATAAGTGATGTAAAGCCACTCCCAGATCAGGTAGACAAGGAGGAGGACGAGGAGGAGGATCAAGAGGAGGAGGAGCTGATGAGTGAGGGTGATGAGACAACAGATGAGGATCCTATGGGCCATGAGTGGGCAGAGCCAACTCCTACTCATATGACTAGATCATGGTTAGTAGCTGTAACACGCACTAGCACCTACAATCATGGAGAGGCTAACACATCCTCCATGCCTCCTACACATGATGAGGTTGGCTTTACACAGCTAGCCAAGGAGTTAGGTGATGACATGTTATTTATTGCCATGCTTTATGCTTATGTTCATGCTTTATGTTTTAGTTTTATATCTATATATATCATGATGTGTACTTATTATATTTATGATTTCTATCTTGCAGGAGTTGTGAGAGACCTACATGATCTCTATCATCAGGTTGTTGCCAAGATAGTGCCCCCATCATTCTACAAGGAGGCTGCTGATATAGACTATGTGCCCACACCCATTGTGGAGTGAGATCCAGAGCTGTTTGAGCTATACATCAGACTATAGGCAACATATGAGAGTTTTAGGAGGCACGCCTACTGAGTTGAGGCTTCTTGTGAGGAGGCTCAGCCATCTTGAGTCCTAGTAGAGGTTGAGAGGCTTTAGTCAGAGGTATCCATACTACAGGCAAAGAGAGATTGTCTAGTGGAGGATCGTCGGGAGGCCCTTGGACAAGTACAAGGTTTACAGTATGCTCTAGGTGTAGTTGCGGGCTCACGATCATGATCTCATACCACCATCTCTCGACAGAATCCCTCTAGATAGATGCAATCACTAGATCTTGAGGGATCTAGCAATCACAGACCTCATTAGCATTGTATATATTGATGACATGTACTCAAAATTTTCATGTATATATATATATATATATATATATGATCATTTGATGTTTGATTATTTATGCTTATGTGTTTAATGTTAAATCACAATGTGATTTATGAAATAATCTATGTAAGATCATTTAATAAATATCTCCATGATTTAACATGTTTATGTGATCTAATTAAAACTTATTCTAGTTTCTCTTAGATGCAACATTGTGATTAAGTATGTTATGCTAAATTAAATGCACCCATGATCTAATTAAAAGAACATTACATGTATATAAGGATCTAATCTAACATTAACACACAGGATGAACTTGAATAGCATGAAACCCAAAGTAATCATATAAAAGTTAATTTAAATAATCACTCTAGTATTCGAGACACATAAATAATTGTTTGTCAGGAATGAAGCAATGCGAGAGCACATAGAATGTCATCTACTAACTCTAACACCACTTCTTTATAATTCATACTATTCAAGAAGATTTAGTCATAATACCAACACAAGAGTGCATAATTTATAGGTTCTTTAAGAGGTGTACCATCCATTTTTGTTATCGTATATGCTATGGACCCATAGCTTTCACTAATTATATAAGGTCTTAATGAATTAGGGCTGAATTTTCCTTTTTCAATCGAGTTGGCATTGACGTTATGCCAATTTTTGAATAACACCAAGTCACCTTTAGTGAATTTCCAAGGGATGACATGGTCATTGTAACCATGCTATGATTTTCTAGAATAGGTCTACAGATGATCAAGATCATTAATACGATGTTCATCAAGCATCTCAAGATGGTGTAGTCGTTCTTTATAAGTATTGTCATCAAAAAGTCCTTGGAGAGCGATCCTTAATGAAGGAATCTCTAACTCCAAGGGAATTATTTCCTTAGTACCATAAACAAGGTTATAAGGAGTAGTCCCAATGGATTTTCATATACTAGTGTGGTAAGCCCATAACACATACATCAATTGTGTGTGCCAATCCTTATTGTGTTTGTTTATGGTCTTTCTTAGGATTTGTTCAAGAATATTATTAGTTGACTCAACTTGACCATTAGATTGCAGGTGATAAGGTGTTGAGAAATGATGTTGGATGTTAAATGTTTCTAAGAACTTCTTCACATCATTATTCTTAAATGGTGTTCCATTGTCTAAAACTAATGCGGAGGGAATTCCAAAGCGAGCAATAATGTGTTCCAATGTGAAATGACAGATTACATAATCAGTTGTGGAACGAAGGGGAATAGCTTCTTCCCATTTCGTGAAATAATTTGTTGCAATTATTATAAAAGTGTGCCCAACTAAAGAAGGTGAGATTTTTCCAATAAGATCCAATCCCCATACTGAGAACAACCAAATAGGAATTTGCGCTCGAAGCTCTGAAGTAGGAGCATGAATCAAATTGTTGTGTTCCTGACATTTGTGACATCTCTTAATGTATTCGAAGCAATAATTTTCCATATGCCTCCAATAATATCCTATGCGAATGAGTTTTTGAACTAATGATCTTCCTCCAAAATGACCTCCACAAGCACTTCCATGAGCTTCTTGAAGTGCTATGGGGATTTTAGATTATGTAAGGCATCTAAGTAAAAGGCCGTTAAAGTATCTTCGGTATAATACATTGGTGAGAATTATATACTTTGATGTGAGTTTGTGAAAGATGATCTCAAGTATTCTTAGTTGTTGGCTCATAAAAGGTTCCTTGTTTTAAATAATTAAATATCAATGTATACCATTCACATGAGCTTTCTATAGTTGTTGATAATACTTCTTCGACTTCGAATTCGATGGATGGTTTCATAATTATATGGACAATAAATGTGAAATATTTCGAAGGATCTTGAGGGGATATAAGAGAAGTTGCACTTGCCATTGCATCCGCATGTCGATTATCCTTTCGTGGGATGTTATCAATGCTAAATGATTCAAACTTCTCTAAAAACTTCATTGTGAGATCCTTATACTTTGATAATTTTTCATGCTTTGCTTGATATGTTCCATTTATTTGCTTAATGACTAATTTCAAATCACCGAATATCTTAACATTTTAGACTCCCAAAGCTAAAATAGCATGTAAACCAGCAATTAATGCTTCATATTCCACCGTGTTATTGGTGCATAGGAAGTTTAAGCGATAGGATAAGGGAATAGGATTTCCTGCAGGTGGGACTATTATAACCCTGACACTGGAGCCTGTTCTACACTTAGATCTGTCGAAGCATAATTCCCATGTTTCTTCATCTTTCTAAATATTCAAGACATTGTCATTAGGGAATGTTTCTATATTAGGTAATGCCAAAGGTGAGGGAGCATCCACTAAGTGGTCAATTAAGACTTTTACTTTAATTAATTTTAGTGAAAAAAAACTTAAGTTCAAATTCTTTTAACAACATAACTCATTTAGCTAAACATCCTGATAAATATGTTTAGTGAAAAGATCAAAAAATTTCATTACATGTAATTCAACATTCAGTAAGTAATGTCTCAACTTACTAGTAGCGAATACCAGAGCCAAACATTATTTCTCTATTGTTGTGTATCATTTCTCATAATCAATTAAGGTTCAGCTAATGTAATAAACAAGATGTTGTTTACCATTTTCGTCTTGGTGAGGCAACAATGTTGTGAGAGCATGGGCTGATGTTGCTATACAAAGGATGAAAAGTTTATTTTGTATAGTGGGTTGTAAGACATGTGGAGTATCAAGGTAATCTTTGAAACTCTCAAAAGCCCGTTTACAATCCTCATTCCAATCAAAATGCACATCCTTCTTAATGAGATGTGTAAATGGTAACATTTGATCCACTAAGGATGCGACAAAATGATGAATAACCTGAATTCTTCCTTGTAAAGTGCATAATTGAGAGATGTTGCTAGGAGGTGGCATGTTATCAATTTTCTTTGTGTCCACCTCAATGCCTCTATGAGATACAATAAAACCTAAGAGTTTTCAACTATCTACACCAAAGACACACTTTTTCAGGTTCAATCTCATGTTGTATTTTTGTATTTTTTTAAAGATCTTTTGAAGGATATTCACATTATCTTGTCAAGTTAAGGATTTTGCTATAATATCATCAACATAATCTTCTAGAATCCCATGTATGTAATCGTGAAATATTAATGTCATAGCTCATTGATATGTTGTTCCCACATTTTTTAATCCAAAGGGCATCATAACCCAACAAAATGTTCCCCAAACAGTTGTAAATATTATTTTGTATTGATCTTGAGGGTTGATAAAGATTTGATTATATCTAGAAAATCACCCATGAATGACAACAAAGCATGTCTCGCAGTCGAGGCTACTATCATGTCAATATTAGGAAGGGGAAAGTCATATTTAAAGATGTTTTATTCAAATCATGAAAGTCCTTACACATCCTAATACAATTTTCTAGTTTTGCGACTATGACAATGTTTGAGATCCAAGGAGAATAATCTATGGGTCTTATAAAACCAACTTCAAGGAGTTTTTCAATTTCTCCCTTAACTAACAAGGCTATCTTAAGATTCATCTATCGTATCTTTTGTCTAACCAGTTTAGCATTTTCAAAGAGGACTATGTTGTGTGTCACTATCTTAGCATCGATTCTTGGCATTTCTGAATAATTCCAAGCAAAAAGTTTAGGGAAATCATGGAGCAAGGTTGTATGGTCCTCTTGTTCTTCATCATCAAGGCACTTTCCTATCTTAATTATTTTTTCCTTATCATTGATGTCCATTGGTATGTTAATTGTGTCTCCTAGAGGAAGTGCACTTGGTTTCGAAAATTTAGGGTTGTATTCTTCTTTGCTCATGTCAATCTCACAACTTTCCTTTTCTTCATCTTTTTGTTTGCTACTAATCATAGCACATGTAACCCATTTCTATTGAGGAGGAGTAGATGGTTTATCATAAACTCCTAGAATTTCTTTCAAGGCTTTGTCATCTTCAACGTATTCCAAAGATGGTTCACTACTCATATCAAGCAATTCAGGATGCTTCAAGGTTTCAATTGATTTTAGGTTCACATGTGATGGTCTTGATTTTTAATGATGGTCTTTTGTTTTCTTGCGTTATCTTAGAAGGGAAATATCCCAAACCATTTTTTGTTTCTTGCATGTTAGGTTCCATAGGGACATGGATGCCTTGTTCTTTCTTTCCACATCCTTTTCCACTATAACCCAATTTTTTCATAAGTTCATAACCTCTCGCATAAAGTATTTCCATTTCTTTCGAGTTTGGTGGTTGTTGATAATCTATCCCATCAAAGTTAGTTGTATAACTTGTGTCATTTTCAAGGGCAGATGAGGTAGATGCTTTTGAGTTTTCTTCTGAATTTTGCGTTGACGTGACCATTGGTTGCTTTTGTTTTTCATCTTCTTTTCTTGTGATTGTGTATTCTCCCATAAACAAGGTGTGAATTCCAAGGAACCCCAATCATCGTCCAATAACTTTGACACTGTTTCATTTTCTTGTGGAGGATGAATTGTGTGAAGCATTGGAAAAGATGGTTTGTGGAAAAATGGAAGAGTGTTGGAAAGAGTGAGAGGAAAATGGTGGAGTAGTGAGAAGAAGAAGGTTCTCTTGAAAGAGGATAATGGAAAGAAGAATAGAAGAAATGAGTGTTGTAGTCCCAGATGGAAAGTGAAAGAAGTAAGAGCAACCCCTATTGATGAAGAAGTTGCAACAATGACATGCCATGAGGAAGGCATGACAATAGAAGAAGAAAAGACAGAGGTGAATAGTGAAGAGGTCGCAACTGAAGGTGAAGGTGAATCTAGCTTGTTTGCTCAATTGAGGGTGATTGAGGAAGAATGGATGACGAAGTTCATTGGCACAACAAAGGGAGATGAATGAAAGATTGCAGCTGACGAGGGGGTGAAAGATATTGTATTGAAAATTTATGAAGCAGCTACGAGTGAAGATGAGGTAAAACAAATTTGTGATGTTATTATGTTTTTAGATGAGATGATAAAAGGAAAGAGGGATAGAGAGCAAGAGTGTGTAGTGGATGTCCCATATTTGCTTGTGGAGATAGTGGAAGATGTTGTAGGCGATGTTTGGTGGAGGTGGTCGGTTAGAGGTGGGTTTGAGCCCACATAAGAGGAGAGGAGTGTGGAAAGTATTTGGCGGAGGAGGTTGGGATTTGGTGGACATGAGTCCACAAGGGAGAAGAGAAAGGAGATGAAGTGTTGTCAGAAGGGGGTGGTCCATGTTCTAGAGAAGTGTTGGAAAAAGCAAAAGAAATAGTTTTGGGACACTTGATACAATGATGGAGTTCGTTGCAGATTGTTTACAATCTCAAAGAGTGATTCTATCACTTAACTTCACCATTGTGAGCCTATGCTCACAATATTTCTACTCGGCATGTCTGGTGCAGGAGCACACAGGCAAACGGGCAATCCACACTAACAAAAAAAAAATCATTTTGAACTCAGTTTCAATTTTGGTGTTCGCTATTTGATTTTAGGTGGTCGTTTGAAGTGAAATTGAGAGACATTGTTGTCAATTTCATTTGAAAAAATTCTTATTTAAAAGAATTTTTTTCAACTTGATCATTTGTGTATTTAAACGATTAATGATTCTTGAATATTTTTAAAAATTCATGCCACCTCAAGATCCAAGAGTTTATGAGAATAATAAAATCAAGGTAAAAAAAAAATGGCTCAGAAGAGGAGAATAATGGGTCGACTAGAAAGGTAGTGAGAGGAAGTTTAAAAAACAAGAGAAAATAAAACGGTTTGAACAAGAGGGGTGATGCTATTTTCAGATGGCTTTTTTTTAAAATTGAAAAATCAATTAAATCTAAGTGCCAATTGAAATAGAAACGGTCAAAATACATCTGGAATGGCATAGGGAGATGAAGGGACAAAAGGAACAAAACAAACAAAAATTGAAAAGAATTCAAGCAGGAGAGATTAAAAAGAAGAAAAAGCTTGATAAGAATGTGAAGTGGTGCGCAACAAGAGGAAGAAGATAGCCATCCAAAAATATTCATAGATAACTCTATGATATAAAAGTTGCGTGGAGATTTAGAAAAGGTAAGGGGCGCACCAGTGAACAAAGGATGTGAAGTAAAAGAAGGAGAGATTAGAGGCACCAAGCTAAGGCAAGGTTATTTTTATGCAAACTTGACCAAGAAGAGAGAGTGTGCAACAATGAAGGAATATACAATAGGCTGAATGAAGAATCGACCAGAGTGAAGGAATTCAGTAAAGTGTATAGTATGTTTAAAATACAAAGAATAGTGAAAGGAGGAGATCGACAGGGGAGCATTAAGTAATGCCATGGTATTTGAATAATAAAATTCATATAACAAGAGAGGAGGGCGCATCATTGAGGGGAATGTAAAGAAGTTGTTTGGAGTTGTATGGTGAGGTTGGTGTAAGACAACAAGGCCTGTGCAAAAGAATGGTGCCAACTTTGATAGAAGAGTCAGCGTAGACATAGAGATCTTGGGTGAACAAGTGAGGGAGATGCAAATTGTGAAGGATAGCAGATTGGAATGACAGGAGAGGTCATTGAATGTTAAAGACTGGAAGCATTTTCGTAGTGCAGATGTAATTGAATTGAATTGATTTAATAAAATTGTATTTGTTGCAATATTTATTTTGAATTCGGGTAGATTTAGCTTATGTGAATTTAGTTTGTGTTTGAGTTAGTGTGTAGAGGGAAGGACCCTCTGCATCAAATACCTAGTTCCCAAGGTCATCAAAACATTCTACAGTTTTAGCAAGAAAATCTACTTTAGCTCTATGCTTCCATAGCCAAATCATTCCTAATATGGCATCATATGAACCTAGGGGGGCTACATATAAATTTACTTCCATAGAGAAATTTAGAAGTTCAACCCTTGCTTCGAATAAACATTTCTCCACCTTAGCTCTTGTTTGGTTTGCACATTCAACAATACAAGACTTTTCCATATGGCCAACTTTTCTAGAAATTTTACTAGCTATACTAGGAGAAACAAAATTTTCCGTTTCACCAGTATCAATTAGAATTGAAATGGGTGTACCAAAAAAAGTACATGGAATTTCAATGGAAGTAATCTAATACTTCACCTGCTGATTGTCTAGTGCCGCATGAATCTTCTGATGGAATGCTGCTTGTTGAGGAGGTAGAGGATTTCCATGTGGCTATATCTATGGTGGTTTTTTGGGGAACTTTCTTGTGTAGTGATCTCCTCCACACGTGAAACATCCTCTCAATGACCCTTGCCTCCTTACTAGTTTCCCAAAACTACCTTCATTCCTACTCTGGTTGCTTTTGTTGTTGTTATTTCCCATGGGGTCTCTTCTAGATACATTCCAATTATTATGGAATTTCTTCCCTCTTTTCCTTTGAAAATCCTTCCCATCACTTGGATTCTTAAAAATTTGATTATCTTGTGACCAATTAAACTTTTTCCGATTCTTTTCACGATAGGTAGAGATAGATTTAAGCCTCTTCTCTTGCTTAATAGATTTCTCATACACCAAGTCCATAGTAGCAAGACTATGCACATCTACTTCTCCTCTGATTTGGGTGTTAAGGCCCATGATGAAATGCCTAATGCAAAACTGTTGGTCCTTTTGGTACATTAGCACATAATTTAGGAGATGAGTGAATTTATCCCATTATTCAATTATTGTGGAATCTCCTTGCCTCAAATTTTGAAAAAACAGTAAGCTTATGATCATAATAAAGCTAAGGTAGCCACCACTTTCAAAAAAATTCCATGAATTCATCCTAAGTGAGACTTAAGGAACTCAACCCAAGCTCCATCTTTTTGTTCATCCACCATGTGGATGCTTACCTGGCTAGTTGAAAGGATCCCTAGACGACCTTAGTTATTTTCATGAGCCATGCTTTAACTGCATCTGCACTAGTGGTTCTCTCAAACTTAGGAGGGGTGACCTTCCTCATATCTCTTGATAATTTATTTGCAAGTTGTTTCCTCTTGCTTCCATTAGACCTAGATTGAGATTCATCTTTTTCATGATCACTTGACTGTGAATGATCATGCGAATTTTCTCCTTCCTCTCCATTAGGAAATTCCTGTTCTTTCCTTTCCGTTCCTCTTACCTCTTGCTTGAGGTGTCCAATTCTTTCTCTAGTCTCATTCATCGTGGCCAAAATTTGATCCAATTTAGCCTCAAATTTTTATGCACCTTGTCCTACCTCTTGGCTACCCCTAAGGTTGGTTCTTGGCTACCCCTAAGGTTGGTTCTTGTTCTAACCATTTTCACAGGAAGTGTTTCACCTATAGGTTTCATTTCAATTAGATCCTATGAAGGCTTACTTAGCATTCTAAAGCATTTCAAAAACAAACATTCATTCACAAAGAATTTGAGAAAGAGTTTTGAACAATTTTTGCAAATCAAAATTTTTATTAAGATCAAAGGATTCCAAATATCCTTGTATTTACATAGAGTGACTATTCAAGTAGTCTAGGGGAGAATATCCCTCAAATTCACTTTTTGATACATAGCTAAGTGGGACATATCTCTTTGATTGTTGTTCAAATACATTGTCAAAGGGTGCATAACCTTCAAACTCACTCTCAGATACATAATTTCTAGGGACATATCCCTTTGATTCACCACTAGAGGAAATTACAATAAATTAATTATGATAATGGAAGAACATGAGGGTCTCTAAAAATCATGGCAGGACTAACACTCCACTTCGAGGGCATATCCCTAGAAAGTAGTACAAAATCTAACTTCGTGGGAGAGACAAGAGGTACAAAGTTAGCCACCTCGCCCATCCTCTGTATTTCTTGATTGACAAGGGATAAGGTATGGATAGTAGTCTCAGTGTCACTAAGCCATCTCACATTATCACAATTAGTTCCCTCAATGGTTTTGACAATGGCTTCCCTTTCTTTCTTGGCCTTGAGGTAACACTCATTTCCAATTATTGACTTCCTTATAGTCATCTTGAGATGCACCATCTTGGCACAAGAAGTCCAAACATTAGATTCACATAATGCTAGATGAGAGCATAGCAACCTCATAGGTTCCAGAGCTGAACTTGGTAGCTCTAATGCCACTTGTAGCATTCTCAATGTTTTACCCTTTGATTTTACCTATGTTTTGACCCACATGTGAATAGTTCAACATAAAGAAAAAAAAATATTTTCTAATTCAATAACAAGATGCACATTCGAAATAATCCCATTTCAGACTCTCATTGTATTTATAAGGAAACATTACATAATCCCAAGGAAATATTTCATATTGCATAATCCCATGTAGAGATAACATTTTACCAATTACAATTTCATAAAGATAGAGATACATGAATACATACATAGCTTCCAAGAGCTTTAATGAAATAGAGTACAAATGGTCTAGATTTCCTTGTTGGCATACATCCTCAAATTTTGACTATAGATTGTATGAGGGAGAGTATTACTCAAGTGCTTTTCCACCAACCACGGACTTACTGATATCCCACACACATCTACCCAATTAGTAAGATGGCCCTACCCTTCGACGAAGAGATTAGTATAGTAACCTCATAATACTAGTCCTCTTAAACATGGTGTTGTGTCCTACATAACTAAAGCTACCATACATTGACCACAACCTACATGCATGACATTCCCAGCTTAATTTTACAAATCTGGCTCACAATGAATACCAAGTGTAATCAGTGGCTACTTACACTACTTTGGCCAAAGATTTAGTATATAAATACAATTGCCCAGTACTTCAAGCATAGTTGTATGTTCACCCACCCCTTATCTTGATTTGGTATATGACCACTCATACTCTTCTCATTCATAATATAATTTCAACCTAAAAGGTGATGACTTAACTAAGTGACCACTAGGTTACTCCCATCCATGGATTATCTTAACCCTGGGATCAACCAAATTAACCATACTTGTACATATAATATTGCAAACTAACATTTTCAACATAGTACTTCAAGATAATACAATTTCTCATATTTCATACTTTATGCAAGCATACATACGTTCTATGACATCCTAGGTATTATACTAATACACTATGATTATCTTGTTTAGCAAATACAACCACGCAATTTCCAACATAAGGAATGAATATAAATAAAAGTATCAACCATCATGGTTTCATCAAAATAAAAATTCACCAAAGATCATGCAAGCTCACCCAAATAAGGAATAACCAAAGTTCAAGCAATCATAATATATAATTCATCTTTTCCTCAAACACTTGCATTCATAAACAAATATGATTTCAACATATAATAAAAAAGAAGTAAAATCAACTTGCCTAGAATTATAGCTTCCAACGAAGATACTGCTTCCTAAGTTTAATTAACACAATCGTGCTTGTTGCCCTTCTATGATTAGCCTATCTCCAATCCTAGGCTTTCTCAAAAACTCTCAACAAACATTCTCTCTATTCTCACTAATGCACTCAACAACTAATTTGCACTGAAGACTACAACAATGAACTTCAAAAGAATGATTCCAATGAATGACCAAAAGGCTAAGAAGTTGCCTCTACTTATACTAAAATATGAGAAACTTGTTGCTACAAACAAGCTCTACAGTCCGCCACCTTTTCTCTTCCAACTGCCACCACTTAACAACAAAAATTAACTTATCCTCTAAATGAGTCGATTAAGATAATTGAAGTGAAATGTGGCTACTCAAACAGTTAAAATATAGACACATAAATAGTCCCTACATTTTCAATCTCTCTAATATGGTTGATTCACCCTTTTAACTGCCAACAACTGCTATTTTACTGAGTCAAAGCACAAAAATGTTTACCTATAGGTTTCATATTTGCAAACTAAGTCAACTTCTTGCAAGCTTGAACCAACTCGTGGCTTTTGACAAAGTCTTATGCTTTATCAAGATTGTGCGTGGCTTTTAGCGCAACACATAGACTTCTATTTGATTTAAATTTCATATTATGGTGCCACACATTACATATTACACGTCCTTTTAGTTGTACATTGGTTTTTCATATAATCAACAACTTTACAATAAAATGTATCTCGTTACTTTTGAATTAATAAATATTCCACATTTTATGCGTTATCCACAACCTTTATGCGTAGCATATAGTTTTTATGTTGACTTTTATGCAAGCCATTCACAATTATATGGCTTGCATTATATATGCGCTTAACTTTACTTTATAACATTTCAAATATATATATAAACATTATATATTAATAGATATATATATTAAAATCATTGTTTGACATTTAAATATATTAAAAATTATATATATATTAATATGTATGTATATTTGTATACATTAGCGTGTACTCATATGTACATATATGTATTAGTATATATATTATATACATATATCATTATTTTAGTATCATAATAAGTACATGTATTTACATACTTATCGATCATATACAAAATGTATATATATGTCATATATGTCCAATCGATATTCTCATGCATATGATATACCTGCACATGAGTATGCGTAAGTAATTCTATTTACATATATGCATGTACGTATATACTCACATGTATGAGTTATTGCAATCACATTCATATATACATATATACATTCTATGTATATGCTCATCGATTAATACATAAATATAAAATACAAAAAGAAGAACTTATACTTAATACAGATATTTAGTCACAAAATCCAAACTAAGAAACAATCATGAAATCAAAGACCAAAACCAAAACCATAACAAATCATCCCCAAACTATGACCAAAGGTTTACTTACCAATTCCCAAACTAGCTTGACTCAACTTGACCAAACTAGGATGTGAGTGTGATAGCTCAAATAGGCATATTAAGGGTTAATTACTAGACCAAGTTCTTCTCTTGAGTGATACTCCCCCTCTCTTTTGGAGGCTCGATTCATTTTTTGGATCCAACTTAGTGCATCACAATAGTAGTTAGCCGATAACATTATACATCAAATATTTTCATCTTCAAATCATTTGAAGTATTATATTGCATAGCACATACATTCATCATATTTTCCATCAAAATATACAAAACACAATTATGTATTGAAGTATTTTAACTCATCAAATAACAGTAAATAGGTAATAACACAATGGGGTGTAATAGGTTTTGAACGCATAGGCAGAGCACAAAACATGAGGTAGCCTATGCAAGGACTAGTGGGTGGAGTAGAGGATAGAAGGCGATAGAGGAGAGTTTACAGGTAGAGAATCCCTGAGCAATCGAGAGTTTGAAGTTGCGAAAGAATTTGTAGATTGTAGAGCATGTGAGTTGTGGAATACTGCAACAGATGAAGATGGGATGGGTCATGAGGAGACCCGTGAGAATTCCATTTTGAGAGTGATATTGGAAAGAAGTGGAAAATGAAAAGTTTGAAGAGATGGGAGAGATAGTCCATGAAGAAGTGGGAAAGATCCAAGATAGTTTAGATACATTGGAAAAGAGAAGTGAGAAGAAGAAGGTTCTCTTGAGAGAGGACAACATAAAGAAGAGTAGAGGAAATGAGTATTGTAGCCTATGACGAAAGGAGAAAGATGTGAAAGCAGCCCTTGTAGAGGTACATGAAGAAGATAATAAGATGGGGAATGAAGAAGTGAGTAGTGAAGAGAAGATAGTAGTAGAGGATGGAGATGTAGATATGGTCATAGCGAAGGGTGAAGAAATAAAAGTTGCAATAGACGATGATGAGGTGGAAGTTGCAACAACGAAAGAAGAGGTAAAATTGAATTTTCTTGAATATAGTGATGAGGAGTTTGAGTTAAAATTTCACTTTGCTGAGGTAAATAAGGATCTCATACAAGTAGATAGAAAGAGAGATCATGTAATTGCAAATTGGTGTATGGATAAGTATTTGCATATAGAAGTTGTAGAGGATGTTGCAGGTGATTCTTGGTGGAGGTGGTTGGTTAGTGGTGGGATGAATACCACGAATGATAAGAGGAGAATAGAGAGTTTGTTAGAGGAGGATAGACTATGGTGGACATGAGTCCATGGGGGGAAGAAGAAGAGGGTGCAACATTGTTGGAGGATGACACATGTTCCAACAAGATGTTAGAAAAAGAGGAAAAATAATTAATTGTGTACCAGATTCAACAATGGAGTTCGTTGTAGGTTGCATTAAACTTGGAAGAGTAGTTTGACTACTCAATTGCACCTTTGTGAGCCTATGTTCACAAATTTCCTACCTGATGCATAGGATCATCTCTAGCATATGGCGATCCGCATCAGCCAAAAATAGTTTGACTTGGTTTTCATCCATTTTGGTTTGATTTTAGTTTAATGTGGCATTTCTAGTGCGGCAGTCGATTTTCAAAGTTAAATTTAAATCTGATTGTAGTGGTCGACTTTGGCTAAGGTTGAATGACATTATTGTCATTTATTGACAAAATATCATGTAGCAATATACGTTTCGAGCTATGCATTTTATAGTGTGACATCAATTGGATTTGAATCTATAGTAGGCTTTTGTGAAGACAATTCTATCTTTTGAGTAAAGTGTTTATGCAATCAACTCACCAAATATATCTTCCCCATATTTTTCAAGTGTATTGATTAATTTTAGTGAATGCTTGGATTTTGGCAATCATGGGCAATTAAATCCGTTTATCTTTTGTGGAGGCAGTGGAAATAAAAGCTAAGTCGCCATGTAAGGAAAATAAAATAAAAAGAAAATATAGATTGGGAAGACAAAGAGACATACTCAGGAGGACGTGAAATAAAAATCAAGAATAAAATGCACAGGAAGAATACAAAGATCCACATAGCCAAAGTATGAGTTAGGAAGTTTGCAATAATATCAAAAGAGCTCGCACCATATGTGTGGCAATTAAAAAAATGTAATAATAAAAAAATGCAGAAAATGAGAGGGTGTCATGCTAGGATAATAAAAGGAAGGCCAAAAGACAATAGTAAAACCGACACAATAGAGAAGTTACATAGTAAAATAAAGTAGAAGTGAGATTGCGAATAGGGGAAAGCGAGCGGCAAGAAAAATGAGAGATAGGGGCTACATAGTGAGGGAGAGTGCCAGTCTGATTTATGCAGACAAAAGAAAGAGGGTTGTGACATGCCATATAATATAGCATAGGAATTTGAAATGTAGTTAATATGTTTTCTAATAGAAGAGTACATGCCATATAATATAGCATAGGAATTTGAAATGTAGTTAATATGTTTTCTAATAGAAGAGTACATGCCTCGCAAAGAATAGGGAAGAGGGTTGATCAAGATGTGAAGACAAAATGTAGAAAGAAGTTAACAAAGGGGCGTAGCATATTTAGATTTAGCATGAAAAATCAATTTTCAAATGAAAGAAGAGGTTGCGACTAGTAGGAATCACAGAGGGAGTTAAGCCATACAATATGGCATTTGAAATTTACAATATGGGTCAATGAGTTTGACTCGTAAAACTACACGGTTGAATCCTGATAATAATATCATAACATTAAAATGGCATGATTTTTACAGTGGAAAGACACTTGCAAATCATATTGGTAACTTGACAAATGTATAGAACATTTTGCCAATAGATTGAGAGAAATAAAATACAATTGAATTTTGGAATTAGTGAAATTTGATAGAGGTGAGATGTTTGTTGAATTTGTTTTCTTGTTTTGATATAAGTTGGATTGATCATAATTGACAAATGCAAATGTCAATTAACATTCGAATTGGCTATAGAGTTGTATGAAAGCTTGTATCTGTGAATTTTTGCAAATTGGATCTATGATAGTGGAAGGGGGATTATTTTTCTTTTACGTGAAAGCATTGGACTTATGTAAAAAGGGTTTTTATATATTTGTGAGGGACTTTCAGTTATTGTATTTGCTCTCATATGATTGATGATACAAACAAGTTGTTTGGCATACAAGACTTTGTTGATTCAAATTAGGTTTATGGTTTAGATAGCATGAAGCCCATGACTAATCAATGAGACAAGCAAGTAACAACCTTTAGTTTGTCCACTAGAAAATTGAAGTACATGGCTATGACACATACATGTAAAGAGACGGTGTGGTTAAAAATATTTTGCTTAGATATTTGCTTTGAGTCAAGAAAAGTCAAGATTGCATGTGACAAGAGTGTCATCTATTTGGTGAAGAACCCAATATACCATGCTTGTATGAAGCATAATGATATTCAATATCACTTTGTCTATGAGATAATTGAAGGTGGTAGTTAGAAAACAAAATGTTGATACCTTGGCTAATGTTACAAATTATGTCTCTAAACTATTAAGCACAAAGAAAGTCATTTGGTGTAGAGAAGTCATGAGCCTTGCCTCTTTTAGCACTCGATTCATTTTTTAATTTCCTCTTATGTCTTGCAATATAAACTAGTGAACATGGAGAAATCTAGTTGGTGTTAAAAAACCAAGGGCCTTGCTTCTTCTAACACTTAAATTTTTTTTTCAATTTTCTTATTTTTCTTTTCTTATATGTCTTGCAATGCAAATGTCAAGTGAAAGAATGTTAAAAACAAGTCCCATTCACATTACATATTCTAAGCCTTATAAATTGTAATTTAATTATGTAGACAAATAATTAATGGATGATATTGTCCAATATGTTGGAATGGACTAAATGGGATGCCTATGTGTGGGTGAAGACACTATTTATTTATTATTTATTATCCAAACTATTTGAGATATTATGTAAGAAGATATTGAATAAGGAGGTTACATTAAAAATGTCAAAAATAGGAGGTACAAAATATCTTCTCAATTTAGTAAATATGACACAAATATTGAATGACCTCATAGAGCACTTAGGATTCATATCTTGATCAATTTGACCATTATGAAATAATCTATATCTATGATACATATAGGCATATAAGAGATGCAAGAATAGTTACATATTATTCTAAAATACTTGACCATGATTATAGGGGCATTAGATTTTTACCTTAACTCATGTTCTCAACTCATATTTTAGATATCACATGATTTTTTTATTTCTAACTTGTCAAAAGCTATTATCAAATGAATAAGTGGATTGTATTATTATACTACATTGCTTGGAATAATATGAATTTGGATATCTTTAGGATCGAGTTTTTTCCATAAGTGTTTCTCCATGTGTATCTAATGTATAAATGGTTCATATTTTATGATTTGATAATTTGTTTTATTACTTATCCATTATTTCATTGATTAATAGCTATTAGTTTAATTGCATCACAATCAATTTAAATCTCTATTATAACATTTTCATTGCACCATTTACCTTGCCATTTCAACACAAGAAACACCAACACTATAAAAATATAATGTGCAACTTTCTAGTATGCTTAGCAAAACTAATGCTTCATTACTATACTAGATAGCTTGAACTTATGATATAACTTCATAAAATTATACAAGATATAAACATAAAAGAAAAACTTTATTTGCTTAATTGGTTAATGGATAAAGGCTCAATGCAAGAGCAATTTTCAACGAACCTTCTACAAGAATAGTTGTCCTTGCTACAAGTATCTCAATATAGCATAACCACGTTTTCAAATGCATAGAATACCAAAGATAATGACACATCCATCATAGGCACCCATTTTACTTATTATGGACTAGTGCATTAAATGATATTAGAAGATGCAAATGATGTTGGCTCTATAGTTCATTGCAGACATAACTTATTGAGATCCCATCTCAAAGGATATCTTTCCAAAGAGCAATTAATGTATAGCAATAATTTAAATTTTAAATAAATATATTTAATTTTTTTTTTATATTTGTTTTAAATTGTAATGCAAAAATAAATATTTTACTTATCATCCTACCCTGCCAAAATCCCTATGTTACAAACAAGATAATAAATAAAATAAAATATCTTTCATGAGAAAGGAAGGCATGGGAGATAGGAAAGAGATTAATGGGAATTAAAACCTATATGACTTGACACAATTGGTGGAGAGTAGACACGAATGACAAAAGGAGGTGAACCATTCCATCCTTGGCAAAAAACTCACATTTCAGTAAATGAACGAGCAATGCCTTTGTATAAGTCATTATTAAATAGTAAATGAAATAGTAATCCAAGAATTTGGATTTTGTTACTAACCTATAAACTTGATAAGTTGTGGTTTGATTTGCACTAGGTATTTGGTAAATAGTGATTTGTTACATTATTCGATCTTAAACTTTCTATGTTTTCCTTCTATAATATTCTTCTATTTCACTTCCACGAGAAATGTTACTTAAGTGGTTATGAAATCTTGGGTATAGGAACCTAGGTGTGGGCTCCTTAAGAGATTAAAAGTGAGGAGAATTGCATGGTACTTCAATCTTATTTACAAGAGGGTATGTATGGAGTCCCTGGGCAAAGGATGCTCTTGTGACCCAAGTCCATAGGGGAGGGGTTTAGGGAATAGCTCGATGGTTTGGTCAAGGGGTTAAAGGAATACTTCAAGTTTAGGGAGTCCTAAACTTGATCAACCTTTCCTTCTCAATATGATTCAATTTGGGGATGAAATGTGCATTAGATGGTTATGAACTCACCTTTTTAATTCATGCGTTTCATATAAACCAATAAAAGACAACCTGCAATCATCAACATTATCTAATCTGAGGTTTGATGTGTTTGGATTTCTAAATCTAAACAAATCTTGGATGAACTTTTTAGAGTTGTTAGTATCATGATTTTCTCTAAGGTGAAGGATTGATAATGCATGGTTCAAAATAACCCACAATTTAAGCCCGCCCGAGTAGCGGAGTTGGGTTGGGTTGTTGGTTTGCTCCCCATAGGTCTCGGGTTCAACCCACCGCTCTCGCAGTTGACCAGTGGGCTTGTATGTGGGCTATGATGTCCACCCGCAGTGGGCTTGTATTATGGGTTGCTGGGCCGCTGGGCTGAGTCGCGGAGAAACCCTTGCCGCATAGTTAACAAAAAACCCACAATTTAATGATGTAAGACTTAAAACTACAAAGTTCTCGTGGTTATATCCATAATAAACATTGATAGTCACAAAAGAATTTTGACTATTATAGAGCTCCATCCTTCATTGTTGAGTTATTCTTATTATGAAATTATGAACAAGTAAATGGATTTGATGGTTTGAGATTTAGTACTTATGATTATGTATATGTATTCGATTAGAAGCCAATCCAAGAGAACTTATTGTGTATGGATTACTGGATCCCTCTATGTGATATAAGAGTCAAAATAATCATTCTAAGCTATAAACCCTTAGAATAGTATGAATCAGATCAATGTTCTTGTTCCTTATAAATTTTAGAATGTTGAACTTAAATTGATAAAGTCAACTTGGCATCATTGAGAAAGGGACTCTATCAAGGCATAAATAGTTGACAATTATTCTCTTAGCATGACTTGTCCCATTCATCTTGCAATGATCATTGAAATTATAAAACCTATGATTCACTTATAGATAAGCTTATCATTGCTTCAACATGATAAGAATCAAGGAGCATGCTCTACCAAAATAAGTATTTAGTTATGTCATAAGTTAGTTAGCTTTCACTAGTAGTATGCATGTGTAGATGCTAAGAGCTACTTGACATCATAAGGTTTAGATAGGTTAAATCACTAGTGGCATGTAGACAATGGATATTAGATAGGCTCTCATTAGCAACATAAAAGTAATGGATGCCAAGGTCTACCCATCTTAAGAGTTCAATATTAACATTGGTATAATAAAAGGAATGCACATGCTTCTAGCATTATGTTTGCCTAAGATATGATTCTTGGGGTTCCAATTGTTAAATCAATCCAAGTGATTGATAGTATAAGCACTAATCTTAGGTGAGTTAAAACCATAAGACATCTTGATTATGTTGATCTATCTATGAGATGACTCAAATGTTTAGTGGACCGTAGAAATCTTATTAATGACTACAAGTGTGTTACTATTATACTCTTGTTGATGATGATAAGTAGTATGAGATCTTTGTTTTGTCATCACAATAGGTTAGGATATATGATAAAGATGGATCCATATTATAGTGTGGGATGCACTTGTATTCTTTTTTTCCAATTATCATCTTATTATAATGAAGCCAATAAAAGGGAAGGTGCACACGCTAAGTTTGTTGGCATTTAAATTAGCACCTCTGGAGTGCTGATTGTAAACGTTCAGCTATTTCAAATGTTTTGCAACACTTCTTCGTTATTTAAAGAGGAGAAGTCCCTCTCTGCTGGGAGCAATGCGTAGGGAAGGGAAATGTTTAACTAAGTTCCTATCTTTTTATGCTTCAGCGGCAGGACACAAGGGTGCACAAACACAATGCGCCGTAGCTAAGCTTTTCTCTGGTTTCTGCAGATCTTAACTACGACTAACTAGCTTCTATCTATCCAATACCTTCAAGATGAACAGAGCATGAGGGTAAAGGAGCGGGAATGGGATGGTTGGATCACTTGAATTCACCGTCTCCAGAGGATATGACCGAGGCTCTGAACTCTCGGGTATACACCGGGATAAGGTTGGTACAAGCAAACACTCTGCACGGTAAACTAGATCCGAGATCTGCCAAGGAGGAGGGACTCCTATCCGAGGTATGAGCTTAAGAAATAGTTTACTAGAAACAACAAAATCACGATGCCTTGGCCAACGAGCTTGCTAAGGAGGAGGGACTCCTATCCGAAGTATAGCTTGGAAGTCAACACATTAAACAACATCAAACGACAACTGTCAATAACAAATATCCAAGGAGGAGGGACTCCTATCCGAGGAGGGAAATGAGACAACAAGCTATTAAACACAGGACGTAGACATAACTCAAATAAGATGATCAAAATGCAAGCGCCTTCTGATATTCTTCTTCAATGCTTTATCAACGAACTACAAAAGTTGGGAGAGCAAAGGCACGAAATCATGCACAATTACAATCAACCAACGAACTCTCATCCAAGAGTGAACAAATATTCGCTTTCAAAGTGTTGGCAACAATGGCGCAGCAATTTTGCATAGCAAGTAAAGGTTAAACAAATAATGAGCCCAAGGCTCTTATTTATAGAACTCAAAGGAGTGGGCAACCCCAAAATCTCCTTGAGTTAACAATGAGTTCTTGCCAATCAATTAGCAAGATTTATTCCTAAATAGGGGGAACAAGCAGTTAACTGGAAAGCTACTTCAGTTAACTGAAAGTCAACAAAGAGTCAACTGGAAACTACTTCAGTTGACTGAAAGCAAACTAAAGGTGAACTTAAATGTAAAGTCTCCCTCCAAAATAGACATCCACATTTAGTGGAGATCTAAGATCCACAAATCATGGAAGTCAATTAGACATCCTTAATTAGTGGGATCTGACAATGCATGATTTAAGGAAAGTGGAGTTAAACTTGGAAAGAAGCATCAAGTTAACTCCAACTACATTTAATAGCATCTCGAGTTGACTTGGAAAGAAGCGTCAAGTCAACTCAAGTCTCATGAATGCCACTTGGAGGGTGTATGGCGTCCTTCTCTGGTGCATTTATAGCTCGCCATTAATCAACAGTGTCTCAATCCATTGATTGACTTCATCGGCTTCTGGGGAGTTAATGCTCTGTAGGATGATGACGTGGCGTCGGAGCATGACCTCACCCGTTGTGAGCTGATTTCCGAAGTCAATGCATTGAGATGCTGCCTCTTCTAACTTGGTCGATAAAGCTGCTACCTTAGCCAGCTTACAACCCTCTGGATCGTCAAGAAAGGTGCTGCGGATGACATCCCTGAACTGGTTCAGTACAGTTACCAACTCGACGTATTCTCCTCCTTCACGCTGATATTCCATGCAAGGGAAAGATATTACCAACATTCTTGCGAAGTTGATAATAGTGGCAACCACCCTTCTGTAATCAATCAACTCTACTAAATGAGCGTCGTAGGCTTTTACCTTGTACGCCAATTGTTCCTTCCAAGCAAAAAGATGTTGCTTGTTTTCCTCAGAGTATACTGATTGATATGCTAATTGCAAATCTGCAATTGTACTTTCGTCTTCAAGCCTCTTTTCTGCAATCCTTTGTTCCGACTGCTGGATCTCCACACGAAGTTCATGTGCTCTATCCCGTAACTGGTATAGGTTCGCCAGTACGCATCTACCCTTGAGAACAAACTCTTCCACCTGATTTCTCAAGTGTTTGCCGAATGTTAACAATTGCCGATGATTTTGTTCGGCGGGGAGATCTAGTAGTCCTGCTGGTAGGGCTGAGACGTTTGGTGTGCCATGTATCAAGCTGGTTATGTAAGACCTCAGTTTCTGATTTTCAGCCTTTAAGGCTGCCTTTTCCTTACCATCCTTTGCCATCCTTTCTTGCACGCTCACCGAAGCTATTCCGAGAAGATCCGCCTCCACCTGTCGTGTAGTCTTCCCGAGGTTAAGTTGAGACAAAGTGTAGTCCTCTACTTGAACCTCGTGTATGCTTTTCTCTACTGGTGGGGCGGCAGTCTCTATAATGATCTCACAATCTGCATTCCTTTCTATGTGAACTTGCTTCTTTAACTTCTTCGCCGACGTGTCTTGTGGGACGTGGTCGAACTCAGTAAAGTCAAGTTCATACGAGGGTTTTTCCCTCTTCCTTCCTAGAAAGCCTTCAAGCCAAATAGAATCTCGGCGAACTTCACTAGGAGGGACGTGAGGCCCTTGAATGCTAGATGTATGAGACTGTGCTGGAGCAATGTCTCTCGGTGGCGAATCCAAGTCGATGAGGACCTGTGTTTGCTGTGATACTGGCAATGTTGGCGGCTCTGCTTCCATAACAGGCACCGTTTCTGCTGCTGCTTCTACTGTTGTTGCTTCCGCCATTGGTTCAGCCACTGGTTCTTCAACAACTACTGCTGCTGGTTCCTCCGTGATAACTTCTGCTGAATCAGGGGTAGCAGTCTCTACTCTTTGTTCTGGGGCAGCAATATCCGTGATTATTTCAGGACTATGTGTGGCTTTTTCCACTGGTGTCCTCTATGTTCTAGGTTTTGACATCCTCATCCCTTGGGGAGGATTGCACCATTGCTTTTGTCTAGGTTTCCTTCTTGAAGTGGAAGGTGGTGTAGACTGAACCTGTGGCGGCTCTGTTCTGTGAGGTATCACCTTCCTTGATTTCTTGCTGTCGAGATAGAGTTGGCTATTTCTAACCACTCTACTCGTTCTTTCTTCTATAGATGTATCCTCTTTGGCATACCAATCCACTCTCGGGAGCGGTTGGGAGTCAACTGAATCTGCGAAGAATGTGGGGAGAATGACTTCCCCTTCATCATCTGACAGGCCCTCAATGTCTGCTGACATGAAATCAGCAATCTGTGGGAGTCTGAATCTGCTGTAGTTCCTTCTTCGCACTTCATACTCGTCTTTACAATTCACCCAATAATCTTCCATAGAAGACTTATGTGACGAGTGTTGCTCGAGGTGTGCTGCATAGAGTCCTCTGGGATCATAGGATCTTCTATTAATGAGATATTTGAGGTTAAACCTCCTTGTTTCTTGACCCATCATCTTTGCATCCGCCGCGAATCCACATCTATATAGTCCCATTTCAACGGGAAAGTTAACAGCTGTCTTCCTCTTCAAGCGCAAGTGGACATGAACCTCGGACAACTGTCTCAGGGACTCCATGAAGACTACCCTATCTGAAGGGTGTCTTGGTAGCATGGCGGGGTGGCCAATGTAGCCATACACGCGTATGTAGGAGAATGTAGGAAATTGGATGAACCAATCTGCCCAATCCGCCATTGCCTCTCTGGCTGTCTGTGAAATACGCACGTGCATCTCATGGTTAAGCTCACGAACTATGTGCATGGTGAAGTGATCACTTGTCTTCTTGAAGTGTCTTTCCGCTTGAGTAAACTCAAGACGTGTGAAAAACTCGTGAACCTTCTGCACACCTAAGGTTCCCACATTGTTCAATAACCTAAAATCGCCTTGGAAGGCTATTAGGTATACTAGGTAAGAGCACATGTGGAACCTATGAGCTTCCAGATACCCAGTGATTTGTCGGTGGAGTGTGTCACTGATCAAAGTGGCCCAGTCATAGTATTCCCTCCTGCCAATGATTTTAGCGATGACATAGTACATCCATGGCTGGAATTGACGACCATCTTCTTCTCCAGTGACTCTGTTGAGTAGAGTGATTAACACTGCGTACTCGTCTTTACATTCTCCTCGCCCCAACAACTTAGGCAAGCTTGCCTTTGTCACTTTCAGCCATTTTTCGGCCATTATCCTTTGACATTTGTCCTTGGCCGTCTCAAAAGCTTTCTCACATTCCGTCAATGATATGACTTTGCTGTTAGGATGTGAGGGAATATCAAAACATCTTTCGATATCCTGAGGCTTTAAACTGCAAACAATTCTTCCATCTGCTGCTCTGATTTCTCTGGTGGTAGGGTTGTAATGCTTGATACAAGCGATTACGAGCTCTACGCTTTGTAGTGTGATGGGAATTGATGCGGCTTGCAGCAATCCGGATTCTTCGATATTCTGCAATGTTATTTGATTCATGCCTTCTAACTGCTCCAAATCGACCACTGGATTTACTTGGTGTAGATTTGTGTCAACTGTTTTCAGGTAATCATGGAGTAAGACCGTCTTGGTCTCGTATTGCACCTGGGAGTACTGCATCCTGAAAAACTTGAAGATTGACTGTAAGCTTGACCTAGTTCAGATGATTTTCGGAAACCCTTAAAAATAGCGCCCTGCCGAGAAGTATTTTTCCGGAAAAAATCTGGCACATGGGTTTTGTTCGTGCTTCAATGCTGAACAAACCCAGTTCCTCAGAATTTGGATTCTGAAACTTTTTCGGAAAAACCCCCAAAAATAGGGGCAGCAAGTTTGCTGATTTTGGAAAATTTGTCGAGATGGGTTTCTCTGGAAAATGATGCTGAATCTACCCAGTTGATCAGATCTGATGTAGCCTGTTGCTTTTTCTGTCAGATGCAAGAAAACCTAAGACAAGAAGAGAGGAAAAAGATAGAAGGTGGATTGGAAGTTTTATCTGATCTTCAAAAAAAAACTATCTCTGATCCAATCCTCAAAATGGCAACCCTTTCCTGCTTCAGATCTGCAAATAAAAATGAAGAACGGATGAAAACCTCCTTCAGATCTTCAATGGCGTCCTTGAGAGCTTTGTGGCTGTTTTTATCTTTCAACCTGCAATGAAATAATGAAATGGACGCCATCTCCTTGAATATATATGTTTGAGCTTCAGATCCACAAATTTGGGGACCTAACACAAGCTCAAAAGGTGATTTGAGTTTGATCTGAAGTTAAAAAGGTGATTTCCACCAATCGTGGAGCGTTTTAGCCAACTTTAACTCAAAAGCTTTTGACTTTAGTCAACAAATGACCTTTGACTTCTTTTAGGCGTCCCTTTTCATCTTTTGCAAGTTTTTAGTATTTTCTCTCCTGAAAACCCCCTGTTTGATCCTGAATCTGGCGTTGTCTGTTGATCTTGAGACGTCACGGACACATTCACTGCGGAGCTGAATCCAAACTGGAAAGAAGTGCCTGGGAGACTGAATGATAAAAAGCTGAGTTAAGGGCTCCAAAAGACTGGGCGCCTTTCCCAAGAAAGGGCGCTTTTGCCAATGCCTTAGTGATTTTTCAATCTTCGTTCTTCAGCTTATTTGAAATGACCTCTCGTGCCTTGAACTGGATTTCTCGTTGATCGGAGAGTCAGATGTTTTCACATGACGTTTCATCAGGTACTCAGCTCTGTTCTGCTAAGAATGACTGTCTTCGGGAAATCTGGATCTCAAATTAGGGTTCCTTTATCCAAGGGCGCCCCTCCTTGAAAAGGGCGCTTTTGCCTTTTAGCTTGATTATTTTCGTCTGACAAGTTGCCTACTTTGATCCAGATTATCCGTTGACTGCTCTGTCAGGTATTGATGCTTGCAGTTGCGTTTCTGAGATTTGCTTGAGCTGAGAAGGTCATCAAAGGAAGCCTTTTGTCATTGGTCAGCATCTGGAAGTCTAAAAGAAAGGGCGCCTTTGCTTTGAAAAGGCTCTTTTTCTAGAACTTCGTCGTTTATCTGTGGTTTCCTGATATTTCCTTGAACTGCCTCTTTTCGCTTCATCAGCAATTGCTAGTGATCTATTCATCGGATGATATGGATGTTTGTTTCACTGTCGAGCCAGCACTCAAACGTCAAGAATGACTGCTTTGGATGACCATACTGACTGCATTTGACCTTCAAAGATCATGGGCGCCCCTGCTTGAAAAAGGCGCCTTTTCAACATGTGAGCAATCTCCCCTTCGTAACATCTCCAGAGTTAGTCAAATTTTGACCTTTTTCGTTTTCAGGAATCTCCTTCGTCAAACAGCATCTTTTTTGACCTTTTCCGCCATGGTTGTGTCGTTGAAGCTTTTGAAGCTTAGCTTTCAGCACCTGGTACTGGCCAATCTACCATTAATGGTTGTGGAGCTCCTAACTTCATTCCTGAAAAAGAGAAATAGACCCACCAGAGTAAAACGTGTCTTTTGATGATTCTGACTTGACCAATGTGATCGTGAAGCCTTTTAAGCCTATCAAAATCATTTTCGATCATTTCTGGGAAGGTCCTATTTTCGGGGGATTTCCCTGAAAATAGGGGAAAAAACCCTAATTTTCAATTTTTCAGAATTTTGTACATGTGTTCCTTGACAGAAACCCACCAAGATTCTATGATTGGTTTGACCTAAAACAGACCTTTCATGGCATTTTAACAAGATTTAGCTCAATTTACACAGAATGCCAAAAAATTTATTTGGGGTACAACATAGGCTCCGTCTGGTGACCATGTCGGATACCTACGGCATAGGAGAACCGAGAATCTCAAGTTTCGTAGACCAGTATATATATAATCAGTTGGGTAACGGAGTCAGGACTTTGGTTCCATACATTCCTAAAAATAGAGTTCACCTTATTTATTGGGTTCCCCAATTTATTCACCTACGACAAAACATCTAAGAAATCACCTAAAACACGACAATACTTCACTGAACGGGGAAAAACATAACATAACGTTAAAGCAAGGAAAAGTATTTACAATATGTACTCACCCCATCCCTGAAGGGACGAAATTATTCAAGTACTGCCCGCTGTAAGGCAGTGGAAAGAGCCTTCCGTCTGAATGTGAGAGAATATAGGAATTCTCTCCTGCAATATTATGAATCAGGAACGGCCCCAGCCAAAGGGAGTTGAATTTTCCGTGCATTCCCTTTGGTTCGTGTCTCTTGTCCCATAACAGGACTTTATCTCCAATCTCAAAGTCTCGTTGCCGAGCCTTCTTGTCGAAGATCTTCTTCACTCGCTCTTGATGCTGAGTGATCTTATCAACTATCTCCACCCTTTCTTCTTGAAGTTTCATCAGGCACAAGATACGTTTCTCAATAGGATCTTTGAATTCCTCATCTTCTATTGTGGATGCCAGCTGTAAAGCGGACAACTCTAGAGTGATGGGTAACGCAGCTTCAGTGCCGTACAGGATTATGAAAGGTGAAGTGCTGATAGCTCTTTTGGGCGTGATTCTGTCAGCCCAAAGAGCATCATACAATTTTGTGTGCCAAGCCCGTTGATTGGAATCAACCATCTTGCGCACTATTGTGACTATGTTCTTGTTTGACGATTCGGCTTGTCCATTACCTTGTGGATAGTAATCTGAAGAATGGGACAAGGTGATGCCGTAGTCAAAACAAAATTCTATCAACTCCTCTGACGAGAAGCTTGTAGCGTTGTCAGTCACGATCTTTTTGGGTACTCCGAAGCGTGTAATGATGTTCTCTTTGAGGAAATTACACACCACCTCGGAAGTAGCCTGCTTTACAGGAATTGCCTCAACCCACTTAGTAAAATAGTCTGTCGCTGTGAGGACGTAGACATGTCCTTTGCTGGAATGAGGGTTGATAGGTCCCACAAAGTCTATGCCCCATTGCTGGAATGGAGCATCTATCACCACCGGCCTGAGTGGAAGGTTTGACAGCTTAAGTTTACCAACAAATTGTTGGCGCAATGTGCATCTGTGCAACCAGTCATATGCGTCGCGGAACAAAGTCGGCCAAAAGAATGATTCCCGCAAGATCTTGAATGCGGTAACCCTTGATGAGAAGTGACCTCCGCATGCTTGATTGTGGAATGCCTCCAACAATCGTCGTTGTTGATCTTTGGTGACGCATAGTAGGAACGTTCCATCAAGCCCACGCTTGTAAAGAACATTTCCTCCAAGCACATAACTTTGTGCTTGTAATTTTAAAGTTCTTCTCTGCTGCTTATCCAAGTGTGTTGGACATTCCCCGTAGGTTAGGTAGTACCATAATTCTGTGTACCACTCTTGAGCAGATTCAACTAATAAGACCATTGGGAGGTCTTCTTCCATTTCTGTTCCTGGGATTCCATCTTCAGCCTGGTGCTTTAAATCACCATCTTCTGCCAAGAGTTGACATAGACCTCTCCCGCGAACGAGCTTGGTAGGCTTGATATCCAAGTCGTATTCTTGGACTCTTGCAATCCAGTTGCCTCTTTTGGTGCCCATCTCTTGTTGAGTAAGGACACTCTTGACCGCGGGGTCTGTAACATACACAGTGGTGTGAGAGTTTAGGATGTAGAATCTGAAATTTTTAACAGCCCTCACCACGGCATATGCGTTTTTCTCTATTTGGGAGTACCGAGATTCACTATTCTTGAAGCTGCTGCTCATGAAAGCGATAGGTGACTCAGTCTCTTCATTCAACTTCTGAGTCAGTATGGCGGAGAGAGTATGTTCTGACGCGTAACAATAAAGAATAAATTCTTTATTGAAATCGGGTCGAACCAACACTGGTGCTTTACTGATGGCCTCTTTTATTTTCTCGAACGCCTTCCTTCCTTCATCGGTCCATTTGAAAATAGTTGTTTTCTTCATCATTGCCGAGATGTCTTTGGTCAGCTCCGAGAAGTCAGGTACAAATCTTCGTATAAAATTGACTTTGCCGAAGAAGGAATGTACCTCAGTTTTATTTGTAGGGAGAGCCAGATCCTTGATTGCATCTACCCGATTAGGGTCTATCCTAGTCCCTTCTTTAGAGACGATGTGACCAAGCAATTTGCCTTCTGTCACTGCGAAGATAGACTTCTTCGGATTCAGTGATATGTGATGGGATCTGCATCTCTCAAACACTTTCACTAAGTGTTGAAAATGATCTTGCCGCTTCTTTGAGAAAGCGGTAAGGTCGTCAAGATAGACGACAATCAATTTGTATTTTAAGTCGCCAAACGCCAAGTCCATGGCTCTTTGAAAGGTAGCACCGGCGTTGATGAGACCGAAGGGCATCCTCTCGTAGGCAAACGTTCCCCATGGAGTGGTGAACGCTGTTTTGAGTTGATCCTCTTCAGCCACTGCAATTTGATTGTATCCCGAAAATCCGTCAAGTAATGACAGCATCTCCGAACCGGTTACTGTTTGCAATGTGTGTTCCATGATGGGTAAAGGATAGTTATCCTTTAGTGACGACTGGTTCAGGTTCCTAAAGTCTACACAAATCCGGATTTCTCCGCTCTTCTTGCGTACAGGAACGATGTTGGACACCCAGGTGGAATAGTGGATCGGATATATGATCTTTTTCACCTCCGCGTAGATTGTATCTTGGATACGCGGGTTGTAGTGTCTCTGCTTCTGCTTGAAGGGCTTGATGTCAGACTTTAGTGGAATTGTATGGGACAATTCCTTTGGCTTGAATGCTTTCAGGTCTTCATAGGACCATGCAAAGACGTCTCGATATTGCTTGAATAGAGAGATGAAATTGTCGCTTTCTTCTGCAGTGCAACATTTGCCTAGGTTGACGAGCCGAGGCTTATCTTCCGTACCAATGTTGACTTGTTGGTAGTCGGCTGACGTATTGTCATTAGAATTCCTTTGATCCTGAACACGTCTGTCGTGTCTATCAAAGATATCTTCCAAGGATACTAGACCTTTGGGGATATTATTGCCCTTTAATTGGATGACGCCAGATTCCGTGACTTCGGAATTCTCCGCCATATATTCCTTGGAGGGAGAAGCACTACCTTCAAAGAATAGTTCTTGATAATTGTCATCCATGCGAAGGAACTCTTGAATGTCTTTATCATTAGTAAAGACCTGCCAATTGTCGCAGTTGTCGGGGATGGCTGGCCTGTAGATGAGCTCGATAGCAAAGATATTCTGACGAAAATCAGAATGGGGCATGAAAAGAGCTGCTGATACCGCAAGGGAATCCACTCTGCTATTCCGCTCACGTGGTATGTACTCGATATTGAATGCTTCAAACCAGTCGATCGCATTCCATACCCTTTGTCGGTAAGAAGAAAGACGACTTCTTCTTACTTGATACAGTCCTCTGACCTGTTGAACGATCAGCTCTGCATCACCTTCGACTTGAAGGTATTTTATACCCATATCTCTTGCCTTTTTGAGGCCAAGTATGAGCGCCTCGTATTCTGCGGTATTGTTTGTGTTATCAAACTGCAAGCGATAAGCAAATGGGTACAGTGTTCCTTCGGGAGAGGAAATGACAACTCCTGCTCCCGATTCTGCTGTTGAGCAACTACCGTTGAATTGCATATTCCACATTCTTGAATATTGATTCAATGTTTGTGTGGCAAGTGCAAGACTTTCATCTTCTTTAGTTACTTCTGCCAGCATGGCATACGTGCCAGGACCCGTGTTCTGATGTAACACTTGTGCTTGTGGGTCTTGAGATTTCACCACCGTGAATGTTGACTTAGCCTCAGGTTCCAACTTGAAAGTGCCCTTTTTCAATGGGATTGTCGTGTACGACCAATCCAGTTGAATTTCGCCTCCGAGATCTTTGCAAAAGCTTCTGCTCAGGAGTATTCCATAACTGATTGGGATGTCGGCTATGAGAATGGTCATCATGATCTTCTTTTCTGGGCAGGATGCCAATCTTACTTGAGCATCCTTCAGCTGACCTACCAGTGGCACGGGTTTTGATTCAAGTGAATAACACTTTTCTTTTGTTTTCGTGCATGATAGTCCTAGAGCCTTCATGATTTGCAAAGGCATGACATTATCAGATGCCCCTGAATCAATTATACAGTTGCTAAGCTTATATCCTCCCATATACAAAGATATGTAAAAAGGTTTTGGCTTTTCTCCTGCTGGCACGGAAGATGCTAGAAATGTGGGCTGTATGACGATTGGCTTCTGAATCACCTTAAGAATCCGATCCATTTGATCAGGATGATCCTGGAGATACTCCAGCTGTGAAATTTGTACCTTCGTCTTCATCATGGATGTCACTATGTCAAAATTCGTCGAAGACGGTTCTTGAGGAACTGGTGTGACGTACTCATGTGTAGACTTGGGATTAGAAGTGGAAGCCTCTTTTCCCTTTTCATTGGACTGCCGTCTTTCGTCTTCTTCTTTCTGTGCTTTGAAATGCTGAGCACGTGTAAACACGGGTGTTGACAGGTTCTCGTGATTGACAGCAAGATTGTACTGACGGTAGTCTTCTTCTTCTTGATTTACGGGTTCGTTGTGAAAGTATCCCGTTGCGGAGTCGCCATCAAAATTGTCCATTTGAGGTGGAGCAACGTTCGAATTTGAAGGTACTGTATTGGAGCTTGGAATTGCATCTCCGGCATATCCCATTATCTGATTCATCCTCTGATTCTCAGGACACGAAGATCCAGTGTGTTCATCTGAATTATGGAAACAACAGAACACGTTGGATTTCTCAGGTTCTGCTTGTCTAGGTGGTCCCGAAAACTTCGGCTTGAAGTTGTTGAATGATTGGAAATTATTTTTCTTCGGCTGATAAGGCTGTTGAGGCTGGTACTGCTGTTGAGGCTGGTACTGCTGTTGTTGATATGGTGGTGGTGTGGGCATTGCTTGCTGCCCTTGATTGGGTGACTGTCTTTTGAGGATGGTCACCTCGTTTGCTACCTTTTGTAGCAATGGATCTGCTGATGCTTGGACCAGCGGTCTGATGGCATCATTCTTCATCTTCCCCGTAGTGATCATGTGATCCTCAAGCTCGATAGCCTTCTCTTGAGCTACCAACAAGTCTTCTTCATGATTGCCTTTTATGAAAAAGGCTATCTCTGAGGGTAGGGCGTTAATGAAGCTACTCATCAGGATCTCGTCGGATGGATTCATTGTGTGGGAAAGTCGCGTAACTAGGCGGTTAAACCTTGCTACGAACTCCCTCATTGGTTCTGTGGACTCCATCTTTGAGTTAGATAAACGGGCAAACAGTTGATGACTGTCTTCAGCAGGTCTGAATCTGGCCAAAAACTTTTCGCTCATGTCTTCCCAGTTTGTGATAATCCCTGGTCGTAAATGATTGAACCAATCAGCTGCATTCGCTTCAAGAGTTTCGACAAAGAGTCGAACGGCGATATCTTCATGTGGCACAGACAGAACGGAACAGGCCGCTGTGAATGCTGAGAGATGTTCATCGGGATGTTTAGTCCCATCGCCATAGAATCTTGGGAAATGCTTTCGTGATCCCTTGGGAAGTTCATGATTGCCTTGTAAGACCAATGGACCTATGTTATTACCCCATGGAAGTGGGGCAGCACGTCTGGCAACAACTCTTGCATTTCGGCCATTGCCGAAAAGATTGTTGATGTAGTGGCCATTTCCATTGTTGCCATTGCCATTGCCGTTATTACGGCCAATGCCGTTATGAATGTTAACGTTGTCGGCCATTGTAGGCGAGGAGTTTCTTCTTGAGAGTTCTTCTAGAATTGCTCTGAACCTCTTAGAAGATATACGCTAGGGATGAAAGCTACCGGGCACCTTTCTTGGAAAAGGAAGGGATTAATTCCTCCTTCTGTATATACTTGAAGTAAGCCCGGGATCGCCTTCTGCCTTGAGGAATTAATTAGTAACCCATTCTCTGTTGCTAAGATCGATGCCTGCTCATCTGGTCGGAGTAATGCATTTAGGCTCTCAACTGAGAAATTTTGGTGATGTATTCTTCGAGATGAAGATAGCAAGGCTAGTGATATCAGGTGCTCTCTGCTTCAAGTATATAAAGATCTGGTTGGAGGATTCTTTGGGCCGTCGATTTGCTCTTTGGTGCTGGGGCGATAGTCATTCGAAGTGACGCCAAAAGCGTTGGCTTTTCTTGAAGTTTGATGCCTCGTTGCCCCACGGTGGGCACCAGAAAACTGTTGGCGTTTAAATTAGCACCTCTAGAGTGCTGATTGTAAACGTTCAGCTATTTCAAATGTTTTGCAACACTTCTTCGTTATTTAAAGAGGAGAAGTCCCTCTCTGCTGGGAGCAATGCGTAGGGAAGGGAAATGTTTAACTAAGTTCCTATCTTTTTATGCTTCAGCGGCAGGACACAAGGGTGCACAAACACAATGCGTCGTAGCTAAGCTTTTCTCTGGTTTCTGCAGATCTTAACTACGACTAACTAGCTTCTATCTATCCGATACCTTCAAGATGAACAGAGCATGAGGAGTGAGGAATGGGATAGTTGGTCCTTGAATTCCACCCGTCTCGGAGGATGGCAGACTCGTGAACTTTCCGGAGTGCAGGATGGGGTGCATTGAAACCTGACACTCTGCCCGCAGTAAGCTAGATCAAGAGATGCTTGGAGGAGGGACTCCTATCCGAGGTATGAGCTTAAGAAATAGTTTACTAGAAACAACAGAATCACGATGCCTTGGCCAACGGGCTTGCTAAGGAGGAGGGACTCCTATCCGAAGTATAGCTTGGAAGTCAACACATTAAACAACATCAAACGACAACTGTCAATAACAAATATCCAAGGAGGAGGGACTCCTATCCGAGGAGGGAAATGAGACAACAAGCTATTAAACACAGGACGTAGACATAACTCAAATAAGATGATCAAAATGCAAGCGCCTTCTGATATTCTTCTTCAATGCTTTATCAACGAACTACAAAAGTTGGGAGAGCAAAGGCACGAAATCATGCACAATTACAATCAACCAACGAACTCTCATCCAAGAGTGAACAAATATTAGCTTTCAAAGTGTTGTATGATAGGCAATTTGCATAAGTAAGGTTAAACAAATAATGAGCCCAAGGCTCTTATTTATAGAGCTGAAAAGGAGTAAAACAACCCCCAAAATCTCCTTGAGTTAACAATGAGTTCTTACTTGATGTTGTAAAGATTTATTTCCTAAAATAAAGAGGAACAAAGCGGTTAAGCTGAAGCTTCACTTGATTAAGCGAAAGTCATAAAAGTCAACTTCGAAACTTCGCCGGTTGGCTGAAAGCAAACTAAAGAGTGAACTTAAATAAAGTCTCTCCAAAATAGACATACACATTTAGTAGGATCTAAGATCCACAAATCATGGAAATCAATTAGACATGCTTAATTAGTAGGATCGGCAATGCATGATTTAAGGAAAGTGGAGTTAAACTGGGAAAGAAAAATCAAGAGTTAACTCAACTTCATTAATAGCATCTCCAGGGTGGCTTAGAAAAAGTAGAGTCAACTCAAAGTCCTCCTGTAGATACCACTTAGGTATGGTGCATTTATATTTCGCCACTAATCAGCAGTGTCTCTATCCATTGATTGACTTCATCAGCTTCTGGGGAGTTAATGCTCTGTAGGATGATGACGTGGCGTCGGAGCACGACCTCACCCGTTGTGAGCTGATTTCCGAAGTCAATGCATTGAGATGCTGCCTCTTCTAACTTGGTCGATAAAGCTGCTACCTTAGCCAGCTTACAACCCTCTGGATCGTCAAGAAAGGTGCTGCGGATGACATCCCTGAACTGGTTCAGTACAGTTACCAACTCGACGTATTCTCCTCCTTCACGCTGATATTCCATGCAAGGGAAAGATATTACCAACATTCTTGCGAAGTTGATAATAGTGGCAACCACCCTTCTGTAATCAATCAACTCTACTAAATGAGCGTCGTAGGCTTTTACCTTGTACGCCAATTGTTCCTTCCAAGCAAAAAGATGTTGCTTGTTTTCCTCAGAGTATACTGATTGATATGCTAATTGCAAATCTGCAATTGTACTTTCGTCTTCAAGCCTCTTTCTGCAATCCTTTGTTCCGACTGCTGGATCTCCACACGAAGTTCATGTGCTCTATCCCGTAACTGGTATAAGTTCGCCAGTACGCATCTACCCTTGAGAACAAACTCTTCCACCTGATTTCTCAAGTGTTTGCCAAATGTTAACAATTGCCGATGATTTTGTTCGGCGGGGAGATCTAGTAGTCCTGCTGGTAGGGCTGAGACGTTTGGTGTGCCATGTATCAAGCTGGTTATGTAAGACCTCAGTTTCTAATTTTCAGCCTTTAAGGCTGCCTTTTCCTTACCATCCTTTGCCATCCTTTCTTGTACGCTCACCGAAGCTATTCCGAGAAGATCCGCCTCCACCTGCCGTGTAGTCTTCCCGAGGTTAAGTTGAGACAAAGTGTAGTCCTCTACTTGAACCTCGTGTATGCTTTTCTCTACTGGTGGGGCGGCAGTCTCTATAATGATCTCACAATCTGCATTCCTTTCTATGTGAACTTGCTTCTTTAACTTCTTCGCCGACGTGTCTTGTGGGACGTGGTCGAACTCGGTAAAGTCAAGTTCATACGAGGGTTTTTCCCTCTTTCTTCCTAGGAAGCCTTCAAGCCAAATAGAATCTCGGCGAACTTCACTAGGAGGGACGTGAGGCCCTTGAATGCTAGATGTATGAGATTGTGCTGGAGCAATGTCTCTCGGTGGCGAATCCAAGTCGATGAAAGGGACTGTGTTTTGTGATCTTGTGTTGGTGACTCTGCTTTACCCATATGAACTGGATTTCTTTTGCTGCTTCTCACATTTGTTGCTTATGCATTGGTTGATACTGGTTCTTTAACAACTTCTTCTTCTTTGGTTCCTCGAGTGATAACCACCTGGCTTTGAATCGGGGGTAAGCGATCTCTACTCTTTATTCACAGGGCAGCAATGCTCCGGTGATTATTTGGGACTATGTGTGGCTTCCCTTTGGTGTCCTCTATGTTCTAGGTTTTGACATCCTCATCCCTTGGGGAGGATTGCACCATTGCTTTTGTCTAGGTTTCCTTCTTGAAGTGGAAGGTGGTGTAGACTGAACCTGTGGCGGCTCTGTTCTGTGAGGTATCACCTTCCTTGATTTCTTGCTGTCGAGATAGAGTTGGCTATTTCTAACCACTCTACTCGTTCTTTCTTCTATAGATGTATCCTCTTTGGCATACCAATCCACTCTTGGGAGCGGTTGGGAGTCAACTGAATCTGCGAAGAATGTGGGGAGAATGACTTCCCCCTCATCATCTGACAGGCCCTCAATGTCTGCTGACATGAAATCAGTAATCTGTGGGAGTCTGAATCTGCTGTAATTCCTTCTTCGCACTTCATACTCGTCTTTACAATTCACCCAATAATCTTCCATAGAAGACTTATGTGACGAGTGTTGCTCGAGGTGTGCTGCATAGAGTCCTCTGGGATCATAGGATATTCTATCAATGAGATATTTGAGGTTAAACCTCCTTGTTTCTTGACCCATCATCTTTGCATCCGCCGCGAATCCACATCTATATAGTCCCATTTCAACGGGAAAGTTAACAGCTGTCTTCCTCTTCAAGCGCAAGTGGACATGAACCTCGGACAACTATCTCAGGAACTCCATGAAGACTACCCTATCCGAAGGGTGTCTTGGTAGCATGGCGGGGTGGCCAATGTAGCCATACACGCGTATGTAGGAGAATGTAGGAAATTGGATAAACCAATCTGCCCAATCCGCCATTGCCTCTCTGGCCATCTGTGAAATACGCACGTGCATCTCATGGTTAAGCTCACGAACTATGTGCATGGTGAAGTGATCACTTGTCTTCTTGAAGTGTCTTTCCGCTTGAGTAAACTCAAGACGTGTGAAATACTCGTGAACCTTCTGCACACCTAAGGTTCCCACATTGTTCAATAACCTAAAATCGCCTTGGAAGGCTATTAGGTATACTAGGTAAAGAGCACATGTGGAACCTATGAGCTTCCAGATACCCAGTGATTTGTCGGTGGAGTGTGTCACTGATCAAAGTGGCCCAGTCATAGTATTCCCTCCTGCCAATGATTTTAGCGATGACATAGTACATCCATGGCTGGAACTGGCGACCATCTTCTTCTCTAGTGACTCTGTTGAGTAGAGTGATTAACACTGCGTACTCGTCTTTACATTCTCCTCGCCCCAACAACTTAGGCAAGCTTGCCTTTGTCACTTTTAGCCATTTTTCGGCCATTATCCTTTGACATTTGTCCTTGGCCGTCTCAAAAGCTTTCTCACATTCCGTCAATAATATGACTTTGCTGTTAGGATGCGAGGGAATATCAAAACATCTTTCAATATCCTGAGGCTTTAAACTGCAAACAATTCTTCCATCTGCTGCTCTGATTTCTCTGGTGGTAGGGTTGTAATGCTTGATACAAGCGATTACGAGCTCTACGCTTTGTAGTGTGATGGGAATTGATGCGGCTTGCAGCAATCCGGATTCTTCGATATTCTGCAATGTTATTTGATTCATGCCTTCTAACTGCTCCAAATCGACCACTGGATTTACTTGGTGTAGATTTGTGTCAACTGTTTTCAGGTAATCATGGAGTAAGACCGTCTTGGTCTCGTATTGCACCTGGGAGTACTGCATCCTGAAAAACTTGAAGATTGACTGTAAGCTTGACCTAGTTCAGATGATTTTTGGAAACCCTTAAAAATAGCGTCCTGCCGAGAAGTATTTTTCTGGAAAAAATCTGGCACATGGGTTTTGTTCGTGCTTCAATGCTGAACAAACCCAATTCCTCAGAATTTGGATTCTGAAACTTTTTCGGAAAAACCCCCAAAAATAGGGGCAGCAAGTTTGCTGATTTTGGAAAATTTGTCGAGATGGGTCTCTCTGGAAAATGATGCTGAATCTACCCAGTTGATCAGATCTGATGTAGCCTGTTGCTTTTTCTGTCAGATGCAAGAAAACCTAAGACAAGAAGAGAGGAAAAAGACAGAAGGTGGATTGGAAGTTTTATCTGATCTTCAAAAAAAAAACTATCTCTGATCCAATCCTCAAAATGGCAACCCTTTCCTGCTTCAGATCTGCAATAAAAATGAAGAACGGATGAAAACCTCCTTCAGATCTTCAATGGCGTCCTTTGAGAGCTTTGTGGCTGTTTTTTGTCTTTCAACCTGCAATGAAATAATGAAATGGACGCCATCTCCTTGAATATATATGTTTGGGCTTCAGATCCACAAATTTGGGGACCTAACACAAGCTCAAAAGGTGATTTGAGTTTGATCTGAAGTTAAAAAGGTGATTTCCACCAATCGTGGAGCGTTTTAGACAACTTTAACTCAAAAAGCTTTTGACTTTAGTCAACAAATGACCTTTGACTTCTTTTAGGCGTCCCTTTTCATCTTTTGCAAGTTTTTTAGTATTTTCTCTCCTGAAAACCCCCTGTTTGATCCTGAATCTAGCGTTGTCTGTTGACCCTGAGACGTCACGGACACATTCACTGCGGAGCTGGATCCATACTGGAAAGAAGTGCCTGGGAGACTGCATGATAAAAACTGAGTTTAGGGCTCCAAAAGAATGGGCGCCTTTCCCAAGAAAGGGCGCTTTTGCCAATGCCTTAGTGATTTTTCAATCTTCGTTCTTCAGCTTATTTGAAATGACCTCTCGTGCCTTGAACTGGATTTCTCGTTGATCGGAGAGTCAGATGTTTTCACATGACGTTTCATCAGGTAACCAGCTCTGTTCCGCTAAGAATGACTGTCTTCGGGAAATCTGGATCTCAAATTAGGGTTCCTTTATCCAAGGGCGCCCCTCCTTGAAAAGGGCGCTTTTGCCTTTTAGCTTGATTATTTTCATCTGACAAGTTGCCTACTTTGATCCAGATTATCCGTTGACTGCTCTGTCAGGTATTGATGCTTGCAGTTGCGTTTCCGAGATTTGCTTGAGCTGAGAAGGTCATCAAAGGAAGCCTTTTGTCATTGGTCAGCATCTGGAAGTCCAAAAGAAAGGGCGCCTTTGCTTTGAAAAGGCTCTTTTTCTAGAACTTCGTCGTTTATCTGTGGTTTCCTGATATTTCCTTGAACTGCCTCTTTTTGCTTCATCAGCAATTGCTAGTGATCTATTCATCGGATGATATGGATGTTTGTTTCAGCACAGCCGAGCCACTCAGCATCGAAAGAATGCTTCGTGATCTGATCTGACCATTTCATTTTCAAAGATCATGGGCGCCCCTGCTGAAAAAGAAAAGGCGCACAACCAACATGTGGCAATCTTCCGTAAATCTGAGTTAGTCAAATTTTGACCTTTTTCGTTTTCAGGAATCTCCTTCGTCAAACAGCATCTTTTTGACCTTTTCCGCCATGGTTGTGTCGTTGAAGCTTTTGAAGCTTAGCTTTCACCTGGTGGCCAATCTGCCATTAATGGCTGTGGAGCTCCTAACTTCGTTCCTGAAAAAGAGAAATAGACCCACCAGAGTAAAACGTGTCTTTTGATGATTCTGACTTGACCAATGTGATCGTGAAGCCTTTTAAGCCTATCAAAATCATTTTCGATCATTTCTGGGAAGGTCCTATTTTCGGGGGATTTCCCTGAAAATAGGGGAAAAAACCCTAATTTTCAATTTTTCAGAATTTTGTACATGTGTTCCTTGACAGAAACCCACCAAGATTCTATGATTGGTTTGACCTAAAACAGACCTTTCGTGGCATTTTAACAAGATTTAGCTCAATTTACACAGAATGCCAAAAAAATTATTTGGGGTACAACAAAGTTGTATCCATTTCTTTATGTCAATTGATTATTACATGACCATGAGATGTGTATATGATGCTAATTATTGTGTATATGTGATATACACGAGCTAGTCACTACGGGTTCAATTGACGTACCTATAAACTAGACATTATGTGGTTTTGTGTTCCTACTTGTGTAGATATTATACTAACAATTGCTTGGGATACTCTTGATATCATACTATTGTGTGAATAGAATTAGAAGCATAAGCTCAATTAAAGATTGAGGTCAAAGACCCCATCCAAGTTGTGTGGATAGAATCTTCCTATTTTGGTATGTAAACGACGATGTCTCTTATTCTCAAATGAATGCTCAAAGATTAGGTCTAGGTCCAAGGATTTGTCATGTTACACAAGCTTATCTATTTAGTGCAAGATTGTATAATTGTGGCATAGAGTTTATGCACCTCTTATGGGTTGGTAAAGTTATCAAACTAGCTCTTCTAAATTGGATAGAAATTGTTGGGTTGACATTGAACGTGTAATGAAATTAGTTAAAAAGAAGGTAGAAACAAAGTGTGATTATTACAATTAATCAATTTGCCATTTGTCCACAAAATGGACAAATAACATTTTTTCCTGGCAATGCAATTAATCAAGGTTCCAAACATTAATCATCAAGCAAGATATCCTTTTAACCTTTGAGAAACGAAACACAACTTAGAGCACAATTGATAGGTAAATTTGAAAAATTAGGATTTTACAAGTGCATACAAAATGAATGATAATTATCTTTCGCTTTAGTCAGACAAACTACCAATCAATAGAGGAAAATTTCTTTGATTGTTATTCTTTTAACACATCGCAATATCATGTTTAGTATGGACGATCAATTGCATTATGTGTTTTTTTTTGTTTTCAATATACATATATTATGAATGAATATAAAGAAATTTCATTGTACACACGTAATAACAAATGCTTTAAGCTAATGATCAAATCAGAAAGGAAAATAGAATGTTTAGCTTTAGAAACTCGACCAAACAACAATAGCCATATCTAGAAAACGGAAACGTCTATCCAGCTCCAAGGATACACCTTTGACTGTATTTATTAATGAATTGAAAATCAAAAGTCCTTTGTATTATGATTTTCAATTAAGTAATCGATATGGTCAAAGGTGCATTCTTGAGGCTGGATAGAGAATAGTGTAGAAAACTACTTGAAATGTTTAACCAAAAACATCTTCTAAACTACACGCTAAAAAATTGTAGAAAACATTCAGTTTCAACATGCACTGATAGAATTATTTCTAGTTTAATTACTCGCACAAATTAACCACCTTTCTGCAAACTTCTCAAAAAGTGAATTTGCCAATCAGGAAAAATTTCAAAAATCATTACTCAGTTGTAAATTTACGAATTAACACTAAACTCCCTGTTTTCCTAATTTCCTCCTGTAGTATATAGATTTCGTACAAGGACAACATTCACTAACTCTTCCGCAATCTTTGTAGCATATAGATATCATACAATGACAAAATTCACCAAGACAAATCTTCCCTCTTAAACAGTCATCCCTTTAGAAAATGTCGAAATGTTTGTCGTCAAATAATGATGACGACTTCTCAGTCTTTGATAATTCGTGTGAAAAATTCATACTTTCATCCAGTTTGTCTAACTTTGATTTAACCCATGGAGGATTAGTATAACCTACAATCCATAGTGCTTGACCTGTACTCTTGTGCTTGAAATCAGGAGCTCTTGGATTCTTCTGTAGATTTAATTTGTTAGCAAGACTATCTTAGTACTTTAAACCAATATTAATGTGGGGAAGAAGAAAATAACAGAAAAGACACTTAAATTTCTAGAAGGGGAGATGCGACTACTGAGTTGTTTACCTTATCTTTTCTGTTGTCCCACCATTCAGTTGGATTAGCAAAGAATGCCAGCCATAACTTCTCTGTCTCAAAAAGCTTGTTGCCTGGAAACAAAGGTTTCATTCAAATTTGTTTAGACACCTTACAATCGAGTGCAAAAAAAAGATTAGTATATCAACTGTTGAAACAAACAGATTCTATGAGGCGTTCTATTCTTAAATAATAAATTATGAAACAGTTGCATTTTGTTGAGCAAAATACAATAGTACTTCCTGAACAGAACTCAACTCACATTATAAAACAAAAACTAGGGTAAATACATCTAAGTAGCATATAGCTGAAACAAATAGTTTGTATCTCCTCATTGCACTGGAAAATGAAGCCATGGTTTACTTTTTCATTAATCTGATGAACCAAATTCTGCTTTCCATTCAACTTCCACCCCTCACAATGTTTAGAACTAAAAATACAGAAGCATAGCACTGTTGAAATTTGCTTTCTTAAAAAAATGGAAACCAGATAGAGAGAAGAGATGTTTATGCCTTTTAATTGATAGGATATATTTATTCTAGATAAAGAGCATCTATTTTTGGTAGCAAAATGGATTACAAGGGTACCATACAAGGTCCTAATCAAATATTTAGTAGTGTCAGTGAATATACAAAAGGATTATGCATGTGAGCTCAACTGCTCAACCATGCACACTTCAATTTTAACTTGCTTGTATTGTCTTGGGATATCTGGATCAACTGACGAGTACCCAAAATAAGACCTTGTTAATCAGATGAAACAGAATTCTCTAAATTGCCTCAAAAAATATATTTAATGTGTCCTTACACCCATATTGGCTTCCTACAAACAAGTGAAATCCACTAGTCAAATCCTAACATTCCTCAAGAGAATCGTGCCCTACCTGCTCTGACTTGGGGTTCTCGTATAGAGTTTCCAATCAAGATAACATTTGCAAAAACTATTACGAAGTCAAACTTCTATAGCCAGACATTCATGGTTTGTCAATATGAGACAAATACCTTAAATTTGGGATTCTTTACAGGCTTAAGATTATAAATTTCCTCCCTTGCCATAAGTCAGCCAAAGGGATTGCTATGCTGATACACTTTCCACCCACAAGCATTAACACACCTCAACTGTGTGACTAGATTGCAAAACTTAGCCTTCGCTTCCAAATAAATAATACGAGGGAGCTACATTACAATCTACTAGAATAAATTACTACCATAGGCATGCGTATACTTTATTTTCTGTAAAGACTATCAAACTGGTATGTATAGTTTGGAGGGAGATCTTTGATACCTTTAGTGATCCACCCTACAATATAGAGTTAAAAAGCTGAAATAATTAATTATTACTAGGAAATAAATTTATGAACCTTTTTCACACTCATGTCATGCCAAAGTACTGCAGAAAAGAAAATTGATAAATTCTATCTGATTTATCATAATCAATTAGTTAACATGGTCATTGACTGTTATTCTTGATAATGGAAATAAATCATTAGCTTATCGATTTTTTTATCAACTTCTAAAAAAGATTCAACAAAAAACAGAGAAAAATTCCAATGAATCTATGCTGGGGCTAGTTATTAGCCCTATTTATTACAAAAATATCTTTCTTGGGAATCAATAGGAATGTGTTCCTATTTCTTGATAGGTTTCTAGTTTACACTACCCAGTATGGCTAATGCTTGTCAAAAAGCATTTGTAACTAACTGTGTGGGGAATTTTGACTTTTATTAGGAATCCTTGGTTTTTATTGGTTAAGAGGTAGTTTCAAATTTCAATATTTGTCTAAAAAAGTAAATGAATTGATTGCCGTTGATAGGTTTGGTTTCTTTTTTGTCACTTCATGTGCTTTTCTCTTATGTATGGTTACCTGATGCTATGGAAGGGCCTACTTCTATTTCAGCTCTTATACATGCAGCTACTATGGTAGTAGCAAGAATTTTTCTTGTAGCTCAATTGTTTCCCCTGTTTAAAGCTCTACCTGTAATAATGTATCAACATGACTACTCTCATCACCAACAAACAAACAGCTGGCATAGCATTCGGAACCAACAAACAATTGAAGAGATAGGACCATACCTCATTGACCTCTAGTAGCTTATTAATATGGAGGCATGTGGCATTTCTTTTATCCTTATCATGGATTTATAAGAGATACAAGGATCATCCTTGGATGAGTTTATCCTATAGTAGATTTAATATAAACTACAAACATTTCTCAACCATAAAATTTGCAAGATTTCGTGTGTGTGAAGATACAGGGATGCACAACACATGTTGTAGAGTTACACACACAGCGTGTGCAGTTATTTAACCCCCAATTCTCCGAGTGGCAATTTTTCCATGCTTAAAGTGGAGGAATTGAAACCATTGAGGTAGTTGTATAAGCACTGGTTCTCTTAGTGGCAGTTTTGTGTGAATGCAACACACAGAAGAGTAAAGGACAGGAGTGTTAGTTCTATGATCAGATGTAAAGCACAGAAAATTAATTCAAAAATTAGACACAATAACACAGCAGATACCCTGGGAAAACCCTCCACTTCAGGGAGAAAAACCCAGCAACAATATATCACTTATATATTGAATGTCAACACAAATTGTCTCCTTTACAAGAGGCCGATATGAAGGCCAAATATAAGCACCACAATCTGATGCAACACAGATACAACAGAAGTAATTTGCTGATTATAAACTCAGCCTTCAATGAATATAACAATCTGCTCTTCTACAGAATTCGCACCAAGAATATCGAACCATCTTGAACAAAAATGATATACACAATGAAATGTCCATCGATTATATTACAAGTGAAAGGGAGAGACGCATCCCTTCAATTCTTCATGTCGGCCTCCATTCAAAAGACGTGTCTCTAACAAGCAATGGTGTCTCTTCATAAATGAAGTCGGCTTCTCTTAATAAATATTAAATGTCTCTTAATGAAATCGCATCCACAATATATATGATGTCGGCCACATCAAGATCGAACCTCTTCATGAATTCACGCCTCCACAATAATTAAATATTATTTCATATAAATCATGCCTCTTCATTAAATGTAATATTACAATTCAAATAGCCGTTTAGGCTATCATTTGAATTGTCTTCAAGGAGACTTGACATGCTGGAAGTAGCAGCCCGACGCTGCTCTATAACATCAACACTCCCTCTCAGCTAGGGAGGATACTTCCAGCTATATAAGACATATCACCTCATCGTGATGTCAACCACAATGGCTACTCCCATATGTGGAAAACGAAAGATATCACCTCATCATGATATCAACCACCATGGCTACACCCATGAAATGGTATGTACAAGTGCTCATCATTCACAAGTGCTAGGGAGGATACTTCCAGCTATATAAGACATATCACCTCATCGTGATGTCAACCACAATGGCTACTCCCATATGTGGAAAAGGAAAGATATCACCTCATCATGATATCAACCACCATGGCTACACCCATGAAATGGTATGTACAAGTGCTCATCATTCAATCGTGATGTTGTTACCTCATCGTGACGTTCACCATGGCTCTCCTAGAGGGTGAAAACACAAGTACAAGAAAATCATCACAAACTCTCTCACGTGATGTTGTCATGGAGTCACACACATGACATCCACCATGGCTCTCCCAAAGGGTGGAAACAAGGGCTTTCACCTCAAATCTCTCTCAAAGAGAAATGCATTAACAAGGGCTTGCACCCTCTCAAAGAGAAATGCATTAACAAGGATCACTGATACTGAGACTCCTCAGCTAGAGCTTGATTCTCCACCATACCAAGCTTGTCTTGAAAGTACACAAACTTTATCCTGGAGAGAGGCTTGGTGAGAATGTCTGTCGTCTGCTCATCAATGCTGATATACCTCAACTGAATTGTTTTCCTCAATACCATATCTCTGATATAGTGGTATTTGATCTCAACATGCTTAGTTCTGTCATGAAACACAAGGTTGACAGAAAGCTTCACACAACTCTGGTTATCACAATGAATGATAGTTGGCTCCATTGATTGTCCAAACAATCCTGCAAGGAGCTTCCGAAGCCACATTGCTTCTCGAGCTGCCACACAAGCTGCAATATACTCGGCCTCAGCTGTACTCAATGCCACAAAAGATTGCTTCCTGCTACAGCAGGATGTCATCACAGACCCCAAACTGAAGCGACATCCAGAGGTGCTCTTTCGATCAGTAACACACCTTGCCCAATCAGAATCAATATAACCATGCAGCTTCAAATCCACACCTGAAGAATATCTCAACCCATATCCAACTGTGCCACGCAAGTATCTCAGGGTATGTTTTGCTGCAACTAGATGTATTTGCCTTAGTTCACACATGAACTGACTAAGTGCACTCACTGCACAACAAATATCCGGTCTAGTATTGACTAGATACATCAACAATCCAATCAACTCCCTGTACATCATGGAATCCACCAGATTTGAACTAGCTACAACCTCTTTTAATTTATGCAAGTTGGTCTCCATAGGCGTAGACATGGATTTGCAATCCATCATACCAAATCTCTTCAGAATATCAATAGTGTACTTCCCTTGACTTAGAATCATCTCATCTGGCTTTTGCCAAACTTCTAAGCCAAGGAAGTAATGCATGAGACCAAGATCCTTCATTTCAAATTCAGAAGCCAACTCCTTCTTGCATTTGCTAATGAGGTGATCTTCTCTAGTAAGAATCAAATCATCAACATACAAAACCAAGATTAATGCTTCGCCATCAATTACCTTGAAGTACAAGTTTGAATCAGCATCGTTCTTGGAGAAGCCCAAGCTTGATAGGTAACGATCGATTCTTTCATACCAAGCACGAGGAGCCTGCTTAAGGCCATACAAAGCCTTCTTCAGCCTGCAAACATGAGACTCCTTCCCATGTACCTCAAATCCATAAGGTTGCTCAATATATACCTCTTCCTCTATTACTCCATTCAGAAATGTTGTCTTCACATCCATCTGGTGAATCTTCCATCCTTTAGATGCAACAATAGCAATGATGGTCCTGACAGAAGTATAACGAGCAACTGGAGCAAAGGTTTCCTCATAGTCAACTCCCTCTTTTTGTGAGAATCCTCTAGCCACGAACCTTGCCTTGTACTTCTCAATGCTCCCATCAGCCGCATGTTTGATCTTGAAGAGCCATTTAGAAGATACCACAGATTTACCTTCGGGTCTAGGTACGATGTCCCAAACATCATTCTTAAGAATGGATTGATACTCCTCAACCATAGCATCTCTCCAAACCTGCTGACTAGAAGCTTCCTCAACACAGGAAGGCTCAGACTCAATAATCTGACTCATCAACGCAACATAGCTAGAAAACTTATGAGGTCTCTTGCTTTCTCTGAAAGTTCCTCTCGGGGCTGCAAACCTTTATGCCTCCTGCATTGTTTGCTTGGCCCAAAGAGGTCTTTTTCTTCCAATCACAATATCTGTAGGCCCATCAGTAGGTTCCAAGGGCTCGACTGGATCATCATCTTCTTTAGGTTCTGGAGCCTCCCTCTGAATCTCAGGAGTATTGTCAACTTCCATATCCCGAGGAGACTCTTCATTATCTATCTCCATGTGAGTGCCCTTGGATCTTCTGAATGCAACATCCTCTTCAAATGTGACATCTCTACTGATCTCAATCAACTTTTGACTTGGAATGTAGATTTTGTAGGCTTTTGATGTCTCACTGTAACCTCCAAATACTCCTTTCTTGCTAGAAGGTTCCAACTTTGTCCTTTTGTCCTTAGGCACATGAACATATACAGGACAACCAAAAATCCTTAAATGACTTACTTCCGGCTTCACCCCTGTGAAGGCTTCTTCGGGAGTCATGTTCTCCAGAATGCGATGAGGACTTCTATTCTGAACATAGACTGCTGTCCTAGATGCTTCCGCCCAAAGGAAGGTTTGCAGATCTTGGTCATGAATCATGGCTTTGGCTGCTTCCACAATAGATCTGTTCTTCCTTTCAGCAACACTGTTTTGTGGAGGATTATAAGGGACACTGAACTCCCTCTTAATCCCAGCTTCAATGCAAAAGTTACGGAAGCTGTCGGAAGTGTACTCTCCTCCGTTATCGGATCTCAAAACTTTGATCCTCTTCCCCGACAAATTCTCCACTTGAGCTTTGAATTCTTTGAACCTTTCTAATACCTCCTCAGATTCTTTAGATTTCAAGAAATAAATCCAAGTCTTTCTAGAGTAGTCATCAATAAAAATAATGTAATACAAGAAACCACTCGAAGAAGCAACAAACATTGGACCACATAAATCAGAATGAATAATATCTAGAATACATTTGGATCTACTTTCACTACTATGAAATGGACCTTTTGTATTCTTACGCAAAGCGCAGCCTTTGCAAGTACCTTCATGCTCTTGGTTGAATTTTGGAAGACCCATGACCATTCTCTCCATGATAGGTAGTGCTCGAAAGTGAAGGTGAGCCATTCTTCGATGCCAAAGTTCACACGAACTTGAAGAATCATGCAATAGAGCCTAAAGTGGACGAGTGCATAGTCTGTAGAGGCTCTCATGTCTAACTCCAATCACCTGAGCAGTCTTGATATTAGAGTTCTTTGTGCATACAAGAACTTCGCCTTCTGAAAATGCAATTTGGTACCCCTTGTCTTCCAAGGCTGAAATGGAAACAAGGTTTCGCTTGATGCCTAGAACAAATAGCGCATCACTCAATTGCAAAGAAATGCCGAAATCCAAGTGAAGAGAGGAGGTCCCAACTCCTTTCACAGAGTAACTAGCATCATCTCCAAGAATGACTTGTTCACTAGAATCTCTCTCCACCAAATCAGTTAGATGCTCCCTAAATCCGGTGATGTGGCGAGAGGCACCACTATCAATCAACCAAGTGTTGGTGTCGGTAGGTACATTGCTTGACAAGGCCGAATAGAATAGAAATTCACTTGAATCCTTCTACAGAGAGATCTCATCAACATCAGCAATGGTAGCTTGCTACTTAGGCCTGGTTAGACAGTCTTTTGCATAGTGACCATACTTGTCACATCTAAAACATTGGACTCGAGAGAGGTCCCTCTTCTTCTTGAATGCGGGAGCACCATCAACTCCTTTATCTCTATTCCTCTTGAAATATCTTTTCTTCCCATCTTTCCCTTTCTTCTTTGAGGATTGAGTGGCAAGAACATGAATGTCTTCATTAGTGGAGCTTTGACCAATACCTCTCGCAGCCAACCTAGACTCTTCTTGAATGCAATCTGCCCTCAATCGATCAAACTTGGAAGTTTCGATTTTGCACTGATTCCTTGAATGTAAGACTCCCAAGATGAAGAAAAACCATTAAGTGCCAATAGGGTCAAATCCTTGTCATCAACAATATGACCAATAGTAGAGAGCTGATCTCTCAATTCAGAAATCTTCATGAAGTAAGCGATGACAGATTCTCCTTTCGCCATCTTAACATGATGGAGTTGTTACTTTAGTGCAAGTGCATGGCTTGTGTTGTTGATTCCATACATCTCCTCCAAGGTTTTAAACATCTCTCTTGCTGTCTTCAACTTGGAGACGATAGGAACAATATGGTCCTTCATGGAATCAACTAACATCTTCTTCACCTTAATATCTTTCTTCTTCCATTGAACCTTCTCTTCCTCATCCGTAGGCTCGGGGACTTTGCTCTCCACGAACTCAGCCAATTCATTTTCCTCCAAGGTGAGCATGATTCTGAATCTCCAAGATGTAAAATTTGTTGCTCCCTCAAGCTTGTCCTCGATCTTGAGACCGTTCACCATCTTGTTGAAGAGATAGAAGTGATCAAAGATGAGAAAGAGAATAAAGAGTATCGCTGCAAGACTTAAATCTGATCAAGATCTTCTTCAAACCCGCTCTGATACCATGTTAGTTTTATGATCAGATGTAACGCATAGAAAATGAATTCAAAAATTAGACACAATAACACAGCAGATACCCTGGGAAAACCCTCCACTTGAGGTAGAAAAACCCAGCAACAATATATCACTTATATATTGAATGTCAACACACATTGTCTCCTTTACAAGAGGCCGATATAAAGGCCAAATATAAGCACCACAATCTGATGCAACACAGATACAAACAGACGTAATTCACTGATTATAAACTCAGCCTTCAATGAATATAACAATCTGCTCTTCTACAGAATTCGCACCAAGAATATCGAACTATCTTGAACAAAAATGATATACACAATGAAATGTCCATCGATTATATATACAAGTGAAAGGGAGAGACGCATCCCTTCAATTCTTCATGCCGGCCTCCATTCAAAAGACGTGTCTCTAAAAAGCAATGGTGTCTCTTCATAAATGAAGTCAGCTTCTCTTAATAAATATTAAATGTCTCTTAATGAAATCGCATCCACAAAATATATGATGTCGGCCACATCAAGATCGAACCTCTTCATGAATTCGCGCCTCCACAATAATTAAATATTATTTCATATAAATTGTGCCTCTTCATTAAATGTAATATTACAATTCAAATAGCCGTTTAGGCTATCATTTGAATTGTCTTCAAGGAGACTTGATGCGCTGGAAGTAGCAGCCCGACACTGCTCTATAATATCAACAAGGAGAAGGGCAATCTTAAGATTCATGACTTTTGGGATTCTTGTTCAAGACTAAAGCATGTTGTAAAGGCATAAATGAAACTATGGAGCATAGTATTGGGAATTGCTTACGGCAAAAACCAGGCAAGCTATTTTTTGACTTGAGTAAGACTTTGGGAAAATTTTGGCAATTAAAATATATATAATTTATGAAAAAATGTTTTGTTATGGTATTTTTGAAAATTTCAAGTTGATTTTCTGTCTTTCAGACTCAGATGAGTCTGAACGTCTCAGTTGTCAGACTTGACCAACTCTGTGAGTCTCAACTGTGGTCTCCCAAAGCCTATCTTAGCCTCAGATCCACAAGTCCTTGCCAAGTCTCAGAACACTGCTATGGAGGTTCAAGATAGACAATGAATGCCTCATGAAGGCAACGAATGCAAGGCAAATCATTGGAAGTCCTCAGAAACATGGTGAAGACCGAATGCTGAAATTAAAGAAGAACACACAGCCAAGATGGGAAGATGGAAGTCAACTTTGTTTAAAAGTAAGAAAGAGATCTATGGTAGTTTACAAATGTTATAAATGTAAGGATGCTGTTGATTGATGTCAGTGTATTCGAAGGCCTCAAGAATATAGAAGTTTGTAAAACAGCAAAGAAGATAGTGAAGCTAAGATAGTATGGCTTCACTCTTTAGAGTTTTCCCGCATTGGGTTTCTCCAAGGTAACTTCTTATGTCTCTCTTTTGCTAGTGTGATTTTTTTTTCTTTCTTTTATTTTCTGCAATCAATTCACTATCTTAAACACATATGGGAGCAAAAGAAATCAGTCGAATGTATGAACACGAACATAGTACAAAATCAATTCAGAGCTGAATTCAATCTCACATAAAGCTAAACAACACATCCTTGTGCCTACTCTCTTGTTGAATTGTAAGAAGAATCTCATGATTGGTAGTAGCATAGCTGAGATTTGAGACATGATATGCAATGTATATGTCATGTAAGAAAGTATGCATAGAATTGTTTGATGTAGATAACAGCCAAAAGAGGTGTAGAAAGCTTCATGTGTTAGCTTTTGAGTTTTGTTTCAATACAACAGAACTTGGGAACAACAAAGAAAAAAAATAAATCCATGTTTACAAATCATACAAAGGAATATCCATGTTGATAATGTGTCAGATAGTATCAGAGCTGAATTCTCCTTGCATCTTCCAAGGGTTGCAAATACATTTCCATGCTTGTGTGTATTTGCTTCCATATTTGTACATTTGTAAGGAAATGCAGGATTTTGGTTGTATATTTTGAGCAATGGGCAAAGATTTGAAGATGTAAACACTTTAAGAGCCTCAAAGCATCAAACTCAAATGGAAAACAAAGAATCGAGAAAGAAGTTGCAACACTTAAGAGAATGAGAATACAGAGTTGCAATTTAGATTGATAAGCCACAGAGATTTCCACATGGGTACTGTTGAGGAGTAGGAAAGAGATGTTGGGTAAAGTTTCAAGATGATTGATCCAAAAATGGGGTGGATATTCCACTCCTTGCTTTATCAACATGTATCTTAAGTGCTCCAACCAATGAAGGACGGATATACTTGTTGTGTAGGAGTAAATTTGTATATGATGGTTTTAAAGTCCTAAAATGAAGTTTCTTGAAAAATACAACTGAAAGGAGGATAACTAACAGTAAAAGGTGAGTAAATATTGGCATAAAAATGAAGCATAACACAAGGATTTCCCTACGGAAACACAATTTGGATAAAAACTCCAGAAAATTGGGTCAAACTCCCTTAGGCTACTATCTTTAACTGCTGATTGCAAGGTTCACTGCCTCCTTGAAACTTTCATTCACATCTTACACAACAAATTGACATCCAAACACCTATAACAGCAGAAACCACTACTTTCCATACTTCCAACTGCACTGACACTCACATTCAAAAATCGTAAAATGCTCTAGTATACCTATAATCTAAGTCACCGCATTCGAATTCGAATTCGAATTCGGCAACATTGAAATTCAAATGAAATTCGACAAGGGAAAAATTCGAAAAGTAAAAAATTCAAATTAAATTCGACTTATATAATTTTGATTTTTTTAAAATATAAGTAATATACTTAAAATAATTAAAAAATAATATTGATATACTAATATGTTTAAATATATTAATAAAGTTAATAAATAATAAATATATTTAAAAATATAATTTAAATTTTAAATATTATTCATATATAAATAATAATAAATACAAAGCAAAATAAATAATAAATATGTTTCAAAATATAATTTAAATTTTAAATATTATTAATATATACATAATTAATAAATTAAATTATATATTAAATAATAAATTAATATAGTAAAAGTTTTATTTATTTATTTTAAATTATTAAAACATTGTGAATAAAAAACAAAAATAAATCCTAATGGACATTAAATTAAATTGTCGATTTGCTTTCACGAAAGGCTTTTAATTTTGTTATTAAATTTTAGGCTTTTCCAGAAAGCTCTTTCCATACTCCTCCCCGACGAAGCCATGAGCGTGCTTGCTACAGGATGCCTTGCGCCGGATGGTGAAGTCTAGGATGAGAGTATTTGTCACGCACAGGCTGAAATTGGGTGATTTGCGGGAGTTGCAGAAGAAACGCCGTCCGCAGTTGATGTTGGATACGTCGAGCTCGGTGATTTGCGGGAGTTGCAAAAGAAATGCCGTCCGTAGTTGATGTTGGATACGTCAAACTCAAAGTAGATACGTCGAACTCGAAGCAGAGATTAGTTGATTCTTCAGACACCGACGCAGAGTGACGGCCGTTGCTGATAGTTCATGCCAAAGCAAAGAGTGACGCCATGAGAGATGATACCGAAAAAGAGATAGGTTGCAGACGCTAGACAAAAGACGAGTTGCAGCCGCAAGAAAGAGGTGGTTCGATATCAAACGTAGCCGTCAATTTGATAACGAAAAAACCCTAAAAAAACCCTAATAAATCAATCGTTTTATAATATTTTTCAACGCCCATATTTGACCGACGAATTTGTTCGAATATGAATGAATTTCAACCCTTGTTTTGAAATTCGACGAATTTCAAATTTCATGTTGAAATTCGGTCGAATATGGTGACTTAGCCTATAATAGTCCAGTAAACATCAAAGGAACCCCCTTATACAAGTTACAAAGATATTGTTATAGATTGCTATTCAGTTACATAAGAACAAAAAATAAGTATGACAATTCCTTGAAACCCCAGAGCTTGAAAGAAACTCAAACTCCCCGTTCTTTGCTGTTTCTGGGGCTTTTCTGAACATATGTGACATGCTCAATTGTTGTCAAACGCATTGCATGCCGCCTATCCAATACTGAAAGATTGGGCAGTTGTTGATCATGTTGCCTGTCAACTATGGAAGTTTTCAACTGTCGGGAAGTGGCTTCAGGTGTCCAAATCACCAGGGTGGCTCCCCTAGTTGTTCCACCTCTATGTTCTCCTACTAGTCAAGTTTTGTATTAATCCTTTTGAAATGAGTCTTGTCTTCATGTATAATGCATTAGGAAGGGTCTAGAAAATAACTTAATAAGACGGTTGATCCTCCAAACTGGTACAACTTGTTAGTTTTAGATCAGATTTAACAGAAGACAAATAAGTAAGCACAGAACAATAAACAAAGATTTTATCCTAGGAAAACCCTTCTTCTCAAGGGAGAAAAACCCAACAACACTTTAATAAAAGATTAGAAATAATAGTGCAGAAAATTGCACTTGAGATCAAGCCAGAAATGGCAGAATACAATAACATAAACCAGCACTGTAGGTAGTGCGAATTTCTGAGCAGAATATAAATCTCCTTGAGAGCGAATCTTCTTCTTGGACACACAAAATGAATGAAATGAATCGATGATAGAATGAGGAGAGTCTCTCTCTTATTTATACAAGACTAGGTGTCATTCTCCACTTGAGCCGACCCAGCACTTTAAATAAATGTTTAATAATTAATATGTCTTGACTTTTGGCTGACTGGGATAATACCTCCCGAAGCTATAAACATCAACACTCCTTCTTAGCTAGGGAGGTATAGCAAAGTCTTCCTTGAGTCCCACTCAAGGGTATCATGTCTTGTCATGGACTCTCTCAACATGACATCCACAATGGCTACAACCAATTGTGGGAAGCACAACCCAGTCTTAGAGATGTGATCTGTACAAGGGCTTTCACCTCGTATTTCTTTGTCTCAGAGAAATATACGCTACAAAGGCTTTCACCTCATATTTCTCCGTCTTAGAGAAATATACACTATGGCAGATCAGTCTGTCGTTCTTGTCCATTCTCCTGACATAGGGAGAATATCTTGATGATGTTGTGACTCCCTCTGGAGCTGGATTGCTTTCCTTAGCACCATTTCTAATCCTGCCATACTTAACCTGATTTGAGTAGATTCTTCAGAACTACTCTCTTCACCACTGCCAGAACCCTTCCTCGGCTTCCTTCACTGAGCTAATCTATCCTTTCGATACAAAACCTTCCATGCTACTTGATCAGGTTCAAGCTACTCAGATTTCTCATCTAAGTGCCACCACAAACACCTTTTCACACCTTTTGCAGTACTAACTCCCAATTGAACTCAACTCCAAGTACCTGTATCAACCTCCTGACCTCCTCATCCAAGGTTGCCTGCAATGCTTGCCTCAATGGAATGGTTTCCATCACACACTTCTGACGCTACTCCTAGTAGCACCTCCAATTGACTTGCGAGAGTCCAAACCTCCTTCCTTCAGTCCAGGACTTAGTCCTACTTGACCTCATCCCAAATCACCCTATTCTAAATAGGTTTACGGTGCTACCAATGTCAAAACAATGTTGACTGCCTTGTGCAATTCTGTTCTCTGCAGCTGAAAAAAGGCCTTCCAAAGACTTAGCACCTGGCCTTGTGACATTGCAACCCACTTAGCTGACACCTTCACTTCTTCTCATTGAGTCACTCCAGTTCCTCGTGTCATAGGACTCCATGGGATCACCCTGTGTCCATTCATATCCAAAAACACTTCCATCACGAGTGCAACTCAACTTACACCTGCTGATCCACATGCTCTGTTCCGTGAATCCCTAGGTACTTGGCCTCTTCATTCCCATCTCCAAGATGGTTCTGGAAGCCTTTGCCCATAGGAAATTTTGCAACCTCAAATCATGGATCATAGCCTTCGTTTCCTCTACTATAGACTTGTTCTTTCTTACGGCAACTCCATTTTGTTGAACACAGAACTCCCTCTTGATCCCTGCCTTAATACAGAGATTACAAAAATCCTCCGGAAGTGATTGCAGAACCTTAATCCTCTTCTCAGACATGTACTCAACTCGAGCCTTGAATTCTTGAAATCCATCAAGAACTTCCTTAGATTGTTCACAATATTGTCAAGGATGATTGCAACTATTGCCAATTTTCACTAACAGCAAGTCGTCCTCATGGAGAAGACAATGGAGATGGTAAATTTTGTCTTTCAAAGCATCACTAAATGACCAATACAGAATTACCATGAACTAATGTAATTATAATTGCTGAGCTAACAGTCCTAGGCATGCTTGCAATCCACAGCCTAACGAAGATGCAATTGTGACTAATAGATGCAAATATACACAATGAAATAATGAACCTGCTATGGTTGCTCTGGGTAAACAATGACATCTTGCCCCAACCCGCATAGACTTCCAAATATGACCCTCAGTTTGATCGATCTTTATCCAAGACAAGTTGGTGACTTTGTTAGGGGCTTCTCACTTATTAAAAGGGAGCTCTTATCTTCCTTAGAAGTCTCTACCCTTGAATCTGCAAATAGGTCTTCCCCGTTGTCTACTTCCTTATTTATTGTCACATGATCATAGGAATCAATAAAGTTGTTCCCTCTAACTGAGAACACCATAACTAGTTGTGAACACCATGGGTTACATTCAACTCCAGTGTGTAATGCCAAATTCACAGGAAGCATGAAGAAGGATGCCACAACTTCATTAAAGTCTGATCTGGCACACTTGTCAGAGACCTACAAACAATCACTTAAATCTGTTGTTACAATCTAATCTAGTGTGCTGGTCATAGACCTATAATCTGTCATTTGATGGCTCTAGAATAGTGCACTGGATCCCAATTAGATGAAGCTCTTTATGCCTCCAATGACACTTGCAGTGGACCACATAACAGTGTGAAATCACTGTTTAAATAAACAACTGTATCACCTGATATGCTGCCACTTGTCAACAAATCTAATCATCAGATAAACCACTTTCAAACTGTATCAAACTATCCCATATCGAGTCATCAATGTGACTCTACCTGTTAATTTCATAAAGCTGTCTTTTAACCCATGTAAGATCAAAACAATGTATGCACTATAAACCCAAGGTTTTGACATCACAAGCTATGCACAAAATGTATTATAACTGACCACACATATGCATAAGATCATACAACAAATGCAAGACAAACCCCATCTTCACCCTCTGACTTAGACACCCTTCTCTTGGTGCACCCTGGCTCTACTTAGCTAACCCTAGTGAAGCTGTTCTTCGCAGTATTCTATTGCTGTACTGACTAACTCAGAGGGCAAGATGCCTACAGATTTCTTGTCATGACAGTAACAAGAACCCGAGTAACCAATAGCTGCATACTTGGATAATAGACTCATTTTATTCATCCAATACAGATCTTTGAGCTTTGTTGCTACTACTTCTTTTATTCTCTGTTGCCAACCTTTCATTCATGAATGCAATTGTATCCAGATCTGCAATGAAGAGCATAAGCAATGGCTACAAGAGATCTGCCCTATTGAGGATAGATATGAGCAAAACGTTTTCCCAACCACAGAATCCGTCCTTCCCAATCGTCTGATTTTTCCATTCCCATAGCTCCAAAAATCTAACCACCATTATCTTCCACACACATAGTAAATGCTAATTCCAGTGTTATTTCTGAAAAAAAAAAATAGGATAGCATAGTCACAGAATGCTGCATGACATGCAATTGTGCCTTCTTGTATCTCTGTCCTCCTAAAGATTGAGCTTCTTGCATGCAGTCAAGCATAAGCTTTAGAAACATATCTTGATATCTATGTGATTGGGGAGATACATTAATGATTTCCTTCAATAATGCCTCCAAAGAATCAACTGTATCTTTCACAGAGAATGAATTATCTTCTGGAGCAATAGAAGCTAGCAAAGGAACAGGCCTTCTTATATTTATCTCAGCTAATGAACAAGCAGGATGCTCCTTCTGTGAGAGATTTATGTCAGGCTCTGGCCTCAACTTTCCCATTTTTACAGCCTGAGCATTTGCAAGACCACAAAGTTCTTCAAGTCTCAGAGTTTCTGATACTGACACAATACCCAAGAGAGTGCTCCATGTCTGAGATGCCTTTTCATAATCATTTGAATTGGCATATGCTCTTCCAAGCCTACATAAATGGTCTGTCAGACGTGCTTTATCATCTGTTGTCTTGGCTATTTCAATAATTGATTCGCAGGCCCCCACCATCTTATCCAATTTTCCAGATGCTTCAAATAACTCAACAAGTCCCTGACAAGCTCGCAGAGAATTTTGACTGAGCACAGCGGCGCGGCGATAGGAAGTTTCTGCATGCTCATATTGGCCACTTGCAAAGAGGGCTTTGCCGGGCACAACAAGGGCATCGTAGTTATTTTGGTCATCGGGCTGCTTGAGAAGCAGCTTGCACAATGTGACTGTCTCCTTGAGCCTGCCCTTCGATAGCGCCTCCACTGCTAACTTGAGCACGCTACTGCACTTCTTCGGCGCCTCCATTACCTTGCCTTTCTCCACTTGATCTGGAATTTTGATCGAGCTTTCTATGGAAAAAATTCCAGTGCTTCAAATCTGAACTGTATCTGCTCAAGAATAAGATTGATTTTTGCCCTAACACAGAATTGTTCAGTTCCACACAACCTGGAATTTCGCTTAGTCAAATCTGATCAATTTTCTTGAACCTTGGCTCTGATACCATGTTAGTTTTAGATCAGATTTAATATAAGACAGAAAAGTAAACACAAAACAATAAACATAGAGATTTTATCTTGGGAAAACCCTTCTTCTCAAGGGAGAAAAACCCAGCAACACTTTAATAAAAGATCAGAAATAATAGTGCAGAAAATCGCACTTGAGATCAAGCCAGAAATGGCAAAATACAATAACATAAACTAGCACTGTAGGTAGTGCGAATTTCTAAGCAGAATATAAATCTCCTTCTTGAGAGTGAATCTTCTTCTTGGACACACAAAATGAATGAAATGAATCGATGATAGAATGAGGAGAGTCTCTCTCCTATTTATACAAGACTAGGCATCATTCTCCACTTGAGACAACCCAGCACTTTGAATAAATGTTTAATAATTAATATGTCTTGACTTTTGGCTGACTGGTATAATACCTCCCAAAGCTATAAACATCAACACAACTGATCCAAACCAACACAAGATTATAAAGACAAACAAAAAGCACCCGTGCAAGGTAATGGTACCATTCTTTTTCCAAATTTACTAAAAAATTTGAAGTTACTAAGTAATTAGTGGGTTTGCAATAAAGAGGAAGGTAGCATCGCTCTACCTCAAAGGGCCAAAGAAGGGTCTCCAAGGAAATGACTATTCTCTAAAGGGGATAGCACATCGTTCCTTCGTGACTACATAAGCAAATGCAAGTTGATTATTGTAAAAGGTAAAACATCAAAGAAGAATGCAAAGCATTTCCAATTAGAGGAGACTGTCCCAAAGGAGATAGGATATCACCATTTCCTCAAGCTAGCTCAACTATGCATTTAGGAAGCCCAAAAATGCAAGAGACAAGTCTTCCATTGATTGCTCCAATTGTACAAAGAGAGACCATGTAGGAAAAGAATATTGATATTCCTGTCCATGTTCATTTTGTGGACAGGTAACCATTTTTTGGCCATGTGTTGGAAGAAGAAATCCATCACCAAGAAGGTTAAGCACTTCAACAAGAAAGAAATTTGTTTACAAAATTCCCCAAGACAAAGAAGAGATCAAGGTATAAAAAGAAAAACAGATGCAAAGTTGTGAATACCACTCTTACGATAAGTTTGAAGGTATGGCAAGAATAAGGAAATATTGTCCAAAGACATGGGCAATAATTATTGCACTCATTTCAACATGAGTGGGCACAAGTATGTAAAATGTTGAAAATATTATCCACAACTCCACCCAAATAATTGCAAGGGGCATTCTAAGGAAGAGACATCTACAAACAAGGTGGAAGAAGTTGTTTGAGCACATACCGTCCAAGAGGTAGCAATTGAAGAAAGAAAGCTATCAAAGAAAGAAGCCATCAAGGAGAAGTCCATAGAGGAGTCCTCATCCCATAGCAGGTAATAGTAAGAAGTAATTTTTGGTTTCATGGATTGAATATTTGCAAAGCTAATATGTTACTTCGCATGAATGTGAGTGGGTTTTGGCAATTAAAATGTTGGAAATTTCATCCACAACTGCACCCAAACAATTGCAAGGGGCATTTGAAGAAGGAAGAACCATCTACAAGTGAGAAAGAGGAGCTTGTTCAAGCACCTACCATCCAAGAGGTAGTAATTGAAGAAACAAAGCTCTGAAAAGCTATTAAAGAAAGAAGCCATCAAGATGGATCAGTACATAGAGGAATCTTCATCCCCATTGTGAGTGTAATGGTAAGATACTAAGAAGTATAGTAGCATTACTTAGTCATATGCAGCATTGACAAGGCAAATTGAAAGTGTAAATGGATTTGAGTTACATGGATTTAAAACAAGGAAAAACAGCAAAATTTAAAATGCTAAACTATTCATTAATTAAGAAAAAAATGAAAAATCAGGGAATTATGAGCAAAAATGAAATCACGATTTTGTGAAAAACTGAGAATAATGCAGTATTTGCCAAGTTTGGCCAGATTTTACAAAAACCCAGTGTGCCAGTTTCACTCTGCAAGCTTAGGGGCTGGGTGTCATATACTAATGCTTAAATGTATTTTATTCTACTATGGTATGAAGTTTTTCTTGGTTTCATGGATAAAATATTTTCTTAAGTTAATAAGTTTATTAGAGCGATAGGCTTTTAGAAAAAACAAAGCCACAAACAGGCAATGCATTCTTAGTGAATTTGTGCGTATTAAAAAGGCTTACAAAGAAAAGCTAAGCTGGCAATTTGTGAAACAACCTACACAAGCAAACAAAACTTCCTAGTATGGATCCTATGTCAAACCATCAACATATCAACGTGAAACCAATACTAAATCACATGTCCTATTAATCTATAACATATCTAACAACACCCCTTTAATGCCTAAACCGGATACAAGTCCAAGCTTACCACTAAATTTGATCAATTTATCTCTACTAAGCAGTTTAACTTTAGTCATTATGTCTACAATTTGCTTCTTGGTAGGACAATGATAAAGACAAACATCTTCATTATAGACCAATTGGTGGATATAATGACAATAAACTTCAATATGTTTGGTTTTGGCATGATAGGATTCGTTCTTCACCATCTTGAGGACTCCCTGATTATCACAGGGGTGAGGACGGTTGGTGGGACCAAGTTGAAGGTTGACCAAGATTTGTTGCAATCAAATCACCTAAAATCCTATATCAAGAGTTGTCTTATATTCTGCTTCAATGGAAGGTAAGGTTACCATATGCCATAACTTGCTCTACCATGAAACTACTCTTGATCCGAGAGTAAAGATATATCCAATTGTAGATCAGCGAGTATCAAGTGATCTAACACAATAGGAGTCAATTGGAGTCATCCAATTTTTCATCTTCCCACACATCATATAAACTATGGTAATGCCATTTCAGTTTAGTGTTGTTTTCTATGAGTTCTAATTACCATTATTAGAAAAATCCACCCCTCTGATGTTCTTGGCTATGTGCTTTATTTACCATTTTCAAATTTTAACACCAAATTTATCAGTAGCAATTTCCCATACAAGACTGCTTTTGGAATCACCATCATCCATGAGGAAAGGCATCTTTTCATATATTATCACATCTTTACTAATCACAATCTTATTCGTAGAGACATGAAGTAACTTGTATGCCTTTGACTACTCGCTGTAGCCAACAAACATATACCTTTTACTCTGCTTAGGAATTAGTGCGAAAACAACACAACAATAAACACCCGAGACACTTACTGATGATGTCCTTCTTAACCATTCTTCCCTAGAAGTGATATTCTATAACACCTTACAAGGACCTTGGTTAAGGATGTAAACAGTTGTATTTACGGCTTCCACCCAATACCAACATGGTTCATTGCAGTTATGTACCATGCACCTCCCCATCTATATAACCATCCTATTCATCTAATAATTCCATTTTGTCATGGAGTGTGCAAACTCGTATACTTTTTATGTATACCATTCTTTTTGAAGAATCCCTTGAATTGATTGGAGCAAAACTTCTCTCCGTTATCTAACCTTGCTAACTTTATAGATCTGTTCACTTGCATTTCAACCAAAGCTTTGAATGCTATGAAAAGAGAGAGATATTCAGACTTCCTTTTCAAGTAGTAGACCCACATGTTCCACAAAAAATCATCAAGAATCAGCAAGAAACACTTGGTACCAAACACAATGGGTATCTTCATTGGGCCACACAAATCAGCATTAACCAAGTCCAAGAATCCTCTTGCCCTCCATGCTTTATTAGTATTAAATGGGTGTTGACTCTTTCCTGAAACAATTTGCTATGAAATTGCTTGTTATTAACAAAGAAGATGATTACAATTTATAGAGGAGGAAACCTACTCTACCTACTAGCTACCTAACAACTAATGTAGCTATAATTGACCATTAACATAAGTAGAATATAATATTCTAACACCCTCCCTTAATGGTCAATCGTCTAACTAGCCTACAGAAAACAATCTGTAGGTCCTTGGTCACAAATTCTTCAGAACACTCTGCTGCTATGGAGACCCTCCCTGGATCTGCAGAATGTTGGTGACCAAAAACATCCAAAATAAAACATAAAAAGCTCTGCAACAAGAGACAAGAGTCTGCCACTGACTTTGCCACGTGAGAGAAGTCTGCCACCAACCCTCCCAGAAACTGCAAAATTGCTGACTAGAAGTCATCACAAAGTGTCCAGAGCTGTCCGTCTCTGAAACCAGAGACACACTGAGAACAACGGCCACGATTTTGAGGATAAATCGGCAAACCGTCGAGACTTTTGCAGAGGAGCACGACACCCGAGAACAGACTGCAAGAAGCCAGTTGTGCAGTGTTCGCCCTAGCAACTCTAGGTGCGACAAAAACATACTGCAACAAACCACGATTCTTGAGGAAAAAATCGCCAAACCCAAGATTACAAATCATCGTTTTTTCGGGAAAAACGGTAAAAACCAGAGAGGAATCCCACGCATTTTGCGAATTATAGAAACCCAAAAAGTAGCAAAGGATTCTCACACAACACTGCGAATTACAGAAGCCCAGAAACAGGTAGCCATCGATTGTCGGCTGAAAAACAGAGGGTTTGGAACCCTAGCCGCCAGAACAGATCTGCACAGAAATCGAGGCACGAAAAACGAAGCACCCAGAAAAATCGGATGACAACCCATTTGAGATCTTGGAAAACCCACCAAGAATTTGCAAGCAGAAAATTTTTCCGACTTGAAAATGAGGCACAAAAAACGAGGTACCCAGAAAAATCTGAGACCGACCCATTTGAGATCTCAGAAAACCCACAAGGAATCTGCAAACAAAAAAAAATTCTGCCTTCAAACAGAGGGGAAAAACCCTAGGCGAAAATTCTGGAAACCCTAGCTGCCATGGATGAACCAGAAAAAGTTGCAGAAAAAAGCTTGAACTCGCAGCTGGAAGAGGACAGAAATCATGCGACCAGGGCTGAAAGATGCTTAAAAATGTGGCCAAAGAAAAAGGGATTTTCTCAGAAAATCCGATGCCCAGAAGCCTTCACAAATGCGCTTAAATGATGACTCAAAACGTGTGCCCCAACAGTCTGAAATCGCGCTAAAGCTGAGATGAAAATCGTGCCAGAAGACGCCTAAGAATCTCAGCCAGAGATTTCTAAAAAACGCTTCCAAAAAGATGACGAAGTCGCGCGCCTAGAGGATTGTCAAAAACGCAAACAGGAGAGCCATGAAATGAGAAACGCGCACAGCAAAAACGCGTTTGAAAATACACCCATAACGCGCCCAGGAGCAGGAGAAAACGCGTCTTCAGAAAAAACGCAATTTTCAGCCACGAAAATTGACGACGAGCCACAAAGAAGACACATAGCCGATGCGGCTAGGGCACACAGGCGTTTTCAGAAACCCTAACAGAAAAAAAAATTCGAACTACAGAAGCCACGATTTTTTTTTATTTTTTTTTAAACCCTAGAGACATGATTTTGAGGCCCAGAAACCCTCCTAGAATCCTAAGCCCTCCCCTAAGGGAGGCTCAGACCTGCTCTGATACCATGAAACAATTTGCTATGAAATTGCTTGTTATTAACAAAGAAGATGATTACAATTTATAGAGGAAACCTACTGTAGACATTAAATGTCTACCTACTAGCTACCTAACAACTACTGTAGCTATAATTGACCATTTGCTATGAAATTGCTTGTTATTAACAAAGAAGATGATTACAATTTATAGAGGAAACCTACTGTAGACATTAAATGTCTACCTACTAGCTACCTAACAACTACTGTAGCTATAATTGACCATTAACATAAGTAGAATATAATATTCTAACATTTCCTACCATTTGCCAACTCATACACACATCCTAACATTCTTGTATGGATGCAATTCCATTCACCATATCAAACTTGCTTCAAGAGCCCAAATTTTTCATGCCAAATTATGTTGTTTTTCTACAATGTTGCCAACCTCTTTACCATTAACAAGCTTATACAATCCCTTCTCACCAATACCAACTGCAATCACCTTGTCATTGTGGAGAGTTTTGATCATACATTTGGTGCCTTGAAATTTGACAAAAAGCCAAGGTTATTGGTTATTTCATTGATAGCAAGAAGATTCTTGTTCATGTCAAGAGTATATTGAGCATTCTTGAATGTATAGACAACATTGTTCAATGTGACACTGTTGGAATTGTTGTCATTGATGTCAAGTGATGCATGACTGAAGATAGCATATTTGAAGATTGATGAATAAGAATATACGAAGTTCTAAGCAAAAGGATAAAATGCAGATTTGGGTAGAGGAGATAAAGCACTTATCTTACACACCAAGAATTCTTTATTAATTAATGAAAAGGCTTGCTTTAAGAATTAAAAGACAAATGCTATCGAGCCTTCATTAAATAATCATATTCAACTGGTAGATGGGAATTATTGTTGAAGAGCAATGTTACATTCTGGACGGGACCATTGGTTGAAGAAATCGACAAAAAGAATGAGTTACAACGAATAAAGGCAACATGATAATTCAAATGAGTTACAACAAATAAAGGCAACATGATAATTCGATTGATTTAGATCATTAATCTTGAAGATAGGGATTTCCACTATAATCGTCCTTTTACAAGACATTATCAGTATCAAATTATTATCGGCTTGTTAGAAGATCATATTGCTGCCAAGGTCTTTCTGATTGAAGTTACGTAAGTCTTTATGCAAGCTATTTATTGCCACTGTTGGAGGAATCAAACTTGAGGAAATTTCTATAGAACATAACTATCTTCAAGGTGATCTGGCACTGCTGTAGGAAGAGTTGTCGAGTCTATTGTCTCATATGCCAGGAGTCAAGCAAATCGATAAGTGATGCTAGAGACATCAGATCTATAACCGGTTGGCTCAACATTCAAAACAAAGGATCGATATCCTCAAAGAATTGATGTCATCACAAAACAACATGGTTAATGCATCTTCAAATAATACGAATTTGTCACTAAAGCTCGTTAATAGCATTAACTAAAACATGTAAACAAAAATGTGACTAAACCTGCACTAAATAAAATGGTGCATTGAAATGATACATTTCACTTATGAATTGATGCTACCATCACAAAAGCAAACATACTATGAAGTGCAGCAATTGCAAGAAGATATGATTCAATTAAAAAGCATTTGAGACAAACAAAAGGGATGTGTTAATAATAAGTCAAAATTAATCAATTACTATATGAAAAGGTGTGATTCCATCATGAAGAGTAAAAATCACTTAATAAGAAGGAAATGATTTTTGAAGAGGAGCGCTTCATCTCAAATGGTGTGATTTTTCATAAGGTGATACAATTAAAATCTGAAGAAACACAATTAGTTTCTAATAAAAGATTCAGATGTAATTTATGAAAAATTAACTTGTGAAGTGGTGCGATTTGGGTTTTGGAAAGTTGCAATTTTCAGTTCAAAAGACAAAGATGTGTCCTTTCACAAAAGTTGCAATGCATGAGCAACATATATAGTTGATATTCATTTCAGATTTGAAAGGTGTGGTTGTGAAGTCTAAATTGATACAAATCAGAAACCCATCTTCTTGTGTGGGCTGAGTGTGAGATTTTTCATCACAAAGGCAGATTGGAGGATTGGGAGAGTGCAGATCTGATTGAAGTCATTTACTTCATCCATCAAGTCAAGGTTTGGTGCCTTGCATTAGGGGTTGGTGCTCCTTGTAGGTTGGTGCCTACTAAAAATTGTAAAGGAGTGGGTGTTCCTTGTAGGTTGTAACCTACAAAATCATCTCATTGTAAATCAAGTAGGTTGGTGCCTACATTCATTGTAAAAGTCATTTAAATCATTTTCAATAAAGTGGTGTCAACTTGCTTTCATTGAGTCATATCAAAAATTGATTGTAATAAGTTTGAAAAAGATTGAGAATTGAAAGTTTGGTTTGATTTACTGATTCACCCCCCTCCCCCCCCTCTCAGTAAATCTTTTGTGCTCTTAAGACACAAACATCACCATACCCTTCAACAAAATAAATCCACCCATCTCCTATAGTGGCAAATTAACTCAAACTTTTATCATCTAGTAAAAGGTGCATATCAATTTTAGCACCAAATATAGGGAATGGATGCACCTGAATCAAAGAACCAGGTTGCTAACTACAAGGATTAATCATCTGATGTGACAAATGTTAAAAAATCTTTCACATCTGGCTCATTCATCTCATGCTCTGTAATGTCCCCTATCCTAATTAGCCCTATAATTCGCCTAGGGTTAGGGTTTCATCTTACCAAATAAATATTCCTTTAATGATGTAATCATGCATTCACCACATGAGCAATATATGCAAATATATATATATATGCTTGTTAGGGTTAGACAATTGCATCACATCCATAGATTATCAACAATGCAAACATATTAGGAATTTGGGAGAAGGGACATGATGGGTCCGCTCGAAGCCATATGCCAAGCCTAAGAGGGTGTATACCACAGCCCTCCCCCTTGGCAACTTGTACCTGCTTTCCCCATCAATGCCTCAGCCCCTAAAAACACTTGCCACCTTGGGGAGTTGGGCGGGGGCCATAAGTGGGTAACTTGGCTCTCTATGTAGGGCCCTCTGGTTGGCCACCCACTAGCCTCGTTTACCCCTTTTGCTTACACCCCAGGCCCTTCCTACAAGGTGGGTTCCTAACAATCAAACATCTCTTCTATTCTATCATAAGAAATCACACATTAAATATTCCTCTATTATGCATGGCAATATTTATACAGATGTAAGATAATGAATGGCAGAATTACACCTGAATATAGGTTATATCTGGTATACTCTTGATTATGTATATTGATATAACTGTCTGTTGTCCTGGATTGCACGAGTTCCCTTTTGATCTGCTGTGCTTTAGTGTCTTCATCTATTCACCGAGGTGTGTCTTCCTAAGAATCGATCTGTTCTAATATTCCGAAGATACTGCTTAAAGAGAATCAAATAGATTAAATCAAATAAATAAATACTGATAAGGATTAATAATTGTTGAAAGCATCATTATTGCATAATCGTATATAATCCATATGTATAGATATTCTACATATATTCTCTACATTTCTATTTTTATTATATGTGTGTGTGTGTGTGTGTAATTATACTTGGCTTACTTCCCTTATTGATTCATCACTTATCTTCATTTATCTCTCTTTGAACTATCTTACTCTTCATGATATCAATCCCCTATTATATTTAGGGGTTGCTGCCTTTCTGAGTGCAGACTCTTTATTTATTCCTCCTTTTTTCCTTCCTATTTGATCTGTTCTCAATATTCAGGAAAACATATCTTCCAGATTGCCCCCTTTCTCTGCAACTTCCCTTGACCTTTATATCCTCCTTATATCTTTTCATGAAGGGAGGCATCTTTTAGAATAGTCAACCTTTTGTAAGGTCATGACCCTTTGTTAAGAACCTTACATTAATTCTTATTTCAACTAAACTCAAACTTCTTATAACTTCCTTCACATAATATGAATTGCTTCCCAAATTAATTCCCTATGAAGCGCTGCCTTCGGTGATTGCTGCATATTTGTAATCGTTGTCTGCTTTTGTCTTTAATCGCTGCCTTTTTCCATATTGTCTTAACTGCTGACTTATAATGATATCATTGCTGCAGCTTAGTCTATATTTGTTTCTTTTATATGGTAATCATTGCTGCTCCTAGATAATCATCACTGCTTGTATTTACATATACTTATTTTGCATTATTTTATATTTAAGTGTATACTATTTATATTTACATATTTTACATTAGTATAGTATATTTATTATATTATAATGATTATTATAATATTTAAATTTGTATTTATATTTTTTTTAACATTTATATTGCTATTTATTTTATTTATTTATTTGCATTTCAATACTTGGGTTTTTAGTGTTGCTATTTCGAGGGCATGACATGCTCCTCACCTCCATCAACAATTTTAATGAGCATGGACACTTCCTTCTTGGTCTTCTAGATGTGCTGCCACTTCACTATAAGTCATTTGATGCACTTCTAGTGCTACATCTTCCTTTGCTTCTAATTTGTGCAATGAAATACACTTTCTATAGATTTTGAAGTCGATGCTTATGCCTAATACTATCTCCTCTCCTTAGGCAAGAGTTGTGTGGATACCATCTAAAAACAACTGTTTGTGTCTTTGCAATCAAGTGTAAGGATTCAACAAATGAATCATACATGAATGGCAAACTCCATAAACTCAAAGCTACCATGTCTTCATCATCCGCTGACTTATCTGAATAGCAAACAATTGATCACTTAGATCCTTCAAATCCAACAAGTATTCTAAGATGGATCCACCCTCCTGCAGTTTAGAAGAAAACAATAGGATTTTCAAAAACAAGGCCTAATCATCCTCTAATGCATGGAACTTGGATTATTTATTCTTCCAAAGAGTGGTTGCATTACTAGTATTTCAAACTTTTAGAATCAAAAGATATACAACAGGATTTCAGAAGTACTAAAGCTTCCTTGTGCAACTTGCCATAGTCCCCTCGGGCATGCTCTAGTCTCTCCTCGATCACAATTTGATCAAGGTCATGATATTCGCAAATAGTGAGTATATTATTACTCCATGGACTGTTGTTTTCCCCAGTCAATTTTTGGGAATCAGGTACGAGTAAGGCTTGTATACTTGTCATTATAAAAAGTAAAAATAAATTTTTGCACAGTCAAAAGACTTAGACACAGCCTTTATCACAAAACAATGCTTCTGAACCAAGGACAAGCACCTACAACAATGTTCATCATACCGCTAAGCAATTATATCCTTTTAACTTCAAAAAATATCAATTATCAGAAAACTAAAATTGATTATAACTATGCATTTGCTCATTATGCATAACCATTCCCTGTTATATATCTTCCTGGGAAGGGATTTTTATTTATTTTTTGAACAACTTTACAGCTGCAGCCAGGACAAGGGTGACAAGTGGCAACCCACGTCAGCCTTTTCCACACCTTTGGCAGGAGCTCATCAATGCTGCACCTTGCCTATATGATCTCATCAACAACAATCTATGCTTTCCCAACAGCCGCTCATCTCTGTCACAAATGTATCAATGGCTGCAATGATAATTCCAACTGCTTGATGCCTCCAGCAAAACCATGGCCCATGATTCTTTTAGAATTGCAGATGTGTTCACAAATTTGATGTGGCACACTTCACACATGCAAATGCTTCAAAGCAAGTCTATCTCACAATATTTGTAATTTATTCAGCAACCTTCTCCTAAAACTATTTATGATTTTTATCTAGGCCATAGTGTTCGTCAAGAAAGGCCATGGACCATTCAAAGTAGCATGTGTTTTTTAGTGTCATCAGAAACACCCAAGTTAGCCGGTGTTTCTCATCAGTTGAAAATTGCCCTCCAACAAGAAGGAAAATATAACACCCACATTGAGTGTTTGCTTTTCAAGTGTGTTGCTTGGCTGCTGTTCTGCTACAGCTGAAAGCAACTTTAAGTTTCAACTTTAGTGTTTTTTTTTGAGCTAAGCACTGGACTCTTTGTAACAACCACCCCTGACTTTTTTTTGGTTTGTTTGCTGAGTGTAATGTGGATTGCAGGTTTGTTCTTGCATTCAAGTGTTTTCAACATAACCTAACATTCATAGAAAACATAGAAAAGAAGGAAATAGACCATGAAATTGCATTATCTTCACATAGAATCATTACATATAATATTGGTGATGATAACAAATGAAATCAGACTTAATGTAAGATGTTTCAGACCTGGAAACAATGATTATCAGACCTGATAACAGTCATACATGGACAGCAAATTGCATACAACTCCTAATGGTAGTCACCAAATGCATCAACTATCAACACCCAACACTCTCCTTCACAATGGCCAATGATTACATGAGAAAATACACCATTAATTCACTGTTGCAGACCCTGAAAGTCGCTGTCCTGTGAAAGTAGTCTGAAAATGCAAACCCTGAAATGGTACAGCTCCCTAGGAGGGGTGACCAACTCCCTAAATTCAAATCTCCACCAAAAAATTCAAATGAGCACTCTAAATGTGGCACCCAGCTGTGAAGATTCCTTTGAAACAATGCCCAAAACGAAGTCTCAATCACCAATGGAGCTACAAGCAAATTAGTACTTCCAGCCACTGTTAAAAGGTGGATTTCCAGAATTCTGAAAATGCATATCAGACCTCTGAAAATGAGTCTAAACACCTCCAAACACATACTAAAATGAAGCAATGCATCGATCACACCAAAACCTCTGATCCCACATCAAAATACGGAGAAAATCTTCATTTCTAAACCTCCAAAATGGTGAAAATCAGAAACTCTGTGAATGCAGAGGTGATCCCTAAAGTAGAATCACTCCTTCCGGCTAGGGTGGATCTCTCACCACCGAAACCAGCTACCAAAGATGAGGGTTTTCATCCTCAACTAGCAGAAAATGGAACTCTGGAAGCAATCCAACAACATCCTATTATGTTGCCACACCCCCCTCATGAGCTTTTTAATTTATTTTTAAGTTCACTTATGTCTCCCCCAAGTTTGGCGTCCACTTTTGGAGGCTAAATATTTGCTTTTAAAAACAACTTTATTCACCTTATTCATAGGTGTGAGACTGGGGGTCCTTTTTATGTACACATGACCCGCAAGTTATAAAGTAACTTTATATCAAAACTTAAGTGACGGAAATATAAATATTAATTTGATTACCCTTAGAACTCACCAATGCCCAAACAAGAAATATTACACTACTAGAAAAATAGAGGCCGACACTAGCTGCGAAAAATACACTTACTGAAAAAACTAAAAGCAACTGCTAAAAATAGTAAGTATGCCCAAACACCAAATTGGCACAATATAACATGCACTGAAACTTACTATAAATAGTAAGGCCTAAAAATGGTCGCTGCTATAAATAGTAACCCCTACTAGATTATATATGATTAGGCAATAATGATGCTTACAACAATTATTAATCATTATTCAATTGAAACTAATCTATTGGTTTCTCTTTAAGCAATATTTCTAAGTATTGAAAATAGATCGATCAAGTGGAGGAGCATACTGATCAAGAAGACAAAGAGACTCAGACCCGTATATCACAACAGGTTGCTATTATCAAATACATCAATATAATCAGGGGTATTTTCTACAAATCATTGCTTGCATATGTACGCATATTGCCTATATCATAATAAGAATATTTAATGAATGATTTCTTGTGATAGAATATATGATGTGCTTGATTGTCTGAAACCCATCTTGTAGGATTGGCCTGGGGTGGAGTGGTAGATAGGCTAAGTAAGGACGCTTACGTAGAGAGCCAGGAAAGCCCACTTACGACCCCCGCCCAATTCCTCAAGCTAGCAAGTGTCTTCCGGGAGTCGTGGCCTTGATGGAGAAAGCAAGTACAAGTCACCAAGGGGGAGAGTTGTGGTATAAAACCTCTTAGGCTTGGCATATGGCTTCGGGTGGACCCATCATGTCCCTTCTCCCAAACTTGTGTGTATTGATTGATAATCTATGTATGCGATGAAATTGTCTAACCCTAACAAGCATAAATACATATTTGCATATATTGTTCATGTGGTGAATGTAGGATTCCAATCCAAGAGATATTTATTTAATAAGGTGAACCCGAACCCTAATTTGTTGCAATTTGTGTTCAATAGACGAATTCTAGGGCAAATCAAGATAGGGGACATTACACCCCACCCGCTTAGGAGCGCTAGACCACCATTCTTCCATCAATGGCACCAAAACAATTCTTTTTCACCACATTTTCTCAAATTTGAACAAGCATTGTGACAAACCAATATCATCTCCAATTAACAGTTCCACAAGGAAATGGTCTAAGCCAAAGATAGGGAGAATGCATGCAGAGAGGGATGCATCAGCCAACCAAGGTTGTTATAGAAAAATTTGTCCAACTTTTCAACTATGCTGGTGAATCCGAATCGTTGGTCGGTCCAAGTATATCTACCATTCTTGGTAGTGGCTTCATTTAAGCTCAAAGATTCTACGAATTCTTTGAAGCATCTGGTGGCCATTGATTTTGATCTCAGACCACCACTCTTCTCTTCCAGCCATAGGATGGCATTAAAATCACTGCCCACAATTAGTTTGCACCCTTTTTTTTCGATCACTCCAGTTAGGCGCTTCCATAATTCAGCTTTCTCATGATTTTTAATTGTTCCATACACATTGACTATCATGAAACTAAGATTAGAATTCAAACTACATACCTGAAGGACCATCCAATTTGGAACATCCTCCATCAAATTGACATCTACATTTGTTCTTCTCCAGATCGTTCCTAAAGCCCCCACCACACCATTTGCGCTTATGAAGAGTTCTCCCCATTGAGTATTAGATGAGAAGAGTTTGTAGTTGCTCCCCTCTAGTTTTCTTTCTTGGAGGATTGCAATATCAACTATACTACTTTCTAATTAACGCTTGATCAAGCGTCGCTTGTTAGGGGCGTTTAAGCCCCTAATATTCCAAGTTAAAACCTTCATGGCTTCCTAAGGGAGGGGCTTCCTCAGTACTTGTCAAAAACAATTCAACCCTTGTGATGCCTTTCTCTTGCACTTGTTCTTCTCTAATTTTTTTGAAATATTTCCTTTCCCTCCTTTTGTCAATACTACATTTCAACATCTGCGAGGCAGACTACGAGATGCTCCTCAAATTTGTGAGCCCTAGCTCATCATAATTTGCCTCCTCTTCAGAATCAAGTCCAATGCATTGCTCCAAGTCATCAATGTGCAACGTATTCTTTTCTTCTCTATCACAGATAGGATTGGGCGAACCATTGTTTCAACAATCGTAGCAGAAATTGGTTGTGCATCTGGGGAGCATTGGGCCTTAGCTTGGGAGGTTCAACCAATGGTTGTAGCTCTTTCTAGGGAGAGCAAGCGCTACCATGTGGGGATGCTTGCGGTAGACTCTCCAGTAGTTGTCATAGAGGGTTAACCTCTGTAGGGGGTTGTGGATCTTGCTTGGTAGAAGCATCCACTTTCTTCCCTAACGACTTGCCGCTTTTGCAATCTACAGTGCCATGTGTCCTACAATTCAGGAATATGACTTCTCTTCCACTTCCACCATTTGCAACCAATCGCCATTTTCAGAACTTAGGACATCCTTTGGAATCAGCTAGATGGCAGCAATTTGCAAGCGGGCATAGAGATACGAATCATTTTCTAGAAAATCAGCATCTAGGTCGATCAAAGTACCCAATGAGCGGTCGATCTTCTCCAAACATTCCTCCAACCAAAATTCTAGCGACAAATTGTAGAGTCTAATCCAGACGAGCTCATTGTATGGATCATATTCCCGCAGGTTAAACCTGAAATGCCATTTTTGCATGTACAGTGGGAAATCACTGATCATCCACAAGCCACCTTGAAGCACCTCCTCTCTTTCTTCTCCAAATAGGAATGTCGTAATGAAAAACCATTCGGTAGGAATTTTACAAGTTGTGCCTTTCAATTGGAGGTCGTTCATTGGAGGATTTGGTCTCTTCTGAGGTGTGGGCTGATCAAGCAGCATATAATGGCCAAGTCAAGCAGAAGCTCGATATTCTCTGCAACTTCTTCGACGACATCGATGATAGGGGCAGACTCCCATGCCTCCGGAGATTCACTATTTTTTGCCACAACCACCGACTCTCTCCAAACTTTCGTTGAATTTGCGCCTCGTGCTCTGCTCTACTCTGACATTGTGAACCCTTTTAATATATCCCAACTGGGTATTTTGTAACTAATTTGAATATTATAATAATTATATTATTATTATGTTATTAAATAAATTAATAATAAATATATTATAAATTAAAATTATAATTTATAAATTATAAAATTATAATATAATAATAAATTTATAAACAATAAACTTATAAACATTAACATGGAACGAAGAAAACTTAGAAAAAACAAAAGCATTGAACCTTACCTCGAGATTTTGCGCATCGAAATGGAGATTTCAGTCAATGGTTGCAACCATGCTTGCTTGCAACCACTCGCAACCCTAGGAGATATTGTACCTACAACCCCGCCTACAAATGAACTCGCCCTGCATGGATTGTCCAAATAAAATTGCTTGCTTGAACTCCTCATGTTTTTTTGCAAAGTAAAACAAACGAAAAATGACAAATGAAATTGAACTTTAGGGTTTCAACGGTTTGTTTTACGTACAAAAAAGTTGGAAAATGCTTTCGATCCTCGCACCAAATGCCTTAGAATTGTTGCAAAAACGACATGTCATTGTAGAAATGCTCGGATTCGGCAAGGAAAATGTGGATACGTTTCAGCCTATTCAATCCTGAACCATGTTTGATTCCACAAGGATTCCGAGAGTACCTGATTTTGGGATGTCCCGTACCGGGATTTGGCAAGGAAAATCAACGATTTGGTAACACAGATATCAACTGAAAGTTGGAACTCTAGACAATACAAGATGAATGAGTAAGCTAGCTAAGATGGTTGGTGAATGAGACCAGAGAGGATGAAAATGAAACAAACTTTTCTATGCACAACCCAAACCTAGCGAGGCAGCCCCATGATCAGCCGCCTTACTAACAACAGCTAAAGACATCAACTCACACCACTTTTATCCTAAAAACCAGAGTTGCAGGATACGCCACCCCCCCTCACCTAGTACGTGTACCACCGTGTCGGGTACGGATACAAGTACAATATGGCACCGATACAACATGGATACCGTACCCTCGCGTCTTCAAAAATCCGTGCTATTTTTTGCCGCGCCGGATTCATAGAGATTCAATTTCTTCAAAAACTACACATAATCCTTCATAAGTCTACTTTAAAATCCTAAATTTGTGGGGAGAAAAACTAGATTTTTAATTATAAATAAACCGAAGAGCAGTGATTTTGTACAACTGTTGTTTCATAGGCATTTTTTCTTAATTTTTTTTCAACGCGATTTTCCTCATTTTTTTTCCTATGCGATTTTCCTAGGGTTTTCTTGTGCATTTGGCCTGGCATTTCTGGATTTTTTGGGCGTTTCTACATATTTTGTTTGCTTGGCGTCGTGTGAGATTTTGATAAATAAATTAGCTTCTACCGCTTCTTCGTCGTCTGATGAATTTATAAAAATGCATATAATAAATCAAAAGAAACCTAATTTAAAATTTTCGTAAATAAAAAACAGGGTAGTGTAGTAATTGTGTAGTTTTATTTATAAATGTTTTTTTTTTTTTTAATAATTATGTTATATAAATTTTTGTATGTTGTCTTTTATTAAATAAATTATAAAGTTACGAGCAAACATATATCAAAGTTATATTATGAGAGAATATTATAATAATTTAATAAAACTTATAATAAAAATTAATTAATTTTTTAATAAAATAGAGTATTTATATTATCTAATATGAAACTTAACTTCTAATATAATTATTTTTTTTTTCAATATATATTAATATATTAAAATAATTTTTTTACTACATATTAGGATTTTCATAATTATTTATTTATTTTATATTTTATTATTTAATGATTATATTTATTTTCTTTTTTATTATTTTTTATTTTTAATTAAAATTTAAATATTTAGATTTAAAAAATTAATTGTCATTTTTTAATATATATTAGGATTTTCATATTTATTTATTTAGAAAAAAGGGTATGTGTTTTTTTATGAATATCGTATCTTGTCGTATCCATATTAGGGGTCTTGAAAAATAGCCATATCCGTATCCGATACTGTATCCGTATCAGTACCCGTATCTGTGTCCATGCAACTTTGCTAAAAACCACAGTTGCCAGGAGACGCAGGGTATTGGTACTGGTACAGGGACGGGGACGCCAATCAAATTAGGATACGTGAGTTAAATGAATAAGGAGATGGCTGTTTTATATGTAAATGATTCACCAGAAATTTTGGGTACGGGGACTGGTACGTTGTCTATGTTCCCATAATGGAGAATCCCGACAACTATACTAAAAACAGTTGGTTTCCCTGATCTTAGGTACACCCATGTGCACAATGAAAGAGACTAAAAACATGAATATATTTGGCTAGGGAAAGGGGCTCCAAGGCAAAAACTATATTACAAACATGAGATGAATTGATTGTGCTACTGTATAGGGAATGGTTAGAAAGAGAGGTTAAAAATTGGAACTAAAGGGTCAAATGAGCCATACAATATTGACCAAATCAAGTGGCAAAAATGATTTCCAAGCATCTCCATGCAGCCTACATAATAAACTGAAAAGAAAAACAACCAGTGATGGTTTTCCAAAACTTACCTGAATTAGCATGTTTCATATTTATACCCTCTTGTTGTGAACCTGAAATAGAAGAATTCATGTTTACATCCATTTGTGGCGAAAAAGAAGAATCTTGTTGAACAAAATTCAGCATGCTGACCACAATCTGCAAATTTGTAATCTTATTAGTAGAATTATATAAAAGTTTATAGTAGTGAAAACTAATTTTGCCATTCACGTGTTTGCTAATTTATGAAAGCAAGAATAAATACATGAGAAAGCAAGCTTATGGAAATCCAATTGACATAGAAAGGGCAATCCACCGGCATTAAGCAATTTTCCTATCCCAATACACACTAACAAAAAAATTCCTAATATAACTCCATAAGACAGTTCTTAGATTTATGAGAAAATATATGCAGATATAGAGAAAATAACATATTTTATAATGAATATCTTGCTACAACAGAATTGACATCATTCATGCATCATAAGTTATAAATCCAGGAATCCTGGTCTTGACCTCACAATTTGGCACGATCACATGCTGGCATTTATGACTTACATCCTACTTGATAGGAAATTTTTAAATGTCAATCAAAATCTTATAAAAGTGGCACTTTCACTAACACCACCTTGCGGTGTTTGGTGTATATTTTTGGATTAATCTTAACACACTAATTTGAATTTAGGCTCTTCCCTAGACCCCTCTATATACAAAACTAACTTGATATTTCACAGCCAAACAGACTTGATAAAGACCTAATATTGGTACACCTTTATCAACTGAGGCACTTAGGTGACAACCCACAGTATTAAACTATTTTAGCATTATTCGACTGCAGAGTGTTTGAGTCAAAACTCTTGACCCATATTTCATGAGTAGTGGTTCCACACAAACCCATCTCTCACAAGCATGATTGCTCCACTTAGCACTCATTGTGTCTAGGTGATGCTCACAAGGTTGAAGCATCGTGACTTCCCAGGTCACCTATCCCAATACTGTTTTTCCCAAGATCAAGCCACTTAGCTTGCTACCCCATTTGCAAAACCTTCAGCAAGTGTTGTGGCTTATGAACCATTCATTATAGATCCCCTTTAGTTCATTGAATGACAAGTAGGTTATATTTTTTCAGTGTTCACCAATACAACCCACAGTATTCACCAATTTTCAAGGGCAGTTACTTGGATATGTTTAGTGCCTTCATATTAATATTTTTTATGCTTCTTTGCATCCCTGCTCAAGCAGATTTGGAAATAAAATTACCACTTAACCAACAAGAATGAGCTAGAATTCACACTTAACATCCATTAAGCTTCTAGATAAAATAGCCCATCACATTAGATAACAACTAAATGTTGGCTAGATACACTACAGTTCTTTCTGCTTGTGATGCCTTGCCACCAAAGCAGAAACAACTATAGATAGGTGCATAAGAAACGTTATTGACCTGCCAAAACAGAAACAACTATAGATGGTGTGCAATACATAAAACTTTCCACTAATACTGTGACAAATAAAGAATTGCAACTCTCAAAATGAAAATTTGTCAAACTAGTAAATTGGCCATTCAGCCCACAATTTGTCGTCATAAACATTTATCTCAAAGTGCATGAATTTCAATAATTGAGGCTGCTCTTACAAAATAATCACTCAACCAAAACCCACTCTTGCACAAAATCATATCAATTCGAGTGGGTTATATATAGAATAATAAAAACATGTACATAGGGTTCAATAATTACACCATAAACATAACTTTGCACAAAAGTTATAATAGTGTAAGAGGGCATTTTTTCAATTCTTTTGGACACTAGTGAATAGCATGCTTCCCAATTCCAAAACAAAAATGAAAAAACATCTATAAGACCTCCACTTCCATTGAATGCAAACAAGATCACAACAGGAAAGTTAGTACATCTTTAGAGAAACCAGAGAACTGCATTCAATAGATAAGTGGCTAGGGTTTGTTAGAACAGCAAACTAAGGGCACACAGATCAGCATAGACTATTAATTTCATACCAACTCAATCGGGTGGAAAAGTTCTTGGGATACTTTAGAGTAAAGCAGTTTGTTTATAAACTCAATTATCATTTTAAACATTAACTTGCATATGATATTAGCTATGCTTCCTTGGTGGAGCCTTTTGATTTAGTTTGTAAAATTCTAATTTCAATAAATTTTGTATTTTTGTTCAATAATGATTTGTATGCTAGTTAGTTGTTATATGCTATGTTCTGTTGAATGAACAAGTTTAACCAAACTAGATTCACAAGAGGGTTAGTCAAAGATCTACAATCAGGCACTCAAAACATCATAAGGAGCACATGGACATTTATTTTGAAAAATGTATATTCTATCATCTCCCTAAAAATTTCAAGGCCTAGGAAACAATGCATTAGGCCCATGTAGTCGGATCAACTATGGTCCTTGGTCAATCATCTTTGGTCCTCTTCTGTAATAATTTCATATGCAAATGAAGATATGTTTTACTCCTATATCTGGTTTACATTGCCATCTCTATTATTAATTCACGAATTTATTTTCTCGAACAAAGCAATAAATCAAGTACAATATACGAGATTCATGCCCTTAGACCCCAATAAAGGCGAGAAGAGACCGCAAGGTGGTCAAAACCAAGAGATCAAGTGATCTTTAAGGATCGTAAAGCAATCCTCTTCTGTAATAATTTCATATGCAAATGAAGATATATTTTACTCCTATATCTGGTATACATTGCCATCTCTATTATTAATTCATGAATTTATTTTATCAAACAGAGCAATAACAAGTCCAATATGTTGTACCCAAACTAAATTTTTTGCTTCATTAAGGCATTTTGCTTTAAAGAGTCTAAACTTTGCTAAAATGATGTCAAAATACAATTTTTGGGCAAGTCAAGTTTGGACTTTGGTCAGTGTCATGTTAGTCGTCAGTAGCAATTGGTCAGTACCTAGAGGTCAGAACCTGAACCTAGGGCTCAAAGCAGGACATATTATGATGGAGAGGTGCTTCGTGATAGAATTATACTCCTACAAGGTTGTTTCAATGGCCAGAACAGTGTTTATGGACGCAGAAAGCAGATTTGCGCCCATGTAGCCCAAGGGCGCCCTTCTTTTGAAGGCTCAGATTTAGTTGCATGTGCCTGCAGATCCATTCAATCTCTTTAGAATTAGTCCAGCTTTCTGACGAGCTATCAAGCGAGGTCATCCAAAGTGTAGAACTCCAGCAATTGAAGTCAGAAGCTGAAGGTACAAGGAGGTTGCATGTCACAGAGGTTGTCAAATGTTCAATTTATGCGCCCTTGTAGCCCAAGGGCGCCCTTGAATTTGACTCCTCAGATGATTGAATTTGCAGTTTCCGTCTTCCAAAAATCTTTTCTAATTCAATTCAGCTCCGCAACACACCAGTTCGTGAGATAGGTTCTACCGAGCACATAAAACAGAGGGTGGAAAAATGTAGAAATACACACTTGTACCTTTGTAGGCCAGGGCCGCCTAGACTTTAGGCCTATCAGATGGGGTTTTTAGCAGTCACAGTCTTCACGAGACTTGTGCGGAAATACTCCAGCTATCCAACGAGTCCAGCCATCAGCCTTCGGGATTTGGCAAACGCTCGTACGTGAAGGGTCGGTGTAGAGTGTTGAAGAAGTCAGACATCCAAAAAACTGGCCAAGTATGGAAAATACACATCCCCTTGGAAAAATCACCCTTCTTTTTGAGGTCTTAGAAGCAGTTTTCTTGCTTTGTCACCTCCAGAGACATCTCTTGTAAGTTGTTCTAGCTACGTAGAGAGACTGTCGGTACACGAATTAGAGCACTCTAGCTCCTGGTGTCGGGGATCAAAGTATGGCATCCGGATGAAAGTTACACTTTTGTCAAATTAGTGATTGCGCCTTCACAGGTACGAGCGCCCTTGCTTATGGGGTTCCCTACACCTTTCGATGTCTATAAATAAGAGCTTTCAGCTCATTTGTAAATAACTTTTGCACGAGAGAGTAATATATGTTGAGCACGAGTTTTTTGCTATAATGATGAATTGTTATGCCACTCGGGTTTCATGTTGTTATTATGGTGAATGCTTATCTTAGATAGATATAGTGGCTAGTTCGATCGTGGATTGTATGCACGTTTCGCCTATGCAATTTACTGTCCTAGTTGGCTATCCTTTATATTGTGTTTCTAATAAGCCTATTCAGATTAAGCAAATAGTTGAGCCCACCTTGCCTTCACGTTGTGAATCTGTACCTAAAGTTTATCGTATAAAATCATTCCCGTTCTGTTTCCTCATGCTTTGATTTCTTGAGGAGATTGGATAGTATAAGCTAGTTAGTTTTGAGTTGTAGTTAAGACCTATGAAACCAGAAAATCCTTGGCTGCAACGCTTGAAGTTTCTCGCAAACCTTGTGCCTCTTTCAGCTGAGACAAAAATACAAGAATTAGTTTAGTTTATTTTTTCAAGCATTTTGTCTGCACAAAGAGGGAGCTTCCCCTCCTAATCTGAAGAGCACTCACCACGTAGTGTGCATAGCTGTCTGTACCAACTTGTACTCCAAAGGTGTTAGTTGTTATGCCAACAGTTTTTTGGCGCCCACCGTGGGGCACGAGGCAAGAAAACTTCTCAAAGCTTAGGCTTTGCACAGTTATGACTATTTGGCGTCCTATTGCTCCAGTTCAACAACCAAGACTAATTCCGCCTGTTATATAGCCGAATCTAGTTTTCATCGAAGTAGAGCAATCAGATATCATCAGTAGCTTGCACACTTTTATCTCTGAAAATCATACATCTACCACTTAGTGGAGAAACACAGCTACCACTCTGGATAAAGAAGAAGAGAAAGCGGATCTTGTAGTAGGTAGACCAGTCTTGCCACCTCCCGCGTGGAATTAAGCATCTTGGCATACCGAGTATATACAAGAAGAAGGAGAGGTAATCTTCCTATCCAACCAGATCCAGTCTTTCAAGAGGCTCTTGATCAATTCATTGAAGGAGAAATTTTAGAAGAAGAGATTCCCATTCCAGCTGAAGAAATGGGTGACCATAACAACAACGATAATCACAACGGTCGAAATGGAAGAAATGCAAGACGTCCAGCCCCTTTGCCTTGGGGCGACAATATTGGACCGTTGGCTTTACAAGGACACCATGAACTACCCAAGGGTTCACGCAAGTTTATCCTGAGATTTCATGGCGATGGTTCCAGACATCCTGATCTTCATCTTTCAGCATTCACAGCGGCATGTTCCGTCCTGCATGTTGCACATGAGGACATCGCAGTATGTCTCTTTGTGGAGACTCTTGAGAACAACGCAGCAAACTGGTTCAATAATCTTGAACCAGGCATCATCACCAGTTGGGTAGTCATGAGTGAAAAGTTCTTGGCGAGATTCAAGCCTGTCGAGGACAATCACAGACTTTTTGCACAACTCTCGAATTTGAAGATGGAAGCACATGAACCAATGAGAGAGTTTGTAGCAAGGTTTAACTACCTTGTTACACGTCTTTCTCACACTTTAAATCCATCTGACGAAATTTTGATGAGTTCTTTCATTAATGCACTATCGTCAGAAATAGCCTTTTTCTTGAAGATAAGTGAAGAAGATAGCTTACAACTCCTTCAAGAAGAAGCAATCAGGCTCGAAGACAATATGATTACGATGGGCAAGATGAAGGATGATTCAATCAGAGCACTCGTGCAAGCGTCAGCTGATCCGTTGCTACAGAAGGTAGCAAACGAGGTGACTATGCTGAAGAGACAGTCACCCCCTCAAGGACAACCAGCCTTGCCCACACCACCGTCATTTCAACCTCAACAACAGTACCAACCAAGAAGAAACAACTTCCAGCCGTATAACAACTACAAGTCAAAGTTTCCGCAAGGACAATCAAAGCAGAACAATGAAGTTGAGAAGCCCACAGTCTTTTGCACTTTCCATGATTTTGTTGAACACACCAAGGCTACATGCCCGGAAAACCAAAGAATGAATCAGCTCATGGGATTTGCCGATATTGCTCCTAGTTTAGGTTTCATACCTTCAAGTTCAAACGTCATCTCATCACAAATGGACGACTTTGATGGCGACTTCGCAAAAGGGTATTTTGATCGAGAACCCGTAAATGAAGAACAAGAACAAGAATACCGCCAATTTTCTCTCGTGGTTAATCATGAGAATATCACCTCACCTGTGTTCACATGTGCGCAAGATTTCAAAGCACAAAAGGAGGAAGAAGAGAAGCAGAATTCAAATGCAAAAGGTAAGGAAGTAGCTTCTACTTCCAATCCTAGGACTTCACAAGAAAACATTTTGCCGATTGCTCCAGATTCATCTTCAGCAAGTTTCGACATCGTGTCTTCTATGATGAAGCCAAAAGTACAAATCTCTCAACTAGAGTATCTACAGGATCATCCAGAGCAGCTGGATAGAATCTTAAAGGTTGTGAAAAAGATGGTTGTTGCCCAACCAACATTACTACAGTCCTCTGTACCTACAGAAGAGAAGCCAAAACCATTCTATATATCCTTATATATAGGAGGTTTCAAATTGAGCAATTGTATAATTGATAGCGGCGCTTCCGACAATGTTATGCCTCTACAAATTATGAATGCGTTGGGACTATCGTGCAGTCCTACTCCAGAAAAGTGTTATTCACTTGAGTCCAAGTCGGTGCCGTTGGTCAACTTAAAGATGCACAAGTAAGGCTAGCGTCATGTCCTGAGAAAAAGATCATAATGACCATCTTGGTGGTTGATATTCCTACCAGCTACGGGATGTTACTTAGTAGGAGTTTTTGTAAAGATCTCAGAGGAGAGATTCAAATGGATTGGTAATTCGCAACAATTCCATTAAAGAAGGGCACATTCAAGCTGGAGCCTGAAATGAAGTCAAAATTTACGGTGGAAGTCCCAGGATCCACATGCTCAAGTGTTATATCAAGACACGGGTCTGGCAATATATGCTATGGTGTCAGAAGTGACTGAAGATTGTCAGAATTTTGCACTTTCCACGGAATTGTCAAATGAAGAATCTAAAATGTGGACAATGCAGTTTGACAGAAGTTGCTCGCCATCAGGCTCAGGAGCGGGAGTATTGATTATTTATCCCGAAGGTCGTCTATATCCATTCGCATATAGGTTGCAATTTGAATGCATCAATAACACTGCAAAATACGAGGCGCTTTTATTAGGTCTCAAGAATGCGAAGGATATGGGGATCAAACTGCTTAAAGTTGAAGGAGATGCAAAGCTGATTGTTAAACAAGTCAAAAAGCAGTTTCATGTTAGAAAAAATCATCTTCAATTCTACAGGCAGAGGGTGCGAAATGCAATCAATTGGTTTGATGCATTTAACATCCAATACATTCCAAGAACAAACAATAGCAAAGTTGATGCCCTTGCAGTATCAGCCGCCCTTTTCATGCCACATTCTGACTTTCGTCAAAATTCTTTTGCTATTAAGATGATTTATAGGCCAGCTATACCAGATAACTCAGACAACTAGCAAGTCTTTGATGACGATGATGATATTGAAGAATTTCTCGTCATGGGAGATAACTACAAAGAATTGTTCTTTGAAGGAAGTTCTACTCCTTTCAAAGAGTCAATTGTTGAAGACTCTGAAGCTACAGAATCCGGGATCATACAACTAAAAGGAAATCAAATTCTTAAGGGTTTTGTATCTTTAGAGGATATTTTTGACAGGCATGACCGATACATTCAAGATCAGAAGAGGTCAAGTGTTAATACTTCTGCAGAATACAATCAAGTCAACATAGGCACTGAAGACAAGCCTCGGTTTGTGAATTTAGGCAAGTGTTGTACTCCAGAAGACACTGAGAAGTTTATCGCCTTGTTCAAACAGTACAAGGATGTATTTGCTTGGTCTTATGAAGACTTGAAAGTCTTCACACCCATAGAATTGTCACACACAACTCCTCTGAAGTTTGATGTCAAGCCTTTCAGGCAGAAACAGAGACATTACAATCCGTGAATTCAAGGTACTATCTACGTGGAGATTCAAAAGATGGTGGACTCAAAGATAATATTTCCTATTCATCATTCCACCTGGGTGTCCAATATAATTCATGTGCGCAAAAAGAATGGTGAAATCAGAATTTGTGTTGATTTCAGGAACTTCAACCAGTCGTCCTTGAAGGACAATTATCCATTACCAATCATGGAACATACCTTGCAAACAGTCACCGGATCAGAGATGCTATCACTTCTTGATGGTTTTTTTGGTTACAATCAGATTGCAGTGGCAAAGGAGGACCAGATTAAGATAGCTTTCCCCACGCCGCAGGGGACATTTTCTTATGAAAGGATGCCTTTCGGCCTTATTAACGTTAGTGCTACATTTCAGAGAGCCATAGACTTGGCATTTGGGGACCTCAAGGATAAGATTATAGTCGTCTACCTTGATGACTTAACCGTTTTCTCAGATAAACAGGATGATCACTTTTCACATCTCGTGGAAGTGTTCGAAAGATGCAGGTATCACAAGATATCATTGAATCCAAAGAAGACCATCTTTGCGGTGACGGAGGGCAAGTGGCCACATCGTTTCCAAAGAGGGGACTAGAATTGACCCAAATCAGGTGGATTCAATCAGAAACCTGTCTCTTCCTACAAGCAAAACGCAGGTGCACTCTTTTTTTGGAAAAGTTAACTTTATCCGAAGATTTGTACCTGATTTCTCAAAGCTGACAAAGGAGATTTCAGCAATGATGAAAAAGGCGTCCGCTTTCGTGTGGACAGAAGAAGGCAAACAGGCCTTTATTAAAATCAAAGAAGCTATTGCTAACGCACCAGTGTTGGTTCAGCCAGATTTTCAGAAGGATTTTATCCTCTATTGTTATGCGTCAGAACACATGTTGTCTGCTATTTTGACACAGAAGCTCAACGAAGAAGGAGAATCTCCAATCGCTTTCATGAGTTCTAATTTTAAGGATGTTGAGATGCGCTATTCTCAAATTAAGAAGAATGCGTATGTTGTCGTCAGAGCTGTCAAGAATTTCAGGTTCTATCTCTTGAATTCTCATACAACGGTGTTTGTCACCGATCCAGCAGTTAAAGTGTGCTAATTCAACAAGAGATGGGCAAGAAAAGAGGGAACTGGATCGCAAAAGTTCAAGAATATGATCTAGAAATCAAGCCGACCAAGCTCGTCCGCGAGCAAGGTCTTTGTCAATTATTGGCAGAAGATGGAGATCACAAGCTTCAGAGCAATGGTGGAGTTGATCCTGAACAAGAAATTGAAGAGGACATTCCTTTGGTCCTATTTGTTGATTTTGCGGAGGAATGGTACACACCTTTGTGGTATTATTCAACATATGGAGAATGTCCATGTCACATGGACAAACAGCAGAAGAGAACATTGAAGTTGATAGCACAAAACTTCGTGCTTATTAACAACGTTTTGTACAAGTGTGGCCTTGACGGAACTTTCCTTTTATGCGTTGGTAGAGACCAGCAACAGAGATTGTTGGATGCTTTTCACAGTCAAGCATGCAGAGGACACTTCTTGTCAAGGATTACTGCATTCAAAATCTTGCGAGCACAATTTTATTGGCCAACTATGTTCCACAACGCGTATGAATGGGTGTATAGGTGTCAGTTATGTCAGCAGTTTGTTGGTAAAGTCAAGTTGGCAGCTACTCCACTTAGGCCAGTTATCATCGATGCTCCATTTCAGCAATGGGGTATAGATTTTGTAGGTCCTATCAACCCGAGTTCCAGCAAGGGGCATGTTTATGTCCTGACAGCAACAAATTATTTCACAAAGTGGGTTGAAGCAATTCCTACCAAATGAGCTACTTCTTAAGTGGTTTGCAACTTTCTGAAGGAGAACATCATTTCACGCTTCGGAGTGCCTCGTAAAATTGTGACCGATAACGCAACGTCTTTCTCGTCAAAGGAACTTTTGAGTTTTTGTTTTAATCACAACATCATGTTGTCACATTCATTGGATTATTACCCTCAGGGTAATGGACAGGCCGAATCATCGAATAAAAACATTGTCACAATTGTGCGTAAGCTGGTTGAGTCAAATTAGTGAGCTTGGTAGACAAAGTTATAAGACACTCTTTGGGCTGATAGAATCACTCCCAAAAGAGCCATCGGCACCTCGCCCTTCGTACTTTTGTATGGTACAGAAGCAGTTCTACCCATCACTTTGGAGTTGTCTGCATTATAGCTGGCATCTACATTGGAGGATGAAGAGTTCAACGATCCTATTCAGAAGCAGATACTACACTTGTTGAAGCTTGAAGAAGAAAGGACGGAGGTTGTTGATAGAATCACTCAGCACCAAGAGCGAGAGAAAAAGATTTTTGACAAGAAGGCTCGTCATAGAGACTTTGAAGTCGGAGATCAAGTCCTTTTGTGGGCCAAAAGGCATGAACCTAAACGAATGCACGGTAAATTTGATTCCTTGTGGCTAGGGCCCTTTTAGATCCATGAATCCGTAGGAGAGAATGCTTACATTCTCTCGCATCAGGATAGAAGGCTCCTCCTACTTCCTTATAGCAGGCAATATCTCAAACACTTCAACCCTCCGAGGGAGGAGTGATACTTTGTAAATATTTTCTAAATACTTTTTTATGCTTTATCGTTATGTCGTATTGTGTTTCCCCGTTTTGTGATGTTTTGTCATGTTTTAGGTGATTTAGGTAGTCTTGTTTTAGGTGATTTTTTTTTTAGGTTAGGTGATTAGGAAAACTCCAAGTTTTTAGGTGATTAAGGGAAAGTCTTGACTCCGATACCCAAATCATAAGTCATTGGTCTACATAACAGAGAGATTCTAGGGTTCTCCTATGCCGTAACTATTCGACATTGTCACCAGATGGAGCATAATGTTGTACCCAAACCAAATTTTTTGCTTCATTAAGGTATTTTGCTTAAAAGAGTCTAAACTTTGCTAAAATAATGTCAAAATACAGTTTTTGGGCAAGTCAAGTTTGGACTTTGGTCAGTGTCATGTTAGTCGTCAGCAGCAATTGGTCAATACCTGGAGGTAAGAACCTGAACCTAGGACTCAAAGCAGGACATATTATGATGGAGAGGTGCTTCACGACAAAATTATACTCCTACAAGGTCATTTCAGTGGCCAGAACAGTGTTTACGGAGGCAGAAACAGATGATGATATTTTGCAGAAAGCATATTTGTGCCCCTGTAGCCCAGGGGCGCCCTTCTTTTTGAAGGCTCAGATTTAGTTGCATGTGCCTGCAAATGCATTCAATCTCTTCAAAATTAGTCCAGCTTTCCGACAAGCTATCAAGCGAGATCATCCGAAGTGCAGAACTCCAGCAATTGAAGTCAGAAGCTGAAGGTACGAGGAGGTTGCATGTCACAGAGGCTGTCACATGTTCAGTTTCTGCGCCCTTGTAGCCCAGGGGCGCCCTTGAATTTGACTCCTCAGATGATTGAATTTGCAGTTTCCGTCTTCAAGAAATCTTTTCTAATTCAGTATAGCTCCGCAACGCACCAGTTCGTGAGATGATCCGATATACTGAGTGATCATGACATAGGTTCTACCGAACACGTAAAACAAAGGGTGGAAAAATGTAGAAATACACACCTGTACCTCTATAGGCCAGGGGCGCCTGGCCTTTAGGCCTATCGGATAGGGTTTTTAGCAGTCACAGTCTTCATGAGACTTGTACGGAAATACTCCAGCTATCCAACGAGTGTAGCCATCAGCCTCCGGGATTTGGCAAACGCTCATACGTGAAAGGTCAGTGTAGAGTGCTGAAGAAGTCAGACAGCCAAAAAAATGGCTATAGAAAATACACATCCCCTTGGAAAAGGCACCCTTCTTTTTGAGGTCTTAGAAGCAATTTTCTTGCTTCGTCACCTCCAGAGACATCTCTTGTAAGTTGTTCTAGCTACGCAAAGAGACTGTCGGTGCGCGAATCGAAGCACTCCACCTCCCAGTGTTAGGGGTCAAAGTAAGGCGTTCGGATGAAAGTTACACTTTTGTCAAATTAGTGATTGCACCTTCACAGGCTACAAGCGCCCTTGCTTTTGGGGTTCCCTACACCTTTCTATGTCTATAAATAAGAGCTTTCAACTCATTTGTAAATAAATTTTGCACGAGAGAGTAATATATGTTGAGCCCACCTTGCCTGTAATATTTCTTATTCTATATCTGTTCACGAGTATTTTGCTATAATGATGAATTGTTATGCCACTCGGGTTTCATGTTGTTATTATGGTGAATGCTTATCTTAGTTAGATATAGTGGCTAGTTCGATTGTGGATTGTATGCGTGTTTCGCCTATGCGATTTACTGTCCTAGTTGGCTATCCTTTATGTTTTGTTTCTAATAAGCCTATTCAGATTAAGCAAATAGTTGAGCCCACCTTGCCTTCACGTTGTGAATCTGTACTCGAAGCTTATCGTTTGATGTGTGTGTTAATAAACTTCTTCCCAACCAAGCAAATAGTTAAGCCCACCTTGCCTTCACGTTGTGAATCTGTACCTGAAGTTTATCGTATAAAATCATTCCCGCTCCGTTTCCTCATGCTTTGATTTCTTGAGGAGATTGGATAGTATAAGCTAGTTAGTTTTGAGTTGTAGTTAAGACCTACAAAACCAAAAAATCCTTGGCAGCAACACTCGAAGTTTCTCGCAAATCTTGTGCCTCTTTCAATTGAGACAAAAAGACAGGGATTAGTTTAGTTTACTTTTTCAAGCATTTTGTCTGCACGAGGGAGCTTCCCCTCCTAATTTGAAGAGATCACGTAGTGTGCATAGCTGTCTGTACCAACTTTCACTCCAAAGGTGTTAGTTGTTATGGCAACACAATATACAAGATTCATGCCCTTAGACCCCAATAAAGGTGAGAAGAGACTACAAGAAAGTCAAAACCACAAGATCAAGTGATCTTTAAGGATTGTAAAGCAAAGGGAATCAAGAAGAAGATTACAAGAAACACTTGAGGAAAATACAATCATACGATTCTCAAGTCAAAGCCCTTCTCAAGAACGGAGTAAAAGTCAAAGCATAAATTGGAGTTGTAGTCGGGAAAAGAAAAAGACTTCCATAACAAGAAAATACACAAAGGTAGAGAGGGAAGAAATAGCAAAGCACCTACCACTTGACGAAGCATACTTGGACCTTGCCGATCAAGCCAATAAATCATCAATAAATCACCACCAAAGGAAGAAGAGTAGGAAGGTGAGTCCACAAACTCATTGTCAAAAACATACAAAAAACAACATCTGATGCATTCAAGAACTACTACTTACAGAAGAGCCAATAGTTGGAGGATTTGAGCCTCAAACTCTTGGACAAAGGGAGCATAGGAAAGATTTTGAGGACAACCCCAAGTGTATAGAGCTCTGAGATAGGACGAGTAGAGGATTCCTATGTGGCCAAGAATGCAAGAGAAGCACTAGAACATATGAATCAAAACTCCCCAACGAAGTTCTAGTCACAAACATTGCATCAAAGAAGAAAGATGGTGACTCCCCCAACAAGCCCAAATGTGGAGAGGTAGAAACTCTCGGATTCTATACGACATTGTAAAACTTATGAAACAACTTGGATAACTAATGGCCAAGATGATAGATCTTATTGGTTAAGATCGTTTCCAACAACCTTGAGGGGTATAGCGATAGATTGGTACATAGAGCTTGAAGCAGCCTCCAAAGTTACATGGGACTTGTTAAGGAATGCATTTGAAAATGAATTCACACTTCTCTGAGATGACAATGAGATTGTAGCAAAAATCTACAACACAAAGCAGACGAACCATGAAAACATGAGAGCTTACAATTGTAGGCTTAGAGAACTCTTGGTAAAATTGGAAACAAAACCAGCTAATGGTATAAAAAAGCGGTGGTTTATTGAAGGCTTACTTTCATCATTAAGAAAAAAGTTGAAAATGAAGGTAGTACCACCCTTGTCCTATTATGAAGTCTACAATTTAGCAATGGATATAGAAAGTGAAGATAATAAGTCCTCACGTAGTAAGAGAAAAACCAAAAAAGATAGAAGTTCGGATGACAATAGTGACAGTGAATCACAAATAGTACAAGCACTCTAGAGGGACATGCTCCAAATGATGAAATAATTGAAGGTGGAGAAAGAAACCAACAAAGAAACTAATGAAGTATGATATGTTGAGTGCAAAATTGAGGGGCATACAAAAGGTAACTGTCCTAGAAACATGTTTTATGAGATTTATCAAATTATGGATCATTCAATAGAGGAGTACCCATACAATTTGAAGACCAAGAGTACACAAATACTCTTTACACAAGGAGAGTAATACATTCCATTGAAGCTACATAATGCATCTCCAAGTAGTTATCAAAATCAAAAAGGAGGTTGAAGCCAAATACAATATGACCCCAAAGGACACCCTACTATACAATGTTGACAATGTACCGAACTAGGACACTTTGTGAAAGACTGCCAAAACAATCAAGACAAAGTACAATTATTGTGCAAATGGTGTCGACTTGGAGACTATGAGACATTGGATGTCCGAAACAAAAGGCTAGTGCCAACATGATTGATGTAAGGCATAATGAAGTATTGGTCATTACTTGCACCCAAGCAAAGAAGGCTATGTATCTGAACTCACATACAAAAAATGAAAGCCTTCATGAAGCAAGGGCAGAAGGGGAGAATGCTATGGCTAACGAACAATTCCACTCAAAGGAAAATGCAAGTACAATAACAAATCAATTAAAACCTGAGAAAAATATTGCACAGCCAGTACTTCAAGCTACCATACCAATAAAAGTAGCAAGTTTATTCCTAAACTCTTAATGTTATGAAGAATATTGTAATGGGGGAAAATGAGACGATGCATACTACAGCCCAATTAGAATTTGGTTAGAATGAAGATCCAATAACCGAACCCCCATTGTCAGGCAACCAAGTGATTGATCAAGTGTTACTAACAGTTAACACAACAAGATACCAATGGTGGTGAATATGGAGATCCTTGGAAGGAATCTCACCAATACAATTGTTGATGGTGAGTTTGACATGAACGTAATTCCAAATGACACTTGGAGAAGTTTGGACAAGTCGACCATTTGGCCTCCAACTTTTCAACTAATGGGTACAAATCAACAAGGTATTAAGGTACTTGGAATTTTAATAGGACAAAAGGTAATTATTGAAACGCAGGCATTTTTGTTGAACTTTGTGGTCATTTCATTAAGGAAGAAAGCATACAACTGTAATGCCCCCATTTTAGCTCTACACTCTTCAGTGACTATCAGCCTATTTTGAATTTTCAGAAACTCGTAGGCTAATCAGAAGTGCAAATTAAGGTTTCCTATTTTGTAGGAGGTTTCAGATGAGCTTTTGAAAGCTTGCATGTAGGAGTTTGGAAGTGAGTTTTGTGGAGCTTTCTGGGTTTTTGGAGAGCTTCAAGATGTGGTAACATGCATGATATGAAAATGAAATGCATTTCTATCTAATAATTTGCATGCAGGAAAGGTTTCTGGGTTTTTAGAGAACTCCAATAAGGTATAACATGCATCTGATTCTGTCAACCTTTCCAAACACTTACTATTTTTAGTAAGTCATGATAACTGCTCAGTTTATGTTCAAATGAAGTTTGCAAACACTTACTATTTATAGCAGTTTGATATTTTTGGTAAGTTCTATTTATGGCAATGTCATCCTAGCAACAACATAGTCATTTCTTTCAAAAAAGGTGGCATCTCTTTTGGAAGATGAAATGGTTCAATTTCTTCTTGGGAGTTACAAAGGTGATTCAAATTCCAAGATAAGTCTATTTATTCAAGCCTTGCTCATTCATTCTTATCTTTTGGAAATTATGATAATGTTATGCCGCTGAAATATTTTCAGAGCTTTGCTTCGAGGAATACATACCTCTTACTTCTTCTTTCAGTCTTCGTGCTTGAAAGATAGTACCTAGTTGGACTTACTGAAGATTGTGCTTCACTCAAGAGTGCAGATAGAGCTTCAATTTCTGATTTATTTAAGCAAATTGTTGTTGTATAATCCGTTCTACTGTTGTTGGTCCCTGCTTGGTTGTAGCACGTTTTCATTCATAGCTCATTGGGCGAATTTCTCTTGGTTCTGGGTATTGCCTCTATGGTTTTCCCTTGCTAGGGTGCCCCTTTGCACAAAGTTTCATATTTTTTTGAAAGGGTCTATGAATTTCTAGAGCTGGTCGCCCCTCTTTGGAGATTGGGAATTTCACTGCAGCTGTATTGGGAAGCGTGCACAAATAATCCAAAGCTATTTGGCGAGATTTCTCAATTGGTACTTGATCGCCCAGCTCCTAACTTCTGTTTGCATTCAGTTCATCTTCATCCGAGGTGTTTGGAGAGAGATATGAACGTTTTGGTGAATTCAATACCGCTGGTCTGATTTTCTATTACTTTTCTGTTACTTATCAGCTCTGATATATTGCTGAATGTGCTTAATTTTTTATCATTTTCATGTTATAATAGTTAGGGAATATTTCTCTAACAATCTGATGTATTTGGAGACAAAAAACTGAATCGTTGTGCAGTCGATTATCTATTATGTAAAGCTGGTATAGTTGTACTAACAGCTATTTATAATCTGCACTTTATATTCTTGTTTATGCTCTCACTAAAGAAGTTGTTGAGTCTGATTTTCTACTTTCAGCACTTGTACTTTAATTCCTCCCACTAAATAAGTGGTAGTGTGGATTCATGGCTGGATTGCCGCCCTCCATTCCCACTGCGTAAGTGGTTGAGTTCGTAATTTCCTTTCATTCTATGGTCGGCTTGTCACCTATGTTTAGTTGTAATTACATTCCAGTTTGCTAACAATCTCTGGCACTGTATGCTCTCACCTTGCCCACATAGGGATCTTGGTGATCAAAAGGTGAAGGGTTACTATTCTTGCTGGTTATATTTGGAGCTAATGCTAACAGTGGTGAAATTGTGTTGATATTTTCAAAAAAAACTTAAGGGGATATTATAACAATGCATTGTTAGGTCAGGGTTGGCTAGTCGCAACCAAAATCGATCACAATTGGAAAAAAATACAATCTCCATTGAAAACAAGGGTTAGAAGTATGTAATTGATTTAAATAACCGAGTTATAAGTGAGGAAGCAACTTCCTTCGACTCGTTAGATCCAAACTTCGAAGAAGAATGGACAGAGAAGCATGATCTAGGTTCAATAGAGCCAAATGACAAAGGAAATTTTGGGATTACGACATGCTCAAAAGATGAAACAGATTGTCTCTATGGCCTATTTCATTGGCAAATGGAGGACTATGAGGTATTTCCATTGACTTGTAATTTTATCGAAACTACGACTCTCAATGAAGAGCAACCGATGAAAAATGATTTGAAAAGTTGGACAGTTTATGTGTGCAAAATTATTAACTGTATGTCTCAAAGTACCAAGAGCAAAATATTTAACCTAGAACATATAGATACTTGTCAAGTCAAATCAACTTTATAGAAAAAGAAAAAGAAAATTAGAAAATAAGGAAAATTGGAACGAAAAAAGGCAATATTATATTGAAATTTTCAATTAAAAAAATGGAGAAAAAAATAACAAAACAAGAACAAGTTTCATACGGCGAGAGAAAATTTACATTGTATAGCTAGAAAGAGTTTACATTGTACGCTGATACAAAGTTCACATTGTAATACTAAAAAAGAGTTTATATTGTACAATGAAGAAGAGTTTATATTGTACAACCTGACTTGTCCATCCATATTGTACAACACCCCTTAAGACTCAATATTGTATAGCCCCCCACCCGTTTGTCAATATCGTATGGCCTGTAAAGCATATTGTATGATGAGAAAACTTTGCCATTACATGGTGAGAAAAGATTTCTATCGTACCACCCTTAAAACTCTTCCTCGATTGCATTGAACAGCCATCCCAATTCTTCCTTGACTACATTGTATTGTTCCAATTCTTCCTTGTTTGCATGGTATGGCCATTTCGTCCCATCTGCATTGTACGCCTATTTCATTCTACCTACATTGTACGACCAAGACAGTACAATATTGCATTTGTCCACATTGTACAACAACATTTTGAATAGGTTGCACAACCTACTAGTCTCACAAGTGTACAACCAATAAGTGTACAACCACCAAGGAGCACTCGAGTGGTACAAGATAACACTTTGACTGTATGGTGACCAACCTCAGCCTCCTTTATACAATCAATTTCATTTGTACAATAGGTGATTTTTTTAAGCATACATCTTGATAGTCAATGTCCTCAATATTGTACAACCTTTCAATTGTCCCAACAAAAGTCAATGTGTCTTCCCTTTCTTCATTTCCTTGCACATGCTCTTCAACTGGCTAACCCCTTATAGTGCCATGATTCCCGTCTAAGTGTTGCATGTTGCCAAGTTCGTATCGGCAACGGCACCAAATGTTTACTCACAAATTCTACTTGACCAGTTAACACAAAATAAACAAGAATGTATAACAGCAATAATAAACATATAAGTTACTCAACAATGCACAGATAATGTAGTGTACTCTTCATTCATTGGATAGACAATAAGTACATCATATAGAATATGTGCAGTCTCTAACTACAAGTGAAACATGAAATATATAGTTGGTCACCAACAGTCGGCAACTGCCAAGTACAACTAACCAACAATCGGGGACTAATTCCCAATTACAACATTTATTAATTACTTTTATTTTTGATGATTACAATATTATTTATTTATTTATCTATTGCCGACTATAGATCTTGCATGTATGTTATTGCTATGGATAATTAAGTTTTGAGGAAATACTATTGTGCTTGATTAAGTTGTGAAAAGAAAAGTATGATCTATATTGATTCAGCCCCCCTCTTAGCATAAGTGTGAGTTTTATCAATAAAGTCTCGAGTTGACTCATATTTTTCTACTTATCCTATTCATGTCATGTGAGCATCCAAGCATGCTCATGATATTTACAATCCAAAAGATTGTTCTTGTGCATCTAATAAAAAGTTATAATTTTATATGTACAATAACAAATTCAGCATACCACAAAAATAAATGAACAAATAGAATCTATTTCAACTGGAAATACACTGCAAAAACAACAAATGGAACAAAGTGGTCCTTCCCATGGTTGTAAACTAAAGTACTCACAAAACTCACAAGCACTTACAAAACTCACGAGCACTCACGCAGTTGAAGTTCTAGCAAGTTACTTGTTGCCAAGATTTTTAAAAACTCATAACAAATTTTAGGCAAAAAGACTCACAATTTTTGCAAAAAAAACTGCCCAATCAGCTATAAATTGTTTTTTTGTTCATCTATTGTTTAAAAAACTTCACGATTTTTGCATTTCGAGTGGTGGCATGCAACTAGTGATTCAAGGCACACATAAATGAGTTTTTTTCACCTGATGTTATCAATTTTATATGATTTTTAAAACATTTTTATAAACAAAAAAGTGTCAAATACCTAATTTTGCTCTTAATGATAAAATTATGAAACTAATGTGTGCCATGAAGATCTATATAATTTTGAAGGTCTTCATTTGGACTTGGTGGCAGGGGCTCCACCCCTTTTCTTTGCCCTATATTGCAAGCGACTAGGACACTGCCCCTAAACCCCATTGGGGGCACCCAAACCGTGTTGGGGTCTCTACTCCCAAATCCCCACTAATTATTGGGATCTTGTGTCACATAAGAAACTTGATTACAATGAGTGGGTGACAAGGAATTGGGAAATGACTCCTAAGTGTGCTGATTAGACATTAATATAACATAACTTGCCAAAAATGTTTTTAAATGAGCCAACTTCTACATATGATATGGCTAGTGGAAGTGGCATTGTTACTCATTTAGAGATTGAATTTGTTTTTTTGTCTATGATATGTATTAAACTCTAATTTTGATTTACATAGTAATATGTTTTACAAATTCAGTAGTCTGTGTGTTTTTGAAGAATATTTTGTAAAATTTATGTATTTTCAAATGTTTGATAAATTTGCCAAGTTACTGCTGAGTTTTTGCCAAGTACCAAGTTTTACAACATGGTCCTTCCAAACATCTTCTCAAACTTCAATCAAGTGAACTTCAGTGCAGTGATAGTAACTCAGAAAGAATGACTGCTGATTATTATCTTCACACCACAAAACTATGACAGGTAAAACCCATTTCAATTGAAAAATACACTACAGAACAGAAAAAAAAGCTCAAACTATTCCTTCCCAACATCTCAACCCTTCACTCAAATGACCTTTGGAGGAGTGATAGTAAACCTGATACGTTGTTGATGGAAAATTATTGTCCTCAGTTTCTTTAATATTCATGGAACCTGAGACATACACTTGATCGCCTGTCTTCACATGTTCAGCTGCAATTTCTGCCATCTCCTCCTGAAATTTTAATGAAAACCTGCAAATGAAAAATACTTCAAGTTGAGAATATAAATTTCACAGCCATTTACCCATGATCTTGCATATTCTGGCTAAAATTATGTTCATTATGTGTAATATATAGCAGATTAAATGATTCCAAGGAAATTGTGTATGAAGCATGGTTACACTTACAATGTAAAAAATATCAGTCTGGTTCAGAAAATACAAAAAGTAAAAATAAAAAAAGAGAAATACGCTATACATATTTCTAAAAGTAAAATACAGAAAAAAAAGAGAGTTTGAGGGCATGCAAAATTCAAATTTATTGTAAATGAAGTCTTATATATGCAATCGCTTTTTATATTTCAAATTTTTTGTTATATGTTACTATATGCAAACTTGCCAATATTTATAAGTACATTATTAACAATTTATATCAACTTTTTATAAAAGTCGTCCGAATAATGATACTAACGTTTTCAGTTTCTTTTAAATAAAAACAACTTTTGGAATAAGACATAAGACAAGTTGAGGAGGGCAATGCTCAGAGGGAGAAACCTAACAGGCAGTTACAAGCAAAATTTTTGAAGGGACCACCAGGAGTTTTGGGCAGGAAAAACCTTGGCAGACTCTGCATGCTCGATCTTTGGCTTCCACTAGCAACAAACTATTCAAGAGAAAGGGAAATCATGGACAGGCCCTATTACTGAGGATTTTGAGGGCATTTTGCTTTGAGAAAAATGGAAATCCTCTACAAATGGAAAGGAATCCTTAAGTGCTCCCAAGGATTCAAAACATGCCTCTTTCAAGCCAAGGCTGGACCTTTTTCCACCATCTTTGGTAGGTGTTGCTGTGGTATCTCCAGACGTTTCTTTGGATCCTAGTAATGGGATGAAAAATGTTGATCATTTTGTCTATGGGCAATTCTAGGGAACTGTGAGGGCAAATGGCAAACAAAGGAGGAACTTTGGATTGGGTAAAAGGGAAATGGCATACAAATTCATGCCCAATAGATATGGCTTTATTACAACTTTTCTACTTCAGATTCACTATGGATGTGCTTGTATGGTCTTCCTTTGGAATATTGGAGTGAATCCTATGTCCACCAAATTGTCAAGAAAAAAAAAAAAATTTATATTAATGTCCACGAATGACCAAATTTAGGTCAATGGGATGCAAGAGTACAGCAATTTACAATAGAAAGCTCTAGGAAGAGAACCCTAGAAAGGCCCCAAAAAGGGGAAGAAGAAAACAAGGGACCACCAACACAAGTGGTCAAGAAACTAGTACATATAGCCAAGAAGGGTGAACAAGAAACCCAGAGAGCAAATGCTAAGGATGACTGAAGATCATCAAGTATCACTATCTAGAATGGAAATAGTGAAATCATTGGTGCCATCATTGATCACTATGAAGGGATCAATACATATACAAGATCTGATAATGCTCACTGGGGAGTCTCAAGGGCTATGAGGGTTAAGCAAGATACTTGAAATAAACCCCCTTGATTTTTTCAAATTTTTTTGCAACAACACTTCAACAATGGCACTCGTCAGCGTTAGCAAAAACCAGCTGATGAAAGTAACCCTACGTCAAGAATGTACACCAGGATCCCAATCTTGGGCAAGGTGTGAGCATATGGCGTCGGGGATCGTTAGTCTCCAAACTGAATGAAGTACAATGCTAGAAAGTAAAGTTTATGCAACTCGACCACGTATTTCAGTGGGAGCGAATTGATGGCTCAGCTGATTAGCAAATGAGATATGCAGTACAAAAAGTAAAGACGGCGAGGCCTATCTCTTCCACCAAACGGTGGGAAATGGAAAATGCTTATGCAAGGAAAGTAAATAAGGTGGTGAGGCCAACCTTCTTCCACTAAAAGTGGGAATTACAATAGAAATATGCAGAAATATTAAAGAGTTGATCAGTACTACTGAAATAGCTTTACAATGTGAAGTAAAATCTGCAATAGCCAAGTATTAGAGATGTCCAAGTAACTGCAAATGATATCAAATGTTTTTCCAAACTCTAAGAGACTTCCAACCATGAAAAACAAGCCCAAAACTCCAACTACTACAGTCTGATTTAACAAACCAACAAACTGATACTACAGACCAGCAACTAGAAGACACACCAAAACACTCGTAACTCACTCAATACTCCTCCAGAACTCATGAAATCAAATGCAAATGACTCAAGGATGCATGGCAACCCCTTCACGACCAAGAAACTGCAACAAACTCTTCTTAATGATTTAGCACGAATTTCAAGACTCTTCCCAAGCAAGGTACGGCCTCCCAGGAGGGGTGACCTGCAATATAAAATTCAAGGCTGCAAGATAAAATCTGATAATCAACAAAATGGGACGCCTAGGGCAGGAGAATAGTTTAAGCCAACACCCAGAACCACATAAAAATCACCCAAGGAGATATGAGCAAATTCGACCTATAGCAACTCCCCAACCAGCAACCTGTAAACTGACAAAACACCCAAAAGACATCAAAAAACATCAAAAGACTCCATTACAAAGAGCTCAATCTATTCTTCAGTGTAAAGAACAGCCTTGTCACTTAGCTAGTTGCCATCTTTCAAGCAAGAAACTAAGTATAAGCTAGGAGGTATGCATTCCTCAAAGCAAACCAGTCACCATTTCGGCAACACTTCGTTATAATTCTTCATGGATGAGAAACAACGAACCCAACACTCTTATTTATAGCCTTCAGCCTCCAAATTCAAATTTTCATTTCCCTCTCATTTCGGCGCCCCACTTGGATTTGCATTTCATTTTAATTTCATTTATCTCCTTGACTTTGGCATCCACACATGAAGGAGAATTACTTTATCAAAAATGCAAATAAAACATAATATTGGCGTCCCCAAAGTATTAAAGTAAAATACTTTATAAAATAACTCATTTTCTCCATTAGGCGTCCCAAAATAATAATAAAGTGAAATCAACTTATTTCTCCCTAAGGCATCCACCATACCTTAATAATATTTCACTTTATAAAAATATTTTACTTATCATGAAAGGCACCAAACTCAAGCCCTGACCTGCCAAAAATACTCAACTGCACTACCTGAAGTGGAAACCTCACTATGCTACTGCCAACTAGAACACTACTAAAAATAGAATTTACTAAAAAATAGTAAATTCTGAAAAGTTGTCCAAATGCCTTGCATGTCACATCATTGTGAAGCTCTCTGAAAACCCACAAAGAATCTGCAAATCAAAATCCAAAACTCCATATGCAAGCCACAAAGAAATGCTGAAACATCCTCCTAGAAAATAGGAAACCCTAATTTCTACTTCTGACTAGCCTACGGGCCTCCGGGATAGGCTAACGGCCAACTGAATTGATCACTGCTGAGAAGGGAGCATTACAATACTCCCTCTAGGATCACATCTAACATCCAAGGTTGAATTAACCCTTGTATTAGTGAAAAATATCATATTATGCATCTGTCCCTATAGTTGGGGGGTGACCAGAGAGGAGTAAATCTATGTCAACGAGAAGTTCAATCGTGTCATTGGGAAGAAAAAAGACCACAATATTGAGGGGAAACATGTTGAGGAAGAAACTATTGAAGGAGTTGTCTCAAAGGTCTATCTATGTCTATAAGAGTAGTAGAATCCAAAGATCGTTTAGAGCTATCGAGCTCCTAGTTGTGCTAGAAGGAGAACATGATCAACCTAGGGACTCTAGAATCCCAAGCGACCTCACGTAAAGATCTACGCTGAAGCATGATGGCCTCTTGAAGATAAAGAGCCAAACACTATTGATTCAAATATCTAAAGAAAGTAGATAGATTGTTACTTGAGTCCTTGTAGAGCCAGTATTACCTCCCTTGGATCTCATATTAAATGGGGCATCTAAAGATAAAATGTTCCTCAATAACATATCAATAGCGATGCCAATAGAATGAAGAAGCGAGCTATTCTCAAAGTACCAACAATGATGGCATTGAATTGGGCCTAAAGAAGCAATCTTCTCTAAAGAATGAAGAGCTAAATATGGATATCTATCACGACCAAAAGCAAAATCTCCCATGGATCTGAGTTTATGTATGTAGAAAGTACACCAAAAGATAGTATTAAGATGCAGTGCAACAAACTCATCATAAGGATTGCTCTAAGGAACAATTCACTTGCACTTGATAATGCACTACATCATGAGAGTCTAGACCCTCCCAATATGAGCTCAATCAACAGATCTTGGGAGAGAATAGGCTAGGTAGAGAAAATAGATTAAAACACCTTGCAAAAATCTAAGACAATATATGCAAGGATACGAGTGAAAAGAGGCATGAATCTATCGCTACTCAAAGGCATATATATAAAAATGGAAAGAGAAGTTTATATGCAAGAGATAATTTAAAAAAACTTCCATTCAAATGCTATAATTGATTATGAATATATTATGAAAACCTTCCATTCAAATGTCACGAAATAGGACATATTGCAAAACAGTGCTTGGGAAGTACTAAGCAACCAAGAGAAGTAAATTCTTATGTTATGTGGAAAGTAAAAACCATTTCATAATTGAGGAGCAAATATATAAAGGCAAGGAACAATGATTGATTCTATAGAAAGAACTCCTCCCCTCCTATGTGGAATGCATTCAAGGAAACCTTTTATATGGAAGTAGTTGGGAGGGTTTCAAAGGACACCCCTAAACCCCCCAGGGACTCAAGCAAGAGAAAGAAGCAATGTGAGTCACTGGGTCCACAAGTTTATTGATGGATTTGGCAAGGGTAGCTACTAGGCCTTTGTTAAATCAAGGTGGAATCACCTATAACCCAAGCAATTTTAAGATTTGTCCTCAATAGCAAAAAAAGAAAAAGGTAGGAAATTTGTGCTAAGAAAACTTAGATATGAAACCCAATAAGAAATAAGAGCAAGGACACAAGTTACCATTGTGGACCTTTTATCTAGATCGCAAAGGAGGACACGAGGTCCTCCTTTGTAGAGATGAAGGTTCTCCCCTAGAATATTAGGAGCATTAATGACCCTAAGAAACATTTGTTATTTAGAAATCTTATTCTAAACATGAACCCTGATATTATGATTCAAGAGACAAAATGTGCAAGTGGTTTTGTAGAGCTAGCTAGAAAACACTATAATAGATCTCTATGTGTGGCAGTGACTATGGAAGGAGCTTCAAGAGGACTGTGGATTCTCTAGAATACTCATTCAATGGTGGTAAAACTAACTAATAATGGGAAGTGCTCTATGTTTTGCTCCTTTTACACATTTCAAGGAACTACTAAAGGTTTTATTTTTAATGTCTATGGTCCAAATTCTTCAATGCAAAAAAAAGAGTTTGGTAGGAACTACGAAAAAAAATTGCTAGAATAGGCAACATCCCATATCTTATAAGTAAAGACTTCAATGCTCTATTATTCCTAGATGATAAGGTAGATGGTTCTCCAATACTATCCATTTCTACTCAAGACCTCAATGGTTTTGTTCAAGGATGCAATCTTTTTTACTTAATCCCAAAGCAAGACTTCTTCACTTGGAACAATAAGCCGAAAGGGTTTTGTTATATAATAGATAAAATTGATTGATTTATGACATCCTTGGAGTGGATTATTCCTACTTTGTGCTTCTAGTGCCTGGTTTTGACCATTTTCTAATATGGTCAGAAGTGGAAGAATAAAGGAAAAAACAGCACTCTAAATACAAATCTCAGTTTATGTGATTAGAAAATCCCAAATCATACTCATCTATGGCCAAGTGGTGCCATCAAGGTGAGGTGGAAAGCAGACCTGCAATGAAAAGGCTTGTACTGAAGCTAAAATTCATTAAAGTGCAACTAAAGGAGTGAAAAAACAAAAAAAATTGCAATATTTTTGAAGAGAGAGCTACTTCAAAAGGAAATTGAAGCCTTGTGTTTGGCCATCCAAAGTGAAGGTGTCCAAGATTCATCTCTTAAGGTGGAAAAACATCTTCTCTAAAGAAATGAAGGTGGTCTAAAATGCAAGGAGATATTTTGGAAGCAATGCTCAAGTTATAAGTGGGTGTGACAAGGAGATAGGAATTCTAAATACTTTCATGCAATTATCCAAGCAAAGAAATTAATTAGAAGAATAGTTAGCACACACAAGGATAATGGTACTTATATCACTGCCTTAGAAGATATTAATAGGAAATCAATCAGCTGCCTCTCCAACTTATTAATGGAAAAGAACAATGGAGACAATGTTGGTGATGCACATCTTGAATATATTCTCAAATTAATATCTAGTGTGAGTAATGAATATTTTGTCTCCCTTCACACCACTAGAAGTACAAGAAGCTACACTAGCTTTGAAAAGAGACAATTCACCCAATCTAAATGGCTTACTGGCTGGATTTTTTCAGGATTTTTGGAATATAGTAGGGAAATATATAACAGATGCCTTGAATTAATCCCTCCTACATGGTTGGTCTTGAAGGAATTTTAAACCACTTTTTAAGCTATCATACCAAAGGTAAAAAATGCTTCAACTTCAATATTTGTAGATTATAGACCAACTGCACTTTATAATAAAATTAATAAAATCTTCTCAAAAGCTATGACCACAAGAATAAAGAGTGTGATGCAAGAAATTATATCTTAGGAACACGTAGGATTTGTCATTGGAAGGATACTCTTTGATTGTATTCTTGCCTCTCATGAAGTACTTCACTCCTTAAAAAAATCCAAGGAACTAGCTATGGTTATCAAAGTAGATATTGTTGAAGCCTATGATAGACTAAAAGAAGGCTTCTTAGTGCAAGTGCTACAAAGATCTGGCTTTGAGAAGAAAAGGATCAATTGGATCATGAATTGTTTCATGAATGTATGGTTCTCAATCCTGATAAATGGGGCTCTCAAAGGTTTCTTTATTCATTTTGTAATGTCCCCATTTTCAGCCCAGGTATTCAGAGAAGAAATAATTTAATTAATTAAATTAAGTTGTCTGAATTAAAGTTTTTCAAGCAACTTGTATTTAATTAATTATGTTTATAAGTTAAATATTTTATTTTAATAAATTAATTTTACCTGGGGCCAAAAATAAAATAAAATATCATAAAACACTTTTTTGAGCAAAATGAATTAATATTTAATAAGTAATTTTATAATCAAATTTCCAGGAAGTTCTAGGAGGGTTTTAAAAGAAGGATTGTCAAAACTTGTTGAATAATTTTTGGTTATTCATTTTGAAGAAACCCTTTTTAGGAGCCTAAGCTATTGTTCAGCTATCCAGGGCAAGACCAAAACCCCAATGGATTTCTTGACAAACGAAAATCCTAAAGGCAGAGCAACTTCATCCAAGGATTGATAGTGAGCTGAAGATTTGGAATTTGGAGAACCAAACCCTCAAATTCCATTGGAGCAATTTCACACAGAAATTGCTTTCGTGTTGAATGTTTGCAAATAAGGATTTGGAGCAAATTGATTTATCTATCCCGAGTTTGCCAGGCTTGCAGATACAAATTTATTGAAGATTTGTAAACAAATAATAAATTTATTTTGTGGTGTGTGCACTTGTGAAAAGGTAAAAATCATTGTGTTGTGTGTGCAAAGTGGTATCAGAGCATGCATGATTGTTTATGATAATTGCAAATACTCAAGAATATTTCAGTGCGGGATATTACAATGGTATCAAAGCATGCATGTGAAGATATGACATTTGCACAAATTTAGAAATATTCCAGTGCAAAAATTCAATGGCTCATTGTGGTTCAGCAGTTGTTTGTCGAACTTTTATGGCTCCATAATAGTTTCAACAGATTGTTGATCAGTTCTCAATGCCTAAAGGAAGATGAAGACAAATCAAGAACTCATGACAAAAAATTTACAAGAATTTCAAAAATATCAAAAGAATCTAATAGCATTGCTCAAGAATCTGAAAAAGCTTAAAACTTACTTATTAGTTGAAAAGACAGTTGAAGAATCATCACTAAAGGAAGAAGATAAACACTCCACGGATTTCAAATCGGCAACTAATGATGAAGTTGAATTCTCAAGTGCACAAAAGAAAGAGGGACAAAGGAAAAGATAATGTTCTTAGGAAAGTCAAAGACAGAATCTTCAATGTCAAAGGCCAAACTCTATTCCAGGGCATCTTCAACCAGCCAACAAGAAAAGAATTTTGACAATTTTTCTATTGCAAGGGAGAATGATGACAGCAAGAATGAACTCAGAAGAAGAAATCTTTGCTTCTTATGCAAAGGAACCTAGGAGCCTAGCCACTGGTGCAAGAATAAAGAAGTGAAGGAAGAATTGGAAGTCACAGAAGGAGAGGTCGAAAAAGAGATGGAACAAGAGGAAAATGAGTACTTGAGTTGCCATGAATGTGATGAGTCAAATGCTGATGATGCATTGCTTGGGCATAGTGCTTCCATGCCATCTCTTGAAGAAGTTTGCAAGGAAACACAGAAAAAGGAATCTGATCTTGAAGGTTATGTTGCTTCTGCAAATGAAGATGAAGCTAGTCTTTCAAGTGCATCTACGAGTGAAGAGGAATACATGAGTCTTCATGACAGTGCTGAGATTGAAGGATATGCTGATCTGGAGTTTGTTAAATCAGCAACTATTAATAAGTCATATGAAGGTATGGATGTTTTTGATGATTCATTGCTTGAGTATAATGTTGTCCTTCCATCTATTCAAAGATATTGCAATGCAACATTTAGAGAGGTAGCTGATTCTAGAAGTGCAAATGAAGACAATTTAGAAAATTGGTTGTGTGAAGGGCCAAATCCCTTGGGTGATTTTGATCAAAGGCCTAGTGATTTACAAGTTTTGAAGAACCAATTGTTGGTCATTGAAGAAAAGGTTGTACAAACATTAACACATTTTGATAGCACACACCAATTCATTGAAGACCTCCTTTCTCAAGTTGAAGAGAGACAAAAGGGTTTTACGGTTGGAGCTACTTTATCAAATCTGCAAACTGTCAAATGTGCCTCAGAAATAGTGAAATCAAATTACTTGCATTTACTTTCTGACAGAGACCAAGCCATCAAGTTTGCAAAAGAAACTCACAGAGCATTCATAGAAAAGGAGGAAAAAGTTAATGAGCTTAACCTTGAGTTAAGTTTAGCTCACTATTCGCTCTACCAAGCTGAAAATGAGTCACTTGTTGCAGCCACATCGAAGGAACAAGAATGTGATATAAGGACTATGGAAATCAAACAAATGATTGAAGGAATTAATGAGCTCCAAAAAGATTGTGATTTGGAGCCAAGCTACCTTGGGAGACATGACGAAGGATGTGGGAGTGATAAAGAATTGCCCTAGTATCATCAAGATTCAACATAATAATAGCACTTGGGAAAAACATCAATAGTGCAATTTTGTTGGGTGTGATAAGCAAATTTTGCATTATGATACATCTTCAATTTTGGATGCAAAATTATCTTTTAATAATCTGATTTGTGAGGCACCTCCTGATTCAAGAAACACGTGCGATGAGAATGGCAGGATATGGAATCCAGATGATTGTTCAAGATACCCCATGGAGCAAGCAGGTGAACTTCACATTGGTGGCATTGTAAGGTATGCTCATCATTTTGCTTTCAGCACACATGCAAATGATTTGGCCATGTTTCTAATGACAGATAAGAGTGGGATACATAAGAGATTACATAGAACACTTGGTATGAGATGCTCCCTTCTACAAAAGAGGAATCCAAATTTTGCAGGTCTCTCAGTTTGTTTCTACAAGATGGTTATTATGATGGACAAGAAAAGGAAACGAAGACTTGGCACATTGGTATCCTAGCAATAATTAGAGTGGCGCAGCAAAAGCCATTTGGTATTGAGAATGACAAACTCCCATTTTGGTCTTGGGATCCAAGAATTTACATGATTGATGGATTGCTTCACAATTTAATAGAGAATGAAAAAATTGTTGGGTTCAATTCTATCAAGTTAGTGCAGCGAAGATACGATGGAGCATTCTTCAAGTTCATTTGTGATCCTGGTACCGGCATACAGGTTTAGATTGCTTGAGGACAAACAATCTTTGGGAAGGGAGGACTATAATGTCCCCATTTTTGGCCCAAGTATTCAAAGAAGAAATAATTTAATTAAATAAATTAATGTTTTTTGGGAAAATTGTATTTAATTAATTATGTTTATAAATTGAATATTTTATTTTAATATAGTGACTCTACATTGGGTTTTTGGGGAACTTGGTTTGTCAAAGTGATGGAAATGTTGTCTTGAATGAGCAATTTGATTCTCCCCGTTTTGATGAAGAGATAAACGAGGGGTAGAATAGGCAACCCAGGGTAGATGGGCTCGAACAAGATATATCTATGCAAGGTCACTCACACTCTCCAAGCAAAAAAAAGAGTGCAAATAGTCACCTGTATGGCCGAGAAGAAAAACCTGGAGAAGATTTGGTCCATAATTCTTCAGTTGCTAATAGGCTAGGCATTGAGGATGAAACCAAGTTTTTTGAGGATAATATTTATGGAGATAATGAAGATGTTGTTTTCAAGGATATCCCCATTTCACCCATTTGAAACCTTGAGAGTGCCTTTGAAAGAGTTAGAGACAGTGGTGGGGCCTTGGAAGATTCAGAGTCTGAAATGGCATCGGATGAGGAGCATGGTGGTGAAGATTTGTTGGGTCTGCAGGATAGCTTAGGAATTGTGGAAAAGAGAACTATAGAACAATCCTCTGCTCAAATTAATAAGGCAAAGATTGGGGAGAAGAAAAAGCGTGGTCCTAAAACTAATAGGATGCGCCTAGAAATGGCTAGAAATGCGGCTATGCTAAAACTATTTTGCAGGCTGAAGTGCCAATATCCGCATTTAACTCTGGAAAGTTTCCATCCACTTGTGATTTTTAGGAATAGGCTCATTTATTTGTGCAATAGGATATAGGTCAGAGCAAATTGAGATCGGGAAAAGGCTATGCCTTTTCCCGACAACCATGAAAATCCTATCGTGGAATGTCAGGGGCTGCAATGCCCCTGACAAAATCCGTTTGATCAAAAGATGTCTTGATCAAACAAGGCCGACTTTCGTTTTGCTTCAGGAAACAAAAATCAAGGAGCCAAATTTTGAGTCTTCTTTAAGTGTTTTAGTAGTTGGAAATGTTCTCTCTCTAGAGCAGTTGATGCCTCAAGGGGACTTGGTGCCCTTTGGAATGAATCTCTTGTGGATGTCCAAGTAATAAGGCAAGATAGGCTTTGCAGTGGTTGTGTGTTGATTCAAAACAACTTAGGGCAAGCTTTTTTTTTTCTCAATGTTTATGGACCCACTAGCTCGGCCCAAAAAAAAGTGCTTTGGCAAGAACTTTCTTCTTTTCTTGATCCGGAGGACAGGAGGATGTTTCTCTTGGGTGGCGACTTCAATGCTATCCTGAAGCCTGTTGATAAATTTGGGGGTGTGTGTTGGGCCAGTCAAAGCCAACAGGATTTCAATGATTTTGTTGTGAACAATGGGCTGATTGAATTACCTTTTAAAAATGGGGAGTTCACCTGGATGAATAGGAGGGGGGTTTTTCTAAATATTGTTGAGAAGTTGGATTGTTTCTTTCTGGCTGGTGATTGGGCTGCTCATCAATGGACGTGTGAGGCGGAGATCATGCCTATAACTGGGTCAGATCACTACCCTGTAGGTCTGAGAGTCCAAGAAGAAGCCACTCTAGATTGATGTCCTTTCAAATTTGAAGCAATGTGGTTTCGGGCTGAAGGGTTTAAGGATTTGGTTGCTGATTGGTGGAGAAATGCCCCAGAAAGATATGGAAATAAAGCTTTCATCTTCTTTAAGAATCTCCAATTTCTTAAAGAACAGATGAAGAGATGGAATAGGGAATCTTTCAAGAATGTTTTTGCAGAAAAACTAAGGTTGGAGGGTGAGTTGAAGGTTCTTCATTCAAAAGTCATTGAGAAGGGAATGATGGAAGATGTTTTTGTTTTGGAAAAGCAACTAAACAAAGAATATTCTGAAATTTTAGTGCAGGAGGAAGTCTTTTGGAGTCAGAAATCTCATGAATGTTGGCTAAAGGAGGGATATAGGAATACCAAATTTTTCCATAATTCTGTAAAGGTGCATAGATTGAACAATAAGATTTTTCCGATCAAGGATTTGAATGGAAATGTCTTGTCTGATGCGGAGCAAATTAACAAGGAAGCCATTAGGTTTTTCTCTAAAATGTTTAAGGAGAATTCAGCTGCGTTAGAATCTGATTTTAGCATTTAGATATAATTCCTTGTTCTGTTTCAGAGGCTCAGAATGTCATGCTTATGGAGGAAGTTTCTTTAAAAGAAGTTAAAAAGGCTGTTTTTATCCTAGGGGGAGACAAAGCTCCAGGGCCGAATGGATTTCCGGCTTGTTTCTTCCAAAAATTTTGGGACATTTTTGCTCAAGATTTATGGGAAGTGGTGGAAGAATCCAAGAAAGGAGGCTTTATTCTTAAGGATTTAAACAACACCTTCATTGCCTTAATTCCTAAAAGGTCGGTGGTAAACTCTTTTGAGGACTATAGACCAATCTCTTTGTGCAATACGGTCTATAAGGTAATCTCTAAAGTGATTGCAAATAGGTTGAAAAGGGTGTTGGATTCAGTGATATCAGCTGAGCAGAGTGGCTTCTCCCCGAATAGGTCTATTTTTGAAGGTGTGATTGTTGCTCATGAGGCCATTCATTTTGTAAGAATGGCTAAAACGAAGAAGATGATGGTAAAGTTAGACATCAAAAGGGCTTGTGATGAAGTCAATAGGGGTTTTCTTTTGAAAGTTTTAGAGAAATTTGGTTTTTGCAAAGAGTGGGTGGCATGGATTTAGAGTTGCATATGCACACCTCGTTTCTTTGTCTTGGTGAATGGCAGTCCTTAGGGTTTTTTTGATTCCAGTAAAGGGATTAGGCAAGGCGATCCTATTTCGCCTTTTCTCTTCATTATTCTTGCTGAGACTTTGGGAAGATTGATTTCCAAGAAGCGAAGGAATGGCCTTTGGAAAGGCATAAAAATTGCTGAAGGTATAGACCCAATCTCTCATCTACAATTTGCGGATGATACATTTTTGATGGGGGAAGCTTCTTTTCGAGAAGCCCGGATAATGAAAGAGACTCTTTGATGAGTACGGGAGAGCATCTGGTCAATGTATCAATTGGAGGAAGTCTGAAATTTTCTTCTTCTAAACTCCCATTCTTAAACAAATAGAAATTTGTAGGATTTTGGGGATGCGTTCAGGAGCCCTTCCAAGCAAATATTTGGGCATCCCTCTCTTTGGTGGCGCCAATAAAGTTGGTGTGTGGAAAGACCTGCTTAACAGTTGTCTTAATAGGATGAATGGTTGGAAAAGCAAATGGCTCACTGCTGCTAGAAGAATCCTAATGCTAAAATCTGTTATCTCGACAATTCCGGTCTTCTCTATGATGTGCTTGAAGATTCCTAAGAAGGTGATTAGGTCTATTGGGTAGCCTATGAAAAAAAAAATTTGGAATGGTGCAAGTGAACAAGATAAAATCCCATTGTTAGCATGGGATAAAATTTGTCGAGCCAAAGAAAAAGGTGGGGCTGGGTTGAGAGATTGGCAGCTCATGAACGAAGCTCTGGGAGCTAAGTTGGTATGGGGTCTTTATTCAAATCCTGATCTTTTATGGGTTAAAGTCCTGAAGGCTAAGTATTTGGATTCAGCAGAAGATCATAAGATTTTAACAATCCGCAACCCTCCTAAAGGTTCTACTATATGGAACTTTATTGTTTCTTGCAAACTAGTTATTATAAATCATATTTCTTGGCAAATTGGAAATGGCCTTAAAGCTAAATTCTGGGATGACTCGTGGGATGGCCTTCCAATTTTGCGTGAGGAGGAAGGGGTGCAAAAGCTTAGGCATATCTTTCTGCAAAGGTGGGGTGATAAGGTCCGAGATTATCTTGAACTAGCCCTTTTGGTCAGGAATGGGGGTGGAAGGAGTTATCAAATGAGGGGCTTTCAGATCAACAATTGGCAAGGATGAAGGAAATCTTTAAGAATAGACAAGTTTTGCTCTCGGAAAGTGAGGATAGTGTGGTATGGTGCGGCTTTGTTAATGGGGCCTACTCAGTAAAAATTGGATATCAATTATTGGATTCATTAGAGGGCGAAATCTTTTTGGGAAAAGAAATTATGTTGGAGCAAAGATTGTTTACCTAAAGCAGGAGCTTTTGCTTGGTTGGCTGTTAAGGAGAGAATTTTGTCTGGAGAGCGAAGGAATAGACTTGGTTTTGTAGGGCCGACAAAGTGTGTTTTGTGTGAAGCGGCAAAGGAGCCAATTGATCACTTGCTCCTTCAATGTGAAGTTGCAGCAAAATGTTGGGAGATGTTAAGGCAGAAACTAGGTTGGCAAGGTCCATTACAAAAAACTCTAAAAGAGGTTTTTGAGAGTTGGCCCAACTCTCTTAGAAAATCCTTTTTTCAAGTGTTTGGGTTGTGAGCCCTTTGATAGTAATTAGGGAGATCTGGAAAGAGAGAAATAGAAGGATCTTCTTGGATAAGAAAGAATCTTTGAAACAGTTTTTGTGTAGAATAGATCATTCGATAGAATAAGTAGTGGGAGTAGTTGCTTGTCAATTACGGTTCCAAAGGATCCCTTTCTCTTTGGAAGACAGCAGGCTACAAAGAGCATGGCTGGGGATTAAGGTTAGGCCTTCAAAGTTAGAGGAGGATCTTCCTGCGAAGAGGATGGGGTCTGATGTTGTGGTTTGGGAAAAACCTTCAGAAGGATGGCACAAGGCTAATTTTGACGAGGTTGCCAAAGGCAACCCAAGGCCTTCTGGTATAGGAGCAATTGTGCAAGACAGTCTTGGGAATACGATTGCCATCGGGGCAAAGAAACTGGATGAGGGAACAAACAATGTTGCTGAAGCAAAGGCGGCTTTATTGGTTGTTGGTTTGGCTGGAGCAATGGGAGTCAGGAAGTTGCATTTAGAGGGGGAATTCGATGGTTATTACCCAGGCTATAATAAATGGAGGGGCAAAGGCTTGGCACCTACAAGTTTTTATCAGGCTAATTCTTAAGGAGCTTGACTCTTTTGATGAATTTAAGGTGAGTCACATCCGTCGAGCTCGCAATGGGGAAGTTGATAGCTTATCTAATTGGGAAATCTCTTTTAGTAATATAGGGGAAGTAAGAGTGGAAGATTTTCGTCAAGTGTGTTTTCAGGATGAGGTGGCTTAAATATTTATTTGCATGGCTTCTTTTTGGGGCTCTCTATTGGCTAAGTCGAAGGTGATGTCTTTATTGATGACGGGAGGTAGTTGCAAAGTGATAAGCCAACGGCAAAATGGCCTTGGGAATTCAATCTTTTAATGAAGAAACCTTATAGGTGCTGGAAGGTAGAGGTAGGTCGGATCAGTGTCCTTTTTCAAGGACGAGAGGGATTACAATCGTCCCCTAGAGAATTTGAGAATACTGCACACATTTGAAATAAATGTGTTTAGGAAGGTTTGGTAGCAAAGGGAGTAAATGAGGCATTTTAGGTGGGACGGAAGTGGCAGGTTGACACAGTTGGCACGGGCGAGGCAGCTATTAAAGTTTGCAACGGGCCATGGAGTGAACAAATTTGGCAAAGGAAAGTGTCAAGAAAGGTGGTATTACTTTTGTGAAAAGATGGAAGCCATGTATAGTTTTTCAACGCAGAGGCAACAAAAAGGCTTCTTTGGCCCAGTGATAGCTTTTAGGCTAAAATTCCTACTGAAATGTTCACATGATGAGGTGGTGGAAGCGGTTTTGGAGGCGTTAGGAGAGCATTTCATGGAAGCGAAGCACAGGGGAAGATTGAATGTGGACATAGCATCGATGATTTTCTCCTGGGGCCTTGAGTTGAATGAAGAAATTGCAGTGGTCAAATGGGTCATGCATTCGCTCTTTGATAATGACCTACTCGTGGGAATAGAATCGTTCCTGGAATGGGTCGTGCCGGGAGTTGGCTATGATGTTTCCGAAGAAATAGAAGACATGGTTGAAGCCACGGAAGAGGGGTTAATTCCATTCGTGAGGTGGCGAAGGAGGACAGATAGGGATGCATACAAATTGGAAATTCTAGCAGCATGGGAGAACTTAAAACTAGTGCTCTGTCGGCAGGAAGCTGCAACACTTCATGAGGAAGCAAACATCCCACGTCAATTCCCTAGGAAGAAGCGTTCAACAAGGAGAGGTAGAGCTCGGCGAGGGAGGTTTAACAGAGGGGGAGACTAGTGGGTGCAGTGGCTAGTTGTTTTTTGGTGGATTTAAGTTTTTTTGGACTGGCATTGAATGGTGTTTTTTTGGGATGGCGGCAATGGTGGTTTGGAGCCAAAAGTTGGAGAGGTCCTGTGAACCAAGGGTCGTGATGGGAAGAAACGTTGTCGCTGTTTTGAAGCCGAGGATTAATATATGTGCATTTTGTAGGTTTTTTGTAAATGGAAGCTTTGTATAAAGCTCATAGGGTTAAATTTTTAGTTTTTCTAAAAATCGAATGTATGGAGCTTGTAAATGGCGTTTGTGGTGTTTTCGATGTATGTAGGTATTATGGCGTTAATCATGTTGTTAACAGTCGATGGAAGGATGGATGGGGTTTGTCCTTTTAGGCTTGGTGTATAGGAGTTGGGTGTTGGGGATTTACTTCAAAGATGTAATGACTTTTTATGATATTAATAAAATTATAAACTATATTATTATTGATCAAAAAAAATAAAAATTGGAATGTTCCAAGAGGGTTTTAAAAGGAGGATTATGGAAACTCGTTGGATAATTCTTTGGTTATTCATTTTGATGATACCCTCTTTGGGAATCTAAGCTTTTGTTCAACTATCTAGCCTAGGACGAAAACCCTAAAGAAATATTGGTTTTTGTGGATTGTAAGGTCCTACTGTTAGTGCTATAGTTACAAATCTTGCATTTCTTTTAGTAAGTGCCATTATTGTTTACTAGTCGAGTTGGATTGATGAATTATACAAACTTGACCTACTACAAACCATGTGATGTATGTTCTATGCAGTTTTGCATGTAAGGTATTTTGCGTGGGCCATATGGGTAAAATAGGAATCAAGTAAATGGATCCAATTGGTATTTTGATGTAGCGACCCAATTGTGAGGATAGTTGATTAGTATAATCTCAGTACCTATTAATGTAGATGATGTGGCCATTTAATTCTAGTAGTTGTTATTTAATGTTTAGGAGAATGTTTATGTCAAACTATAATATGGTGTACTCATTTTAGGCACTTACATGTCCACAACAATGACAATACAAGAATCATGATGATAGTTGAAATCAAATCACTTGCAGTTGAATTTTAGATTTTATTTATTATTATTCTTTTACGTGAATATGTTGTACTTATGACGCCTTTAACCATCTCACCCTTGTTGTTTAACACCATTTTAGTTTATTTTAGATTTGTTGGGGCAACATTAATACAATATAATCCTAAGAAAAAATTTATGTTGTACACCTTGACATAAAGATGTCTTAAGCATTGATTGAATTGTGTCATAATTAAGTATTAACAAAACTATGCCATTTACTATTAGTTATTATTTCACTAAATTACTAGTTAATAATTGAAAGGAAGCTTAACAACCCAGATACAATTAATGTGGAGTTAAGAGAAGAGTGTCACTTTTGACTTATTGTTTATGTGCCTAATCTATATTCCCACTTTGGCATGCATTAATAAGGGGTTCGTTAGTTCACAGTTAGCATAAAATGTTTTACAACTCAAAAGAGTCAATAAAATATAATAAATGCTAACATTAATAATATGACAATAATTTTGGGAGTCTATGGTTGAAGTGGAGTCATGTGGAGTTTGAATAAACTTTTGCAAAAGGCGGAGCCGTGGAAGATGGTCCATCGAGCCCAATGTGGAGATGTGGCGACTTGGAACGTGCCTATAGAGATGTTGGTGCCAAATCTTGTGGCCTGTATGGCTCAAGCAGAATTCTGGAGTCATTGGGTCTGCTCCTCATGCAAAGATGTTTTAATAAAAGAAAAGGGTATTCACCAAGAAGAGGGGGCAGGGAGCAGACAAGAAAAAAAACGGGACATTCATAATAATATAGTACTGAGCATTCATGGGGATGTGATTCTACAGCCTACTCGCACAGCATTGTTGGGCTTACATCAAAGGGACCATGGGCTTTTTATTTTTGTTATGGGAGGATCGGATTGGGTGGCAGAGCCATCTTATGTACAAACGCAAAACACAATGCACTTGGAATGTCACCAGCTTTGGCAAGGTATGAATGTATTCATTTGTTAGCAGTCTAGCAGCATTGGAAATTTCTATTTTGAGCACTGGATTTGATGGAAGTCATTTAGTTATCGTTTTATTTTGGCTTCTGTCAATGATTGTTTGGGTTTTCACCATATTTAGCATAGATAATAATTTGGCCACTCTCAAGCTGTTGTTGCATGGTATGTGCTGAAACTAAGATTTTCCTTTGATTGTTGAAGCAATTTGCAAAGTCATTTGCAGTCTGTTTTAAGCATAAAGAAAATTAAAATAGCATTTGTTCATGGCAGCTATCCACTTATGTTGTACCCATGTAAAGTATTATTCATTTAGAATAACTTGAAAGACATCAATGTACTATTTAACAAGTGAATGACCTCTATTGCTGATCATCAAACCTCTTATACTGCCATGTGAAGATAACAATTAACTTCTTGACGTATGATAATTATGACCAATAAGTTTTTGTTTTCTAAATCTCATGACTGGAAATGATAGCACCAATCCTTGTAGCTTATTTCAAATCTATACATCCACTTATGACAAGGAAAAAAGATCAGGAACAATCCCCTAAATAGGGAGATGAGAAATCCATATTAAGAATTGGGAGAGGGCCCTGCTATTCATCCAAATTTGATCTCACAAAGTGAGAGCGGGGGAGCTGGTCAATATGAACATTAGCTAGATAGTCTGCATTTTCATTGCATTCCATTAAATAGTGGAGGAAGATAACTTCCTCAAACTTCTCTTCTCTTCTTCAGTCCATGCTATGTTTATAATTATTTTAAATTTTTGGATTAATTGCTTTGGGAATACATTTTGGGGAGTTTTATAACCATTTGTGATCTCTAGATTATTTTCATTTTATTTATGGCATATCATACATGTTCTCTTACCCCGACGTAGAAGAAAAGGCTGGTAAAATGACAGTCTTCCACATTCATCATTATGATAAGCTCAGTTAAAAAAATATGCTGTAGTTGCCATTTACCTAAAAGAAATCTGAAACTGAAATATGAAATTGAACAGACAGCTGTAATCATTAGCTACCACTCTACAAGATATTGATGTTAGTTCTTTTAAAGTTGCAAGCAACAGCAGCAAGCACAAAATGTGAGGGATATTCATATGTCATAATTCATATTCTCAATATATCTCACGAATTTAATTGAGATTGAATTCTATTTATGCTCTTGATTTCAGAATAAGTTAAAGAGCATTAATAACTAAATAAACTACATTTCTTAAAACCAGTAGACATTAATAACTAATATTTAGCTAAGTTACCGGTTTGGGTTCGGGGACGGGTTCGGGTATGAGAACCCGGTACGTGGGTACGGGCAAAAAAATTTTAGGGGTTTGGGTACGTATGGGTACGTGTGTGTATATATATATATATATTAATATATATATATATTTTTTTTGGTCGGTAAACTTTAGTATAGTATTATTAATAATAAAAACTTCAGAAAATACATCGCCAAAAACAGGGTCATTCTGCATGATAAAACCTAATGCTCAAACCATTCAACCAGAGAGCACTACCCTGACAAAACAAAATACCCCAATTTACCCAAATATCATGCAGTATTGAATTTAACAGGAAATACATTTCGGGTAAAAACAAACATCACAGTGCTAAGATAAATCCGTTTGCTTCTGAAAGATTCGCATTCCGCACTGCCAAAAAACACCACCACCAACTTCGAACGCCATCCAGATTCCCATTCCGCACTGCCAAAAAACGCCATCACCAACTACGATCGCCTTCCAGATACCATTGAGAACGTCCATATCTTTGTAAACTTTTGCTCCAATCCAATAACTTCTACATTCAACAAAACACCTTTCCAAAAAGTTTATGCTTCGTCTTTAGCACTAGACACCATTCAAACTGAGAGTCCTATCTAGTAGTTCTTCCACCCTTTCCACTTCCCCTGCCCCCAAACCGTCTTCGTCTTGGAAGTCTGTTCAACTGGTCACCACCCTCCCGCCTCTCTTCCTCTTCTTGCTAACGCAGTAAAAAATTTAGGTTCTCCCAGGCCGTGAAGATTGTTAGTTTGTATTCATCCCTATCCACTAGCCTCCACCACCTCACAAACGGGATCATACCCTCCTCTGTGGCTTCATCCATATCCTCAATACCTTCAGAGACATCATACCCTTTCCCCAGGACTGCCCATTCTACTAGCGAATCCAATTTCCCTAGCAGCTCCTCCTCAAATAAAGACCTCACTACCCATTTAACTACTTCGACTTCTTCATTCAATTCCATACCCCACGCAAATAGCATTGAAGCAATGTCGGTATTCAAGCGCCCTCGGTGGGTGGCCTCCATGAAATGCGGTCCTAATGTCTCCAACACCGCTTCTATCACCTCATCTTGCGGCTTTTTCAACAGGTACTTCAGCCTAAACTTCGATACAAGACCAAAAAAGCCTTGCTGCTGGAGCTTTGTTGAAAAACCATACATTGCTTCCATTATCGCAGCTTTCAAACCACACTTTCCCTCACTTCGCACTCAAACTTTCACCAGAAAAAAAGTTTGAAATGAGAACCAGATGCTCCATTTGCGTGATATAAAAGGCCATCATTTCGAAAGACAAGATACATTTCCTACCCGTCCTTCCCCTGCCAAACTTTAAAACCTGTGACATCACCACCCAAAGTGTGTTCCAGGAAATCATTAACTTCCTATCCTTTCCAATGCAAATTGCCTCAGCCAGCCTTCCCAATTGTCGGCGCGGATCATTCAAGTTGTCATATCTGTCGCCTCCCACCTGCAACATAATTAACATCCTCTGCCTCCGTAGAAACCGTTTGTCCTCCCACCGTACTTCATATTAATGCAGACCTCTGACTTTCGTCCTCCTTCACTGCACACAAACAACTTGCGATGACAACTCCCGTAGTAATCACTACCAAAGATAGAGGATAAATTTAAAAGGAGCTAAATATCATATATCACCACCTGACGAAAGTCCTCCTTCCTTAACTCCCCTATCACATCAAAAGACGTCGCCCATTTGGACAGGCGGTCAGCTTCAACATTACCCATCCTCCGAATGTGACTTACTTCAAACTGTTCAAAAGAATTTAAGACACTTATGATGGCTCGAACACATGCTTGCAAATGCCAAGCCAAAGCGCCACCATTGATTATTGCTTGGATTATAACCTGTGAGTCACCCTCTAAATGCAAATTTTTAACTCCCATCGATTGCGCTAATTCTATAGCCAAAAGGGCCGCCTTTGCCTCCGCAATATTGTTTGATCCATCTTCCAACTTCCGAGCCCCAAAAGCAATCAAATTTCCTTGGCTATCCTGGATGATAGCCCCTGCTCCTAAGGGACCAGGGTTGCCTTTTGCAGCTCCATCAAAATTTTCCTTGTACCATCCATCCTTCGGTTTTTCCCATACTGCCATTTTCTATGAAATTTGTGCTTCTCCTTGCCCCGCCAACATATTCCCAAAATGTACCTTTAGTCCTGGCCACATTCTTTGAAACTTGCTATCCTCCCCTGAAAAGGAAAACTTTTGGCGCTGAAAATGAGACACCGCAGCATTTACCACTTCCGTTATTGCAAGATCAATTCTGTTTTTGATTCTTGTTACTGATTCTTTTTTATCCTCAAAAATCCTTTTGTTTCGTTCCTTCCAAAGTTCCCAGATCACAATTGACGAGCTTACTACCCAAACACTTGAGAAAAGGGAAGCGCCAGAGGAACGTGGCCACCCATCAAAAACACCCTTAACCGTATTTTGCCAGGGACCTTGCCAGCCAAGTTTTAACCGAAGGGCATCCCAACAAGAGGAAGCCATTTTGCAATGTAAAAGTAAGTGATCAGTAGATTCCTCCACTTCATCGCAGAGGACACACTTTGTTGGTCCAGCTAAACCCAAACGCTTCCTCCTTTCCCCTGAAAGAATTCTACCCTTCACTGCCAGCCATGCAAAGGCACCAGCCTTGGGTAAACATTCCTTGCTCCAACACAAATTTTTTGCCCAAAAGACTTCCTCCACATCAGAGTCCAAAAGCTGGTATCCTACTTTAACCGAGTAGTTCCCATTTACAGACCCACACCAAACCACTTTGTCAACATTGTTTGTAGGGAGTATTTGACGCCCCTTCAAAAAATCCTTCATTTTCTGAATTTGGACTCCAGAAAGCTCGTCACAGCCGACATCTTTCCAAACCCATTCCTGGCCCAAAGGGCCCTGCTTAAGTTCTAAATAGTTGCATACTTTATCACCCCATTTTTGGATAAAAAACTATCTTAGATCCTGTGATCCATCAGCATCCTTTAGAATTGGGTATCCATTCCATGAGTCATCCCAGAATTTTGCTTTTAACCCATTCCCAATTTGCCATGTAAGGTGTTCAACAATCACAAGCCTACAAGCAACAATAAAGTTCCAAATAGCCGAACCCTTTACTGGATTTCTAATAGTGAAAATCCGGTTATCCTCCATTGAATCTAAGTATTTTGCCTTTAGAATTTTCACCCATAAGAGATTCGGGTTTGTGTAGATGCTCCAGACCAGCCCCTCCTGTCTCTTTTGAACTACAGATTTTCTCCCAAGCGAGCAAGGGTATTTTATCATGATCATTTGCCCCATTCCATAAAAACTTTTGCATTCTCTGCCCTATTGAATTCACCACCTTCTTCGGAATTTTCAAACACATCATGGAAAAAACAGGGATAGCCGAAATCACACTTTTTAACAAGAGCAAACGCCCAGCAGCTGTTAGCCATTTGCTTTTCCACCCACTCATTCTATTTAAACAGTTGTCCACCAGATCCTTCCAAATACCAGCTTTGTTAGATCCCCCAAACAGAGGAATACCTAAAAATTTACTAGGAAGTGAGCCTACCTGCATACCCAAAATTCTACAAATTTCAACTTGTTTTGCTATGGGGACTTGAAAAAAGAAAATCTTAGATTTTCGCCAATTTATGCATTGTCCAGAGGCCTCCCCATACTCATCTAAAGAGGCTTTCATCACCCGAGCCTCTCTAATAGTTGTATCCCCCATGAGAAATGTATCATCAGCAAATTGTAGATGCGAGATCGGATCTATCCCTTCCGCAACAGCAATGCCTTTCCATTGCCCACAGCTTCTTTTCTTGACAATCAACCTCCCTAAAGATTCTGCTAGAATAATAAAGAGGAAAGGAGAAATAGGATCTCCTTGTCTGATACCTTTACTGGATTCAAAAAAGCCCTGGGGACTCCCATTTAACAGAACTGAGAAACGAGGAGTGCTGATACAATTCTGAATCCAGGACACCCATTCATTGCAGAAGCCAAACTTCTCTAGGACTTTTAAAAGAAAACTCCTGTTCACTTCATCATAAGCCCTTTTGATATCCAATTTCACCATAAATTTCTCCACTTTTGCCATGCTTACTGAATGAATAGCCTCATGAACAACAATAACACCTTCAAAAATGGATTTGTTTGGAGAGAAACCACTCTGCTCAACTGATATCACCGAGGGTAAAACTTTTTTTAGCCTGTTGGCTATCACTTTTGAAATGATTTTGTATATAGTGTTATAGAGTGAAATTGGATAGAAATCTTCAAAAGACAACAGTTCATTTCTTTTTGGAATCAGCGCTATAAAGGAATTATTCAAATCCTTCAACACAAAACCACTCCTCCTAGATTCTTCCACCACTTCCCATATATCTTGTGCCAAAATTTTCTAGAATTTTTGGAAGAAAAAGGCAGGGAAACCATCCGGCCCTGGAGCCTTGTCTCCCCCCAGTCCAAAAACAGCTTTTTTAACTTCTTTCAAGGAAACTTTTTCCATTAACATGATGTTTTGTGCATCTGAAACGAAATTAGGAATGTTCATTGTTCAAGTGCTCATCAATCATCAAAAGGATTGTCAGAATCATCGTGACTTGGATTTTGAGCGGTTTGAACTTCAAAATCATCATCATTTGAACCCAAAGCGGATCCAACACCATGTGATATGTCATCAATATCACCCACATCATCCATAATGGCTCTAGCAAGATCCTGAATGGTTGCATCCAAGTCAGTAGACTCGGGTGCTACATCCCAAAGCCTCGCTGCCCCCTACTTGTATTGAGGATCCTTACGTGACAGAAGATGCAAATTGGAATGAATATACACTAAGTCTTCAGCTCTTTTTGCAGCCAACCGGTTACGCTTCACTGAGTGGATAAAGGAGTATGTACTCCAATTCCGTTCAGCGGTAGAAGAGCTTGCAACCTAAAGAGAAAACCAACAAAATAAAAAATAAAAAATGCAAGATAAATTCAAGAATGTTAAGTGTTAAATTTTACAATACAAGTGGCAAAAAAAAAAAACCTTACTTGTGAGAGGATCTTGATTGCAAGAGGTTGGAGGTACATATAATCTTGACCATGGAGGTACCACCATGTAAGAGCATCCATTTTGTATTGGTCTCTAGCAACAGAAGAGGTATGCTTTTTTTATTTTCCTGAGATAAACATTCCAAATTCTCTCATGACACTTGTATGCACTTCTGGATCACTGAACATTCTACTAAATGCCGTCTTATACCCATTAGCAACTTCAGAATCTCTATATGGCGGTATTCTCCTTGGGATAGAAAGTACTTCAGTGGTTTAGTACCTCGGAGATAGGGCATATGCAAGGAGGTGCAATGGAGTTGTCATCTTGTTCGAACGATGAAGAACAATTGCTTCCACCCTTTCGTAAAAGGTGTCTTCAGGATCATTCTCTCTTTTTTGTATTTCTATTTTTATTTTTTCCAACATTGTGTCCATGCTATCATAGACATCCCCCAAGCATGGTTCATCTGTATCAGCAAACCGAAGCATAGACATGATAGGTTCGGTGAACTCCAATACATAATTCACACGATCCCACCAATCGTCATGCAAGATCAATGCCTTGACCTTTTGGGCCCTCTCTGAATTTGATTGCTTCCATATACCCCATTGGTTGCTAATAACCATTTGACTCAATGCATCTTTCACCTTCACAAGTCGTCTCAGAACAATTGTGTGAGATGCAAACCGGGTCTCGGCAACCTAAGAACATGTTAATAGTAAGTTAATAACACATTTAAAATATGTAAATAATGCAAAAAATTATTTTATTCAATTATGTAAAACATGACATAAATGATAAATGAAACTAAATAAATTAAAATTTACCTTCAACAATTCCAATCTTGAAAAAGTTCTGAAAATTGCTTGTGACATATGGTGGTTTGTCACAAACATCTGGATCTCCTCAGACTCCTGGTATATTTCTTTCACCCACTCTATTTGGTTGCCAATTGCTTGCATCACCAAATTGAGGGAGTGTACGGTGCACGGTGTCCAAAAGATGTGCTCATATCTAGCCTCTACCAAAGCACCTAGCCCTGCAAACTTTTGCATTGTCCGTAATTACTTGGACAACATTTTCACTACCCACCATCTCTATGGAGTCAATGAGAATCCTGGAAATGAACTTTGCATCTTTCACTTCCCCTTCACAGTCAACCGCCCTCAAAAACATTGCCCCCTTGGGGGACACTGCAATAACATTAATCAATGGACGGTTTTTGCAATCTTTCCATCCATCGGAAACAATAGATACACCTATTTCAACCCAAGAATCTCTAATTGGTTTTAGTTGGGCCTCTATAGATTTCTTCTCTTTTTGCAATAAGGTGGTATGCACCTTTTCATACCCAGGACTTGTGAAACCAGGAGGTGCACTATTTATTGCTGACACCATGTCCCGCCAATATGGTGATCTCACCAAGTTGAATGGAAGACCATTGGCATAGAGGCAACGTGCAATTTTTTCTTCAGCAATATCTCTTGCCTCCATTTTAAATGCCTTCTCTAATGGACCTCTCTTGTGGGTGGTGGTTTGTGGTTCTTCATCTTCTTCTTCCGTAGAGGGTATAGACAAGAAGGGATGTCTAGAGGGCCTAACTGTATGAGTGGGTAATGTTGTTGTTTTTTTCTTTCCGGAACTATAACTACTTTGTTTTCCTCTTGCAACCAATTTGTCAGCATCTTCTTGTTCTTTTATAAATGCTGCTATTTGTACAGCAGACAACCCCTTCTTATCTGGGCCCTCACACATATTAATCCCTTTACCACTAGGGCCCATAAAATGAAGTTTCACTCGGTAATAGGAGCTATTATATTGTGTATTGCAAAAATTACACTTCCAAACAAACCCCCCACCTCCAGGAATTTGTGAAATTCTTGTGGTATGACTCCATAAAGGAGATCCTTTATCAATTTTGAACTTTTGGCTTCCCTCCCCACCCACTGAACTTTGACTACTGGCCATTGTTGCAATCTATAAAAAAAATGAAAAAAAATATATATACTTGAAAAACTTCTTCACAAACTTGAAAAAATCCATCAAAAACTAAGAAACTTAAAAAAATTCATCAAAAGATTAAAGAATAGGGTTTAAATGCATACCTTAAACACTTAAATCTCCTTTGTAGAAGCTATTTGCCACTCCACAATCGATCTCCTTCGAATACAATCACCTCCCTCAAAATGCTAAGATGGAGAGAAAATATGGAGAGAGCAAAATGAGAGGTAAAAATGAAATGTTTTAGTGTTGAAAGGCCTCATATTGGGTCGTTTTAGGGTTAAGAGGCAAAATAATAATAAAAAAATTGCTTTTTATTTGACTTTGGGCCAAATACAAACCTCCCTTCAAAATGCTAAGATGGAGAGAAAATATGGAGAGAGCAAAATGAGAGGTAAAAATGAAATGTTTTAGTGTTGAAAGGCCTCATAAGGGTTAAGAGGCAAAATAATAATAAAAAAATTGCTTTTTATTTGACTTTGGGCCCACTTTTTAAGTGTTGGGCCGTGTTTTAGGGTTAAGAACGCCCGGGTAATGGCTGGTAAATGACTTTTTGGGCCAGTTAATGCGTGCCCATACTGTGGGATTCTCTTAGCGCTTGGGAGCTAAAAGAGAAAAGTCGAATGGGCGCACACCCTGTGCGTAACAGCAGCCCGTACCAGGTTCGCACCCAAACCGGGTTCGAGGCCTGTGGGTACGAACCCTGCAACATAGATATTTAGTCAAATATAAATTAAAAACAATGAAATTCATGCAGCCCCAGCTTTCCCATATACTGGCTGCTCCCCCATTCACAAGTCATCTCCCTTTTCATTCTACAATCTCTGGAGTATGTAGCCTATATTATTATATATACAGAAAGAAATGAATGTGAAGTATATCTCTATGGGCTATTTTTCACTTTCAAGTGATTAGCTTCATATAAAATGTCCAAAAAAATTAGATTTGTTAATTAATAAAAATTTCAAATACTAGTACAGAAAGTTGTTACATTTGACAGAAAATTTAAGGAGTTATAGTAAATCCTGTTTTCTAATTTTTTTTGGAATGGCTTGGACTGTAAAATAACAATATTTTTATCATTTACTATTTATTGGAGGAAAACTTAATTCTATTTTGAGGGAATAAAAACTCTTTTATATATGTATTATGCATATTTGTGAGTGTAGATTTATATGCATATGTATATATATAAATTTATATAATTGCATTTATATTGTATATGTATATATACGAGTGTATATGTATGTGTATATGAATTGTATATATAAATGAGTGTGCATGTCTTTGTATATTTATGACTGTGTAAGTGTTGTATATATGTATATATATGAGTTATATAGATAAATGAGTGTCTACATAGTTGTATATTTATAAGTGTATAAGCATGTTTACAGTTTAAGAGGATATGTTCTGCTAACATGCTATTTTCTGTTGTTGGTGTTGGTAGATCTGCTATATTATTCTATTGGATCAGTGATTTCGTTCTTATTGGTGTTTCTGACTCAATAAATATTTATATTCCACAAATTAGATATATTCATTTAAATTCCATAGCTAAATCATTCTACATAGTTGTTTTGTGGTTATTATTTGGATCAATCTTGGTTAACGATTTTACTTGATCATGGATATTTTGTGATCCTCAATTTGTATCATACTGATTACATGGTAATCAAGTTGAGGATTTTGGTTAACATAATTTAATTTTGTTATTTCATACCCTCATATCACTGATAGCAATGTTTCTACTATTGCATTGTCCCCAATCCATGTTATGTCCCCAAAACGGACCATGAGATAACAAAGAAATGTTTAAAAATATTAATCAATTGATATCATCATAATTATAATTGTCAAGGACAATATTATAATTATAAATATTAAAATATAGCTATTAATAATTTAAATATCATAATCACTATGATATAATACATACTAAAAATATATAAAATTAATATAAAAACAATAAAATCAGAAACATATAATATCTATTAATATAAAACATAAAATATTATAAGGGACATTATATCTGATCATCGGGTTTATTTCATTTCATTATCGGAAATTGGAATGATTCTGTCATACTTGTGTTGACGGGAGGCTTGTGAGAGATCAACTAAGTTTAAAAAGCAGAAGATTTATCTGGGTGCAGGTTCCTGTATTCATCATGTAAGGGAGTCGATATACTGTTGTAACTGAATATAATCGGGCCCTCAACTTTGGTGGATTCATTGCATTGTTCGTGCCGTCTATATTATCGGATGTGTGTGTGAAGGAATGTGGAGATAGCTGAGAGTCGACATGGAAAACTATCGAGCAAATATTATCACAAATTGTTGAGTGAGGAAATCTTATATCTGACAGGACTTCCAATTGCTATTTATTCATTAATCATATCATTCAAAACTCGACACCTCCTATTTGAGGGAAACAGTATATTTCACGGGATGTTTGAGACAAAACCGCCGCTACCATACTTACCATTGCTGGGTATTAACGGGCTATCATAGAGGTAGATATAAAACAAGGATCAAAGAATCGTAGAAGGACGACTTGCAAAAATATAGCGGCTAGATCAGTATAAAAAGCAATTATCCTCCCCAAAGGAAATCAACAACAACATTAAGGCATAATACTAATAAAACGATTAAGGAGATAATATTAGATTGTTAACCAATAGAAGTGTCTTTTGGGACAAATGCATACAGTGAAGAGGTATGTCTTTCAGCCACCATAAGCATAAAAAGAAGTAAGGTTCAATAGCTAAAGGGCATTGATCAGGTTTTTGGGAAGAATGTTAGTACACTTAAATAGGCAGATCAAAGCGCTCCTAAAAGAGCAATTGATCATCACTCAGGCTGCTTATTTGCAAACAGAAAATTAGTTACCCAGCCATGACAATTATCACATGATTTAAAGTTAATACTGACAGGAACAGCAAATAAATAAGGCACCAACCTGCTGACTGTATATGCATGTAATACTTGGATAAATCAGAAACATTACTCCCTTTGGTGTCAGATCTGTGTCATATATCATTGCAGATTATATATATATATATATACAGTAACTCACCTTTACTTAGTCCTATTCATATATCTTCCATTATCATCAATAGATAATACAATCTGATAACTGAATACGTTAACCTGGAACTGGCTCTTAGAGGTGCATCAATTGAAACTATTGATCCTAAGCATCCTTAGAATATGCTGAATTAAGGATTGAAGGCAAATCTATTGGATTGCTATAAGGGGACATTACAATCCACAAGAGTACGAGTCCATGCTGTTATGTTGTTGTCAACTGCTGTTTGGGGTGAACCAGTCGGCTAAGTTGCAGAGTAAACTGCACAGACGTGTTTTGGATTCTATCGGAAGTATTTCTCAGTTTTATTCATCTCTTCCTTCCCTTTCCATAACATTTTAATTTTTAAAAATTGCAAAGGATGAAAGAGTTATGTCTGTTTTAATTCTGCCATGTTCTGTTGAGATCAGCATGCTATAAGAATCTAGTGAATTTAGTTGCAAACAAAACTGCTCTTCATTGGTTGGGTTTTGTGAAAAAGTATTTCTGGGTTTTGTCCTTCATTCTTTCCCCTTTCCAGATCATATTGATTTTTAAAATTTGGTTTAGTATCGAGAGTTAGCATCATTTAAATTCTGCTCCTTTTCGTTGTGATCAGCAAATGTGAAATGTTCTTGTCGAGCTACGAAGCCTCTGCGCGTTACATAGGCAAGGCCATCAGAGATGAGCCCCCGAGGCATAGGTATGGCCCTTATGTTTTGTTATCTCATAACTACTTTGGCAACAAACTATTGTGAGTTAGTCATGTGTTTGTGGTCAAAATTTAGAATTTGTGTTCTGTCCTTAGCTGTGTTTTTGGTAGACAGTTTTGGGCATTACATGGACAAAAACCCACTTGGTCAATCCTTGGTGGATTCATCCAAAATTCGCAAGTGTGCAAATTGATTCAAATTTTGCAAGATTTGAAGCAAATTGATTTATCTTTCATATTCACAGGTTTGTTAAGTTTTCAATTACAAATTTATTGAAGATTTGTGAACAAAAATAAATTTGTTATTATGGTGTGTGAGAATGGTGAAAATAGCAAAGATTATAGGTGCAATGTGTGGCTGTGAAGAAGGAAATAAAAAGCAAAATATTTTATTGGTTGAGCATTTTACCTAGCCATACCATTTTTTTGTAAGGAATTCGTTCCATAAACTCAACCATATATATTCCCTACACTAAGGAACTATCGTACAAATGTAAAAGGAGGCTTGATATCTTAAAGAAGAATTTGTTGAAGGAATTTCTGATTTTAATTAAAGTTTGGGTAGGACCAAACCTAGTTGCACCCCTTCTTGGGTGTTAATAACAGTTAAAAAGGGAGCACTTCATATTACTAAGGAAATTTGTGAATATTGTGAGAGGTGTGGGAGTAATAGTGGGTGAGTGGGAATGAGGCGCTGCCTCAAACTAGGGTTTTTGGACATATTTTGCTAGCTACCCATCTTTGGGTGATTTTTGGTAAATAGTGGGGTTACTGTCATTGAGGGAGTTATAAGGTGGTTTATATTGTTGTAACAGGTGTAACAAGGTTCAAAAATCTTTATATATAAGTGTTGTTCAGAAACTCAGGTTTTAAAATTAAATAATATAGCAGCGTCTGTATTCCCAGGAGTGTTTATACTCAGATCAGCATCTTCTACAGACATATATAGCTTCAAGTTAAGGTCAGAGATTGATTTTTCTATTGTTTCAGTTTTATTTGATGAATGTAATATCAGATATATCAATAGAAATATATGTTTGTGAGTGTTGTTTCAGTATTGGCATTATCTTTATTGCATAATTTGTTTCAACACAGTTTACTACAATGGTTTAAACCCTGCGTAATTTATCAAACATTTGCAAACATATCACTTGTTTCTTGGCATCACATCAAACACTCGTTGGAATACACAAATAAATCAGTTCAGTACTTAACGTGTTGCGTGAGTTTTCATCAAGGCAAACCTCTTGCACCATAAGTCTTTATCATAACAGTTGAAGCTTGTTGGTAAACAGATTTGCACTATAATAAATATTTTGAAATTCTAACTCTGTTATACCCAAAAAGATAGTGAAATCTATAACAACAATTGGTAAGGTTGCAATCTTCAAAGAGCCTACCTCTGCATTAAGAGGGGCGGCTTCCTTGTCTGATAAAGTTTTGATTTTGGGTGGTACTTTTAACACAAAAATATCAAAAGGATTCAAAGAAAAACAAATAACATGGAGTTGGAAGAAACCTAGTCAATAAACCTACAAATATTAACTCAAATTTCTTGCAAGCATTTCTAGTAATGATTACTAACTTCAATGCAGCAGAAAGAGAATGCTTCTCAAAATTCCACAACAAATGCTACAAAGATCTTTAACATGCAATAGAAAAGAATGAAAACTCTAGACTTTCAATATTACATGGCACAAGTAATCCATATAAAAGACTACATGACTGTACAATCTGATTTTAAAGGAATTACAAAGAAAGCTATTTACTCAACACAAGAGAAGCAAACAACTCAAAAAATATTTGAACAACACCTTTCAGATATTCTCCATTTCTATATTTTTGCAGTGAGTTATACAACTCCACCTTTACAATACCAAATTATGAAAACCAAAAGGTCCCTTTTTGAAAAGACAAAGCTTCATATATATAGCTTTTTCTTTCTAACTAACTTGTAACTAACTTTAATTTATAGCTTTAATGAAATAATAAAGTTTATCTTATCCAACGTAAACTTAAAGTTATAAGAGAAATAAAAGTCACAAATTAAGTCATATGAAAATGACTTAATTACAAATTATGAAATAAAGTTTGTTGAAGAGTCTTTAACTTTCTTTGATTGGCGCATCTTCTTTTCATTGTTTCCATTTTGTCTGAGGCTGATGAGAGGCTTTTGTAATCTCTATATCCTTTTACTGCAGCTGTCAAGGCCTTTGTTTCTGGAACCATTGCATTAAATAGACGCTGCTTCCAAGCTGCTTGAGAATCCCCGATTTCTTTCATCTTCATTTCCATGACTAACAATTCTTTGTTAAAACTGATAGCTAAGCTTGACACTATAGATAATTTCATCATTGTGCTGACACTGGCATTTTCATAATTTAACAATCCTTTAGAGACAAAGTCTTTGAAATTCTATTTGGTTATCTGAGAGTCTTCTAGAGTAGAGTCATCTTCTTTAAAGATATTTACTTCCATAGCTAAACAACTCACCACTATTTCAGACCTAACATAATCAACTTCTTTGAGAAGTTTCTTCATTTCATTTATAGCCTGTCTGATAGCTGTAAGTTTCCATTGAATGTTTCTTATCCATATGGTAGTATTATACTCTTTGGGTTTAACCACAATCTTTGCAGCCAGCAAAGTGTTAATGTCCATTTTTGACATTTCTTATAAATACTTTACCACCACATGCCAGACAGTTTCTTCTTTTCTTATTAGCTGGAGCTCATTTATGAGTTATTTAGTCTTCTCCTCAGTTTGTTTGTGTTGCATTATTGATTTCTCAATACAAAAGAGTCCATCAAGTGTTCTCTGTTCAGCCCAATCCTCGGATGCTTTGCCAAATGTTTGATATCTGCTTGATTTTTCATTGCCTCCTTGTCAATATTTTGCATATCTGTATCATCTGGAGTTAAGGGCCCACCTATTGGTTGTGCTGAAATATTTAAAAATATTCTTGATATAAGATGTCAGCATTTGAACCTGTTCTTCAAGTTGATCCCTGGTAACCTATTCTTTTTCCGTCCTATGCACAAGTTTAGCAGCTGAGATTTGATAATTATGTATATCTCCTTCATGGGTTGAAGGGCCAATATCAATTCTAGACACTTTATAATCTTCTTTTGTAATATATTCATTATTCTTATCATCAACTGGTTTAGCTATCTCCAAATATCAATCACCTAATGGATCAATAATTAATCTTGAGGCAATCTATGCCTTTTTGGGTTTAGAAGTGTTTAAATGTAGTAGTTTAGCAACCACATCATAATCAGGCACAACTGCATCTTTATACTCTATTTTTACAAATAACTTCTTTGAGCCATTGAGAAGAAGATGGAACTTCAGATGGGCTTAAAGTGAAAGTAGAAGTGATAAGGGGCAAAATGGTTTTTGATAATGAAGTTTTTGGAACATCATTGGTTGAGGGAGCTGAAGAGATATGAATAATATTGTCTGTATGAGGGAAATGGAACTGATGAGGATGGTGGTACTTGACACGAGGATTGGTTTTCCTGGGGCGGATCAATACTTTCTTGTTGAATCTCTTCATGCAAATTATGATATGTCTATGGCCTTCTTCTCAGCAATTTTGCTCCAAATTTAGGCTCATCTTAAGCACAAGAACTCTTCAATTTTACTCCTTTTTCAGGTTCTTTGTCATCTCCTCCACTGGCCCCAGCTGTACTTCAACTTGTTTTCGGAACATTAACATTGGCTGTGGTTGTAGATGTACTACTTGGCTTCGCAGTTTGCTTTGCCCCTCTACATGAAGATCCTGAAGGTCTAGTGGCAATATGTTCAACTCCTTTAACACCCGACCATTTCTTGGATTTATTCAATACAAAGAAAGACCTTTCATTGATGTCCTTTACCTCCTTTTTACTCCAATCAATGTGCGTAAATGATCCAAATTGAAGAGAGTCTAAATAAACTTGATCAATCATTTCTGAACCATCATCTTCAATACCTTAAACATCCCATCCTAATTCATAGTCTTTCATTTGTTGTATGGTCATCCTAGACCAATCCCTTTTCCTTACTTCAAATTCATTTTCACAATCCTCCAAATAATCTTCCAAATGAGGGAGATGATGGATTTTGTTTCCAATATAAATTTTAATTGTTGATGGATAAATGGGAGTTAAGGGATGTTAGAGTTAGTACCAGCTACAATGATCTCCTCATTAGACTCGCTCTATCCACTATAGTGTGCTGTTGGGGTTGATGATATACATAATTTTAAGTTGGATCTTGACCATAGTTCACAATTGACTAAAAAGGATCATGAACTTTAGCATTAAAACTACTAACAAAGAAACCAATGTGTAACCATATTTTTGATCTCTAGAAGTATGTCTAATGGTTTTCAAAGAGACTTATTGTTTTTTCTACTTGACTGTTTGATCTAAATATATTGATTCTTAGTCATATCCTTGGGTGAATAACTTGATAAAATGTTTCCCAGTTAGATGTGCCATGGAGTTGAGACCAATGCATGAGTGGTTGGCTTGTAAACTTTGATTGAATTTACATTTCTTGGGAGTCTCAAGGCTTGAGGGTTTTGTGGTTGACTCCTATCTATTTTGTGTCTTGTAAACTTCTAATGGCTTTTGTGGTCATTAAGTGTCACGAAAGGAATCAACCTTTATTGAGTTTTTGATTGAAAGGATTGTACAAGTATTTGGTCAAAGCATGTTTATTTAATTCTGACACGAATGGCTTCTCTTCATTTCATATTCCTATCATACAACTACCCTCATCAATATTAGGTATTATCCTTAACTATTCCCCGCATCAAAACCCTACGTGAAGGTAAGGGTAATCTCTCATCAGAGAGGGTCAGCATGGAACCCATAGGGTATGGTTGGAGGAAAATAACTTTCATGATGCTCTTTTCCCAACCAATCTCGCACCATTCAATGCATCTCTCACCCAACTTGAACACTCCTTTTTAGGTGATGAGACACAATGGAACTTCAAAAAGATTGCAATAGATATTAGCATGGCATTTATGAGAGTAATCACACTAAGCATTAGGTATCTATGCATGTTGTAAAGGCCTGAAGAGCATCTCTGCTTATTATTACATTTGTAAGCATTAGTTTTACATTGTATGAATCCATTATTAAAAGTTTGTTAAGGTACTTTTATATGATTGTGATCTGAACCCTGTTTTTGAGCACCATGAGATCTTTTGAAAAAAGAATTTCAGGTGTCATAAGGGCCTGATTGAAGAAGCGAGATAATCTTTATTGTGGAATCCATGAATAAATATAGTTACACTGTTTTGCTGCAGGGTCTTAAACAGAGTCCTTGAGCCTTAAGGGCTATAGGAATATAAGCAGTGGTTAGAGCACTAAGATTTACTTTCCATACAGACCACTCTTTCACATTCTGAGCATTCCACTATTTGTAGATGGCTATGTAAATGCTACAGCAATTTACTTACAGAAATATGGCTTGTGCTTAAGGAAAGTTTCTAATAAGCTATTGTAAGGGAGGTTAAGTTATAGTCTGTTTTCCATAGGACATGAGTGTGTAAAGATATAATTGATTCAGTCAGATTTAGAAGAGAACATTCTTGAAAGAACCGTCTCAGTATCCCTTGAGCATGATGATACTTTGTGTTGATCAAACCATTACTTTTTTCTTGAATTTGTATGACTGCTGCACCAGATGAATAAGGAAAACTGCTTAATCATTGTCAATAAACTTATTTATGCAAGGTGTTTATTAAAGGCATAGCCACATTGATAGGTACAAGTTAGAACTGTATAACGGACTGACCATATCTAAAAAGAAGGTTGTCATATATGAATTGGTTCAGAAGGAATCGTTCTATATTATTTATTACCAAACAAGTAATGCATGTCTGACGAAAAATTAGTAATGCATACCTTAGGATAGACCTTATATTTGGAGTCCTATCTTACATGGGATTGCTAGACTGGTCCACATTGACACTAAAATGAGTAATCACCATTTGAACTCCAAGTATTTTTTTTAATTGCTATGACCTGTACATAACTAGTAGATAACAATAATTCTTTGCATGTGTGAAATCTCTAAGTGGGTGTTTAGTTTAAGTCTCTAGTATGCATGTTCTTGGTATACTAAATCAGTTTGACTATGTTGAACCGATATGAATAGTATAACTATATATGATTAACCAGGGTTACCTTTGATGGGCAAGATTAGAGATGAATATGGTGATGCTGCATGGTACGTTATGTAATTTGGAGAGGAAATTTTAAGGAATTAAGTAGCCCACTGGCCCATCTCTCTCTATCAACATATACGGGTCATGTTGGTATAGTGACCAAAACAAACCTATTTTGTAATAACCAAAACTGCCAGAAAACTGCCAGACACTAGTGTAGTAAATTGGGCAGAACTTCATGAATTCTTGGTAGACCAATATTGGGGTTTCATTTACTCTTTTTTTCAACATTTGAGAATGGCCAGCATGGATGACTCGTCTTGACAATGCTCGTGGAAACATATGGTCCATGCTACTGTCTTAACTTGAAGTATCTTTTGGTTTTATTGCATGAATAGCTAGCATTGTTAATATATATCATATTTAAGTCCTTTGTTGTCTACAGAGAGATAAAAAATAGTTGTTCATCCTTTATTGTTCATATAAATACAAAGGAATAGGAATAAACCAATGTTCACTGAAGAACATTGAAAAACTTTTTAAAACTATGTTGACAATGATCATCTAGCAGAACGGAGTATGGACAGGATGACATTGGATTAGTATTAAACCTGGCTCAACATGAACTTCGCATAAAACAAAGTGAAACCCCTATTTTCCTATTCGACGGTGTCACTCCCTAACCCTTAATCATAAAAATAATGATACTATCAATGATTATATAGCAGAATGGACAGAATGATATTGGATTAGTATTAAACCTGGCTCAACATGAACTTTAAATAAAACAAAGTGAGACTCCTATTTTCCTATTCGACGGTATCACTCCCTACTCCTTAATCATAAAAGTAATGATACTATCTCATAGCAATAATTGAACCTTGTAATCTTGTGAAGACCAAAGTCGGCCAACGTAGGGGCCTTGCTTGACACCTTTAAAAAGAACATTTAAAAGAGAGGCGCAGACATAACACAGCATCCAAACTTGAGCAGTGTTATAAATATAGTCACCAGAAGATTTTGGCTACAGCAACAGAAGCAGCCCCCGTCCCTCCATTGGAGTTTTCCTAGTGACTAACGTGACCGTGGGTATAACACGGCATCTAACTTCCTGTGCGAGCAAACCCCAACAGACAGAACAAGGCACAGAACAGGCACCGACTGACTTTGACTGAAGCAATACGCAGCAGTAGTGGCAGATGAGCCCAAGGCTTCTGGGGTTCACCCCCACTGCCTAAGAATAGGGAATTTAAAAAATCAAAAAACAATGACGAAATCTTTTAAGAGAAAATTCATAGAGACTGTGAAAACATTATTATTGGGCTAAATGAATATTGAGAAGCGTACCACGTAATTTCCGATAATTTAGCATTCAGTTTGACTCCCAAACTTGTCCATGCAAAGGCATTCCCAGTTTCAGTGTATTTCAATTGAACAGGTTTACTTATGCTTCCCATCAGATGGACCTTGTTGGATAACTCCTTCTGCCATCGTATAGTTTCTGGCCTTGGAAACTTGGTCGCCGACCCAATATTGCCATCGCCGCTTTTTTGGGTGCTAACTGTAGCCGCGGTGTTAGCGACAGAAAAATGTCTCGGCGCCTGAAAGGATGAAAATGCATGTGCACTTGGTTGACTGCTGCGGAGAAAACTGCGTGCAGAGGAAGGAAAGATCATTGTGCGCAGAACCACTCGAGAAGCCATCGTCATGCCTGATCAAACATTAGGTTCGTCATGCCTGATCAAATGGCAAGGGATGACGAACCAAGCTATTCAAATAAGGTTTGTACGTTGTGTCCCTGGCAAACATTAGGTTCTTCAATGTTTTTTTTTTTTAATTTTGGAATGAGTTCTGCCTAGATGCTTAGGCTATGGTCTTACGAAGGGAGGCTTAAAATATCTAGTGGGTGGCGCTCAAGTATGGTTTCATAAATTTGTAACTTCCAAAAATTATTTCTAAATTTATTGACTAGAATTTAGCATCAAAATCTTCTAAGTTAGTGGGAGAAATTTGTGGCATTGCCCTAAACATACCATCTTAAATCTAAGAATTAAAAAGAAGGGGCTCTTATTTACCCTATATATATATGAGAAAAAAAATATATCATATAAGATCTCTAGTGTATGAATATAGTTCTTGAAGTCTCTATCCTTAGTAAGCTTAAAACTTTAAACTTATAAAAAACTTTAAACTTATAAATTTAGGATGTTGATGATCCCATGATTTTTTGTTTACAACAATTAATGCTAAAAAAATTAGTTGAATTATTTTTTGAACAATAATTAATGCTAAAAATTGTAGATGTGACATGTTCCATAAAAATATCCTAAGCTAGTGGAGGAAATTTCTAAACCCACCCAAAAGGCACCCACTAGAAATTGAAAACGAACAAATTGGAGCTTCTATTTTCAAGGAAAAGATTCCAATTTATTTTAAAGTAGACCATGAGACTTGAAGTTTCACAAAAATGTATATCCTAAAGCATCCTCCATGAGATTGCATCCTTAGAAACTAAATGTAAAAATCAAACCATACAACATTTCCTTACTCATCTCAACACATTCACACACAATTGATTTTATCCAATCATTTAGAAGCATAAATCCTTTAAAAAATATTAAAATGACACTCAATTTTCATGTACGTCCCTTGATTTTCAAGATTTTTTATTATATTATTGTAGAGGAAAAATAAACAATCCTCTAAAAAAATTAGTTAAATAAAAAAATACATAAATAAGTTATATGTGGGGAGGTGATTAAAATGTGTTAATCGAGAGATAAATAAACTAGCAATTGCACCTTAGTGTGCAATAGGTACGCCGAAGAAGTGTGGAAACTCAATTAGGATAAATTCTAATTTTTTTTGTACTATATAAAACTATAATAATTATTAATTATAAATTTTAAAATTAATATTTTTATTTTAAAATATAATATATAATAATAATAAGTATAGTTAAATTATTTATAGTTTATTTTTTATTCTTAAAATATAATCCACATTTCATATAATAAACTTATAAATCAAATTTTATATTAAATATATATATATAAAAAAAATCAAATTTTACCTTAAACAAATTATAAATCAAATATTATATTAACTAAAATATAAAATAACTCTTTCAAATAAATGAAAAACAATTATTTAAAAATAAAAAAATAAAACATGATGTCGTAATGTTAAAACCTAAATGCATTCATTATTAGGATCTGATGGCTCTAAAACCCTTGTCAAAGTCATATTTTTCTTTAAGCATTTATTCTATTTTTTTTAATTCTTTAAACGTTTATTCTATTTTTCTATTTTTTTTAATATTAAATTAAACAATAAACAACAATGTGGTAAGTACCTTTAATAAGTTTTAGGTTGTAATTAAATAAGATTTTTTTAATTCAACTGTATGTTTTTTTAATGATTTTTGAACCTAATAATAAATCATTGTATAAACGGTGCACAATGCCAACGCATCTTCACTATTCTGCTCCCTCACTTTGGCTTCTACAAATTTGCAGCAATTCCACATTACAAATCAAACAAAGACTGCAAACATTTTTTAAACATTTTATTGGGGTTTTGATTCACGTATTTTTGTCACGTGGAACAGCTTTGAGTGGTCCCCATTTGCTTTCTAAGACTTTGGCATTATTTTTTGATGACCAATAATACTTTCCGACGTTTACCAATAAAAGGGTTGTCAGTCAACAAGGCAGTGAAATACACAATCCCAAATGGCGTAGGTCTCTGCATACGTTTTAATCAATGGCTGGAAGAAATTAAATGGTTGGCAAATGATAGCAATCATTGGATTGCACTTTTTAGCTTTGTCTTCTCGAAATAGGATATGCCTTCGGCATAAAATATGTGTTGAATTGATTTAAGAGGGATCAGAGTTTAGAGTTTAGTATTTTGTGATATGAACACATTTAATGAGATGTTATAATAGAAAAGATGTTGGTTTTTTGAAGCTAATATTAGATTTTGGATCTCAAGGTTGAGATGATTGACTATAAGAATCCCAATCTATGGTACACAATTGTAGTAGTGGGAATGACTTTTAAAACTATGATCTTGTGTGGAATCTACAATCTTATCCTAAAAGCATGTAATCTTGTCTTGAGCAAGACTAGGTCTTTGATGTCTTTAAAGAAGATTTGCATGGTGCTACTTCAAGTAAGGAAAATGAGGTGATGCCAAGGAGTGTTGTGGATCTTACTAAGTTCTGGAAGTGTACAAAATTCCCCTTTATATCTTGATCAAGCTAAAAAAAATGAACTAACAATTATTAGAAAAGAGATAATGTAGTGGGTAATGAATGCATGTGTGTGAATGACAATATTTTTTGATGGATTGATTATTGACTTTGACTATTTAAGTGGTTTGACTCTTTTTCCCAGAGTGTACCTTAAAGTATGTCCTTAACAATGGATGCCAATTTGATAGAGAAGAACTAGTATTTCATTGATGTGTAGTACCCATAGATCAATGTGCCTAATGTACCTACAAAAAGAGGAGAATGTATGTTTTTGAATGTGAATCAATTATGTCATGACCTTATCTTATTATATGCAAATAGCCTATAATGATGTACTTAAAAGTGTAAGAAATTCAATTTTTCACACCCATAGTGAAAGGTAAAAATTAGATCATATGATTGGTGATCTTGGAATGTGGAATTTTGGATTTTAAAACTAAAGGACAAGATTACAAATCTATGATTTTATCCAATGTGTACAAATTGATAAGGATAGATTATATAAGGTTCTAAATGGGGCAAAGTTTTGAGTGGTGGATTGCATCTTGGATCAATGAGTGCACCAAAATGATAAATCATGCACTAGAATTGTGCATCAAAGACATTGACCAAAAGTGGTTTATACTATAGAGGATGAGTGTTAAGGTATCCACTTTTATGCTCTATAATTATTCTTGAAAAGGAATTTTTTTATCAATGTGAATTTTAAAGGTTTTAATTAGAATTTATTTATTTTTGGGATTTTTCCTAGTGATTTTTAACTCAACTATATGATTGTCTTATATTTTAATTAATCCTATATTGTTGAGAATCATGAGAAAATAGTGGTTTATATGGCATTATATGCACTTATAGCTTTACGATAAAAATATTGGATGGTAAATGATTAATTTGTACTTGGATCAGTCACACATTTGAAGGAATTGAGACAAAGGTGATTTATATTGCATCACATGCTCTAAGTGCATTCATTGTTTTTCCTCACCTAAATAATATGTAAAGATGCTTGTGTACTAAATGGATCTGCTTACCATGTAACTAATATAAATAATATGTGTACTTTAAATATGTGTGTGTGGTAAATGGATCCCCTTACAAGGTGACTATTGTAAATTTAAATGCATGTGTGCTAAATGGAACATACATGCTTGTGCACTAAATAGGTTTTTTTATATAATATAGTTTTGATTTTATGGCCTAAAAATATCAAAAAATATTCCTTGAGACTTGAACATGTCTATGAAATTCCCTTAATTTTAGTTAATTTGGTTGTGATGATTATAATGGCATGGCATTGTCTAATTAAGCATATTGATTTATATAATGAGCAGTGAGAGAACTATTTAAATTGGTATGTGAATGTTGAGATTTATTTTTCCATTATAACTATTAGATGTAATGATGTTATTTGGTTTATGTGTAAATCATAGCGATGTGTTAAAACCAAGCAAATTTGATGGGGTGGATAAATCCATAAGAAGATGATTCACTCAACCATTCAATAATTCAACTTTGATAACAATAGCATAGTGGAAAAGAGATAAAACTCCATGGGTATTCTATGATAAATCTAGCTCAATGAAAAATCTTTTTTTTTTAAACTAAACAAAGGAAAATAAATGAAAGTAAAAGGTTACACAATAAGAGATTACAAATAGCACAATAGCAAAGAAATCAAAGCAACAAAAGATCTCATAAACAACCCTAGAATATAAACAACTCCCTACAACAACGAGGCTTCAAAAGCCATAATTGGAAACAAACCAACAAGAAAATATTGCACAACAACCAAATGAAGGTTTCATAGAACTAGATAAATCATGGTTTGCTAATAATAGAATTTCCCAATTATTCATTAGACATTGTTTTGGTTTGTGTAATGTTGTAAAATTGCACCCTTATGCAATTTCACGTTACATCAACCTTCACTTTAGCCTAATGAGATGATAATGTGAATCCCCATCCCTCTAGCCTTCATTTTCATCCTTGACCCTGTCATTTTCTGTCAATGGGCTTTTTGTCAAGGATGTTTTTGCGTTGCATAGATGTTTGCACGCCGCTCAAACGTCTTGACAAGATTCTTGATCTTGTGTTCATTTGAGCATTACATTTTTACCTACTCATGAAGTGTAATGCCTCTATAGTTGCAAGCATGCTCAAAAATGACCCTCTTGCATGCAATTCTTCATTTGAACTCATATTCTTCCCTCTCATTCCATTCAATCTACCTTCATTCTTGCAACTCACATTCTCTCAACCTTCATTCTCTCCTTTCTCTCTTGTTTGTTCAAGCTCTTCTACATCAAGGTTCTTACACATTCATCTCAATCTCTCTTAAGGCATTGCACTTCCTCTCAGCTTCTCGAGCTCGTTGGAGGGAGAGTAATGCTTCCCTTTTATTGTATTATTATTTTTGTTGAGCAGCATATTGTGTCTTGCATGTGTCTTGTCATTCCATCATCTATCTTTCTATCTTGTTGTCTCTTTTTCTATTTGTGGAGGTGGAAAAAACAAAATGGGGATTTGACCAAGGCAAGCCCCAAAAATAGCCACAACACTTTTATAGTTTCTATGTGTGCAAGTTGTCTGTGAGGAGCTTTGCAGGAGGCTTCATAATTAGACCACCCATGATTTCATCCATTTTCTTCCACTACTTGTCATTTTGTTAAATAGTTTATTTACTTGTTCATTTAGTATTCTTCTTGTTGCGCTTTTCTTGCATTTCCTACATTTTGTTAAACTAGTTAAAACTGTTAGAATTCATCTTCCAAGTAGTCAGCGAGCCCTAAGAGTTTATGGTAATTGACTGTCTCTAGTTTGTACAAGACACTAATGCCCCACTGAGATGTCAATGCACCACGTTATCATCCTTGGTTTGTGCTTTCATCCTTTGGCTAAGAGTTAGTTTGTCTGTCTCCGGAGACCCTATGGCTTGCTCACTTGGTTTCTAAAGTCATTTTCCATAAATAATCATAAAACCTAAAAACATTGCATAAAATCTCTTAAACATCTTTCATCACTTAAGCTTTTTCCCATGAGGTAATTGAGGGGTATTTGCTCCATGTAGACTCTTCCTTGTCCTAGATACTCGAGAGTAGTGAATCCTCTCCATTACATTTTTGCGAACCCAACGTGAACTTTATCCTTGTCTTTGTTTCAAAAAAAGTCTTCTCTCATGTTAGGATGTGTTGCAGATAATGTGTTGTGATGCTTTCATGAGCTTCACGACCCAATCTACTACCTTCAGACATGTAGTAAGGAGAATCTATTGAAACATAGATATGGGGTCTAAGAGTTTTAGTCCTCCCGGTGTCTAGAATTTGAGGAGTACTCTATAGGAATTCCAACTAGGTTCTCCCTGCCACCCAATGAAGTTGTAACCCATGCCCCTCCAGCCTCTCCCTCAAACTCTTTCACTTCCTTGGAGGATGCTACTCTCAAGGTTTCCATGGAGAATTTTCACTCTTTGGAATTGAGGCTCGAAGAGTTTGTAGGATTCTTGGCAAGAGAAGATGCTTATGCTCAAGTTGCTCCCCTTGTCGATGGTCTAAAGAATTTATTAATTAAATATTGAAGGGGCTTAGAGTTGCATCATGGAATAGTGAATATTGTGGAAACGCATGTCCCATATTACACCTTTTTCTTGGATAATACCCAATATTTTTAATCAAAGATCACTGCCCAACAACTAAATATCCTAATACCTAGAGTGTTTGTTTACATGGCTGACACGAGTCCCTCCATCAATACTGCTAACATCACCACTATACATGAGGAGATCCATATGGTTAGGGTGAATCGAGTCCCTTTGGGTTTTTAGGGTTTTACATTTGGGACTCAGAATGTCCCCATCTCTGGTGTTGATGTTGATGCTAGTTCTTTTGATGGTGCTAGTGCTTCTGCAAGTGGTTCTACTAATCACACTTCATCTGTAGACCTCATCCTTAATGCTCTCTTGAAAAACATGGGATGGATGCAATCTCAACTAGCGAACTTGGCTATCTCATCTTCTTAGCCTATTTTTTTTTAACCCTATTGTCATTGCAATCCCTTATCTTTTAATATCCTAAACACCCCCATCTCACAAGGGATGGAAATTCCTAAGTTTGAGAAGTACAGTGGTCGAGGGGACCCATAGACTCACGTCTCATCCTTTAACGCCATGTGTATGAATTTATTTCATCATGATGCACTTAAGGAAAAAATATTCTCATGTTCCCTTAAGGATGTTGACTTGGAGTGGTATTGCTCTTTTCCTAATAATTTTGTCTTCTTTGCTCAGCTTGTAAATCAGTTTCTCTGACAATTCCAAGCCAACATCAAATTGAAGGTCGTGTTTACCAATCTTGTCTGATGTAAGCAGGGGGCTCATGAGAAGGTGATTGATTTCATAGCTCATTATTAGGCCCTTTTCTCTCAAATATCCTATCCCTTACTTGATTTTGATGTGCAGAAAGTGTTCGACAAAAACTTCCAGCCAATACTGCAAGATAAATTCCTTTTGATCAAATATCTATCCTTTGCCCATTTGTGTGTTGCTTTGTGTGAGTACCAAAAAATGGTTGCATAGTATGAGGGTTCTTCCTTGTCCTCCCATTAGGATGGCTGATTAGTTGTGTCAATCTCTGGTGAGTCTAGAAAGAACAAAGTAGTGGAAAACATGGTATATGTTCCCACTGATAAAAATTTTGTAGGTCAAAATAGAATATTCACAAAATTATCTAAATCTTATAGTAATGTCCTAAAAAACTCTTAAAAGATGGTATAATAACTCTCCCAATGATTAGATCGGTGTCTGAGTCATATCCTTATTGCTACAATGTGCAAAAGTTTTGTCAATATCATCAGGTCTCGGGTCATGATACTGAGAGATGTGTGCATCTTCGCCACGTGATACAAGACCACATCAATAAAGGTACAATCTAGCTTGATGGTAAAAATTAGAACTCAAACAAATCTGTAGTGAATCCCAATAGCTAGCCACATATTTACATCTAGATCTATTTCCATCTCATTCTACCAACCTTGTCACCCCTTCTTCTTCTTTTGATTTGACTCCATCTGAGTATGTGAACGTAGTTTCATTTACTTGTACTCCTCCTTTAGTTCACATGAATGTAACTCCTAATATTACATTTACCTCATGTGACTTGCCTTTGAACAAGGATCCCTCTTCATTGTACATTCTTGCTCATGTCAATGATAACATTGTGACAGGCATTATGATTGACCCCACAAGTTGAGTGAATGTTATCACAGAAGAGAATATTTTTATTAATAATTTACATAAGGAGAAGTACAATGAATCATAGACTACGCTTCGCATGCATGATGGATTGTGTGTTGCACCTATTGGCTACATTTCTATGTTGGTCTTAGTAGGACCTAAAGTCTTGGAAGTCCCATTTGTAGTGATACCCAAGTCCAATCCATTCAGAGAGGCTAGGCATTCCATGGCTAGTCTCCATGAATGTGGTCACCTCGATCGCCCATAAATGTCTAAAGTTTCCCCATGAGGGTATCATACACACTATCCAAAATATTGGATCTAATCCATTGTTATCATGTGGTGGCTTCTCCCTCGATCACTTTTGGGCCGCCTAGTTTGGACCTCTACCTCCTAGAGGGGACCTTTTATATAGAGCTTACTTTAGGTATAATATTGGGGGCTCAGTGCTAGAAAGTGTTTTTCCTCCCTCTGCTCAAGCTATCTCTTTAAAGACTTCCTTTCTTGCACAACAGTGTGCTTCGTCCTTTGCCCCTCCAAAGGAGAAGGAAAAGCAAGCTCTTTCCTTTGGTCCTTCCCCCTCTTCTTTTGTTCCTTCTTTTGCATCTTGTACTTCTTCTTCCCAATTTTTGGTGGCATCTTCCATTCCTTCTATTATGCCTGGCACAAGAAAAGGAAAAGCTCTTGTGTTGTGGAAGTCGAAGCCTCAAGTTTTTTAGCTTTTGGTTCTACCCATAGTACCTTGACACACTGTTTATGACAAGGGGAAGCATTCTTGTGGGGTTGTTTCTGCATCTCAACCTCTGAGGCCTCCCACTATTTCTCCACCTACCCCCAAGGAAAACAAAGGAAAGGGGCCCAATGCCAAGATGCTTGTCACTCTTACTGTCTTTGTGCCTCCTCCTGTTCCTCCTTAGGAGTTCACCCTTCCCTTGGCAATGGTTGTGGAGGTTTCTCCTCCAGTAGATCAAGAGCCCCTAGCCTCTTCTCAGGTTACATCTTCTAGTGCCCATAACTGCCATAACTAGCTTGCATGGGAGTGTAAGCATTTATAAAAGGCCTTGGCTAAGGAGCATGCTACCTCACAGAAGACCAAAGAGGAGCAATCTATTTTTATTTCTATTTCTCCTATCTCTACTTCTTTTTTTTCCTCAATTCCCATCGCCTTTGTCCTCCTTTTAGATTCATTAGTGGATCCTAATGAACCTCACCCCAAAAGGGTGCAAGCATTCATCACTCCCTCTGCGGAACCACCTCTTATAACCTCTCTTCTTGATGTTCTTCCTTTTTCACAACCCATTGAAATGGATTTTACATAGGCGATGTCCTTTGTGGCTTCATCTCCTTCTCCCTCTTCCACTTTAGCTACGAGGATCCCACATCCTCCATTGAAGCACAATTCAGAGAGCGACCTCACTTTTAGTGATGGTCAGAAAAGGTTTTCTTCATCTCTTGAGTCTTGTTCTACCTTGGCATGTGTCGTCCTTGTGATGAAGGCAGTGCTTTCTTTCTTAAATTTTGTGACTACCCCTCTTCCAGAGGATGGAAATGACTCTCGGGTGTCTTTTCCTCCCCTTGTTCAGTTGCCACATGCCAGTCCTGAGAAGTGCAAGTTCAACTCTTTGAAGGACATCCCAATTTTTTCTTCGATCTTTTCTAGATTGATGACTCTAGTCTTGTAGGACTTTGGTCCTTAGCTCTTGCTACAAGTGAGTCAATTGGTACTACCCTAGCTATATCCCCTACAAGATCATCTTCCCTCCCCTTATGATGATCTAGATTGGGAGCAGGATGACTTGTTGGATGTGTCAAACTAGAGCAACACCTTCTTCTTCATATTTAGATTAGCTTTGTGTGTTTGTTTGTGTTCCCTTGCGCTTGTCTATTTATGTTTGTGTTTTCACGTGGATGACCCTTTCTACCCTTGTAGGTGCTTGGATATTGGAGAGAAACTCTATCATACACTTCTTTTGTTTGTATCATCATTTTTTTTTATGTTGTAAATTTTGGCTTTCATGTCAGGAATGATGTAAAGTGACCAAGCATTGGGGCATTTAGGCCTCTTCCATGTTGACCTGATTTTTATTTTATCTTCATGTGCTCTTCTTCTTGTTCTACTTTATTTGGGGGGTGATAATAGTTCATATCTATGAGTAGTTCTAACCCCGAAGAATCAGATCCCCCTGTGATCTTGATTTCTTCATCTCTAATTTTCTCTTTCATGATGTTGTGGTTTGTATGTGTTGTCCCTCGCATGAAAACATCCCATGAATACATCTCACTATGTATCTCATGCCATAACATCTCTTTTCTCTCTCTTCTCCTTAGAATGACATGTGCTCCTTTGCGTAGCACACATCATTCTAAGGGGGGGCTATCATATATGTTTAATTTTCAAAAAGTTTTAGTATTATGTCTCATCGTCTACCTTGGGGGCAACTTGATTAGACTTGTCTTGTCTTTTCTGTGACTGTCCTATAACGTAGTTTGCAACAACCACATGCCTATCTACTTGTCGTATGGTCTCTAGCCATGTTAACTATACCTATTAGCATTGTCTTTCATCTGATCAGATTATGCCTTGTCATGAAAATTTTATCATATCTATTTTTTTCTTTTTTGCCTAACATGTTTGTCTACAACTAACATGTTTGTGGTGAGATGGCAGCCAAATTTGTAGGATTGAAGAGTCATGTCCTCTTCATTTCCTGGTGGAACTTCTCTACATCGCATATACTGAATTGAAGATCTGTGTCCTCTTCATCTTGGGTATATTCTCTTTAACCTCTTTCTACTTTAGCTCACACATGTTCAGATACATATGCTCGCTAAGGTGGGGGTAAAATGTAATGTCGTAAAATTGCACCCTTATGCAATTTCACATTACACCAACCCTCACTTTGGCCTAATGAGACAATAATGTGAATCCTTGTCCCTCTAGCCTTTATTTTCATCCTTGACCCTATTGTTTTCTATCGATGGGGAATTTTTGTTACACCTATATGAATTTTTTGTAAGCCTATATGGATTTATTGTACATCTATTATACTTTTACTAACATATATCTCTGTAAGCCTATATGGATTTTTAGTTAATATTTTTTTTTACCAATGTTGTATATTTTTGCTATAAATTATTATTAGATGATACACATTTGATTAATTTTAGTTTATATTTTCCATCAATATGTCATCCTATTTTCTAATTTGATAGTTATAACATGAATGTTAAAAATATAACCTTACCTTATTTCAGGAACATGATTCACCCCTGATTCAGTTGATCTTTTGGTTTCTCTTCATGTGGGATGTCATTTGTTTGTGAGTTATCTTCTTGTATATTGCTTCATAAAGAGAATATTAAATGTATAATTATATACTAATAAAACATCTAGTTGAGTCATTAATGACATAAACACTAGATAGAAGGGTAGGAATACACATGTCATGCAAAGGATAAAACACAATTATTAAATGATGCACTTTGTTTTGTGTGTTGAAACATTGAGAATTCAATTTGGAAATATTTTACCAAGCCATTGATTCATGATATAAATTAGCTTACTTTGAATTCAAATGCACTCATATACTTTGCAAGTGTTTCTCTAAGATTCTGCAACTTCCTCTTTTGGTCCTAGCACAATTTATCACATTTATTTCATACAAAAAAATGGTTTAAGGAAATAAATTTTATTGACAAGTTTAAATTTTTTTGAACTTACTAAACTCTAACATGATTCAAAAGTTTCTACAAAACTAACATATCTCACATTAAAGAAAATGGTAGAGATAGGCGCGCAGCGTGAGTTTCAGGGGAAAGATCTACAGGGGAAAGTGTTGCAGGGCAATAGGGGCGATGTGCAGTGGGACAGACAGGAGGAATGTAGAAACCGAAATAGGAAGGGATGGGGAGATGAAATGGAGTGGGAGGAACCAATGGACGTGTTTAGGGCCAGGGTTAAAAATGGCGAAAATGCGTATGAAAACAATGATTCTTGGAATCAGTTTGGGTGTTACAGGCCACAGTGGGTGTGGGAGAAAGGTAGATGGGTTGATAAGTGTTATCCGTTAAATGCTGGACAAAATAGGGCGAGCAGGTATAGGAATGAACTTTGGATGTAGGAAACTCCCAGATTTGGGAAGGTGGTTTATGATAAGGCTCCAGCGTTTAAAAGCGGGAGACAGGAGCCCCCATGGATATGGCCTTACCGTTATGGGTTTCTCAGGAAGCGTGGAGGGAGAGTGCGGGATGTTGGACAGCCAGTAAATAGTGATAAATTTTGAAGTAAGATGACTGGTTGGGGTAGAGAAGAAACAAGCTTGAGCAGGGTGGAGACAAGGCATTGGCAGAGAAAGGATATAGGCGCGGGCAGGAAGGAAAAGACTACGCATATGAGCAGTGATAAAGGTGAGTCATCGATTGATCCTAAACCTGTATTATGTTTGGAAATAGATACAGTTAAGGAAACTAGGAATCTACTGAAAGATATAGGATTGTTTATGAAATGGGGTGGGGGGTTTCCAAAGAAACATAAAGAAATCAAAAACTGGTGTATGGAGAAATGGGGTAGTAAGATAGTGGTTAGGGCAATGCAAAATTTTTTTTACCTGGTTACTTTCCCCACTCAAACGGAAAAAAACAAAGTCAGAAATTCTGGACCATTCTTTATGGAAGGAACACAAATGCATTTCTTTGACTGGTACCCAAATTTTGACACGGGAAAGCAAGTGATCGAGGAAAACTCCACTTGGATTCGGCTGTACAACCTACCATCAGAATTCTGGGCAGAAAATACATTGAAGGTAATTGGAAGGCACTTAGGGAAGTTTAAGTTTTTGGATAAAGTTCAGGAGGACAGCATGAAAGGAACCTATTTTAGAATGTGTATAGCGATCCAGCAGGGGACAAAGCTCCCATCAGAAATAGGCCTCGAGACGGACGGTGGAACTTGGAGGCAGGTAATAGTGAAGGAGGACAAGCTAGGTCTCTGCCCGAGGTGCAAATCGGTGGAGCATGAGGAGGATAACTGTTCAGCGTGGGTAATAGCCAATGGACTCAATATGTACGAGGGAGTGAGGGATATGTGTAAACCAAAAGTTGATGGTATTCAAACGGGTCTTCCTCTCGCGGCTATGGAAAAAGAGCTGGTGGATGATATATGGCCTCCAAGTATAGGAAGCGAGGTAGTGGGACAGGCAGTTGGCAGTGGTGGTAACAACCCGGATGTGGTGCTTATGGAAGGAATGCAAATTGTGTAGGGTGGCCCAGTAGAAGAGGTAGTGGTGGCACGGAATGAAGGGAAAAACATAGTGGAATGCTCGCTTTTAGCAGGTGCCCTGGGCTTGAGTTTGGCAGAAGGCGGGGTAGAAGAGAGAAAAAAGGCTTTAGAAGTTGTGGCGCTTGGTGGGGACCCGGATTTAGAAGGGGTGTTTGAAGAAGAAAATAAGGAAAATCAGGCAGTTGGCAATGGTGGAAACAACCCGGATGTGGTGATTATGGAAGGAACTCAAATTATGCAGGGTGGCCCAGCGGAAGAGGTAGTGTTGGCATGGAATGAAGGGAAAAACATAGTGGACTGCTCACTTTTAGCAGGTGCCCTGGGTTTGAGTTTGGCAAAAGGTGGGGTAGTAGAGAGAAAAAAGGCTTTAGAAGTTGTGGCGCTTGGAGGGGACCCGAATTTAGAAGGGGTGTTTGAAGAAGAAAATAAGGAAAATCAGGAGCTGGTGTGTCAAGACTCAGATTCTGACATGGATGGAAACTTCGAGGAATCCCAAGAAGGCATTCTGGAAGAAAGAGGTTTGGAGCAAATTCAAGCGGCCTATAAAACCCCTAGAATGAGGTATTTCAAACAAAAAGGACGTAAATCCAATAAGGAAAAACTTGCCATGGCTGGGCAAGCGAAAGGACAATCAAAACTAAGTCAAACAATCTTAAGAAATGGGAAGGAGCTGCCCCTTCGCGAGGAGTCATGAGGATCGTTAGCTGGAATGCTAGGGGCTTAAATGCCCCTAGCAAATGGCGCCTATTTAGACGTCAAATAGATTTGAATAAACCAGATATAGTCTTTGTGCAGGAAACAAAATGGAATAGGGAGGATCAGGAAAATAGAATGAGGTTCTGGAGAGGTTGGGAAGGTGTTTTCGTGGAAGCGGATGGAGCTTCGGGAGGTATAGGAGTAATTTGGAACCTCGATAAGGTAAGTTGCACACTTATGGTAGGTAACCAGTGCTGGATGTTAGTTTCGGTGAGGCAGTTTTATTGCAATTATGAGGTGAAGTTGATAAATGTTTATGGTCCAGTTGCCACAACAGCAAAAAGAGATATCTGGAGGTTGTTAACGGACACCTTAAGTCAAATGAAGGCTGAACGGGTCGTGTTAGGTGGGGATTTCAATGCCACACTGAATAACGCAAAAAAACGTGGTGGTTTAAGTAATTTAACTAGGGTACAAAAAGATTTTCATGATTTTGTGGACAGTAATGAGTTAAGGGAAGTACAAACAAAAAATAGTATTTTCACCTGGACCAATAGAAGACAAGGCCACCATGGGATTGCCGAGAAGTTAGATAGGTTTATGTTATTTGGGGATTGGAATCAGGCTGCAAACTTGTTAGAAGCCTCCATATTACCATTCAGCGGGTCTGATCATTTTCTGATTCTACTAACAATTTCTAAGAATGATTTCAAAGGTGGCTCACCCTTTCGGTTTGAAAAAATGTGGATTCGGGACCCAGGTTTATATGAGCAGATCTCTCAGTGGTGGGAGGCATTTCGGGCTGGAAAGCAATCTTACTTGCTCACTTTCCATAAAAAATTGTCCAATATCAAAACCAAACTTCGAGTATGGAATAAGGAGCATTTCAAAGATATCTTTGAAGAAAGTGATAGGATAGAGGCAGAGCTTAGAAAGCTCAATGAAAGAATTATTGAGAAAGGGATGGGAGTAGAAGAATACTCGAAGGAAAAAGAACTGAAGGCTGAACAAACAGAAATTCTGGCTAGGCTGGAATGTCAATGGAGGCAGAAATCAAGGGAGCTGTGGCTTCGTGAAGGAGATAAAAACACAAAATACTTCCATAATACGACCTTAGTAAACAGAAGTATAAATAGAATTAGAGAATTAGAGTGTGAATATGGTTCAGTTATTCAAAATGGGGAAGAGATAAGTCAAGAGGCAGTAAGTTTTTTTGAAAACTTATTTTCAAAAGATGTGCAGCAATAGGGGGCTGAGTGGAATGCTATTATGGGAAGAATCCCAAGTCTAATAACATAAAATGATAACAAGGAACTGCTTAATCCAATTAGCATGGAAGAGGTAAAGAAAGTCGTGTTTCAACTGGGGGCAGAAAAAGCTCTAGGACCTGATGGTTTTCCTGCCCTTTTTTATCAAAAATTCTGGGAGATAATCAAGGATGACTTGACTAAGGCCGTGGAAGAGTCAAGAAGGAAGACTACAGTTTTGGGGGAAATTAATCATACCTTTATTTCACTAGTTCCCAAGAAAAAGGAAGTGAAAAACATGGGGGATTACAAACCTATTTCTCTATGTAACACCCTCTACAAAATTATAGCGAAAACAATAGCAAATAGGCTAAAATTGGTAATTGATAAGTTAATTTATGAGGAGCAGAGCGGTTTCATTCAAGGAAGGTCTATTGTAGAAGGTATTATAGTCGCTCATGAGACCATACACACGGCCAAGAAAATTAGAACCCCAAGCATGTTATTAAAATTGGATATTTTAAAGGCATTCGATCATGTGGACAGAGAATTTCTGGCGGAATTGCTGATCAGGTTTGGTTTTGATAGTAAATTAGTGGATTGGATCAGAAGTTGCATAGGTTCTCCAAAATTTTTTGTCCTAGTAAATGGTGTCGCCCAAGGGTTCTTTAATTCTTCACGTGGTATTAGACAGGGGGATCCTTTATCCCCCTTCTTGTTCATCATCTTGGCAGAGGCATTGGGAAGGAGTATTAATCAGGCAAGGGTAGAAGGTTCATGGAAAGGTATTGAAGTCACTCCTGGGGTTGAGCCAAGCACACATCAACAATTTGTAGACGACACCATTCTGTTTGGGCAAGCATCAAGAACAGAGGCAAGGGCAATTAGGAGCTTGTTAGATGATTATAGTAAAGCATCGGGGCAGTCTATAAACTGGAGAAAGTCAGAAGTGTACTTTCTCAATGTACAACCAAGTCTTCAAAGGGACCTTACTAGAATCTTAGGGGTAAGAGTGGCAGGCCTTCCAGGGAGGTTTTTGGGAAAGCCATTGTTTGGTGGAGTTAATAAGAAAGGTTTTTGGGATAAACTTGTAGACAGATGCAAGAAAAAGATGGAATTATGGAAAGGGAGGTGGCTTTACTCTGCAGGAAGATTGTTAATGATCAAGGCAGTATTGGAAGCAATCCCAGTCTACTCAATGGCATGTTTAAAGATTCCAACAAGCATAGATGATCAACTCAATCAAATTATGCGGAAGTTCTTTTGGAATGGGCCAAATGAAAATAATAAGGTTCCTCTGTTAGCTTGGGAAAAAATTTGCAGGCCTCAAAAAGCGGGTGGGGCTGGTTTAAGGCAAATGAAAATTATGAATCTAGCAATGGGGGCGAAATTGGTTTGGATGATGTGCAAAGGTAATCAGCGTTGGGTCAGAATATTGAGGAAGAAATATCTAGCTTCAGATGATCCGTTCAGCATAATAAAAATCAGTAATCCACCAAGAGGGTCAGCCATTTGGAATTTTATATGTGAGTGCAAGAATCTTGTATCTAAACATGTCACTTGGGAATTTCATAATGGGCAGAAGGCTTCGTTTTGGCTTGATTCATGGAATGGTCTTGAGAAACTGTGCAACAAACCGCAAATAATTGAGATAAGGGAAGAAACTATCAGAAAATGGGGGTCCAAGGTAAGCAACTATGGCAATAGTGTATTAATAAATGGGGTGAGAAAGTGGATTTGGAAAGATCTAAGTGAAATCAACGCTCCGATTGAGCAAAAAAATGCCTTAAATGCAGTGTTAAGGGAGCGAATCATTTTGGATCCGGACAGTGAGGATGTTATAAGGTGGTGTGCTTCTTCAGACGGGGAATACAAAGTTAAGGTTGGCTATAACATAAAAGAAAATGCAGATCCAGTCCATAGTTGGCCAATTCCCCTTTTCTGGGGGAAAGATGTTCTTCCAAAAGCGGGGGTGTTTTTGTGGCTGGCATTTCAAAATAAAGTCCTCACGCAGGATAGATTGGAGTTGTTGGGTATCAAAGGCCCTAATAGGTGCATTCTATGCAAACAAAGTCTGGAAAGTGTGGATCACCTTCTTCTTTCATGCCCGTATGCTGAGTACTGCTGGAAAGACATCATGGGAAAACTTGGGTATCATTCACCAGTCCCCCATAGACTAGGTGCCTGGCTGTGTGCTTGGCCGAGAAGGCTGGATTTGGGAGTATTTAGTAGTATATGGCAAATTATTTCGTCCACAGTAAGCTGGGAAATATGGAAGGAAAGAAACCATAGAATTTTTAGGGATCAAGCTATGGCCAGGGAAATGCTGGCGAAGAAAATCAAAAGTTCAATAATAGAGCTAGTTAATGTGGCTGCAAAAAGAAGACCTATTGCAAAAAATATCTTCACAACCAGGGATGTCGAGCTAATGAATAAGTTTAAAGGGTTGAGTATTCCAACAATGGTTGGAACTCAGAGAGTAGAACAAAAGGCTGAATTAAGGAGGAAGAAAGTTTGGCAAAAACCAGAGGAATGCTGGACCAAAATAAACTTTGATGGGGCTTCTTGCGGCAATCCGGGTTGGGTAGGAATTGGGTGTGTAGCTAGGAATTCGGAAGGAGTGGTGATCAGGCAGCAAGCAAAATTCATAGGTCAGGCTTCAAGTAACGAGGCTGAGTTCAGGGCTGCGCTGTGTGGATTGGAGTTGGGAAAGGCAATGGGTGTGTCTAAGATTCACTTGGAGGGTGATTCACTCATCATAGTAAATGCGATTAGATCCAATTCAACTCCTAATTGGCTTCTGCGGAGATGGTTGAGTCCCATTTCAAGATTGATTTCTTCTTTCTTGGAGTTCCAGATTAGTCATATTTATAGGGAGGGGAATACCTTGGCAGATAAATTAGCTAAGGAGGCGGCAGCAAGAAAGGAGGTTGGGTTAGGTTTGCACCCAACAGTGTGATAATGTGTTGTCGGGGTGGTTTTGTAAGTCAAGGCAAGTCTGGTGCCTTCACTTCTTCAAAGAATCAGGAACAGGGTAATCATTGTAAATTGAATGTGGTGACTGCCAAAGGGAAAAAAGAGCACTCGCATTTGTAGTTGAACCTACGCGATGCTTTGCAGTTTATTCCTTTTAGATACAATAAAATATTCTCAGCATAATTTCGTTGGCTGTAATGTTTAGAGCCTGAGTTGGAAGTTGGTCGTTGGACGTGCCTGAGTAGGGGTGTGGTAGGGTAAGAAGTTGGTAATTCCTGTCCATTTCAAGAAAGTATTTCCTGGGCCTGGTGGCGTGCTGGTAGGCGGAGTTTCATCTAGTAAGGTAGCCCACATTCTCTTTGTTAGCCGGGGAATGTATCAGAAATTAAGAACTAGGGAATTTCATTAAATAGTTAGTAGTGGCTGCCAACAAATCTGCATTTAAGTTTGTTTCAGATTAATGTTTTACGGTTATGGGGGATGGTGGGATGGTGAAGCAGCATTGTAATCCTTTTATGTTGCAATAAAATGGTGCTGGCCTTACCTAACAATTTAACGATTAAAAAAAAAATGATTCAAAAGTTTCTTAATTATCCAATAAAAGAACAAAAGGTTCACATTCTTAGCAATCTCATAAGTTTTTCAACTCACCAAAATGCTAACAAGATGGATAAATTTCATAATGTCAATGAGTTTAAAGGTTCTTGAACTCATTGAAGGGCCAAAGTGAGAAAGAAAAAGCTAAGAAATAATAATATGTTGGTGAGTTTGAAATTTACCTAACTCATTGAAAGGCTAACATGGTTCGATAAAAGACAAAAATATTGATAAGAAAATAATATATGATGTTGAGGGTTTCAAATGTTATTGAACTTGCTAAAAATCTATCATAGTTCAAGAGGGGTCCAAACATTTGACATCTACCTAGGTCCTAGGGTTATTGGTATCTCTATAAACCTAACTCCCACCCTTATCCATGTGCTTCCCCCATTCCTGTATAATTCAATATCTCTAAGTGAAACCAGGACCTTGGAACCTAATTCTAAGATCCATGTTCCATTTGATGCCCTAGTCCTATCAATTCCTATTTACTAGCTCCTTGCATCAATTTTATCCTTGTTCCCTCTCTCATATTAGCCCTAAATCCCAATTTCCATACCTCATTTTATGAGCACATACCCTCATATGACCCCTGTACCTAGACACCACCTTCCTTAATCCTCAATCTACCCAACCTTTTGATCCCCACACCTTTCACCCCCTCATTCCATTTTATTGATTTGCATATCTCTTCTTCACCTTGAGACCACATACATAAATACCTCTTAGACCTAAAATCACACCACACACCTAGAAAAAATAGTAAATCCTACCTTGGCACGCTATTTTGCCTACTCACCTACACTCCAAGGAAATAAAAAACCTAAAAATAATGGTGCATTTACTACAAGGGTTTTTCGTATAGATTTCATGTATTTCTTCCATGCAAAAACATGTCATAAAATTTGTTCAACATTATTGTAATGAGAATTTAAATATTTCAAGATATTTATCCATAATTTTAAGTATGGGCATACCTCTTAGGCCATGACTTCATACACAATTCATGGAGAAATAATTCCTAATAGGTATGGGAATCATTTTCTACATGCTAGTTCAATGATTTTTTGGTTTTCTCATGCCCTTCTCTACATGCTAATAATTCCTAATAGGTATGGGAATCATTTTCTACATGCTAGTTCAATGATTTTTTCCTATAGCTTTTAAAATCTTCACCCTAGGCAAATTTACATCAAACAAAACATTTTTATATGTTATGAGCTCCAAGAACTACTTTGTCATAATTTGGAATTTTTTTGCTCTTATGGCTCAAAAGGGACTTTTCTGGAATAGCATAGCCTACAAGGATTGAGAGACTTGAAGAATTAACATATACTTAATCCACCCACCCTAACATATTGGGCAACTATTTCTACCCCACCATGAATGAAATGTAAAATATGCCTATTTCCACAATTTCCTTGCTCTTAAATGATGATTTTAAAAGAATACATTCATGTTAGAATGGTCAAATGGTTTTGTGTTTACCAAAACCAAGATATATACTATAGAGGGATCCCATATCCACTTGTAGGTCCAGATAGAGCATTTGCAGGTACCACAATCTTTGAGAACTACCATGTCATAGTTTGGTAATTTTTTCTCTTAGGGCTCTTAAGATATTGCTCCAAAATAGCGTAGCCTATAAGGATTGGGTGGAATAGGGAAAAAAATCCTCTTTGATAGTATTCACACACCACCCAAACATGTTGGTGTAGTCATTTTGGCCCCACAACACATGGGGCACAAGATATGCCTATTTCCACATTTGCACCGCTCTCAAATGATGTTCTTTGTAAGAATGCATTCATTGTTGGCATGATCAAATTATGTGGATTTGACCAAAAATGAGAGATATTAATATGGAGGGACCTCAATATCCACTTGTAGGCCCAAAAATAACTTTTCTAGGTGCCATGATCTTTGAGAACTACTTTGTCATAGTTTGGCAATTTTTTGCTCTTAGGGCTCTTGAGGGTCTTTGTTGGAAGTGTTTCTTACAAGGATTGGGTGACCTGGAGAATAAAAATACACCTCTAGTGGCATTCACCTACCCACTCAAATGTGTTTGTATAGTCAATTTTCCCCACCGTGCATGAGACACAAGACATGCATGTTTTGACATTTGTGTTGCTCTCAAATGATGCTTTTTGTAAGAATGCATATATTATTTGCATGGTCAAATAGTGTGGAGTTTACTATAACCAAGAGAGGTTAATATGGAGGGACCCCACATCCACCCATAGGTGTAAATAGAACATTCTTAGGTTCTATAATCTCTAAGAACTACTCTGTCATAGTTTAGCAATTTTTTCTCTTACGACTCTAGAAAAATGCACTAGAATAGTGTAGCTTGCAAGGATCGGGTGACCTAGGGAATGAATGTACACATATAGTAGCATTCAACTACTCACTCAAATGTTTTGGAATAGTCTATTGACCCCATATAGTGTATATGTTATGTTGCCATGTTTGAATTCTTGTAACAATGAATAGAGGTTATCATAAACTCATTCATTGATAAGTATATGGAAGATTATCTATTAAGTAGGTGTTCATCATTACATATCTAAACTAGCACATAGGTATATAGTGACACCAATATTGGGATACACTATGCAATGGGTATATCTTTTTATAATGTCATTGCTTAGTCTTTCAATCATCAACTTGGCACCTTAGGGAAACCCCCCTTGGTCTTGTAGAGCTAGAAGTGAAGGAGGTATTACCCACCTCAATAATTGGTCCTTAGTTACCCATCCTAAAGATATGTTTTTGGTGATCTTCCCAAGTTTGACACCCCTTGCAATTGGAAGATTATTAGACCTTAGGGATTTAGGGCTTACAACTCAGATCACCAATGCATCTCAATAATAATATAATCATATTACATAAGCACCATATGATACTATCCTCTCAAATATTTGAGACAAAGTGGAGGAATAATTTCTATTTCTATTAGTTTTTATTATTAATTTGGATGGTACTCCTTTATCTTCTATACTTTAGATGGCATCCAAACCTATTCAAAGCTCACACTCTAATGTACCTAGGAAGGATCCTAGAAAAAAATACAAAATTTGGCTCTATAGGAACCACTTATAGTTGATTAAAAGTTTTAGAATATTTTTAACAAATTTACTTGCATTTCTACACGACAACTCCATGAGGTTGAATTCCCTTGAGGCAAGAAACCAAACATTTTGTGAACCTTGTCTATGCCCCTTCACATTTGCGTTCACATCTAATTAAGGCACTATAATGTTGGAAAAATATAGAGAGAGGCACAATGATCCTTATTTAAGCTTATATGCTAACACATGTCTACATTTGTTGTTTTCAACTACAAAATCTGATAGAATTCATTTATAATTTATATTTTTATAGATCTTTATAATTGATTCCAACGTTCTCATTTTGTCACATGGAAGGAGGATGCTAGAAAGTGTCATGGAATCCTTGCTTTATGCTATCAAATTGTTCTTAGCTTAATTTAATCATGATCTAACTTTAAATCAATGGGTATAAGTTATTGATCTTTTCATAAAATATGTGCATTATGCAAGAATCCATAACCATGTGTCATTTAACCTAAATAACTATAAATTCATACTTGTGAATCAATTTTTTCTACACTCAAACTTGAAATATTTTTATGCCAACATGTTTGAACCTCAAAAGAGTCACTACAAACTATAGAAGAAAAAGATTTCAAAATGTGGCCTAAAACTACAAACTTGTAAAATTGAAGCTTTGCATCACTGCCTGTAACAATTCAACTAGAGAATTAATCACTTTTACACAAATTGCTAGATTGATGGTATTTTACTCCACTTAAACAATTTTGTGACACTAAACTTGACTCCAAATAACTTATGCTTGTGGAAAATTATTAATTGACTATGGTGAAATGCAAACCCCCAAGGATGTGGATGATTTTTTTAGTGGCGGAAGGAGTTTCTTAATGCAAAAAGCTAATTTTAGAAGGAATAAATCTTAAGAAAAATAAGTATTCCTAAATTATCCTTCTAGCAAGGCTTGGTAGGAAAAAAAAAGCCATAATTGAAAAAATTGAATTGGAGCTCAAAAACATTAAGGGATCCTTAAACCAAGCTATGTAGGTCAATAAAAGTATTGTTAAGAATAACACCTAGGGTCTATGTAGGTCAAAAAAAGTATTGTTAAGAATAGCACCTGTAGTCTCAAGGCCTTGAGAGAGAAGTGAAAGAGGACTATTACAAGGCAAAGATAACTATTGATATACTTGGGAAGGAATCCTCAATAGGTCTGGGTGTTTTAGGACTAGAATTAGTAAAAGAAACAACATAGCAAAGGAAAACAAATGAGCTCATGGACTTCATTGATCCATGATATATTCTTCTAGGAAGAGCTTGAGGCAACCACACCATTGAATATTCTATAGATTATTTTGTTGTCTATGATTTGTGAGTGGTTATATTTTTTGGATTTGTGGTTTTTTGGCTATGGATTAGTTGATTTTTAACTAATGTTCCATTTTTCTAAAGGGTTTTTGGTCACTTAAAAACCAATTCTTTTACCCTTTTATCAAAAAAAAATTCAAAACAATCCAGAACATTTATGATGAAGATTGATTGACATCTAGATTTTTGACTCGATCAAAATCACGGATGACAAATAATTCTCACATAAAACTTGGAATATTAACATGACTAGAAAAATGAATCGATAATGTGTTAACTTAAATAGTGATTTTAAAAGAAAATTCAAGGTAAAGAATGATGATAATAAGAGGTAGGATAGAGAAAGAGAAGTGTTGTGAGAGGAGTAGAAAAATGTAAGCAAGAAGTGAGAAGGATGAGTAGTTCAAGATATGAGGGAACAAAAGGAGAGAGTGGAGTAGGATGTGTAAGAAGTATGCAAGGGAGAACAAAGGACTAGATTTTTGTAATAACCAAGGAAGAAGAACAAGAAATAGAAAAAGTGTTAGTTTTTTTGTGTAAGAATTGTGTAGGTGTAAAAATTAGGTGATAAATAGAGGAAGAAGAACAAGAAATAGAAAAAGTGTTAGTTTTTTTGTGTAAGAATTGTGTAGGTGTAAAAATTAGGTGATAAATAGATGGAGGAAGGTGCATGCAAGGTATAAGGGAAGAGGAAAGTGGATGAGAGGGAGAAACTTATTTTTTAGTGGTTGTTTTTGATATGTTTGCTTTGTTCAAATTGTAAGAGAACAAGCAACCAAGAAGGTCATTTAAATAGATTGTCAAGTTCACCAAAATGTAACTAAAAAAAACCCAAGTTATAAGTGTGTTACTTCAATTAATATATTATACCAATCTACTTAAAAATATGATTTTTTTTAATAAGAAACCAACAAAATAGTTTTAGATTGAACTAAGTAAACTAAGTACACGAGTTTAAATTATACAAGAAACAATTAAATTTAAAGAGTTAAGTGTTAAAATAAGTGTGCTTGATCCAAATATTGAAGAAAATGTAGAGGCCATAGAAGGCTAGAAGACACTTGAAAATTTATTTGAGAGGATTCTAGATGTGTGATTAAGGGTTTCTAGATATGTTTTTAGATGCTCGTGTCTTGATAATCATGCCAATGATCTTTATCAGGTGCTAGTAACCTCTTGGGAATACTAGTGACCTCCATTGGATACTAAAATCTAGTTGTATATGTTTGTGTCCTTTTTTTGGAAGTTTTGTCATTTTTTTTCTTGTTGGCAACATGAGCATGAGATATTATAGTGTGCAAATACATTGTTGTCATTGATATTAACATTATGGTTTGAGGTTTACTTGATGATCAATTGATCTGGTGGGCATATGTGTTTGAAATAATGGTAATCCAACATAGTTTTACATATTCTTTGCTCCGGTACAAACATATGAGTTGATTATTTGGCTATGTCAAAACATAGTTTTCTATGTATAATGCATTTAGTTTTTGGTCCAATTTGGTCCGCATTGACAAATATTACTCTATAGTTCTAAGGAAATTTTTGAGGAGGTCAGAGGAGTCTAAATCCAAACTTTCATATTATTTTTCCCTCCGGTGCAAAAGTTATGAGTAACAGTGTATTAGGTTTGCCAATGACAGTGTTTCCAGTGTAGAGTACCTGTTTTGAATGGTTCGCACTTCACTGTGAAAGAATATCTAGTCTTGCAAATTTGTTAAAGTGTGTACAGGTGTTAGTTGCATCTAAGTTCCAATTAGTGTGATGTTTGGAGGTTTGTGTGTCAGTTTGAAGATAATTAGTTTATGAATTTTGATGTTAGTTCATCAGTAGTGCTAACCTAATATGTTATGAGTTATGAAGAGTTTAGATAAGTTTTGATATGTTATGTGGGAGCTATTATAGGTACATGCCAACTTATCTGATGTGTTACAAGTTTTGAATTAAGGTGTGAACTATGTATATTTGATCTTGATCTGACAAGTTATTATTTTGTATTAGGCAAACCTAATTGATGTTGTAGGTTATTGTGAATGTAATAGGTATAAATGGAAGATCATTTTTTTGTGTTGAAGCATGAATGTTGAATGCGTGTGTGAATTCTTGAGTAGAGAATGTTGTGATGGGAATGTAAAAAAGAGTAGAGTGTTAGAGCAAAGTAATATGAAGTGTGTTGATTTAGTATTTTGAGCTTTAGTGGAACTATATTTTCTACATATTGTAGATGCATTTGTAGCAGTTCAAATTTTGGTAGTGTTGTTATATGGAGCTTAATCAGACTCAAAGATTAAATTTTCTCCACTTTTATTGGTGTAGTTTCCCCCCAAATTATTCAACGGGCGTTTGAGGTCAGCATCCCCAAGACGGGGTCAAGGGGCAGCGCCCCTTGTGGGGTCCAGGGGCAGTGCCCCTTGCGCACTCCCTGTTGTGATAATGGGGTCAAGGGGTAGTGCCCCCGTGAGGGATCGATGGTAGCACCCCAAAAACCTCAAACAACTTTTATTATTTTATAAAGGTGTTGGGAGTTATTTTTCTATTGGACAACATAAAAAAACCCTATTTTTGTAACCAACACAAGTCTTGATAAAACAACTAAGGGTTAGGGTTTCCATTGATATTGTATTGTAGCATTTGCAGTGGTATTGAGTTGTAAGGATTGTTGGTTTTAATTAGTTCAATTTGTTGGATAATAATATTGGACTCTCTATTGGTGGATGTAGCCCGAGTTTGGGTGAACCATGTTAAAAATTGTCTCTCGATGTTATTATTTATGTGCTTTTCATTCCTCTATTTAATTTTTATTTGTATTTAATTGATATTTTATGCATGCAATTCCTAACAGGTAATGAGCCACCCCTCTCTTCTATTTCTCTTATTCTCTGGATTGTGAGTCCACCAGAAAATGAGTACACCTGGTAGTGAGCCTTTCTATAATATCTTATAACTAGTTATAATATACTGTGGTTTTTCCCTTTTTGGGTTTTCCATGTAAAAATATGGAGTTTGTGTGTTATATGCTTTTATGGTTACTTTCATGATTTCTTTCCTTACTACATTGTGAATATGATGTGTGGAATGAATGTTTAAATGGTTAAGTGGTTTTAGGGAATACTAATTCACCCCCTCTCTTAGTACTTCAGGTGTTCAAAAATTGGTATCAGAGTAAGGTTTCTTCATTTGGCTTGATTGTTAAAGTAGATCTTGGGGTTGAACACATGATTACTAGGAGATATCCTACTCCTCCAGAAGAAAATCCTATGGTAGGATTTACTGAGGAAGATTGCATTGTTGATATGGAAAGAGAACTCAAATCTACCATAGATGATTTGAATAAAGTAGAATTTGAAAATAGAGATCTAAAAAATGATTTTTGTGATGTAGATGAATGTATTAAGATACTAAGAGAGAAACTCAAGAAAGCTACCGATAGAATCAAAGAGCTCAAGCAATCAAATGAGATCATTCCTAGCCTAAAATTATAGATTAAAGAAAGTAAAAGAGTTGAAGATTGCCTAAATGCTAAGCTAAAAGACAAATATGAAGAATGCTCAAAGCTTGAACAAGAAGTTGTAACCTTGAGATTAGATCTGAAGAAAACAAAGATTCAAGAAGACAAATTCAAAATGAGCTCTACAATGTGATAGGGACAGGGCTGGATTGAGACAGTCACAATCTCAATGCTCTGGGTCTCCAATTGGTAACTCTTGGTGTTTCTCTCCACCACTCAACCTATAGGTCCTAAGAGTTATTAGGCACCCCTAGTCCTCCCTACCAGCCCTTCTATCAAGTTTCAAATCAATCACAATGCCTTAACCAAGCATTTCTTGGTGCTTTTCCACTCATGCACTTGATTTTCCTCTCATGCAATTTCTAGCCCTTAATGCTCTTAAAGACTAGCACAACTCCAAATGTTTCCCAACCTTGTTGCAGGGGTGTGTGTTAACTTAAATGGTCTCAAAATCACCTATCAAAAGTCCTTGGTTGACCTACAAACCACAATTCTCCATTGCTGTCAAAACCCTAGTCTATGGTTTGGAAAGGCTACTAGGATTGAGCCCTTATTAGGCCTCCTCAAACAAGAAAAATGCTAACAAATCCTCTCCTTCAACTATTCAAGCCAAACTTGCTTCTGACACCCTGGCTCAAATCTTGAGCTCTAACTGATTTTCTTGGTTTTGGACTCTCTTGCTGTCTGTACATAGGTGTACCTTGTTCTTGCAAGAACTAGGGCTTTCTTTACTTCTTTTCTTGGACTGTTCTGATTCTTCAGCCACAAACGCCATGATAAAGACTCTTTCCTCCTTCAAAAACCTTCACAAGGCTTCCTGCAAACACCACATAACTCAGTTTTCACAAATATTAGCACCCCTGCAATGTTAGGGTCTGATCTCAACTTTCTTTTCCAAACTGGGCATCACTAGCTTGCCTAGGAAAAGTCATTAAGAATGCTTCCTTGCTCACTACAAACACCTACTCTTACAATATGTACAGTTAAGGAGCTTAACCTGACTTCTAGGAAACCCATACTTCTTGGTATGGTGTGGAAGCAGGCTAAAACTCCATCTTTACCCAAATTACCAGTCAGGGCAGCAAGCTAAGTAAACAAAGAAATTTGTCTAACTCTTGAAAGTGATAGAAACCACAAACTAAATTAACCAAATAAATCTTAAAAGGAAGTCAACTACATCCTATTCTATCCAGGAGATTTTTTTCTTAGTCCATTTTATTACTGACACAGGAAAAAGAAAGGAACACACAGAAAAATGCACTCTAAATTCACTGTTTTCTGATTTTAACATTCAACTCTCATTCTCCAAAACATCCAACCTCTGGAAAAAGGTTGAGGGGTTCCTTTTACAACGTCAAGAAGCAGTTAGGTTTACTTCCCCGAGCCTAAGAATGGCAAAAAGCACGTTGTTTGAAAACATAGTGTGTTTTCCAACTCTTTACTAAAACTAGGGAAACAACCATAAAAGGATACCAAATTTATTCAACTCCTAACCTAAGAACCAAAAGGTCCTCAACCATGATATAAATGGTATTTATGACCTTACCAAGACATCACAACATGGATATTAACCAAAAACTTAAAAATAAGCTTGCACCTTCCCAGGTGCTCCAACTGTGCCAAGTGCTCCTGCACCATTCTCCCCCTCTCTGCACAAAGATCAAGGAATGTGAGGTGATATCAGTGATAGGTCAATGCCTAGCTTCTTAAATTCAGCTTCATCCACCCAAGTAGCCTCAGATTCAGGCTTGGTCTTCCACTTGATGAGGTGTTCCATATACACCTTTTGTCTTGTGGTCTTCCTCACCCTTGACTCCAATATCTTCTCTGCCTGAGGCTTGTCCTGAGTAGGTATGGCCATGTTGCTAATGTATTTGAAGATTTCCTTGCTGTTCTTACCATCATCATTGACTGATCCCTTGTATTTGATTAAATCAACAACATTGAAAACTGGAGATATGCCCAAATCTGATGGTAATTCCACCTTGTAGGCATTCTTGCCATATTTGGCCAACACCTTGCATGGACCCACTCTCTTAATTTTCAACTTGGTGGACATCCCCTTCTACAACCTTGATTTGTTAAGATGAACCATGACATAGTCACCTACTTGAAACTGCACATCTCTCCTTGACTCATCAACTTTATCTTTCAATTTTTGTGTTGCTGCGGTAATTGTCTTCTTAACTTGCTCATGAATCTCCTTCATGGTCTGAGTGAAGTATTTTGCATGTCCACTCCTATTCTCCTGAGATCCAAGGTATCTGAGTTCACAAACTCCTCTTGGGTGCATCCCATACACAACTTCAAATGGACTTTTTCCTGTAGTTCTGCTAACACTATCATTGTATGCATATTCAGCTTGAGAAATCACCATATCCCAGGTCTGTCCATATTCCTTAGTCAAGCACCTCAATAGGTTACCTAACACTCTATTAACCACCTCTATTTGACCATCGGTCTGAGGATGGTAAGCTGATCCAAATGACAAATTTGTTCCCAATTTGCTCCATAGTGTTTTCCAAAAATGGCTCATGAATTTCACATCCCTGTCTGATACAATGCTCAATGGCAATCCATGGATTCTTACAACTTCCCTGAAAAAAAGATAAGCTATGTAACTTGCATCATGTGTAGTCTTGCAAGGGATAAAATGACTCATCTTGCTAAATCTGTCCACAACTACAAAAACACTGTCAAAACCAGTTTTAGTCTTAGGAAGACCTACCACAAAATCCATGCTCACACACTCCCATGGTCTGTTAGGAATAGGCAGGGGCTGATACAACCCAGCATTGCTAGCTCCCCCTTTGGCTTTCATGCAAACAACACACTGCTCTACATATTTTCTAACATCTCTTGCTAACTTAGGCCAGTAATAGAACCTTTGAACTAGCTCTAAAGTTTTGTTAATGCCAAAATGCCCACTAAGACTGCCATTGTGTTTCTCTTGGATCAGATTTTCCCTCATTGATCCTCTTGGGACACATAATAGATTACCCTTAAATAACAATCCATTTTGTAGAGTATACTCAGCATATTGACTATGAAAGTGATTTTCAAAATCTGAACATACCTTGTAGGCTTCTGAGAAATCTTCATCCTCACCCATAGAGCCTTTTGAAACTTCCAATCCAATGCTTTTCACCAGATTCTCCTTGGACTCACAACACCGCCATCGCATTTGCTACTTTGGCTTTTAGTTGTCCTTTTCTGTGCTTGACGGTAAGGAAAGTTTGGGATGTATTCCCATCCATTTTCAAGTGCCTATTAAGCTTAACTTCTTTGGTGTTGGATGGGAATCGAAAGTGCCCTGACATCCGCAAGACCACAAACTCTTTGGGAAATAAATAATGCCTCCACTTCCTAAGCAACTGCACTAAAGCATATAGTTCCAGATCATAGGTGGAGTATTTTTGTTTGGCTTCATTGAGTTTTTCACTGAAGAAGGCTACAGGCCCACCTTCTTGACTAAGGACTCCTCCTACTGCTACTCCACTTGCATCACACTCAACTGTGAATAACTTATCAAAACTAGGCAACAAAAGTATAGGTTGGGTTGCTACCTCTTGTTTCAGCTTTTCAAACCCTTTATCAGCTTCTTGTGTCCATTTAAACTTTTATTTTAGACCACCTTTAATAGTATTCCAGTAATCGTGGTGCACATATACCACTAAAATTCCTAATGAATTTCCTATAAAACTAAGCTAAACCATGAAAGCTCCTTACCTCTGTTGCTGTGGTTGGTGTGGGCTAGTTTAGGATGGCTTCCACCTTGCTTGGATCCATCTTCAACGTTCCTTGGGATACTATAAAGCCTAGATACACAAGTTATTGTTTGAAGAACTCACACTTCTCAAGGTTGGATTTCAACCGTTCTTCTGTGGGGGTCTTCTTTTAAGTACCATCCTCATTACGTTTCAAATGTTCTTCTAAATCGTGGCCTTATCAAAAAATTGTATGTCATCCAAGTAGACTACCACAAAAAAAATCCCTATGGAAATCCTTAAGCACCTCTATTCATTAGTCTCATGAACATGCTAGGTAATTTGAGAGGCCAAATGGCATCACTTTCAACTCATACAAACCATCATTTGTCTTTAAAGTCGCTCTCTCCATTCATCACTCTCCCATCTTCTGACTTGGTGATAAAATCTTCTTGAAAGATCTAAATCTTGGTGAAGAATTTTCAAACCTCCAAGGCAAATCCATTAAATCTTCAATTTAGGTATTGGAATCTATACCTAATGGTGATCCCATAATTGCTCTAGAATATAATAAAAGTCTCCATTTACCCTCCTTTTTGTTTTTCACAAACCATTCCACATTGTGAACATGCCTTGGAATTAGAACCTTGATCCAACATCTTCCACCTGCCTAGCCACCTCTTGTCTCCGCTTTAGGTGTTTGTATGTTGCCTTTGTTAAGCAATGAGGGCTCGTGCATGGAAGTCAATTTTATCAATTCTATTGCCTTTGGTGAGTTGGTGCCAGTCTAACACTCACAATGCTCTTGTACTCTCCTTTCTAGCAGCCTTTGAACCTGTTTCGTGTATGACTGCCTTCTCTAGCCTTTCTTCCTTTGACTGTGGCCAGGGACCTCGCTACAACCTGATTCCCTTTGGTGTAGATCCTTGAGCGAACTCTTTGCCAATTACCTCAACAGCAATGTTAGGGAACCTTGGATTCAGGGTCCTTCATCATCCCAGCCAGCGATTAGCCAGTTGTCTCTTTCCATCCCTCTTGAATTCTATGGTGTTCTCCTTTCCATGATATATAGCACCTCTATCATATTGCCATGGCCTACCAAGAAGAAGATGGCATGCATCCATGGGTAGTACATCATAAATCAGCTTGTCTTTGTAGCCTCCAATTGAGAATCGATCAACCCTTCACTCACTCAGAACACTCTACCTTATTCAAAATTATGTGACCTTGTAAGGAATTTGGTATGAGGTACCCCCAGAATTTTAACTTATTTTAATGGGCTTCCTCAAAGATGATATTATCTGTAGAACCATAATCCACAATGACCTTGCATACTTTACCAAGTATTTTGCACCTTGCTCTAAACAAAGCTCTCCTTTGCTTGGGTTCTTCTTTGACCGGTTGTCTGATCAAAACCCTGTTAAACATAAGATTTTCTCCTACTTCTAATTCTATATGATTGATCTCAGGTGATTTGACACTCATGGTGTCCTCTTGTGAAAGAAATGCCTTCTGGCCAAGGTTTTGAAGAAGAACCATCTCCGGGCAATCATAAGTTGACGACCTTAGCTGATTGCCAAAGATAACATTTCCGCTGGCAGCAGGAGCATTTCCACCGGCCTCCTTCCGCCTCACAACCTCCCCTGATAACCCTCTCCCCACAACCTTCCGCCTTTGAAGATGTTTCGACTCCACGCGTTCTGCGTTTAGATTCTCCTTGGTTCCTGTGATCATTACCTCTTCCTTGGTAACCTCCACGTTGTCCTCTTTGATCTCTACCTTTGCCTCTACCTTTAGAGGACTGATCATGCTTTCTTTTATTCCTCTCTTCAATCTTTATAGCTAGCTGATAACATTGGTGGATTTTTTTAGGACTCAAAAGAGCCATCTCTTCTTGAATGTTCCATTTTAAACCATTAAGGTACCTAGCCACTTTCAGGCTCTCATCCTCTGAAACATTTGATCTCAAGCAAAGATTTTGGAACTCTTCAGTGTAGGTGTTGACATCTTGATCTTTCTGCCTTAAACTCTTCCTCTTCTTGTGAAGTTGGATCTCATAATCATCTAGCATATATGCTTCCTTTACCTTAGCAACCATTCCTTTCCAGGTTGATATGGGTTGCTTGCCTTCTTTCTCCCTTTCAGTCTGAACAAATTTCCACCATGTCAAAGTTGATCCTCTCAACCTTGATTTTTCAACCTTCACCTTCTATGCTTCTATAACTCCATCACATTCAAAGTGATTGTCCATTCCATCTATCCAGTCCAAGACCAAATCAGGATCCATCTTTCCATGGAATAGTGGGGCACCCTCAAGTCCTTTTCCACTTAGGGATTTTAATGCCTTCAAGAAAGGCTCCTCCTCCAGTATAGGGTTAGGCTCAGGGACTTTTTCCTCCTCTGCAACCTCTTCTTCCTTCATAACCTCTCCCTTCCAATCTTGCATTGTTCAATGTCTTTCCAACTGCTCTACCTTTCTTTAGGTCTGTTGTACTCTTCTTGGTTCTTCAACCCCTCTTAGCAAGGAAATTGTGCATTTGTCACCATGCATGGAGTTTCACTTGGATCTTCCAAACTCTGACATAAGCTTTGAGCTTCTTCCCAAATCTTTAACCGTGGCTTTGATACTGAAAAATCCGATAGGGATGGTCGGATTGAGACAGCCTACAATCTCAATGTTCGGGTCTCCAATTGAGTAACCTTGGTGTTTTCTCTCCACCACTTCAACCATAGGTCCCAAGTTATTAGTAACTCCTTGGTCCTCCTTTCCACCCTTTGTAATGCTCTAAATCAATCAGCCAAATGCCTTAAATCAGTATTTTGGTGCTTTTCCCCACCTGATGCACTTTCTCTCAGCGTAATTTCTAGCCCTTAATGCTCTTAAAGACCAGCACAACCCCAAATGTTTCCCAAACCCTTGTTGTGAGGTGTGTGTTAATCTCAAATGGTTCTAAAATCACCCTCGACAGAAGGTCCTTGGTTGGACTCCAAGAAACTACTACTCTTTCCATCGGGCACAAACCCCAGTCTAGTTTTCCAGGCTACTAGGACTGAGCCCTACAGGGTCTCCCTCAAACAAGAAAATGCTAACAAATCCTTCAACCGTTGCCAAACTTGCTTCACACCCCCGCCTTAAAACTTCCAGAGCTCTAACTAATTTTCTTGGTTTTGGACTCTCTAGCTGTCCGTACACAGGTGTACCCTGTTCTTGCAAGAACTAGGGCCTTCTTTCTTCTTTTCTTGGACTGTTCTGGTTCTTCAGCTATACACGCCTTGATAAAGACTCTTTCCTCCTTCAATAACCTTCACAAGGTTTCCTACAAATTACATAACTCAAGCAAATATTAGTAACTCTGCATCAGCAGGGTCTGGACTTAACTTTTCTTTTCCAAACCCATCACTAGCTTGCCTAGAAAGTCATTAAGCATGCCTTCTGCTCACTACAAACACCCAATCTTGCCATGTATAATTAAGAGCTTTAACCCGACTCTAGGAAACCCAGGCATACTTTGCAGGTATGTGGAAGGGTTGAAACCCATCTTTACCCAAATTACTAATCGGGAAAGCATAAGCTAAGTAAATTTAAATTTGTCTAACTCTTTGGAAAGCTTATAGAAACTTTAAAAACTAAATTAACTAAAATAAAGTTTAAAATGGAAGTCAACTACATCCCATTCTATCCAGGAGATTGTTTTCTCAGTCCATTTTATTGCTGACACAGGAAAAAGAAAGGAACACACAGAAAAATGCACTCTAAATTCACTGTTTTCTGATTTTTACATTCAACTCTCATTCTCCAAAACATCCAACCTCTGGAAAAAGGTTGAGGGGTTCCTTTTACAATGTCAAGAAGCAGTTAGGTTTACTTCCCTGAGCCTAAGAATGGCAAAAAGCATGTTGTTTGAAAACACGGTGTGTTTTCCAACTCTTTACTAAAACTAGGGAAAGAACCATAAAAGGATACCAAATTTATTCAACTCCTAACCTAAGAACCAAAAGGTCCTCAACCATGATCTAAATGGTATTTATGACCTTACCAAGACATCACAACATGGATATTAACCAAAAAATTAAAAATAAGCTTGCACCTTCCCAGGTGCTCCTGCACCACAATGCTTGATGGAATGATTAGAAATCGTAAGAATTATAAAGACAAAGGTGGATTAGGGTTTGATAAAGGAGAAATTTTAAAGATAGATCAAACTCTAAACAAGACTGAAAAGAAGATTGAGGATAAGAAGAGCAATGACAAGCAGGTCCAAAATTAGAGGAAACTTCAAAAGACCACCAATCAGACAACCAAATGCACAAAGGTACCCATCTTTTAGTGATTACTATTATTCTTGCAATAAGTTCAGACATAAGGCTGTAGAATGTAGAAGTAGAATGAATTAGAATATTCAATCATTTCTCGGTCAATGCTTTACATGCAATAGATTTCGTCATAGAGCTAGTGAATGCATAAATCAACTGATGAATGATTATAGAAATGGTATGATGTTTCAATATTTCAATGGCTATTGTTATACATGCAATGGATTTGGGCATAAAGCTAATCAATGAATATTTAGAATGGGTGGAAGTAAGCTTGTTCAAAATGTCAAATGCCACAAATGTAACAAGTTAATTAGGACACATTGCTAAGTTTTGTAGAAGCAAGCATATAAAGGTTGATTTGGAAAAGAAGAATTATCCAGTGGAAAAAGGTTGATCTAGTAGAGATGAAGAAAGAGATGGATAAGATCTAGATAAATAAGGAAGAGAGAAAAGTCAATATTGAGTCTGTGCTAGCTTCTAGTACAAATGTTTCCTCTGGAAACTAAGTTAGGAGCTTTGGCTTAGGAGGAGTTTTTTGAAGAAAATCATTAAGCCCTTGCTAAAGATATGGTGTTGATTCCTTAGCATGTGGATATGTGGTGTAGGTCAATATGCTTGACCTATTGGTGAAAACACTTGTGAAAAATATCAAGATGTGGAAGTTTGCAGAGCAATTGATGGTGACTATGCATTACAGTTAGGGTTATCAGCTTTTGCGCCTAACTTCAAATCAGTGCATTCAATGTGAATTAGGTCAAATTTCTAAAAGGTTTATAATTGATTTCATATTCAATCTATCATTTGTAAATGAGCATTTAAGGAGAGACGAGCAGTGAAAGAGCGAGGTGAAGCATTTCAAAGTTCTTGCACACAAAACGCTAACCGACAATGATCAAAAGGTATTTACAGTTTCTATTCTCCCTAAGTTTCAAAAGCACTTTCAAATTGTTACAAAATGTATACCCCACAAGTTGTTGAGTTTGTAGACCAACCTCATCCAAAATTCAAGCGACACCCTGATAAATCTATGGTGACAGATTCAAATGGAGTGTTTCTGCACATTCCATATGGTATGATTCGTACATATATATACATATATATGTGTGTGTGTGTTTGCTTGTGTATGTGTATATATATATACATATGCTAAGTTGGAAAAGTATAATCACACAAATTTAGGTGATGTGTGGTTCAATGAACTCACTGGAGATGAATTTGAGTTGAAACCTGAATTCGAGAGCTTGATAGAGAAAAAATTAGATATTTGGAAAAATTGCTCAAAATTTTGTTATGTTGATGAGTGGATTTGATACACCCTAGGAAGAATTCATGACAAATTCATATAGATGGATATTCCTCATTTAATTAACAAGGAGGAAATTAGGGTTGTTATTGGTTTATGCTCAACTGAATTGATTCCAACACTCAAATCAGTAAAGAAGAAAATGGTGATGGAGTTGATTGGTGCAAAGTATGACAAAAGAGCTTTGACGGTTAAGGACATCAAAGATCTGATAGTTCAGTATGCCTCAATGTTGATCAGATATAAGATATATTACACAAATAGAGATAACTTTCTTTCTGCCACCGCCATCAACATTGCCTATGAGATGGTAAAGAAAGGTGCTAATTATGATTTGTGTGAACTAATGAGAGCACAATTGATATGAAATCTACATAAGACTAAGGACTTCAAGTACCCTTTCAAATTTGGTACTTTGATCATTTACTTATTATTTTACCTTTTAAATGAGGTTCTTGGTACAAGAAACATAGTATGGTTGAAGGAGAGACCTATGGCACACCAAACAAAGATCATTGTTGATAATAGGAGATAAAGATACTCAAAAGAAGGCTCTATGGGAATTCTTTAATAATTTCCAAGAAAATATGCAAGCTAGAGAAATAATTTCAAAGCATGTGGTGGAAATGTATAAAAATGACATCATTTTCATGGTGAGAAAGGATTGTTGTATAGTGGAGGTTGTTGAGCCTAGGACTGTGTAGATCCTAGAGATAGGATATGAAGTTGTATAAGATGTAATCATTGGTCTATCCAACCAAATGTTAAGAAAACCTAAAGACACCTCTAAGGAAAGATATGGAACATATGAAGAGAAGTCTATGAAGTTGCACATGTAGCAGAGGGAGAAAAAAATAAAGAAATCTATTGAGAAGATGACTGCACAGGTTGTAGAGATGATGGGAATTTCAAAGGAAAAATTGGAGAAATCCAATGGCACGTATGGCTCTCCAGGAGGTACATCCAGTAGAAGAAGATCTGGTAAAACATATACCCCCTCTATGGTTGCCCCTAAGTCCTTTGGGAATCTACCCTCTACTAGTGGAACTAAGAGAAAGGAGCCAACCAATACTCTAGAAAAACAATAGATTGCACTAGTACAAAGGAAAATAATCCTTCGATAAAGCAGTGAGGTGCCACACAACAAAGAAGAGTGAAGGATAAGGCCACAAGGGAAAATAATTTGAGTGTAGATGAAGAAGAGGAAGAAGTAGAAGAACAATCTCTTATCAGAAAAAGGAAATCTAGTGTAGCACAAGTAGAATCAAGTATAAAGAAATTCAAGGTTGACATTGTTGACATGGATAGTGAAGCAGAGGTAGAGAAATAGAAAAAAGGAATTTAAAATCTATGCAAGGGAAAAGAAAGCTAAAGGAGAAAAAGTTACTCCAGAATCAAAGAAGAAGGATAAGTCTACCCCTCCGGTAAGAACTCATAGTCCTATGAAGTTGGATGCATTGTTTAATATTATTGTAGAACATGAGATGTTGGATAAAACTGCTGCTCTATATACCACTACAAATGACATGGAGAAATCTACAATTGAAGAAACAATTGTTAAATATATTGTTATCTTTGAGGTCAACATGAAGGATATTGAAGGCCAATTTCTTGAAGATTTGAAGAATGTATTGTATGCAAGAAGAGAAGAGGCAATGAATCAAGATAAAAATTGAGATCATTTTCCCTGGATAAAGTTAGTGCTACCCTCTTAGATGAGAATAAAGCTAGATTAGGTCAAGTGTACAACAAAGAGTTTAGGAGAAAACAAAGGGTCACTAAATTGATGAGCAGAGATAAAAATAACATTGAGAGGTTAAAGAATGAGACTGTTGAGAAGATTTACAACTTGGCAAAGGTGTTGGGTATGACCCCAGACCCCAAAGAGCACATACATGGTGATATGCCTGCTCTAGAAGTCAATATACTAGAAATTGCACAACATGATGATGCTCAACATGAGCATGGAGCAAAAGAAGAGGATGTGCAAAATGATACCCTTTTGAATGTGGAAGAGAATATTGTATAAGAAGTTGTCACTAATAACAATCCTCCGGTAGGAGAAAATATTGTTGCAGAAGAAAATGTTGAAGAATCAAAGGAGGATGCACTTATAAGACATAACTACTCTCCTCCAAAATTAGAAAAGTTTGTAGTAAATAATGTAGAGGTTGTACAAGACAACCTGAAGATACATGAAACAAAAAACACAAAACATATGCCTCCTCTAGATATCAATGCCAAATCAGTTGATTATGGAAAAAAGTATGAAGATATATCCAATGCTTTTGACATGGAGAAGAATGATGAAAATGCAAAAGCTTGCATTAGTGACAAGGAAAAGACCAAGGTTGAAGAGAATGTAAAAATAGTAGGAGAGTCCTCTAGAACCTTCAGAGATTCTTTGAAGAGTCTACTAATCATGCAGTTGTAGTTCCAACCAGTTGTCTCCCCACAATTATTGTAGATACCAATGCAGCAGGGTCAGGTAAACATGGACAAGATGTCCCCTCTTCATAAGTTATACCCGGGTGATGTATTCCATTCCTTTGCTAGGAAATAAATCTTGCAAACACATCAGAAGAGCATGGAGTTAATAGATGAAGTAGTAAAGGTACTATAGGAGAGTGTACCCGATGCAAGCATTGGCAATTCCTTATATGGTATGCAAAATTTAAAGCTTTTACTTAATTATTTTAAAGAGTATTCTAGTGGTTTGGAAGAGTAATTGGAGAAGGAGATCAAAAAGAAGGAAAATGATAAAAGGTTCATGGATACAATAGAGAAGTGTGCCACTGCACATAATAAATCTTATAATAATCTCAAGGATGTGCAATAGTGTGTTGAAGAGGCCAAGGATTTATTTCAATTCTATTTGAAGTGGTCCAACTCTACAAAAAGTATTAAGGATCAAATGAACTCCATTGAATCTGAGATTAACATGGCATCCAGTGCATACAATTCAGAAAACCATGCAGATGGATCCATAAGAGTAGTTGTTGAAAATCTGCATGAATAATTGTTTTAGCTGCAGGAGCAAAGAGAAAAGATCATTGTGTAGTTTAGACAACTTAGAGATCTGGTAAATGCAACTTGTACACAATTATTGCCAGTACTCTAACAAATGCATAGAAGGAAACAATTATGAATCTAGTACCTAACTCTCTAGATGATGTAGAGGAACTCTTTATGAAGTTTGAGACTCAAAGCCGCGTGCTTGGCATAGCCAAGAAAGAATGGGAAGATGGTAAAAAGATCTAGCAGGCACATCTTACAAAATTGTAGGTGTTATAAATAAATTTTCCATCTTCCTTTGGTTGATTTGTATACATTTATTTCTTTTTATGCATTTTAGACTTCATTGTATATATGTGTGTTAGAGTTACAATTCACACCTCTCGAGTGTGTATTGGCAACAGATAGCTATGCACAATATTAACTGCTCTTCGAATTAGGAGGGGAAGCTCCCCCTTTTGTTGATATGCGTGGAAAAGTAAATTATTCTAAATCCTATCTTTTTGACTTAGCTGGAAGAAGCACAAGGTTAAGATAACCAATACATTGCAACTAAGGTTTTTCTTTGGTTTTGCAGATTCTTAACTACAACTAAACTAATGATTAAACTATCATATTTCCTCAAGAAAATAGAGCATGAAGTCTTAGGAGTAGGGAGTATTTGATGATAAACTCTATATCATGATTTCCAAGGAGGAGGAACCCCTATCTGAGGCGTAGGCTGAAATAAAGGTTATTGGTAACAACATCAAACGACAAACTTAATTTCTAAATTTGCAAGGAGGAACCCCTATCCAAGGTGTAGATATGCAACAAGCTTATTGGAAACAACACTTAAATGACAATCCTTTTTTCTAAATTCCCAAGGAGGAGGAATCCCTATCTGAGGTGAAGATATGAAAGAAAAACTATTAATCACAACATCAAATGATAAACTCTACTTCTAAATTCTCAAGGATGAGGAACCCCTATTCGAGATGTAGATATGAAACAAAGCTTATTAATCACAACAACAATAAAACTGGGACAACAAATTGCATAATGAGACACACACACAATGAACAATCAAACTAATATTATATTTAACTAAGTGAATAGATACAAAATAGCAATATTGCATGGCAAGGTGGGCACAATAATTTGTTATCACAACAAAGGTTTATTACAAATGAACAAGGGTGCTCTTATTTATAGAACTTCAAGGAGTAGGGAACCCTAAAATCTCCTTGAGTTTACAACCAGTCTTGCAAGCATGCAAGATTTATTCTTAAACCTAAATGTATCCAACTTAACAGTAACTGGAAAAACTACCCTAGTTAATCAATTCTAAACTAAACTAATTGGACCTTGCAACATGCAAGTCCTTATTGATATCATTCAACTGATAATTAACATCAGTTAACTAAAATATAACTAAATGAGAACTCCAAATGTACAAAGGTATCTCCAAAATAGACATGCAATGATATGTGGGGTAACGAGTTAACTCGAAAAGAAGCATCAAGTTAACTGTTGTGTCTAATGTCTATCTTGGAAAGGTGGGACGTCCTGATCTATAATTCATTGGTTGCGATCACGAGCAATCAAATCCTCCAAGAAGTTGTTAATTTCCTCATCATCTTAAGATGATCACATGTCTTAACTTGTTAATTCATTGCTTGTCAACAACTTAAGCAATCTTGGAAATATCTGCACACTTCAATTGGTAGTTCATTGATTGGTAACTCAGGCAGCTCCGCAACCGGAGTGATTGCCTCTATTTCTTCTATAGATTTACGATTCTGACACTTTTGGCACTTTTGATGCTTTTCATATTTTTCTCAATGGAAGAGTGTTGCATGACGAAACCGTGAAGTTTAACCGCTAACATTCTGGTTGTGAGAAATTCACACGAACTTGCTGCACATGCAGAATTCCAACGGTATCAATCCTCTAAACTAGCCTTGGAAGGCAATCAGCTATATGAGGTATGAAACCATGTGGACTTTGAGTGACTACGCTTGTTAAATTGTCTGAATCAACCCTCTAGATGCGCTTGACACAAATCGGTGTTAGCTTTTTTGATGAAATCATGAATCAAGATCGATTTGGTCTTGAATTTAGTTTGAGTAAACTACATTTTGAAAAACTAGCTTGTTGACTGTAAACATGGCTATGTTTTGACAACTTTTTCGATGAGGCTAAAATAGCTCCCGGTGAGGCTAAAAATAGCCTATTGAGGGGCAATTTTTATGAAAAATTCAAAGATGTGGGTTTTGTAGAGAATGTACTTCTAAGAAAACCCACAACATAAAAAATTCAAAAAAATGACTTTTGCCTTGGCACGCAAAGACTTTTCAGAAAAAGAAAAAAAACAAGGGTTGTGGGGGCACTAGGGGCAATTTTTCCCAAAAAATTCTGACATATGGGTTTTATTGGCGCATGTGAGTTGAACAGACCCAAATGATTTGATTTTGGAAAAATTGAGTTTTTGACCCACATGCAAAAGAATCTTTAGAAAAAAGCACAATACTTCAAAATGTGAAGTAACAAGGCAATTTTCTCAAAAAATTCAAAAACATGGGTTTTTCTATTGTCGCTGAATTATGTGAACCCAGATGATCAGATTTTGAAAAAGATGACATTTACTTTGACATGTGAGAGAAAACTGAAGACAAGGATAGAAGAATTTTAGAGATAGAAAATAGAAGTTATATTTTTCCTTTGAAATGACGCCTATGCCTTGAACTCGATTTGATGAAGTCTGAAATGCATGCACTCGAATGATGAAGTCTGGAAAATAATTCCTCTGAACAATTTGGACCTGACACTATGAAGAACATTAAAAATTGTCACTTGTAGCACCTTCAGATCTTGGTTGCATGAGAAAATATGTGTTTTTCCTCAACTTGTGATGAAAATAATGGACGCCCAAACACCTTAATAAATAAAATTTATGAAGAAAGGTGTCAAATTTGCATAAAAATTGCTAAATTGGGCACCTTAATATCATTGGACACCAAATTTAGTTAACTGAATGAAGTAAATCCTAATTTGGGCGCCACCCTTACATGCAAAAATAAATTCACCATTTGCAAGCAAAAATTAAGTCCTGTTGAAGTCGACTTGAGAAGTGCAATTGAAGTTTTAATATTATTTAAATTCAGTTAACTAACTTCTGCATTTTGGGGCGGCCCATGCACTTGAGTTCAAAAGTCAAAGTTTGACTTGGGCATCGTCTTTCCAAACTTAGCCAATTTCTTAAAAAATTCAATTTGCAAATGTCACTGAAGCCTATGTTCGATCATAGATTTTGATTGACTGATGTGTCCAATAGACTGGCTAATAGTTTCATTGAAGAGAATCAAAACTAAAAAGGAGCTCCTTAAGGTTGAAAACCCTAATTCTAACTTTTGAGGCTTCAAAATTCTGGTCGCCCCTGGCCTCTAAGGGCACTTTTCACCTTCAGAATTAGTTAAATTTTCTTTATTTTCAACTTGATTTTGACCTTACTTCATTTCACATTCTCTAATACTTAGCAAAAATTTAGAGCTGGCTGATAGGCTCATTGTGGAGTTGACTCAATTTTGAACATGATCTCTTAGAGAATTTTTTTCCTAAAAACATCATCTGGCAGCTGAAAAGCTTGGGCGGTCCTGGCCTCCAATGGCACTTTCCCTCCTAGACTTAAACCATTTTTCAAACTAGCTGATAATCCACTCAAACTCTGGTTGCAAGCTATTGACTTGTCTTCTGACCCTACTATGGTATGTGACAAAAAGTTGGAAGCATCACAGACAGGATGAGTATCTAAGATAACCCAAACAACTGCATTTGAGGGTCCAAAACCTTGGGTGCCCCTAGCCTTTAGGGGCACTTTTGTTCTTTTCTAACATTTTGACCATGATTAAAACCTTATGTTCGACTCTTGATTCCACTAGTTCAACAACTTAGATTAACCCGCTGACAGATTCGTCGTGAAGCCTGATCAAGTCTGAGACAAACATCCTAGGTATCATTTGATCAAAAAGTTTCATCTAGTACCTCAAAGTTGGGTGCCCCTGGTCTCCAGGGGTGCTTTTCTGCTCTAATGTTAGTCAAATTTTCACTGTTTTCATCTCCCTCATTCATCATTCAATCTCCAGTTTTAGGTGCTATATAGATCTTTTGGACTGGCTAGTAGGCTCATCGTGAAGCTAACAGTATTCTAGAGAAGTCTTCTTGGAAGTGACAAATCTTGAAAGGTTGATCTAGGCCTTTGAAATCTAGGGTGCCCCTGGCCTCCAAGGGCTCTTTTATTTCTAGAGTTTCTCGCCATAGAATCTTTGTTGGAGCATTTTAAGCTTAGATTTTGACACTTGGTAATTGGCCATCTGCCATTGATGAGCTCGAAGGTCCTAACTTTTCTCCTGAAAAAGTGAAAACAACCCACCAGCCTTAAATTGACTTTTTCCTAATTTTGACTTCACCACTATGACCGTGAAGTGAAATAAGCCAATCAAAACAATTTTTTAGTCAATTTTGACAAGATTCATTTTTTTGGGTTTTTGACCTAAAAATAGGGGTCCAGAAACCCTAATTTTCAAAAATTTCAAATTTTACCAGTATCTTCCTGAAATCAAACTGATTAAAAGCCCATACTTGATTTGCCCAAAAATTGACTTCTAATGACAATTTTACAAGGTTAAACCATTTTAAGCAAAATGCCTTAATGAAGCAAAAAAATTGGTTTCGATACAACAATGTGGATGTTAGAGGATAATGTTCAATGCCTTTTTTGGTCTAGTTTGATGTATAGCACTATTAGGGGAGTATATGAGTAAGTCTGGTAAAAATTTTGTTGATAATATAAAAGTATGTATATATGAAAGGGAGAGAAGCAAGTATATATGAGTGATCAGAATATGTGTGCACCCTTTGCCCTTGATATCAAAGGGGGAGAAGATTTGAGAAGATTTATGCATGTTTCCGTCAATGAAAAAGGGGGAGATTGTTGGAAGTTTAAGGAGTTTGTCATTGTTTTGCTTGTTGGCAACATGAGCATGAGATATATAGTGTTCAGATACAATATTGTCATTGATGTCAACATTGTGGTTTGAGGTTTACTTGATGATTAGTTGACCTAGTGGGTATATGTATTTGAAATAATGGTAATCCAACATAGTGTTGCATATGGTTTGCTCCAATGCAGACAGATGAGTTGATTATTTGGCTAAGTGTCATAACACAATTTTCTATGTACAATGCATTCAATTTTTGGTCTGTGTTGATCCGCATTAACAAATCTTGCTTTGCGATTCTAAGGAAACTTTTGAGGAGGTTAGAGGAGTCTAAATCCAAACTTTCATATTGTTTTTCCCTTTGGTGTAGAAGTTATGAGTAACAATGTATCGGGTCTACCAATGATAGTGTTTCTAGTTCAGAGTACCTATTTTGAATGATCCACACTTCACCACGAAAGAATATCTAGTCTTGTGGATTTGTGAAAGTGTTTACAAGTGTTGGTTGCATCTAAGTTCCAAGTGGCATGATGTTTGGAGTTTTGTGTGTTGGTCTAAAGATAATTAGTTGGTGAATTTTGATGTTAGGTCATCAATGGTGTCGACCTAATATATTTTGAGTTATGTGGAGTTTAGATAAGTGTTGATTTGTTATGTGGGAGCTATTATAGGTCCATACTGACCTATCTAATGGGTTACAAGTTTTGAATTAAGGCATGAAGTGTGTATGTTTGATTTTGAGCTGACAAGTTATTTTTTGTATTAGGCCGACCTAATTGATGTTTTAGGTTATTGTGAATGTAATAGGTATAAATGTAAGATCATTTTTTGGTGTTGAAGTGTGAATGTTAAATGCATATGTGAATTTCTAAATAGAGCATGTGAATGTGAGGTGAATGCGGAATAGAGCAGAGTGTTAGAGAAGAGTAAAATGAAGTGTGTTGATTCAATATTTTGAGCTTTAGTGGAACTACATTTTTTTCCATATTGTAGATGCATTTGTAGTAGTTTGAATCTTGGCAGTGAGCCACCCCTCTCTTCTATTTCTCATATTCCCTAAACAATGATTCCACCTGGTAGTGATCCTTTTTGTAATATCTTATAATCTGTTATAATATATTGTGAGCTAATCCTCATTGTGGTTTTTCCCTTTTTGGGTTTTCCATGTTAAAATGTGGTGTTCATGTGTTATATGCTCTGATGGTTGCTTTCATGATTTATTTCCTTACTACAATTTGAATATGATGTGTGGAATGAATTTTTAAATGGTTAAGTGGTTTCAGGGAATACTTATTCACCCCCCTCCTAGTATTTTGGGTGTTCAATGCTTTGTGCCCATAATCTATACTATGACTCCTATTATATTATTTTGATAGTTTTTAAAACTATTTGTAGAGATGTTATAATTTTTTTGAGATGGTGAGGAAAAAATTATACCCAAGGAATAAATTTATGATTTTTCCTTAGTCAAGCCCCTAGTTTTGCATGTTTCAACATGGAGTAGATTATATTTTGATGTATATGGTCATAGGTTTGAAATTGTTTCAACAAATCTAGTATAAATAGAGCTTTAATTGAGGTTTTTCATAAATAGTAAGTGCATGTGAAGTGATAAGTAATGGGTGAATGATGCAGTGATGGAACCCTTGCTAAAATGAATATTTTCTATAAAAAATCTATTTGGTACCAATATGATCATTGAAAATACATTAGGGTTAGGTTTTGGAAAGATTGTGACCATTGGGATGAAAAATTAGGATTTAAATTGTATGGGACATTAGCATGAGTTAGTTTGGTATCCATGATCATATAGGATGTAGGCATGATATGAATAGAGTGAAACTAGTATAACTTGGGACAAATCAAAATTTGTTTGGTACCATTACTTAGAATGTCATATCTAGTTACTAGTTTTCCCTAGAAAACCCTAAATGGTGATGCTAAAATTTGAAAGTATATTTATTTAATTAAAAACCAAAAATTAATCAAACTTACACAATGGTTATTTTTATTTGAAATCACTCCATAGAATTGTGGGTTTTCGTCCTCCAATTCTAGAACTAGAGAGTTTTCATTCTCATGTCAACTAAACCAATGTTCAATGCTCCAACATGAAGTAGAAATGAGAAAAAAGAATGTTTGACCCCATTTCCTCCTTCTCCTTCCATGTCCTTTCTTAAATATATTTTCCCTCCAAAATACATGACTCTTAAAATTTCCTTCATGACCCTTGATTGATATTTGAGAAAAAAATATTTAAAATAAACTTTAACTATAAGATAATTTATTATTTTACATTATAACTTTACTTGAGGCCTTCTTTATTATACTTTCATTTTATAATATCACTTAATATACCTTTTTATGAAATGATGGTTATTAGAATTGTGAAAAATATGAGACACAATATCAAACAATGAACAAAGACACCTTCCATGTAAGAAATTTGCAAACAATATGTTCAATATTCCTCGACAAGAAAAAGCTACAGAAGAACCTCAAGATTCTTCAAGGAAAACAAAATTCCTCAAAGGTTGAGAGTTCGAGAGAAAATATCAGATAGATAATACAATGAGGGTTGAGTGCTATATAGGAGCAACCCTAATAATTGCCCATTTTAGTTAACAAAAAAACACTTAGTTAATTGAATAAAGAACTCCTAAAAGTTTAGCTTAAGTGCATGAGAATAAATTATAATAATAATTAATTAATTATTAGCTAATGCATGATTACTCTAACACCCCCCTTAAGATGAACTTAGGGAGTAGCTAAAAACCCTAAAAAGAGAATGCATGATGGATCTTGACAAACAAGGCTTGGTGAGGTACCCATGTACAAAAAAAGATCTCTCACAACTAGAGAAAAGGAGAAAACCACAGTTGGAGAAAAATCCTCTCCAAAAAGAGAGAAAGGTGAATGAAGGACTAAAAAGCCTCCAAATCAAGGTGTGAAGGATTGAGAAGCCTCCAACCAAACAATGTCCCAAAAAACAAGAGGAACATGTAGAACATCGCACAAGCACAAAGAAGATATAGAATGTTGTCAAATGATGAATGATATGGTATTCAAATGAAGAACCTCTAGAAATAGGAATGCAAGAGTGTCCATATGGTAAATAATCCATCTCACTAAAATGCATGTAACTAGTCGTCAATGTACGTTGCATCTAAAAGTACACATGAACAACAACTAGATACATAGATCACTTCAAATTGTGAAAACAAGGAAGCATTAGCACCACCAGTAGAAACCTCCCCATAATGTTGGAAAGGGAGAGCCATGACAAAAACATTGAAATTGTGTGAAACCAAGAAGTGCATGCAAGAGAAACAACCTACAAATAAAAGGGTGTGCAAACTAAGGCACACATGCATGAGACAAGAATCATTGGGATTCATTGCTGTTGTGGAAGGGAAGCTCACTTGAAAAAGGTGTGATGAAAAACTAAAGGAAAACATCAACCCCCCATGACACTTTATATTTTAGTTCGAATACAAAAGGCACAATAGGATGTGCAAAATCCTTAAAAATTATACACCAGAATGACACTTTATCTTAGTGCATCTACAAAAGAGAATGTGCATGAAAAAGATGTGTACAATGTCCAAATAGGATATAATTCTAGAAAAACATGAAGAACAACCAAAAATGAGTCATCCCATGCAAATGAAAGGTTTCCAGGAGCTAAGGCATCAAGTAATTCACCAGAGCGTGAAAACACAAAAAACTAAATAAAATGTACTTGGAGAGAAATCTAGAAAAAGTGCATGGATGGATGTGAAGAGCTCTAAAAGATGGTTCCAACACTATTAGAATCATGAAAAACAAAGAAACTAGTCAAAATTTGCAAGCTTGGGATTGAAAATAGAACCTCTGACTTCAACAGGCTATAGAATGCACCAACATAAAAAAATGAGAAAAAAATCAGCACCATTAGATAGTGCTCAAAACCAACTTTCTGACGATATCTTGTTCCCAATTTTGATACTCGAGCAAAAAGTTATACCCATTTTCCTGATTCTACCTATTTTGCAAAAAAAGGAATTTTGTTTAGCCCCCCCAAGGGTTGGGCATTGGTTGCCCATATGACCTTGGGGTGGCGTTTTTTCTCTTGTTTTTGTTTTTTTTTTGCTTTTTTGTTGTTTTTTCTTTAAAAAGAGCAAAAATAAAAATCAAAGAAGATTTCAAATTTCCTTCTATAACCCTAGTTGAGGAAAAACCTCATAAATCGAGAAGGGGTTCATCGAATTGAGGCTTTGATACCATGTTAGAATTATGAAAAACATGAGCCACGAGATCAAACAACAAACAAAGACACCTTCCACACAAGAGATTTGCAAACAATATGTTCAATATTCCTCAACAAGAAAAAACTATTGAAGAACCTCAAAAATCTTCAAGGAAGACAAAAGTCCTCAAAGGTTAAGAGTTTGAGAGAAAATCTTAGATAGATAATACAATGAGGGTTGAGTGCTATATAGGAGCAACCCTAATAGTTGCCTATTTCAGTTAACAAAAAAACACTTAGTTGACTAAATAAAGAACTCCTAAGTTTAGCTTAAGTTCATGAGAATAAATTAGACTAATAATTAATTAAAGATTAATTAATTATTTTCTAATGCATGATTACTCTAACAATGACCCTCCTACTTTATTATTATAATCTTATCTCCCTAGCACAAAATTCTCAAGGCCCATGAGAAATAAATGATGGGTATTTGGGTTTTAACTTAGCTTAATTACAAAGAGGGGACATTATAGCCTACCCTTCCCAAGATTGCTTCTCCTCAAGAAATTATAAATTAGGAAGCTAAATAATTTACACACACTTCCATATAGCATCCTCTTCATGAAGATATTTCTATCAAACCATATTTTTTTGTCATAATTTTGTTCCTTGGTTTTCTTTCTCTAAAATTACAATATCCTTAAGAATTAGAATCAGTTTCTCATCATCATCAAATGGAGGTAGCTCTATTATAGGAATAATTTTATTTCCTAATACCCTTTTAAAAAAATATACATGATAAACATTATAAATGTTATTGCTTTAGCAATTGTACTACATATGTAACCTTACTAATTACTCACTTAATTATGTGAGGGCCATAAAACCTTGATTTTGTTAGAGATGGTAATGAGCTCTAATACCGTAGGATCACTTGCAACACCAAATATAGACTTCCAAAAGGGATTAGGGAAAGAGGATAAATTTTTTGATTATGGATTCAATAATATACAATGATTAATAATGGATCAATGATACATCTTACATAATGTACAAGAGGCATTACTTATATATGCAAGGTAGAGAGGTAGGACAGGAAATAAGTGGCAAGTGTCTTAATCCTATGTCATGAGAAAAATAAAGATAATATAAGACAATATCAAATGTGTACTAGATATTTATAGAAATATTTATAAAGCCTTAAGTAAACTTAGCATATGAACATGTGTGAATAGGACCTACTAGGTAAACTAGTTAGGTAATATACCTCATTCACACCAACACCCCCATAAGTGCAACTTAGGGAGAAGTAAGAAAAATGCAAGAATGCAAAGATTATGAAATGATGGATCCAATATAATAGGCCATGTTAGGTACCTATTGACAAATAATATCTCATAAGTAGAGAAAATGAGAAAACCCTTTTGCGAAAAAAACCCTCTGCAAAAGAGTGAATGCAAGAAAACAAACATGTACAAGTGATGGAATGAGTGATGAATGGGGGAATCAACATGACCCAACAAGGAATACATCCATCAAAAATATACAAGAGATATCCTCCCTATAGGAGAGAAAGAGTGAGACTATAGACCCCCCATAACGAAGTAGCTCCTTTACCAATGGTGAGTGTTTGAAGACAAAAGAGAATCCAATGCCTAGAAACAACATTCCTCCCCTTTGGAAGAAAAAAGTCTAATTATGTATGTAGAATCAAATCTAACTCCAAGAAGAGAGATGACAGAATAATTATTATGATGGGTGTAACATATCCAATGTTTACTCAATAGTTTTCACCTAAGTTTCCAAAAGACAATAAATGAAAATTTTCCTTTTCAATAACTAATTACACATTGCATAAACAATTTCCACATGTCGTTGCATAAATGAAATAAAATTACATAATTCCAAGTAAATGAAACTCATCCTTTCAAATACAAATTACAATTGATCCATAATCATGTTCATATACAAATTCATAACTTACAAGAGTTCAAGGTCAAGGTTTCCTCATCTAGATCACACTTCTTCTGTTTCACAAGCCTCGACTACCATTTGCAAGAGGGAGAGCATCATCCAAGCACTTTTCCTTAAACCATAGACTTAGCAGTCCCCTGCACATCTTCCTAACAGGAAGATGGCCCTACCCTTTGACGAAGAGTTTGATATGGAAACCTCTAATAATGAACATTTGAGTATTTGGTGTTGTGCCATACATAACTAGTATGACCATACAACTATGGACACCCTCCAACCATGCATGACACTACTGACTATCTATGCAAACCTAAATAACAGTAAATTGACAAAGTGTAAGCAGTGAATTTACACCTACTATGACTAAAGTTTTCATATATATAATAAATCCACTTTCTAAGAAGCGGTGTTGTATGTTCACCCACCCTTACTTGACTTGGAAACTCTATTGACCTGTGGTTAACTCTTTTCTTGGTTTTCCACCAAGGTTAAAAATCATAAACAAGATTTCATTCTAAAGTGATGATACACTAATATTGGTTTAATAGGTTTGACACAATCTGTTGAATACCCTATTACATACTTGTAACAATTTGGGTCTGGAAACTACGTCTTATTCAAGTTCTTTCTCTCTAACCATGGGAGTAATGACTCTCCTATTTTATGCAAAATTAGTTATTACTGATGAAACAATATCATTGGCTAGACACACTTGGTCTCAATCTAAAGCACTGACAACATGTCTATATGTATAATAATCTAGAATTAAACTTGATTTGAAGATTACTTCATATTGTGTTATGCCTAGTATGGCTTCAAACTTCTAGGATGCCATAACTAATCTAGTAATTCATGGTATTGGGTGATCCCACAATACTAGTTTACAATTTTTGGCCAAATTGGACATTGAATTGATTTTTTCTAACTAAATCTTCACTTTTAGGCACCTCTAGAGGCTAAACCGTGAGGAATTTGAAGATGATGCAAACTAGTGATTTATGAATTTTTTTGGGTAGATTCTAAATATATTTTTTCAAAATTTTTGGAATCATATTGCACTTATTTTTCCATCTCCTTCGAAAACTATATTTTTTCAGTAAACACCATTTTGAAGGAGTGATGCTTATCTTATACAACATAACTTTTTTTCCATGAAGGATAAAATTCTATTTTTTGAATTTAAATTAACTTAACTGATATCTAGCTCTTTCATTTGGTTTCATAGTGTTTTATTGAATATTTTTTCCTTAATCAAGTTTCGAAGTCAAACCAATTACAATTCAAACATAGGCGGACTGTATACAACATGACTTTTTTTGTATGTATTGAATTTCAATTTTTTTTGTTGGATCAAGGACTTCAATATCTAGTGCACTGATATTTTTCAATTTTTTTTGATAATTTGCTATTTTTCCACATGCGTAGAGCAAAAAGCTTGATTTCGGGTGAAAAACCTACATTCACAAGAAATAAAAAATAAATATAATAATAAAATTAAATTTATTTAAAATTATACTTTTTGGGAAGCTTATAATAAGGACTACATACTTACAAAAAATAAATTTTAAGATCCCCCAAAAGTTAAATCAAAAGTGGTTTTTTATCAACATTTTGATAGGTGTAAAGGAAACTCCGTTATAGGTATGGTTTAAAACTAGCAGGGTTCTATCCAAGGGGGTTTGATCTAAGGTGGTTCGATCAAACCCTCTTCAATTGGAATCCTTTAAATGGAACTTTTCAAGGCTTAAATCATTATATTTTCTAAAAATATGTGATTTCAACAAAAATCAAGATCTCCCAGACATTGTAAACCAGTATTGTGGGATCACCCTATTGTATGTCATTTAATTTGATTTGATATAAAATATTATGTTCATAGTAATTTCCAATAATAAGTCAACATAATAATCTATTTAGCTTATGGAATAACTAAACTAAGAACCATTCGACTAATCTTCAAAATCCTCAAGGATTCCTTCCAAGTTATCCTTTGCATAATTTATATAAGGTACCTATGTTTGTACGCACATAGAAAATCATATATCTTTCCTCCAGTATGACAACATATATTCACATATTTAAATGCATGATAAGTTAATATCTAATTACATATATAAATATGTGAATATATGTTGTCATAATACCTTTGCATAATTTATATAAGGTACCTATTCCTGCTTGAGAGGAGTCTGAGCTTCTACAACATAAAATCTCCTCGTATTATGGCTTTGGTTTGCAAGACGTAAAGTCCTCTCCTTTAATATTAGATTATCTTGAATAGGTAATGATAATATACTCTTGGTCAAAGTATAAGATAATATCATTCAAAGATAATCAAATCCTCTTATTGAAAAACAATATAAACTCATTCAAATACAATACTATGTTAATTGAATAATATCATATTATTCTACCTAGCTTCTCTTGCTATGTTATTCTAACGAGCTGGTGGTTTGGGTTTCACATAGCTTCAGAGAGAATTAAAATTCTAGTGGGTTTGCTTTCTCTTGAAAATATTCTTACATAATGCTTATAACCATGTAGTGCTTCATAATCTAATAATGTAATTCATGATAACTACTTATCATGCTCTTCTAATTCCCTAATCCAATTTGTATCTTGTATTCTAATTAATCTCTATGCATAGGTAATCTAGCCACTTGTACATGCACTCACACACTTTCTAATAGCATCAATACGCACACAATGATAGCACAAACATATTCAAACAGTAGTAAAACTTGGTTTCAAAATTAAAATAAGAAAGAGAAAGAGATATCTTAAGCATGCCTAGATTAAAATAACTCAAATTATTCTAAAACATGGAAAAACATGGAAGCTTCTCTTGTTTAGTGATATTCTTAGTAGTATCGACCCTATATTCTCTACAGGTTCTAATGTCTTCAAAACTATATGGAAGGATTGGGAGATTTTCAAAAAGCATTTGAATAACCACCAATACATCAAGAATGGTAACAACACTATCATGGGACATAGGTCCATATGGTGGAACCTGGAACATAAAGACATGCCCCTATCCTTAATTCAAGGTTTCTTAGCCAAAAGATGGGCACAAAAATGAATTAGATGTTTTGATGATATTTTAAAAGATGGTTATTTAAAAGAGTAGAATGAATTAAGCAATGAATTCAATCTCCCCCAAACTAACTGAAGGACACAATTTGTATTAAAAGAAGCCTACATACATATCTCCTTCCCTCATGTGGTCAAACATGACATCCTACAGTATCAAGAATTCCAGTGGTATGATGGTACCCCTCTAAAGAATTTTTTTTTCTAAAATAATCTATTCCAAATTGAACATGTTAATAAGGTGTGGAAAACTAATCTAAACAAAAACCAATGGAAAAAGATATTCAAGAAGAATTAGGTACAAGAATTGGAACCAAAAAAAGCATGCTTCAGATGGTTTCTTTTGTTACAAAAAATTCCATTTAAAATTGAGCACAATGATATTGATTTATGCAACCTCTGCAGGGTGCCTGAAACAGTTAATCATATTTTCTTTGATTGTATTTATGCTAAAGAAGTCTGGAATCTCTTTTGTCATGATCAAAATATCTGGGATGACAATGGGAAACCTAATCCTAATAAAATCCTATTTGGAAAAGACATTAAAATGGGAAATGATCTTCATTTATTTTGGCTATGTCTTCCAACTAAAATACTATGGGTAATATGGAAAGCAAAAAATAAGGATAACTTTAAGGGGCACATGAGATTGCTTACTGAGTCTTGCAAAAGATTTATCCTACACAATGTTGCTATGCAGGTTTACATCACAGTGGCACTTTCAAAGGAGAAAGCTGGGAGATTCCTAGAGAATAGAACAACCAACATTGACATTCAAGAAACAAGGTTTGAGCACACTTGGTAGGAGGGGCACCTAGGGGTGGAGGTATTCCTCAAATCTCTCCAGGATTTTCAGAGGGAACTAAAGGATGGGTCAAAGGATAGTGTAGGGGGAACTTCAAATAGCAGGTCCTTGGATGAGAGGCTCATTGATGAGGAGTAGGAAGTAGCAGAGATCTTGGCCAAGATGAGATCTATAGCAAGAGACAGAGGTTGTAGTAGGGAAGGATATAAAAGATCCATTAGACTATGCTATGCTACTTTGAACTCTGACAATATATCATATATATCCTCTATGTGGAAGCTCTGCGAATACGATAAGCTTGATGTAATTTTATAATTTGTATACTTGATGTAAAATAGTAACCTTGATGATACTATGTAATAACCTGTAAACTGATGTAAGGTGGAAAAGGAAAGGCCTGGTTCACATACTACTGAGTTGGTCAACATCAAACTTGATATGTAATTTTTTGCTCCCTCTATATCTAGTATAAAAAAATAGCTCAAATTGAGTTTCCTATAACTCCTTGCCCAATGCACTCAATGACTCAGTCTATTGCCTTCTCTATTCTCAACTCTCTTCTCTACTATTGCTTCAAATGATAACCATGACTACTCAACTCAACCTCTCCTCTCACTTAAGATAAAATGGAATATAGAATTGCAATGCACTTGCACTCAAACTATGGTCTCCTCACAATCTTCACGAATACTCTATGCTCTCTAAATCTCAAATATGTTGTTGCTTTTCAAATAACAAGTGAATGCACAAAACTTAGATTATGAAATGATTGAACACCAAATAGTGAGCAATTGCTCTAAATTTATACAAATAATGTTTTACTAATAATAGAAATCAACTATCAATTGGGATCGAATAGCTCTTCCAAAATGCCACCATTTAAGAACTATGTCAGGCATGGGAAAAAGCCTTCATGATATTCAACTATTCTCCCTTATTATTGCCATGTCTAGCATCTTTAACAAAGTCAATTCAATTCCAAATTCTCTATGAATGAATACAATTACAAGACATTGCATTTTCATCTTTGAATTAGTCTTCAAGAACAAGTCGATTTCCTTCACAAATGCCATGACTAGCTTGACAAGTTCTAGATTTGATTTTAGTAGTTTAAAAACTTCAAAAACAATCTCCACAATTGGCACGATAGGAAGCCAATTAATTTTTCAATTCTTAACTTACATTTTTCCCAAATCATGGGCAACTTAAAGATAGGATCTCATGCTAATTAGTCTCCTTATTGCCATTTTTATGTGGTTGAGTAAATGAGATTGAAATAAAACCAAGTTCAACCACTATGTGGCTTCAATACTAACTTACTAAACTACCACAAGTGCTGCTAACTATGGCGCCTTATCACCCTTTTCCAAAACTCTTCCAAAAGCCATACCAATCAACTTAATTTCCAAAACTATTAATGGTCAATCTGCCATTTATTATGGCTGCAAAATATGAATATTTACTTTAGCAATATTATATATACATATTCACTCCGGTATATAATAATATATATTAATATATATATATATATATATAGCAATCACTTAAATATACATATATTAATATATATATTTATAATAATCAATTAAATATAATAAGACACACACACACACACACACACATATATATCAATATATATACCATATATATATATTTATCTATTTGGGTGTCCACATATGTACTATGTATCTACGTATGGGTATACATAGATATTACTATCTGCATATGCCCATACCTTCATACATACGTATATATGCACCACCTTATATATACATATATATTCTATATATATGTGTCCATATATATACACACACACACACTATATAACATATGCTCAATCACAAGAGTTTTAATATTTTAACTCAAATTGGCTAAACCATCAAGGACAGTTATAAACAACCAAACCTAGCTCTCGTATCAACCAAAAAGCTATCAACTAAGGTTAACACTTACCATCACAAAACTTAGATAACAAGGTTCCTCTAACCTATGCAATGAGTGTTTACATCTACTTAGATATATATACCAATGGTTCCCATTTCAACATCCTCTCTTGGGTGATACTCTCCCTCCCCCTCTGGAGGGTTGAAACCTTTCTTGCATTTGACTTAGAGCAACATGTTTGTAGTTAGTTGATAACATATAAATCATATTCATCATATATCATAAGCATCATTAAAGCATTTAAAAAGTAATTTCATCACAATGCACATTCATACATTTCATTCATCCATTGAACATCATCAAGACTTAAAATTGCATTAAAATCATATTTGCTCATAAAGGTAACAATAATTTGGTATCTTAGAAATGGGGTGTAACAATGGGTGTCTCTAAAAATTGATTAAGTGTCTCCATGTTGATGCTAAAAGCTGAAAAAAATATGGAAGTGTTAGGAATTATTCCTCACATGGGTGTTTAAGTTAACATTATTAGTATGTGTAATAAAGTAGAGTTATGTAAGTTAATATTAAATTGTCAAGAGAAACAATTTAATTTTATATTATTGTGAGTGTGAAATTGTGTGTGAGCATAATAATATAAGTGAGTTGTTAACACATATCATGTAGAGATTTAGAACTGAAAATAGGAGGGAGAAAATTAAGGTAAATTGAACAAACCACGTAGATTTAGTGCGAGAGGTTGGTGGACTTGTTAAAGGAGTTAGAAAAATTATGCTATATATTTGTAATATCCTATTAAATGAGGGGTGTGTGGAATAGAAGAAAAGTATTATTATGTGTATGAAAATTGTCTCTCTATAAAAATTCCCAACAATCAAGTGTTCTAGCCCACACTGAAGAAGATGACAATCCAAAACCTAGTGGAGATGGATGCATAATAAAATCCAAATACAACGATGATGTGGAAAAATTATATTGTAATTATCATCAACAAGGAAGTGGACATCCTCAAGTGTGTTAGGGTTCAGGCATATTGGAGCAATAAACATTATCAATTATATGCAAATTAAATATCCTAGAAATAACAATGAAGAATAACACAAAAGAGATCAACACATAATTTAATGTGGTTCACCCAACATGGGTTACATCCACAGAAACTCATCCACCTAAATGATTTTATTATCTAGTGTAAGATAGATTACAATCTTGCGAACACCATGCTACAACATACATTTTGATTGCTTATTACAAGATTTTTGGAGCCTTCTATAATTAGGGTTTTACAAGGTCTTTTTTCATTTGATGTGTTAATGGGAAAACCTTACTATGTCAATGGGAAAACCTTGACATGTCAATGGGAAAAATCCTTGACATGTCAGTGGGAAAACCTTGTTATGAGTGTATAATAATTGCATGATTAGTCGCCACATACCAACAATCTCCCACTTGGAGACTGATCAAGCTCCACACCAAACAATCTCCAACTTGGAAACTGATCTTGGAGAACACCACTACACTTGTAGCTCCCATTCGATTACAGGTCTGGTTGGTTTCTTATGTCCACCACTATCATTCATGAAGGCCAATGGAAACTGACGAGGAAATCAATTTCTCCTATGTAACTTCCTTTGTCAACATATCTGTAGGATTCTCACTTGTGTGAATTTTCTCCAACTTCAATCATCCATCCTCCAAAACTAACCAAATGAAGTGGTATCTAAGTTGTATGTGCTTAGTTTTTGAATACAGAGCTGAGTTCTTAGCAAGATGAATGACACTCTGGCTATTAGTGTACAAACGGCTATCTTCTTGTCGTTGTCCCAATTCCTCTAGAAAATGTTGTAACCAAATCATTTCCTTGCTAGTTTCCATAGCAGCAACATACTCAACTTTAGTGGTTGAAAGCGCAACAACCTTTTGCAACCTTGAAATCCAACTGACTATAGTACCTCCTACAGTAAAAACATACCCTGTAGTGCTCCTTCTGCTATTAATATCACCCGCCAGATTAGAGTCAACATATCCTTCTAGAGTAGAATTTGTTCCTCCAAAACATAGTTTCTTTGAAGTAGTACCTCTTAAATATCGGAGAATCCATTTTACCGCATTGCAATGTTCCATTTTTGGATTGCTCATATACCTGTTCACAACTCCCACTGCATGTGCAATATCTAACCTTGTGCATACCATTGCATACATCAATCTTCCAATTGTTGATGCATATGGTATCTTAGACATTTTGTCTTCCTCCTCTTGTGTCTTTGGACACATCTCCTTAGTCAACTTAAAATGACTAGGCAAAGGTGTACTAACTGCTTTTGTATTCTGCATGTTAAACCTTTTCAACACCTTCTCTACATACTCACTTTGAGACAAAAACAATTTTTTTTTTGTCCTATCCCGTGTGATCCTCATACCAAGGATTAGTTTTGTTGTACCCAAATCCTTCATAGCAAATGAATTTGCTAATTTATGCTTAAGTTCATTAATATGTTGCATGTTAGATCCTACAATAAGCATGTCATCAACATAAAGCAACAGGATAATATAGTTGCCATTACCCAATTTCTTAAAATAAACACAATAATCAAAATGAGATATTTTGTAACCTTGTTTAGCCATAAAACTATCAAATTTCAAATACCATTGTCGAGATGCTTGCTTTAGGCCATACAACCTCTTCTTTAACCTACACACAAATTCCTCCTTATCCTTGACCTCATATCCCTGTGGTTGTTGCATGTATATTTCCTCTTCCAAATCCCCATGAGAAATGTTTTTTTCACATCTAGCTATTCAGGATGCAAGTCTTCCGCAACCATAAGACTTAGAATGGTTATAATAGAAGTCATCTTTACAACCAGAGAAAATATTTATCAAAATCTATACCTTTTTTTTGTGCAAAACCTTTTACCACGAGTCTAGCCTTATATCTTTTCTTGCCTCCATATTCTTCCTTCAACCTATAAACCCATTTATTTGGCAATGCTCTTTTACTTGCAGGAAATTAGACTAAGTCCCAATTCTGATTCTACAACAAGGAATCCATTTCCTCTTTCATGCCTAGCTCCCATTGCTTTTTGGTATCTACCTGCATTGCTTCTTCATAACCTTTCAAGTTCACCAAAATTAGTTAATAATATAGAATATAACGATGGAGAAAATATTTTTGAGGTCTAGTTATCCTTGTAGAATGTATAACACTTGCAGGAGTTTGTGGGATAACTTGTTGTTGAGCATTAGGTACCACTGGCATTTTATTTTCTAGAATCTCATCCAACACCACATATTCATTTTTGGATGTTCATGCCTCTTTTCCTATAGTTTATCCTTATACATGACCTTCTCATTGAATATAACATCTCTGCTCCCAATGATTTTATGATTTTCATAATCCCATAACTGATAACCAAATTCATCTACTCCATATCCAATGAAGGTACATTTTTTAGACTTAGCCTCAAGCTTGGTTCTATTTTCAATATCAACATGGAAAAAAGATTCACAACCAAAAGTTTTTAGAAATGAATAGTTTACCTTTTTACCCGTCCATGCCTCCTCTGGAATGCCACCATTCAAAGGATTTGAAGGTCCCCTATTTATTAAATAAATAGTAGTATGTACAACATCTGCCCAAAACTATAAGGGTAGTCCAAAATGCAATCTCATGCTCCTTGCACGCTCCATAATGGTTCTATTCATCCTCTCAGACACACCATTTTCTTGTGGTGTTCCAGGAACTAGTTTCTACCTACATATCCCATTATATGAATAGTAAAATTCTTTGCTGCAACTCGCCTCCATTATCAGATATGAGACACTTAAAAAAATTGCCTGTCTCATTCTCAACCAAAGCTTTCCACTTTTTAAAAGTTTCAAATACTTCTGATTTTTGTTTTAGGAAATACACCCATGTTTTCCTAGTTGCATCATCAATAATAAAAGTTACATAATAGTAAGAGCCACAAATAGAATATACTTGAGCTAGTGCCCATACATCTGAATGCACAAGCTCTAATTTCTCACTCTTCTTCTCTTTCCCAACTTTGAGAAATCAAACTCTTTTTTGTTTTCCATAAACACAATTTTTGTAGAACTCCAAGTTAATTTGCTTTAGACTTGGTAGCAAATTTCTGGAGTGAAGGATCTTCATCCCTTTCTCACTCATGTGCCCAAGTCTATGGTGCCACAATTATATTTCTATCCCTATAGCAGGTGCTATAATTGTCTTAGTAGCAACTGTTTCTATAGCAATTGAGGTAGAATAAGTATTACCAGTACACAAATATAGTGTGCCTATCTTTTCACCTTTAGCTACTACTAATGCACCTTTTGTGACCTTCCAAAATTTTTCTGAAAAGTTAACTATGCAACCTTCACTACCTAGTTGTCCTACAAAAATTAAATTCTTTCTCAAATTTGGAACATGCCTTACCTTATATAGCAACCATTCATTTCCATTCTGCAACTTGATTTTTATCTTTCTTTTTCCAACAATTTGAAAGGGTTCATCATCACCCAAATATACCTGTCCAAAATCACCTTGAACTTAATCTACAGAATATTTCCTATGGGGTGTGGCATGAAATGAATCCCCTAAATCTATTACCTAGGAATCATTATCATTATCTAAACACATAATTAAAGCATCCTGTAATTTATCACTTGCAACATTAACTTCCTTACTACCATCATGTTGTCCGTCTCCTTGTTTTCCCTTTCGAGACCAACAATCCTTCTTCAATTGTCTTAGCTTTCCACAGTGCCACCAATCCATTCTTCCTCTGGATTTAGATCTTCCTTTCTTTGACTTCCCTTGTGACTTCCCACGATTTGTTGGGATTTTTCCTCTCCTTTGTTCTTCCCCTATTCTCTACAGTCAAAGAATTACTCGATGTTGAACTCTCACTTGTGCTTTTTTGTCGCATTTCCTCACTAAGGATAACACCAACAACATCATAAAATTTCAATGTATTTGAACTAGAGACAAAGTTACTTACAACCATTACCAAGCTATTCTAGTTTTCTGGCAAAGAACATAAAACCAAGAGACCCCTCACCTCTTCATCAAAATTCAATTTTATATAAGTTAACTGATTGGTAGTCGTATTAAACTCATTTAAATGATCAGCCACAGATCCACCTTCAATCATTTTCAGATTAAACAAACACTTCATGAGAAATACATTATTTAAGGTTGAGGGTTTTTCATACAATTTATCCAAAGTTTCCATCAGATCCTTTGTTGTCTTTGCTTCTGTTATATTGAACACCAAAGATGGTGCTAGGCACAACTAAATGGTTCCTAGTTCCCTTCTATCCAAAATCTCCCATTCTTCATTGGGCATTGCAACTTCTTTCTTTGATTTTCCTTGTAATGGCCGCCATAGTTCCTTTTGATACAAATAATCTTCCATTTGTATCTTCCATAATTAATAATTTTGGCCGTTGAACTTCTCAACCTTGAATTTTCCTTCTTCCATTTCTCCCACTCAAATCTAGAGGTTTCTTGCCAATCGACCGAAATACACGTGGCTCTAATACCAGTTGTTAGGGTTCAGGCAGATTGAAGCAATAAATATTAACAATTATATGCAAATTAAATAACCTAGAAATAACAATGAAGAATAACACAAAAGAGATCAACATAGAATTTAGCATGGTTCACCCAATATGGGCTACATCCACAGAAACTTAGCCACCCAAATGATTTTATTATCCAATGGAAGAAATATTACAATCTTGCGAACACCATGCCACAACATACATCCCAGCTGCTTATAACAAGCTTTTTGGAACCTTCTAGAATTAGGGTTTTACAAGGCCTTTTTCATTTGATGTGTTAATGGGAAAACCTTGATGTGTGAATGGGAAAACCTTGACGTGTCAATGGGAAAAAAACCTTGACGTGTCAACAGGAAAACCTTGATGTGTCAATGGGAAAAGACCTTGACGTGTCAGCAGGAAAACCCTATTATGAGTGTATAGTATTTGCATGATCAGTCACCGCATACCAACAAAGTGTATCCTCCAAGTCTGTAATATGAGACTCACAATTTTTGTTTGATATTCCTATCAAGTAATCATCCCACAAAGTTAAATTTGAAACACTATGATCATCCTACTGAATTGAAGTACTAGAATCCAAGGCAACACTAAAATTTGAAGAAGCAAGAAGTGGAGGAGATGAAATATCAACACAAGTCTCAAGAATACCAAGGTTCAAGTGATCAAACTTATCCTCAAAAATATGATTCACACTAGATTCATGCGTGTGAATATTAGTCAAGGGAACTGCATCATCATCAAGAGTGCCATATTTCATTTCTTTCAACAATGTCTTATAGTTCGTCATCTTCTTTTACACCATTATTATCTACGTAGTTAAGGATGACAAGATTAGATAATAGATTTGATAAAGGTAAATAATTTATTCTATATACAAGTCCTAAGTTGGGGAGATGAATTCTTGATTATGGAGCCTCACATTGTATGGCTTCATCATGAGGTACATTCTCTTCATTTGATCCTTTCACTTTTCCATATTTTTTGATGGGTAACAACATATATATATACATGTTTCTAGGAAAGGATATTTGACATAGGATATAGAAAATTCAAATGATGTACTTTGTGTCATACTTGTCAACTATGTAAGAGCTAATAGTGAGCTCTAATACCCTAGGATCACCTACAACATGAAAGATAGCCTTCCACAAGAGAGTATATTATGAGCATATTGATTTTGGATGCAATAATGTATAACGATCAATAATGGATAAATGATACAACTTACATAATGTACATGAGGCCTTGCTTATATAGGCAAGGTTGAGAGATAGGACAATTGGAATTTTTTTGACAAGTGTCGTAATCCTATGTCATAAGACAACTAAAGATAAGATAAGATCACATGCGTACTAAATACTTCTAGAAAGATTCCTTAAGACCTAAGTAAACTTAACATGTTCAAAAATATGTGAATAAGACTTACTAGGTGAACTAGTTGGGTAATATACCTTGTTCACATGAACAAGTTTCAATTTCTTCATTCCACTCTTTGTAAGATCCCTTCCAAGATCTTGCTAAAAATCAATAATTCAAGTTTATAATTAGCCATCTATCTAACTTTTATATCATTATGTTATTTCCATTTTATAACTAATTTAATGAGTATTCCTGAACCATAGATTTTTGGGTAGGGCTTATAGGCTACTCTTGCACTCTTAGGATGTTTCACCTAAAAGGAGAGAGATAAACCCTACTCAAGAGATCTACACTAGGTTCACTCAAGTTATGCAATGTATGATGTTATTTATACTAAATGGAATGATCTAAGTGCAACTAAACTATGAAATTGAGAGATTATGACTGTAAAACCTAAGAATTATGCAATGTTGGAAAACACAATGTGATATGCAAACATGAACTAAGTATGAACAAATGCAAAACAACAAAGAAGGCTGATTTAGAGTGCACTTGGGCAGAGAATGGAGAATATGGAATATTCTGAATGTTGTCTTATATCACTAAAATTCACCAATGGGACTCATTCGCCACTGATGGCGAATCAGTCTTGCTTCTGATGAAAACTGTCAGAAACTAGTTTCTAAGTGTCGGGATCCACAATTTGACAAAATCTGGATTACCAACCTTAAGGTGGGACTCATTCGCCACTGATGGCAAATATATCCACTCCCAAAATTTTGAGAAATCAAGGACCAATCCTGTAGCACTAGATTTGAGGTTGACTACTTGTCGGGTTAACAAAGTTAATTCTGCAAGAAATAGACAAAATGTCTTCTCTAAGCTTGAAATAGGTTGCTTGAAACACTTTATTGACTTCTTGTCCACTTTTCAATACCTAATAACTTGCCAAATCCCACTTTGGTAATTAAACCCTTAATGAAGAAAATGAATGGAAGAGAATGATAAACAAATAACATGCAAATGTTATCAACTTACCAAACCCTTGTTGAAGAAAATCTGAAGATACAACAATGGTTGCTCCAAAATGTTGAAAATTGAGTTGTTTATGTAGCTTAATACTTTGTAAAACTATTATACTTGCTGATATAAATAAGTATTCTTTGTTACAAATTCTTTGTGGGTGATTATCTGATTAATTCATTTTATCATTTGTATAATGAAGATAGAAGGTTGTAGAAGAAATAGATAGAATATTAGAAGATATACAACATATACCGTGGAGAAACCCTTTTGAGAAAAAACTCCACTAAGAATCAATATATTATTTAATCTCTGAAGTAGATTACAATAATTCCAATTCTTCCTTGAGATGCTTCTTCCGCCTTCAACAAATTTTCTTCACAACCTACAATAAACTAATACCAACTCTCTTCAACTTGCTTGAGATATATAGGGAATAAACAACTTTGTAAACTCCAAAAGAGTTACAATTACAAAGCTCAATCCCTATCTCCTAAAAGGTACATCTATCTCTTCCAAGTAGAGTTTAACCGTGAAGAAAAATTCCAAATCATCATCTTCATCCATTTGGGCATCCCAAACTGAAGTAGTAACTCAACCTTTATTCCATAAATATCTTCAAGGCTTTATTCTCAAAGTAGGCACCCAAGAGTGGGCCTAGTTAACTTAGCCTTTTGAAATATCTTAACATGCAAAGGAGTTAATTCCAAGAAGCCAACTTGGGTGCCCAAAGTGGGTCCAAGTCATTTTCTCTTAACTGAAACATCTCTCTCCACCATTCATGCAAGAATGGTCATCCCTTGTTAACTGAAGGAAGTCACCTGTTATTTGTCATGCAACTCAAGTCATTAGTCATGCATTCCAACTTAACCGAATTCAACTAGCATTCAACTAAAACTAACTAAAGATAATTGAACCATAACGAATTGAACTGAACTGAACTAAACTGAATTGAATTGAACTGAACTGAACTAAACTGAATTGAATTGAATTGAACTAAATTGAACTAAACTAAACTTCATGCATGTAAACATCAAACCCTAACTCCTAGGATCTTTACATGCATTACATAAGTGTTATCTCTTACTCCAAATAGTTAATTGAACTCAAGGTGAATGCCACTTTCCATGTGTGTGCCCCATGTGCTCCTATTATTTAGGAACTCATCTTGGAAGCCCTCACATGCTCCTATCATTTATAATTAATTACAAATGTCAATTAACATGATTATTTCATCCAAAATTAATCTCTCTCCAATCCTAGTGTTTGAGAACACTTTCCAAGGACTTAGGAGACACATGAAATAAACAATGTTTAGGATTGCAATTAAATGGCTTCCTATTTCCAACACAAAGTACTTGATCAATGCTTGATTGAATGATGCAAAGTGCTTGAATACTTGAATGAATGTGTGAATAAGTGAACTTGATGAATGGGGGTTAAAATGAGAGAAAAAACACCTATTTATACACACTTGTGCCTTAGGAACCCGACAATACCTCATCATAGGGTGACAAGGTGATTTTAAATAAAAACCAAAGAAAATTTGAAATATTTTGAATTTTGAGCCAAAGGGACTCATTCGCCACCCATGGAAAATGGGTCCTACCTTGGACTTGAAAGTGGGTGTCGGGAATTATCTTGCATTTAATGTTGTTTGTCGGGTTTACATTAAAAAACACACTTAATTAAGCCTTATAAGGGCATAAAGGGGTCAAATAAGGCATAAGAATGGTGTAAATAGTGAAATTATGCCTAGAAAAACATGAAATCTTGTTACAAGACTTTACAACACTTCAAAATAAGACTTGATAAGTGATGAAAAGGTGATTTTTCAATGAATTGTAATGAATAGAGTCTATAAAAGTGTAGAAATGTTTTACAACACTTCACAACACCTTCACAAGATGCCATATTTTGAATTTTAAGGACCTAATGTGAGTGTTCAAGCCACATTTCAACATTAAATTAGAGCAAAATGGACCTGCAAGCATCATGAAGAAAGGGCTAAAAGACCATGAAAATGACAAGGGACCATTTTTCATGGTGCATTTAGCCCCCACTTTGGTGAGAGGATGAACTTGCTTCAAACTCACACTAAAGTAGCCATGAATATTGAGAAGGAGGTCCCAATGCACTTATGTTAGCAAGATGGAATGACAATGATCAAGAGGGATGATCAAGCCCCTAGGATGAAGATCTCATGGCAAGCTAGACATAAGGACAAAAGGAACACACATGTGAAAAGGAAATTGAACTGATCTTCGATCATCTGTCCAACTAGTTGTGGATTAGATCTAGGCCGTTTTGAAAAAGAAAATGCATACTCACTCTAGGGCGACAAAACTCATGGTGGTCTTCCAAGTGAGAAGACCCAAAAAGGTGAGAAACATACACTGGTTGGTATGCACTCACAAACACAAAGGTGGCTATGGGGAAAGTCGTGTCGTTGAATGGGCTTCCCGCTCAACCATATTAAAGTTATACCTCTTGATAAATTTAACAAGGTGCCACAAAGGAAAATGTTGGTTTGTGCTTCATGAGACAAGCAAAGATTTGTATGCTTAGAACCCATGAACAAAGAGCAAGGTACCACAGGAATGCAAGTTGTGTTATGCAAGGTGGAAAAGATGTAAAATGAAAAAATGTAAAATGTAAAGTGTAAAAATGTAAAAGATGTTCAAAGGAGTCTTGCTAAGTTCATTCAAGGTCTGTCATTTAGAGAACATTGTGTCTAATGTCTCCAATAGAGGACCAATCAAAGAATGAAATATTCACAACTTAGGGGATGCAGTGCGTTGCATCAGACCACTAAGAGGAATGCAATATGCTAAGATAGATCACACTTATGAAGGATGTCATACCCAATGTCATCCACAAAGTGACAAACACATCGTATAAAGTGACAAGGCTACACTAAGAACCAAGAATGCAAATGAATTATGCCAATGTATGCCCCCCACTTTAAAGGAAGTGCTACACATCATTTTGTGAGCAATTACTTTAAAGTAGCAAAGGAAAGAAAAATGTAAAAGGAAAAACAAGACATGAGATCCAACTTGAAAAGCCCCCACACAAGTTATATGTTTCTAAGTTAGGCTGGTTCATGTGAACGAAAAAAGAAAACAAAAGAAAAGGGAGTTGCCCCCAAAAAAGGAGCACACCAAACACATAAGAGATTGATGGATTTGGGGTTAGTATGTTCGTTGCTGCAATGTCTTTATGAAAGAGCTCAGAACTGTCATCATTCCCCAAAGCACATAGAACTGGAAGAATGACACAAAGAGAGTGAAAATAAACTTTGTTTTGGGTCAACATGGAAGAGATATTGTGGTCTCAACGCTTTGCATCGTCCCCAAAAGGAAAACACAAAAGCAAAAAAAAAAGGACCTTTTGGGTCAACATGAAGGAGACATTTTGGTTTCGATGTCTTGCATCATCCCCAAAAGGAAAACACAAAAGAAAAAAAGGAAAAGGACCGTTTGGGTCAAAATGGAAGAGACATAGGGCATCTCAATGCTTTGCGTCATCCCCAAAAGGAGAACACAAAAGCTAAAAAAAAGAAAAATGTATGACATATAGAAGAATAGAGGTACAAATAGAAGAAGTGTACAAAGAGAGAGAACATCCAACACACGATACGAGGGAACATAATAAGCACATAAAATCAAAACAAAGAAAAAGAGAAAGGAAAATAAATGAAAAAAGGCTAGTAAGGCAAATGAAAGTCAACCATCTAACAAGTCATCCACCTCCCAATCATGTTCAGGATATTGCGAGGGCGGTTGATTGTCCAAAGGAAGAATTGCAAGTGCCAAACTAGGAGATGTACCAGGTTCTTCACCTGGTGGAGAAGGTTTATCATTTAAGCTCATGGTAGATGAAAATAAATAATTTAGATCGTTATGCACTTCTTCATCTATTTTTGTGATCTCCTCGTCATCATCATCATCAAGGTTAATTACGATGGGAGGGTGAAGGGTAATCTCCAAGGAGGGGTGTATCAAAAGTTGTGGTTGTTGTATTTGTTCATTTTGTTGTGAGGGTTGGACTGTGTTATCTTGTGGTGGGTCAAGGGGAAGAGGGTGGTCATCTATTGCTTCTGTCAAAGACATAGGTTGATTTTCTTTGTTTTCTTCCATTTGAGACTGACGAGCAAGGAAACGATGACAGTGCCTACGCTCCCTAGCACAGTGGTTTCATTTTATTTTATTTTGAATTTGTTGAGGTGTAAGAGTGGGTTGATCCATCATAGGTTTCTTTTCTTCTGGAGGGGTAATAATGAAAGAAACTGAAGAAGATGGGTCAATCACTTTCTCCTTAGCTTTATACACTTTTTTAGAGCGGGGAGGCATGACAGGGTTGGTTTCATTTTCTTGTTGTTGTTTAAACAATGGAGGGGAAGTATCTGTGGTTGGGTGCTCATGAGGTTGTATTTTTTGTTCAATGTTAGAATCAAGCTGAAGCATGGTTTCATCTAGAATAGGAGGAGTGGAAGCAAACAGTGACATGTTGCGAAGAGACGATTCGACTATGCGTTTGGCTTTGAACTTTTGATAGGTAATGAAAAAGAAGTCCTTTCGAGGGGTGATGGGTTCCATAGGTTTAGGCTAGAAGGATTCTAAGGAAAAATTACCTTTGGAGGATAACTGATTAAAGCCATTATGGTGTATGGTAAATATTTCATTTCCATGTGGAAACTTCAAACATTTGTGAACAACTGAGGGGACCGCTTTCATTGAGCGAAGCCAAGGGTGACCTAGACGTAGACAAAATTGATCCGATTGTGGAATGATAGAAAATGTTACATCCAAAGTTTTAGGTCCTACTTGTAATGGGAGTATGATTGATCCAATTGTAGAGCACACAAAACCAGTATGTGTCTTAATCCATTCTGTTGGTTTATTATAGTCATCTTGATATAGCTCATGTAATACTAAAAATTCTTTCGTGATCACATTCTCACCACAGGAGGGATCTATTAATATCCCATTGGTGGGCTTATCATAGATTTTATCAGCTATGTAAAGAGGACCATCATGAAGTTTTTGAAGCAAATATTTGGAAGAAAAAGTGATATCAAGAGTTTTGTTGGTTGGGCCCTTACTAGGGATAACGTCTATCACACCCACAAGTTCATCCATAGGAGTAACTTGGGTAACATTTGGAGTTATATCATGTTGTTAATTATTTGTATCAATGTTCATGACTTGAGGGTTTGAAGGTTCACTAGCCTTGAAAAATGAAACATTATGTTTAGGCATGGGGTTGGTAAAAATATGTAAATTCTAGTTAGGGGGTGTAACAGACTTATTGCCTTGATCATTAACACTTGCAATGGACAAACGACCCAAATCAATGAGGTCTTGAACTAAGTGTTTGAACGCTTACATTGTTCAGTGTCATGTCCATTTTGGTGATGAAAATGACAGTAAGCATTAGGTTTAAAGGTGGGTGGTATCAAATGGTTTAACCGTAGGAAAAGTGATCATTTATTGCTGGAGCAATTGGTTCATCGTATTATGGAGGGTATTGGGTAAGGGAGTAAATTGTCTCTTCGGGTCCCCACAGGTATAGGGCACTGTTGCTTTAACAAAAACCACTTGAATTTGAATAGGTTGGGTTTGTGGTTGAGGAGGAAGATTGAATTGTAAAAAGCCTCTATTTAGTTTTCTAAAGTTTTGCATGTTGTTTTGATTATTTTGCTCAGATTTCTTAGCTCGGTTAGAAGTGGACTTTGAATCATGACTTGAAGCCAAGTTATGATATTCACAAAGGATTGTGCATAAATGCATAAACGAAGGAAATTTCATCATAGTTAACTTATCCTGGAGATGGGTGTGCAAGTTTTTTATAAACATCTTTTGCAAATGTGAATAAGGAATTTTGACATCAACTTGAGCATACAACAACTGATAATGTGAAATAGTCAGTTACTTTTTCATTGGAATTTTGTCTACAACACATTAAATCGACCATTGTCTTTTTAGGAGTCATATGAACTTGAAAATGACTTATGAAGGTATCCACAAGTTCATTGAATGATCAAATGAAATGATTAGGTAGGTTTGAAAATAACTCTAATGGAGTGTCTTTCGAGCTTTGAGGAAAAAGTTTGGCTAACAACTTATCATTGAGGACAAAGTCACTACACAAGGCTGTATAAGCATTGACATGATTAGTAGGGTCTCCTTTACCTCTGTATTTCTCAAACCTAGGCATTTCAATTCCTTGTGGCATATGTGTGCGTAAGATCTCTAAGGATAATGGACTATTGTGAACATGATATGTAGGTGGAGCATTTTGACTTTGGATAATGGTGGAAATTTGTTTTTGCATGGATGAAACAACGTTAAAGAGTTGTGTAATGATGGGATCGGTGTAAGTGGTATGAGGTGGAAGGGAAAATGGTGATGGAGTGTATGTAATTTTAGGGGAAGTGAAGGGGACACTAAGAGGGGTGAAGGTGGAAGAAGGAATATGCGATGCCACAAAAGAAGTAGGAATGCTAGTTGGAATTGCGAAAGAAGGAGCCACATGACTAACATGTTGCATAGTTGTTGTAACTTGAGGAGTGGTATAAGTTGATATGGATGTGATGGTTGAAGGGGGAGGATTGTGAGGTCCTCCTTGGCTTACAACAATGCTCATTGACTAGGAAGTAGAAGGAACATGTTTATTGTATATATCAGCTATTTTCTTCATAACTTGCAAGACATCATCACTTTCAATCAAATGATGAAGGTTTTCTATCGCAGGTATGGCAGTTGAGGAAATGTTTTCAAGGGATAAATCTTGTTGTAAATGTGCAAAATCCTCATGAATACTAATGAATTTTTCTTGCGGAATGAATTTTTTTTGTATGTCAACATTCATTGGATGAAAAGGTGAAGGCATAGTAGTGGTATTCTCCATGCCTAATGCACCATTGTCCATACTAGGAGTAGGAGCTCTTGAGATCCCAAGGGCCACAATGAAAGTGCTATCGTGGAAAGCCATGAGTCTAGAACTTCGTCTCACTAAAGTATTATCAATGGGGCACCAAACACTCATACAAGTACCACAAAAGATGGGGTGAATGTAAATGCAAGGTAATCTAGGAGTGAAAAATGAAAATAATAGAAATTATGCAAATTAAAATCTAAATGAGTCTTTCACTAATGCAATTTGAGAAACCCTAGGATGCAAAAACAAGACAATACCCCTAATTGAATGTTGATGCAAAATGAAAAGTCTAGGATGCAATATGCAATGGAAATATGATGAAACATAAAGTGCTCAAAAGTGAAGGTTCACCAAAATGAACCATAGATTTTTTGGGTATAGATTATATGCTACTCTTGCACTCTTAGGATGTTTCACCTAAAAGGAGAGAGATAAACCCTACTCAAGAGATCTACTTTTGGCTAGGTTCACTCAAATTATTGTCATTTGAATCCATAATCTTAGCATTCCATATCATTCTTCATATCATATTATAGCATTTTCATCATGGAGCTTAGCAAAGGATTGGGAAAGGGCTATTTTCCACAATAGCACCAATCCACTATGGGATAGGATTTATTTCATCTTTTATATGCCTTAGTTTGTCTTGTAATTTGTTTACATTTTAAAGCATGATTTATTATCTCATAGGAGCACTATGGCATTTGCATAGTTTGAACTAACATGCTAATGTGTTTTGAAGTTTGAACTATTTTGCAGATTTGTGGTGCTCACACTAAGTATGAACAAATGCAAAATAGAAAAGAAGGCTGATTCAGAGTGCACCTGGGTAGAGAATGGAGAATCTAGAATATTCTAAATGCTAACTAAGATCGCTGAAAATCACCAGTGGGACTCATTTGCCACTGATGGCGAATCAATCCTGCTTTTGATGAAAATTGTCAGAAACTAGTTTCTGAGTGTCGGGATCCAAAATCTGACAAAATTTGGATCTCTAGCCTTAAGGTGGGACTCATTCACCACTGATGGTGAATCGGTCCACTCCCAAAATTTTGAGAAATCAAGGATCAATTCTGTAGCATCAGATCTGAGGTTGAGTACTTGTCGGGTTGACAAAGTTAATTCAGCAGAAAATAGACAAAATGTCTTCTCCAAGCTTGAAATAGGTTGTTGTTGACTTGAAACACTTTATTGACTTTTTTTCCACTTTTCAATACCTAATAACTTGTCAAATTTGCATACACAAGTCTGCAAACACACATGCAAAAGGGGAAAAATGGTTAAGGGTTAGGTTATGGGGATTTGTCTTGATCAAATCCCACTTTGGTAATCAAACCCTTAATGAAGAAATATAATGGAAGAGAATGATAAATAAATAACATGCAAATGCTATCAACTTACCAAACCCTTGTTGAAGAAAATTGAAGATACAACAATGGTTGCTCCAAAGTGTACTTGATGAATGCTTGATTGAATGATGCAAAGTGCTTGAATACTTGAATGAATGTGTGAATAAGTGAACTTGATGAATGGGGGTTAAAATGAGAGGAAAAACACCTATTTATACACACTTGTGCCTTAGTAACCGATGATCACAGGCCGACAATACCTCATCACAGGCCGACATAAGGTGATTTTAAGTAAAAAACCGAAAGAAATTTTGAAATATTTTAAATTTTGAGCCAAGAGGGACTCATTGGCCACCCATGGCAAATGGGTCCCACCTTGGACTTGAAAGTGGGTGTCGGGAATTATCTTGCATTTAATGTTGTTTATCGGGTTTACATTAAAAAAACACACTTAATTAAACCTTATAAGGGCATAAAGGGGTCAAATAAAGCATAAAAAGGTGTAAATAGTGAAATTATACTTGGAAAAGTGTGAAGTCTTGTTACAAGACTTTACAACACTTCAAAATAAGACTTGATAAGTGATGAAAAGGTGATTTTTAGGTGAATTGTAATGAATAGAGTCTAGAAAAGTGTAGAAATGTTTTACAACACTTCACAACACCTTCACAAGATGCCATATTTTGAATTTTAAGGGCCTAATGTGAGTGTTCAAGCCACATTGCAACATTAAATCAGAGAAAAATGGACTAAGCATCATGAAGAAAGGCCTAAAAGACCATGAAAATGACAAGGGACCATTTTTCTATGGTGCAATTCCTTAAGATTTTTATCAATAGTTCTAATTGCTTTCCTAATAAAAACAAACATATTTTTAATGAAATCAATATTCGTACATAAATACAAAAACATATTCCATTTTTGTTAGTTAAAATATGAAAATATGAAAATCATTTTATAAATAATCCTCCCTATTCATTTTAATATAGGAATATAAAATTCAATATAAACCACTTCAAATAATTACATTTCATTAATTAACTCATTACAAATTAAATTGACATATTTATAATATCAAAATAATTTTTTTGGAGTGATAGATAGATAGATAGAGAGAGAGAGAGAGAGAGAGAGAGAGAGAGAGAGAGAGAGAGGATCATATAGGAATTTTTACTCCAACCATGGACTACTAGTCCTCCAAAAATAGAGTGACCTTGTCCTTCAATAAGAGAGGTAGATAGTGATTGATGAGGAATATTGAAACCATGCTAGAACCATCATAGAACCATGAAAATTTAATACATCATCTATTGTATGTAATCGAACATGTTGACTCTAAACACCCTCTATATCTACTCAAATTACAACATACATGAGATCAAGAATAAGATTTGACCATTAATTAAATTAATAATAGGTAAAAAAACCCAATTTAAAGGGAAAGTTAGATAGTTGTAAAATGACTAAATTTCCCATTATCCAACAAAAAAAACTTAAATATGTTTAGAAAATCTATGAAGATCGAGGATAAAACAAAGAAAGAGATTAATTAGAGTCTCTAAAACACGAGAGCAATTTTTACTATTATTACCATAATAAAAGCTATCATTGACTTCATTAGAAAGAAAAATAGATTTCACCTTCATGATAAAATAAACTTGTAATGAACAAACAATGTTTATATCATATACGAAAGTCAATCATGTAGTTTCATGATACTTAATTTGTATACTATCTTGATGAACAAAGGGTCATACAACCCTTACAACTCTTGGGTATAAATAAATAAATCTTAACTAGAAATACAACCTCATTTTCACTAAAATTTCCACATCCATTAAGAAATATGTTACACTCTTATTTTGTTGTGTCATAGATTGATCAATATGACAAGATTTAGGAAAATAAAATATACGTAATAGCTTGTATACTTGCAACAATATTTTAAGTGGGCATATTAAAAAAAAATCTCTACCTCTTTTAATTGTTTATATTTGTTTCTTGGCACATGGTAAAAAAGAGTATTTAAGTTAAGTAAAATAATATAAACATCTAAAGAAACAAAATAATGTAAAAAATATTAAAACTAAATTACTAACTATTGGTGTGCATTTTATTACCGATTGAACACAAAGTAAAATGTCCAAAGACACTTTATCCTCTCTTGAAAAACCACCGCATATGCTAAGATTGCGAGATCATATGGCAATTCCAAGGTTTCTTTTGTTAGGTCTTGATGTGTGGATAAGCTCAATGGACTTTGTGATATGGTAATACACAAAGGGACTTACGTTAACAAATCATTCATAAGCTAGGACCTAGGAAAATTTGATAGTAATGCTCTCTTTTGTTTTTTTTGGATTTTTGGTTTTGGAGTTTAAAAAAAAAGGCAAAAAGGACAAGGGTTGAGAAGTTTTATGCTAATCCTAAGAACTCAAGAGACGATAAAGACTAGGAGAAACCAATAACAATACTTTGCTTTTCCACATGAACGACAACTACACAAAGTAAGTGCAATCTTCTAAGGTTGTGCTCAAGATTTTCATACAATGAATAATATCATCAATGGAACAATATTTATTCAAAGTAGAAGTTAAAGCATCCACAATATGAGCTCAGGCTAACTTTACGCATTGAACAAAAATCATTTATTCAAAGAAAGTATGAGCAAGGATTTCGCCAATCTATACTATCAAATCTTTCATTCATCTAACATACATTCAAATCAAATTCGACTTTTAAATCTATTTTTATGTCCTATTCTTAATCTATTCTATGTTTTATTCTATGTTGAAGGAGCTATGCAATCATGCAACCACTTGACAATAAGAAGGATTCAAAGCAAATCATGCAATATGAACTTTAAATATCAAAGTAGCTCTACACAATAATTTCATAAGACTCTCTCCACATAATGAAATGAGAGAATTGGAGTTTATATAGAGTTTTCAAAAACAAATGAAACACCGAGATCAATCTGAGATGAACGATAGAGATCAAGACAAGTCAACCCTAATTAGGGTTTCCCAAAATAACATTAATAACCAATGGATGAAGAACAAGTGGCGTGAGGAGCTATCTTCTAGGAGGCGCATCCTTATCCTCTTGAGTGGTAGTGTATTCAATGACTCTGGACACTATTGTGCTAACCTCCTCCATTGTGACATGTGGCAGCATATTGACCTTGAATTCCAACACATCCAAATCATCTGCACATTTGGCGAAACCAATCTCCCACTCTGATTCCTGTCATTGAAAGCCATCACAGATGGACAAGAAGTTTGATGCCTTAGTCAAATTATACTTCAGGATTGGCCCGGTGATGGTGAAGAAAGTCTCCTGGATTCTAAGCTTTAAACTCTCCAACTACATATCATTTTCTCGGACAATATCCTTCTCAAGTATATTTGTAGCTACAAGTAAAATCTTATTATGAATTTCCCTCATTTGCTCCTTAGCTTTGATACTATTGGTCTTCACCTTTTCCAAGACTTCGCTTTGTGTGACCAATGCCTAGTACCAGTTGTTGAAATCATACACAACACCTGCTGCAATTACCTTTTCATCAATTAGTTCCTACTTTGGAACTCCTTTCAGCACTCTAAGGCATGGGATAATTTTGTCTTTTGAAGGTTGTCCCATGCTTCTGCCATAATTGCAATCCTTGAAAGAAAAAATGAAGTTTTTCCATAAGCCAATATCAATCTTTCCACAAATATAGTCGCTTCTTCACTTTTGCTTGCCATCCACTCCTTGGTTTCTTTGGCTGTAACCATCTCTTCTTCAAAATCTTTGATCGTTTCCTGTGAAGAGTTCAAAAGTGGAGGAACTACTGAGTCGGCTTGATTAAGGGGTTTGGTCAAATGCTGAATGTATTCCTTTAGGCGTTCAATCTCCCTTTTATATTCTCTTTTCTTTGCTACTTCTTTTTCCAACCTCGCCTTGATGGAAGCGACTGAATTGTCCAAGTCCTCCATCTCTTGACCTTTTGTTGTTGGACCCAAGTCAATAGTAGTGATGGCATACTCTTGGGGAGCAATATCTTCCTTCGATTTATCCACTATTGGTATAGCAATTTGTACTATATGGCGGCCGACTTCATCTTTCTAGATTGTGGAAAACACTTTGGCAGGATTGTTTGCAGTAACTTTTTCTAAGCTAGCCAAGAAATCGGCCATATCATCTTCCTCTGGAAGTTCTACTGTACTTTTATCTTCAATCTTTCTTTTAACCAATTAGGAATTGTAGGCTACTCAATGCCTTCTTCTTCCTGAGTTTTTTCTACACATGGAATACCTTGAATTCCTCTAAGAGTGGAAATCATTCCCTCTTGAAATTCACCATCCAGAATATCCATCTCATTTTCAGACTCCAGTATTTCCATGCCTGTGGGAGATGGGGGTTCATCGTCCTCTGGTTGGATTGACCCAATATTCTTCTCATGAATTGGAGAAGGAATCCTTATTTCGTCCAATGAATCATCCTCAATATTTAATACCTTCCTAGATGTGGCAGCATGAGGTAGCTTTGATATTTGCCTCTTCTGAATAGGTTCCTCATCTACAATCTTCTTCCCTTTCGACCTTGTAGAGTCATCAATTGTTTCCTTCCTTTTCTTGGAATTGGTGCTTTCAATCGGCTCATCGCTTTGGGATGTGTTGACATTTGAAGAATAGGATTCCACTTCACCTGGATTAAGTTATAAGTTAGAGTCACATTTCTTCACTGTAGCTCTTGGACTTGCTGATCCACCCACCACTATGAATATTTGACAACTGGCCTCATCAAGGTGGCCAGATCTATGAGCTTTGGTTCTGACCATTTCACAGGAGGAAGAGGCCAATTCTCATCAAAGCTTGGCTGGACATATTCTCCATCATCCTCTAGTTGATCAGGCACACGAAAAAAGCTCAATCATTCTAATTAAGTCTATTGGCAATCTGGACCATAGTATTTTCCTGATATCATATTCATATGCAACATTTGCCCAAAAACCCTCTAGGTCTACCTTATGCTTGTACTTCCTTCCATTCATGGTCCCTTGGTGGTGGTGAGGATCAAAATCAGTCCGGGATCGGTAAGATGTAAATGGGTACCATTGCATCTCCAACTTGGCACTTTCAGCTGCCTGTGTCGATGGACAAGACTCCAACATATTTCTGATGAAAAATGGGAAGGTAATGGCTGCTTTCTGCTTTGATCTCTGGAGGCCTTGGTATGTTTCCAACTTCCTAAGGACCTCGAGCAAGACCATTTTGTTAGTATGGTAGATTGGAAGTCAATAAGGACATCTGGTGAATCCTTGAACTCTTATATAGGTGAATCTCAAAAACTAGATAAACCAGGATCCATACTTATTGATCAAGCTCTTGGCCTTATGAGTGATCCTTTGATGTGTTCCTCCTTGTAATATTCTAGTGATGTACATTAGGAAGGCATCATTTACTCTTTTGAAGTGGGCCTTCTCCCTGAGCTGCAACTGTGGATAACAATCATAGGACTTGAATTCATTTTCACCATTGCCTACCACACCTATGCAGATCAATCCTATGTATCTATAAGTTCTAGCCAATCGGTAGACAATGTAGGAACTCATGTAAAAATACTTTGTCCTTTCTAAATTTATTAACTGTTCATTGAGATTGTCACTGATTATCCATGACCAATTGAACATTTTGACACTCGAGGTGATCTCATTAATAAAATAATACATCCATGTCTCAAATGGCGCACCTTGAGGGCTGCCCATTACTCTATTTAATAACAAAATGATATCTCTGTACTCCTCCTTGAAGTTAGTACGAAGCAATTTCTTCTAAATTTTCTTGATGGAAGGCCTCGATTTCTCTAACCACACCTTATTGATATTTTTTGCACAAAGCTCCATCCATTCCTCATAAAGTCTTCTGGCATCCTCTCTAGTTTTGTAGGAATTTCGGTTATAACTTGGTATGCCAAATGCTTCTTGAATGGCTAACTCTCCAAGATGAGCCAATATTCTCCCATCTGGCACAATGATTTGCCTCTCTTGTGCATTGTAGTGTATGGCACATTCTACCATCAATTCAACACACTCCACAACCGGTGGAAATCCAGCTGCTTGGACAATGCTATTCCACATCATCCGACGAGCAATAGGCGTTGGTAGGAATCTATCTTGCCCATACATTCTCTTCTTGAAATATACATGTCCAAGGTTGGTGTTTGTGACATTCTTCCACTTGGAGTTGATTTTTGATTCTGGTTGCAGTCCTTTACTCGTGAACTTCATCTGGGCCTTTCTCAAAGGTTCTCCTCTGGTGGTCATCAACCTACAAGAAACATGAAGAAAAATATTAATTTTAAGATTTTAATTCTAATTTCCTTGGACTCTTTTGCTTGAAATTTTCACCTTCAACTTGTTGAAAAGTTAAATTTTGTGAAAAGTCAGACTGAAATTGGCTAAGCACTTAGCAAGTTTTGCGAGAATAAATGAATAAGACAAAAGAAGAATGGAGGAAATCCGTCAAATTCAGATTTTGAACCTTCAAAATTATATACTTTTGACGGTAAATTTGCCTTGAATTTTGAAAATTTTGTCTTGAATTCAGAAAAAGCACATTTATTATCTAGGAATTCAGTCCTTCAACTCAGACATTTACTTTATTCCCTGCTCTCTTCAAAAATTTACTTTATCTCCAAAAATCTTCCTTCAAAAAATTATCTTTCACAACCTTGAGAGAGTTAAAATCTTTTCACCATCAAACTTTGGAGAGAATGAATTGAAAATGACATGCTAAACTTCTTATAAAGTTGAAGAGTTCAATTATTTTAGTATCATGTTTTTTTCTTTTAGGTTCATCGAACTTGGACTTGCTTTATTTCTTCCACCATGGCGATTTAATCTTCATCAAAAATCTTTAAGACAAGTTTCTAATTTTACCATGGCGCCATCCGTAGCCAAAATCTTCTAGATTTTCTTTTGAGTTCAATTTTTTTTCAAGTGTTGAATATTTTGAAAATTTATTCTAAGTGTTCAATTTTGATTTTTCCAATATTTTAATCATGGTGAATTTTATTTGTCCATGAATTTCTCCTTCGCAAATTTTAGCATGGTCTATCCATTTGGCTTCATGGTGGACTTGAAGCTTGCTTAGACATCCTCATGTGTGGGCAGACTTTGGAGTGCCTTGGACATTTTCCTTATGTTGGGTGGACTTGAGCAACTTCATGCCAACTTCTACCTTGGGTGGACTTCATCAATACTCAGGCATTTTTCCTTGGGCGACTTCACCTTGGTCTTGCCATCTTCTCTTCAAGCATAGGCAAACTTTATCTTGGTCTTGCCATTTTAACCTTGGCCTAGGGTGGACTTGACATTGCCTTGGACATTCATTCCTTGGTGTCTAGGTGGACTTTGAACCTTTTGTGCCATCCATCCTTGGGCGGACCTCACATCTAGCTCGCCATTCCCTCTTTCTTCCGAGTGAACTTCATAGTGTCTTGGACAAGCATCATTCAAACTAGGGTGGACTTTGCTTGTGCCTAGCCATTTTTTATTTCTTTCTAGGTGAACTTGGCTTGATCTTTGCCATCTCTTCTTGGGTGGACTTTGCTTTAGGTTAGACATGTTCATGGCGGACTTGGAAGTGGCTTGGACATCTCCCTTGACAAGGCAGACTTCATGATGCTTGTGCCATGTTTATCTTTCCCAACATTTGAATGAATGTCTTGCTATCATTTGGATCTTTTGGAACAAAACCCTCGCCTGGAGATTTGCTTTTGCTTTTTACTCTTGGAGGTGCAAATTTTTGATTATGAAGATAAAAACGTTGACACCATGACCCGTGGGGCCCAATCCTAGGTCAAATTTCAAAAAAGCTAGAAAAAAGCAAAAAGTAGGCTAAACAAGTTGCTTCCTAGATTGGTCCCAAAGTGCCAAAAATAGAAAAAACAAAAAGCAAAAAAGTAGAATCCCTAAAAAATAGGAAGTGTCAGAATTGACTCAAAGCAATGGCATTCTTTGTCCTTCGAACCTTCTGAGCACTTTGACAACATCTAGGTATTGTTCTGGGCTTGAATTCTCTACTTGACCTAAGTGATTTTTCAAAACTCTAACTCCAAACTCTCAAAGCAATGACTTATGAAATTGTAACACTAAAGCAAAAACCCTAAAAAGCAAACTACTGGGGGTCCCCATTTGTAATGGGGCGATGTGTGAAATAGGTCACAACACTAACCAAGTAACTAACCATGCTAGAGGATGTACCTATCTAGAAAACCAATTAGTTTGACACCTATTCAACACAATTTTCTAAAGTTTTAGTTATTTTTTCATGTTCGTCCATTGCATGATGATTTTTTAATCTTTAAAGTATAACAACAAATATAATGGTGCAAGCTATTAGAAAATATGTTGTTCAAAGTATAACAAAATATGTTTCTCAAAGTATAAGATTTATAAATAAATTAAAAAATAGCTTTGAACATACTTTTGAAGGTTGTAGAGTTTTGGATTTGCGCTTACTAATTACAATTGCTTCAAATTATCTAAGCCATTTCAATAAACTCATTTTGAGCATGCCCTATAATCATTGCAACCTAGGACATCACATCTAATTGAGGCACTCTATCAACCATTTACAAATGAAAAATGCCATCGATAAAACCACATAATTAATGCCTTTAGTTAATAGATAACAATAGAATTATTTTAGAATGAAATAAAACACACAAAAAAATGATTTGACCATGTAAAAGTTCCAAAAAAATTACTAGAACCATGGAAAGTGACTTACCCCAATATTTTGCACAAAATTATGTCATATTATCACTAATGTTGATTAGGAAAAATGGGCAAAGTTTGCACAACATATTCTATCCTTCCATCCAATGATCCTTCAATTTCAAATTTGGGTAAAACATAAAATCCTTCAAATTCGAATCTGGGTATGAATAAAATCCTTCAAACACAACTTTTCTATGCAAATTTAAACTTGGGATTACACACAATCCTTCAAATTTTTATTTTCTTATGCATGGAACTATTCAATGAATAGATTGAATGTAATGAAATAACTCGCACAATAAAGGAATATGATAGGAAATATGCTACAAATACTTGATAATAATTAACAATGACAAGCCACATCGAGGGGTCAAACCTCCAAATATCTCCAATGAGAACACAATTCACAATATGATGATGAAATAAGATTCATTACCTCCTATATATACCTTATTTATACTTAGGATATCTCCCAAGCTGACTTAGATATCCCTATATAAGCCTTAGACTGACTTAATTAACTAAATAATAATATAATAATGATAATATGATTTAATTAAGAGTTAAGAGAGTCACAAGCCGATTATTCATAACCCTATGTACACTAATATTAAGAGTGTAAGATGCCCCCTCTTTAGAGAAGCATTGTCCTCAATGCTCATAAAGTGTGGATGCTTCTGAATGAATTCCTTGTCCTCCCATGTGGTATCTTCAATAGGTAAATTCTTCCATTGGATGAGATACTCAGTGTGTTCTAGTCCTTAGCTTCTTTGTGCATGTGTGACGAATGAACTCTGGTTCCAATATGATTCTTCCTTCTTCATCGAGCTCTAGTAATATTTTCTAAGTAGTATTATGCCCAATTACCTTCTTCAAACAAGAAACATGAAAATTGGATGTATCTTTGTTGTTGGTGGTAATTCCAGATTGTAGGCGACACTACCTATCTTTTGCATGATTTGGTATGGGCCAAATATATCATAGACAACTTGTTCTTTTTATGTTGCTTTAGTGACATTTGATTGTAAGGCTGCAATCTCAAGAAGACCCAATCGCCAACTTCAAAATTTCTTTCACTACAATGTCGGTCTACTTGCTACTTCATTCATTTATGTGTCTTGGCTATATTCTCCCTTAGTCCTGAGAGTACCTATTGTTGATGAAGCAAGTGGTCCTCCACTGCCAAAAATATTGGTGACACTTTCAATGATGATGTCATGGAAGGAGACTGATATCCATATAGTGCAATAAACAGAGAAATTTTTGATGAACTATGAAAGGAAGTGTTATACCACCATTCTACTAGTGGTATCCAATCTACCCATTGAGACTATTTATCTGAAGTGAAACAACATATATATCCTTCCAAACACTTATTAACAACCTAAGTTTTCCAATCAGATTAAAGGTGGTATGAAGAACTAGGAGCCAATTGAGCACCCAAATAAGAGAATAAATCTATCCAAAAGTGACTAGTAAAGATAGGATCACTGTCACTAACAATAACCTTAGGTGTACCATATAGCTTTTGTATATTATCCAAAAAATATTTTGCAACTATACTCGCTATAAAAAGATATGATAATGCAATGAAATGCACATATTTTTTGAAGCTGTCTACTATTGACATGATGACATTATTACCTTTATATTTTGGAGGCCTTGTGATGAAGTCCATGGATACCTCTTCCCAATATTGGCTAGGAATAACTAAGGGTTGCAAGAGACTCAGTGCCTTAATTGTCTCCCCTTTATTTCTCTAACAAACCAAACATTTTGCCACAATTTTTTTAACATCACTTTTTAGCCCTTCCCCAAAAAAGATCTTGCTTGACTCTATGATATGTCTTCAAATTTTTTGAATGACCACCAACTGGAGAATCATTAAGTTTTGTGAGAATCTTGTGTTTACGAGTGAAATTCTTGTAGAGATACAATTGCTCTTTATACCACAAAGTATCTCCCTTCCAGAAAAACTTATCTGAACTACTAGAATCACTCTATAATTGTTGAATGAGATTACTTGTAGCAACATCATTTTTCCACTTTGCTTTGGCTTCTACCACCCAATTTTCTTGTAACATTGAAATGACACACAATAAAGCTTCATATTTTTCATCCTCCCTAGAAAGTGCATCAGCCATCAATTTCTTGAACCTAAGTAAATTATATAATTTGTAGAAGAAGAAATGACGACATTTTATTACGTAAAAGATAGTTCCTACTAACTTCATCAGGTAGGTCACATCTTCCTCTCATATATTAGAGGAAGACAATCCCCTTTTATGCAGGCTATCGTTATGGACGGAGTAAATGGTGCTTGCAAACGACCATTAACAATCAAGTGGAAAAAAAAAAAGAACAATCGAGTGGCATTGCACAAGATATTAGGAATGAGAAGGTTATTTAGCAGCAATAAATAAACCATACTGGCTGTAGATTTACGGGTACAAGAGCAGCAATATGATGTTCAGGTAGTTCTGCTCATGGGGGAGACAGATAGTGGCTAATGTACATGACAGTTTTACTCATTAAGTCGTCAAGTTTCTTGTAGTCTGGCACTTCTCAGAGTTTTACAAGCAATGGTTGAAAAGAATGGAGAGAAGACAGAAGAGAACAAAGAGTAGCGAGAAAGGATTATTTTGAAGGGTCAAGGAGTTGATGTTGGATTCTATTCCATCCATCACTTTTAAAAAAAAAAAATTAAGTGTTGAAAAAATGAGTTACATTTGAATCATAAAGAAGGCCGTCCACAAAGTGGGCTGACAGTATAGTAGTAGAGCATTCCAACATGTAAATGAAAGGTTCTAAGTTCGAATCCTATTTAGTATATGACAATTTATGCTAGGAGCCTGAATATTCACGGTGTGACTCAAAGGGATATTGGAAAAAAGAGCCACAGCAGAGCCAGAAAAGGACTGATCACAAAGTAGGCCAATAACTCAGTACCGGAGCACCACAGCATACCAATGAAAGATCCTAGGTTCAATTCCTAACCAATACATGAAAAATTCAACATCGAAAACTTTCCTATTCTTGAAAATAAAAGAATTATTGGAGTTACTATCAGATTTTTGTGGAGAGTTTGACTGAAAAATAGTGTATATATAGTCAATATCTTGCAAAACATGCTCAAGAAATTAGATGAAGGTGACACGCCACTCCACATTGCAAATAAACCTGACAGCTGAGTAGTTGTTTTGTGTTTATTATGATGTTTTTTCAGAAAGGAAAACACTGTCATGGATATTTGTCCCATGTGGGTTGTTCCGTGGTTTGCCATAGGGAGGTTGACAATCAACTTGCTCAATAGTTCATTTTGTTATGCTCTGTTTTAGTTTATGCTCGATTTTGCTTTGGTTTGTGCCTAAAATCTTAGGTGCTAACAATATACTGAAAAACACCTCTGAATGATACAGTCCAAGTTACACGTTATAACACAATCTTCTAGAGACAAACTATTTATCAGTTTTACATAATATTCAGGTGACAGAAATATATATGATCTATAAATCATTTTTCTTTGCATCTTTCTGCATTAAGCATCTTTAAGTATTACTATCCACTTAATATATAAATACGTTAAGGGGTTTTTGTTTTAGCTTTCAGGGAACTAAATAATAAATTCTGGTTGTGAGATAGTATGTATCAAAATTATATGTTCCTCTGACCGGAATAAAATTAAAATATTTTATCAACAGAAACGAAATATACAGGTCAATATTCCCACAATAATCATGGTGGAATAAATAATTTTTTTTTTTGAAATATAATAAAGTAGTGTTTATAACCAAAGATTACTCATATTCCCCACAAATTATGGCGGAATGAAGTAAGAAAAGAATTATAAAATTTACGAACACAGGAAGATACTGTATATTACAAGAGATGATTCTCATCATTCCCCACGAAGTGTTGCAACACTTTCAGCTGCTTCTCTACCACCTCTGGATCTCCGCCATAGGTAAGCTATTACCTACAAAATCACCAGTGGCAGACAGCCTCCTCAATACATAAAATTTGAAAATGAGATAGTGAATCGATTGACAAAATCACCAGTGGTAGATACCGAAATGAAGCATGGAATCAATTGTTGTGCCCAGCTTTTTTTATTTTTTTATCCTGGACTGCATGACTGACATTTAGCGTAGCATAAATTATTCTAAAACTTAAATGATGTTATTAGCAGTTGTTTTGACAATACTAATACACACGAAAGGAATGGTTTATATTTAAACCCATAGATCTGCTGATATATTAATGGTCCAACATAACATGCATCCAACAAAAATTACTTCTAAATATAACTTTGATTCATATACTGCTTAAAAACTAAATATGCTTGGTAGCCCATTCCCCTGAAGCCTACTAAAGAGGAGACATTTTTCTCACAATCCAAAGTAATTATCCCCCAACAGCTTCGGATGGAGACAAAAATTGACCTTGTTATTTCATTACACATACAGAATGAATACACTGATTCGATATGACAATGGGGTTTTTCACAAAACAAGGTGAATCTTTCCCCAATTATGAAACAACAAATTTATACAGTACAAGAAAAATGGATGGATTTTTTTCCACCAGAAGACAGATGACTAGTAATGCGCTATAGTAATTACTAAAACAATTTATTTAATTTTATGCCCAAGTAGGGATTCATGGTTCAAAAACACTGTAGGGATCTCCAAGTCCCCAAGTAATTGGTGAAGTTTAAGGAACAGATCAGTTGCATGCATCGGCAAATTGTCCATGGTAAATCAGGTCTCATCCTCTATTAAGAGTTTCTGTTGCTCGACAATTACCTTTGTTAGCAGATGTGACATGATTCCAATTGGACAAAAGAGGAGGCACAATGTGATTGAGTGTCTGGTCTCAATACCATCCTTCAAGCCATCTCGATAGACTTGCCTGAAAAATAAGGTTTCTAAGACTTTAGCAAAACACTCAAATAAAACAGATTTATATGAAAAGCTGTAAACTCATTTACTATTCAAGATGCAGTTGAAATCAATTGAAGAGTCTAATTTCTTGTACAGCCTACAAAGGAGGAAAGTGAAACCTTGCTATGGAAATTTGGACGGGAAAAGACTTAATTTATGGGAAGAAACTCATTTTTGAAGAGCAATGAAGAGCATGGGACTATAGCATATGGAGAGGCTAAGGAATGGAATGAATCAGAACAATTAAGAGCACGAGCAATTAAAAACAATCGACTATGAGTTCATTTCCTTTTCTAATACTAATATACTACAAAAATGATGGTTGTAGCAAAACGGACCTTGCAGCATACAGGTCAACAGCTAACAAGTGTAACCAGGCAGAAGCTACTGTCAGATCGCTTGAAAACATCCTTGTAATCCCAGGCAACTGTTGAGGGCATTACTTCAAAAAGATCATCATTGTATTAGTTAAATAAAGCAAGAACAAAATTGTTGGACTGGAAAATGAAAAATGTACAATCAAAAGAAGAAATTTATATTCCAATCAATATAGATTTTCAATAAATACCTCTGGGAGCCAATATTTGCTTGCAAACATCAAGCGTAATGTTTCTGATGTCCAGGAAATACCAAGCAGATATGTATACATAGCTCCCAGTACTATATATGGGATGCTACTTTCCATGGATCTTTTTGTCTGCATAACCAAATAAACCAAATCCAAGTAAATATCTGCCACACTTCTGTCAAAATCATATGCACAAATTTGATAAAAGCACGAGTCATGCACAAAGAGCATTTTACAAACAAAAACTAACTAGTCAGCAGAAAAAGTCAAAGCACTATACAAAACTTTAAACAAGTTTGGTAACCCCCATTAATTGGTTATGTGAGGTCAGTTTTGATGGCACTTCTTATTGCAACTTGAATATTATTTGATTGTGGTCATTTCAGTTGAGTTTTCTATTCGGAAATATTGAGGTTAATAGGGTCTCTAAAAGCTTACTAGAATTGGTCTTAAAATAGTCTTGAAACCTAAAGATGTCAAATTGATTTTGAAATAATCCAATAAACAATTAGTTATTGCTCCATATGGAAGCTAGAAATTTGGAAGATACAGATACGTTCACTCCGTACTGCATTCATTTGGTGTCCAGCTATTCCACCAAGACCAAGGACAATTATTAAGTTGCTTCTCTCGGTTTGACAGGGTTTCTAGAAGCTTAGTAAGGACAGGCACACATGATCATGAAAACTCAAGGCATACGATAAATTTTGAAATGCCCCAAGACCAATTTGATCTGTATTGGATCTAAGAGTAAAGCTCAGACACCTCAGCATGTTGCAGGGTCAAAGACTATACTTTGATGGCATTAAAAGTTGATATGTTCACATATTCACGTTCCTCTCTAAGAGCTACGCAATTTGAAAAGAAATGACACCTCATTTCAATTCCCTATGCAAAAATTATGACTTCCAAAAGAAGGGTAAAAATTGTCAGCAAGTGACGGTTTTGAAACTACTGGGGTGGTAGAAAACCACCTCCTACTGAAAAGAGGCAGTTTTGCCCAAATGGCAAAAATAAAGAGATTCTGAATTGTTTCAGCAACCCTGTCTCTTTGGTTTCCATGTAAAAGGTTTTGTACTCACATGAGTAGTCTTCCAGCACTCTATAAGAAGCAATTGGGAGCCCAAAACAAAGATGGGAAGGAAAGTTGAATTGTCATATCACTTAGAAGTAGAAGGCTGAAGTAGCAATATGCTTGATAGAGGTTGTTAAACACTTTGGACTTGATTATTTGAGCAAAATACTCCAGTCAGAAGAGCAATTGCCTCTACCAACTGAGTTTTCACCCCTCAAGGGCTTTTCCCAGGATAAATACTCTATTGCATTTCACATTTTGAGGACCTTCATTTCTTTATGTTACAACTCTCAATTCCTCCCAATTGTCACTATCATTTGGAAATCCAAGTAGCACAGTAGGCTCATCATTTGGCTCCCAAGTATTTGATTTATTTTGGTAGAAATTTAGGATCACAATCAGTTATTACCTTATATGGGGTTGGAACTTTGTTGCATGTCTGATATGTCCTCTCCATTCATGTTCATTTCGCCTCCCCATTAAGACCAAGGACAATTATAAAGTGTTGCTTCATCCAACATACATAAATTCTTAAGGTAATGATTGGATGGTGGCAAAACCTATACTAGAGCATCCACTAAAGAGTAGTAGTCTAATATACTATCATGCTACGGACTAAAAAATGATACTGATTTGCATGTTCAATTAGAATCCAAGATCTTAACTAAATAGTATTATTTTTTCCATTTAATTTATTTGTCATAGGAAGCATCAACACTTCCCAAATGGTCTCTAATCACAGGAAACATCAAAATCAGTAGCAAATATATGTAAATGTTCTTTGACAATCTAAACTCTAGAAGGGATCCAATAGGTCTTGCACTGACAGCAGGCCTGGAGAGACAAAATTGGATTTTCCCTCCAACTTGCAATAGTTTATAGTTTATAGTGATATAATGACTCCAAATCTGGAAAAAAGTTAGATGCAGCAAACTTGGATGGAAATGTCAAACATGATCAAATAGGCTGTAGATGTCATAGCTGCTCTTCTCAATAAAACCAGACTGGGGAAAGTTGTCTCGTATGACTTTGTAGGGCATCATAGTGTTGCACATTACAATTAGACACTTTGATTGGTCCTACAGACAAATTTAGTTGAAAAGTCACTAAAAGTCATCATTGCCATCATCATCAAAAAACACCTTGCAAGAGTAGCTTGGCTAACATGAGATTGAGAACATTGGTACAATCGCTCAACATGTGAAAAGGCAGGAAGAGAGCATACAAAAATCAACAGAGCTCAATGTGAAGATGTCGAGCCAAGCTTGGGCACTGTCTCACTAAAAAGGCTGCCCTCTATGCTTTTCACACCTGAAAATATATTCTCTGTGGAATCATGTATAAAACATTTGGGAAACATTTCCAAGTCCTTTCTCAGAACAGAACAGGAAAAAAAACATTTCATAGACATATGCAAGTTTTTTGTGCCTGAAAATGATTTTCAAGATAAGAAAGAAAACTACAATCTTTATCAGCCTAGATGTCTCAAGTTCCCAACTAACTAGCTGAGCAAAGAAGTGGAAATCGAGGTGAAGTTATAAAGTATTTACATATTCCCTTTATAAATATGGTACAATATATTAGAGAGGGAGCTCCAAACATTATTGATTCAATGAAGGGCTCGTGAGGACTTCCTGTGGTGCCTTGATACATTTTCAGCCTTCCTAAGGGATGAAAGAGTTCTAGGCAAATATTAAAACACAAGGTGAAATGTTGATCTGACACCAAGCAATAACAGCCCAAGGTAGTGGTTGGGGATGCTTCATGGAAAATCATAATCCAACTCCATGGAATAACAGACCAAGGGTCAAAACAATCAAGGAACCAAATGGCCACTCAAATTACATGGTATAACTGGGAAACAAACGCATTTAAAGTTAAACAATCATGGTTGGTACCCATCAAGAGAATATGAACTGCCTGCAAAATAGTAATAAATGATCTTCAGTCGGATTGTGAGGGGTGATAAGATTTGCAGAAGGAAACCCTGTAACGATTTTCAATATTTCCATATGTTTTTGAGTCAGCATTTTGGTCTCAGGCAGATATGCTGTTTAAAATATGAACAGTTCTGATTTGTCAAAACCATGGGCATTTCCCCAAACAACTGAATCAATTTCAAGGTTCAAAATTTTTGCCAATACCCAAACAATACATTTTATTTTGGTGTGTAAATTGATTACAATTTTGAACCTGGAATGGTTTACTTTGATTGGTAATGCTGTGAGATAGCTTATGGAGGAAGAACAGGGCATGCAGAGTTGCAAAAAATAAACCTACCAGTGATAATTCACCAAGGAATTAGATAGCTAAGAGGTTGGTTTGAGTTCTCAGCCTGAGTTACCATGGATCAAGGCCTAACAGTTAGGCCTCGTATGGGCCTAAATAAATTCAACACTGAGTTATTTGGTCTAAAGTCTGTAATCAGACTTGGAAGTAACTTTTACAGCATCCAGTACTTGATGATTAATTTTTGCCTCAATGCAATCTATATTAAATTTTTAATAGTGATTTACAGATGACAGGATATTCCACAATCAGGGGAATTTGTCGAACTGGAAATGAAACCTGAAATACAACTATTCTCTAGTGGTCCAAACAAAATGAGTAACTTTATCAAAATATTCTTGACCCTCTTTTGTCCCTACAGATCCAGTTTCAACAGAGGAATTGAGCACAGTTGTTTTTTTTCTATTATTGATTTTCTTGAGGGTAAGATAAGAGGAAAAGGGAGTGAAGGGGCAAAAACTCCATCAATTCAAATCTCAGGAGATCATGCATTATGTGGAGATTTCATGTAGGGTGATAATCACCAGCAACAAACATAAATTAACAATCCATAGGAACAGAAAGCTTACCAATTCTGAATGTGGTACAAAAACCATGAGAGCGTAAAGTGGAATGACTAGTGCTGTTCCAACAGTAAAGACGCTGCTAGCAACCTGTGAACTTCCTGCTACTGCCAAAAAAATTTGATATGCTCTCAGCTGGAATAATCATATAATCACACAAACATCCTACCATAAACAAGGATCTCTATAACCAATGTTTTCATTCAAAAGTAGGTCTCATAAAATGGCAACATGAAGTTTGTGTGCAGTTTGTTCAATCTACTGCAAGTATCTGAGTTAGCAGGAGAGCAAATATAAAGTAAACTACGAAACAATCAAAACACAGGCCTCCAAGCAACCACTAAACTATCTCCCAGGATGTAGTAGGAGTTAGAAGCTAAATACTAGTAAAAACACATATTATGACTAGCTAAACAGTAAATATATCAATGTAATTGGCGAAGCTATAAAAATGTCAGACGATTGTGTATGATACTTACACGAAGCTGTAATGACAGGCCTACTTCTTAAGGAACTTCGATCACAAACTCTGGTTTTGGGAAGCACGGCTTTTGCAAACCCTAATAGAAAAACACGTTCCTTTCTTACTATACTGTTGTAGCTCATAACTGGCCTTGCAGAAGCATAATTCCACACTGTTCGTGGTTTAGTAGCCTGTAAAACAACAGAGAGGAATGCCAAAAAAACCTATTAACATTGCAAAGAAATTGGAAATTAACAAGGAGGAGAAACCCAAGTAGGAAAAAAGGCAGTCTGTAAATCAAAACAAGTGCGAACCTGTGAGGCAATGAAAGAGGCCTGAGAGAAGCAATAGAGTGCCATAATGTTATTTCGTCCTCCTACTCATCCATGCATGGCCTATTTGTATAGCTCCAGGATTGTGCTGCCCAAGTGGAAAGTGGGCACTAAACAGATTAAGTGACACCTGTACAGTTTTTAACATGTCTGTGCTATGTTGGCTTCCTCTGGTTGCTTTTAGAGATGGATTAGGAATATTTTATTGGCGACCAACACTGATAAACTATTGGTAATGTACCATCGTGAAAGAAAGTGGATGTCATTTTCATTGTCTCACTAAAGTAGTTACAGACGGGTTTGGATGGGACATGGGAGACTAAAAATTATGGGAAATTGCATAACAGCACTAATTTTATAGTGGCACGTTGTTGCACGAACTAAGACAGTGGGGCGGTGGTAAAGTTGTATTCAGGTTGTTCAGAACTTTTGTATATTTGTACATGAATGATTTCAATAATTGAAGTCAAGTCCACTCAAGAAAAGTTTTTGATTTGAATGCTAAAAGTTTTTAACTTGGAGTCTCCTAAAACCCATAAATTTGGTGTACAGATAGAAAAGTGTTTATTTTTTAATAATATTGTTAGTATTTTATTAATAATTGCAATAATAAATATTTGGTTTAGTCTATTAATTATTTTTAATTTGTATTTTATGTTGCAATCAATTTATTTTAGACATAAATATCTTATTTTGTTTCATTCTATCATTTCTCTATCTTAGATATTATTGCACATATGACGCTGCTTCAAGATGAAATTATTTTTTATTACATCTACAACATTTAAAAGTTATTTTTCTAGTTTTAGTTCTTGACATTTCACTTCACTTTGGATGTCTATCTTCTTAGAAAATCAAATGATAAAAAATAATCATATTATGCTTGTTAAAGACATAATTAATTAGATAAATCACAAGAGAAAAAAGTGTGCACACACAACTAATAGCCCAGTAGAAGCCGCCACATGTATGAGAAACACTCTCTTACTATACTCTCACACACAAAGATACTACAACATGACCCTAGAGCAATTCTACATTCCTTCCAAGGTCTCAATCTCAAATATTTTAAATCTATTTGTGAAGCTTGATTATAATCGAGGAAATTTTGTTATCCAACATCCTCAAGGAAATTCCCTAAGGAGCCTATTGTAGCATCGTAAATTGTCACCCTTGATAATTTCACACTATGTTTGACTCCCTCCTAAATGTATGTGCCTAACTATGGTTATTATGTACCCATTTAATTGTCATTTTTAGGAAACTGATTTAAATTTGGGAAATTAAATTAAATATTTATTTAATGAGCATTTAAAAAGCTAAATATGTTTGGACTAGGGTGCCCAACGCCACTATCCCACCTAATCAAACCCTAAATCTCACATTTTATTGTCAACTCAATATGTTTATGAATTCAAAATCCTTTGTCAGCTTGTCATAACGGTTAATGCAAAATATGTTGAAACTTTCCTTGCATTCTTTGGCTTTAAATCACATAAAATCACTCTTGGTTTTATCCCAACCTCACAAACTCGAAAAAATTCTATTAAAGAATAATTTTTTTGTTGTTGCTAAAAATCCAACTCAAGTTGCTTTAAAGCAACTCCACATCCCACCTTTCGAGCTAGAAAATCAACACTCCCTCTTAGCGAGGAAGGTGTTCTGCACAACACCCAACTTGACCCTGAAGAATTCAAACCTACTCTTCATCAAGTCCTTCGTCAGAATATCTGCTATCTGTTCATCCGTAGGAATGTAATGGAGCTTCACTATCCCCTTCTCCACACAATCTCTGATGAAGTGGTACTTGATCTCAATGTGCTTTGACTTGTCATGAAACACTGGATTCTTAGAGAGTTTGATACAACTTTGATTATCACAGTAAATGATTGTAGGATCCAGCTAGAAGTTTCCAAAGCTAGATAGCCTCACATGTAGCCATACTGGCTACCATATACTCAGCCTTTGCAGAACTTAGCGCAACTGAATTCTATTTCTTGATGTACCAAGAGACTACTCCTAATCCCAAACTGAAACTGCACTTTGAAGTGCTCTTCCGATCAACTGTACTACCTGCCCAATCTGCATTAGTAAACCCCTCGAGCTTCGCTCCATCCTACTGAACATACTTCAGCCCATAATCAATTGTGCCTTGGAGATATCTCAAAACATGCTTCACATCTATCCAATGCACATGTTTAGGTTCCACCATAAATTGATTGAGTGAGTTCACTACAAAACAAATGTCTAGCTTGGTGTTGACCAGATACATAAGAGAGCCTATCAACTATATGTATAAAGTCGGGTCCACTACCTCTGATCTAGAAGCATCAATATTCTTCCAATTGGTCATAAGTGGTGTTGACATAGGCTTACAGTTCTCCATCCTAAATCGCTTCAAGATATCAATTAAGTACTTCCCTTGTCCAAGGAAGATCTCTCCCTCTTTCTGCCACAACTCCAATCCCAGAAAGTAGTGCATCAACCCCAAGTCCTTCATCTCAAACTCTCCTGCAAGATCCTGCTTGTAGTGTGCTATGAGCTCCTCTGACCCTGTGAGAAATAGGTCATCAACATATAACACCAATATGAGAAGTTCACCTTTCACCTGAACATAGTACAAGTTCGGATCCACCTCACTCTTGGTGAAGCCCACGCTCTATAAGTAACTATCAATACGTGAATACCACGCCTTGGGAGCCTGCTTGAGTCCATATAGTGCTCTTTTCAACCTGCATACATGAGAATCCCTACCACATGCTTCAAATCCTTTTGGCTTCTCTATGTAAATCTCTTCCTCTATCACTCCATTGAGGAAGGCCGTCTTTACATCCATCTGGTGAATCCTCCAACCCATTTGTGCTACTATAGAAATGATAGCTCTTATGGATGAGTACCTAGCTATTGAAGCGAAAGTCTTGTCATAGTCAACTCCTTCCTTTTGAGAAAAACCCTTAGCCACAAATCAGGCTTAGAACTTTTCCACACTACCATTTGCAACATGCTTAATCTTATTCAACCATCTTGAGCCCACCAAATACTTATCTTCTAGTCGTGGTACTACCTCCCACACACTATTCTTCATGATGGAAGAATACTCTTCCACCATGGCATCTCTCCACACTTGGTGCTTGGATGCCTCCTAAAAGCTGGAAGACTCTACTTCAATTAATTCACTCATAAGTTCCACATACTTAGAATAACGTCTGGGAGCATTTATTTGTCTAAATGAATCTTAAGGATTACCTACATATTCTTGAGCCTCTCTCAGTGTCTGCTCAACTTCCCTATTTCTCCTCTTCTCGGTAATAGGAATATTTAGGCTGAGGAATTATTTGTTCCTCCTTCTGATCAACCTACTCGGCTTGCTTGCTCTGCTCTCCAGCTTGCATGACTAAAGTTTGAGGAATTTGTGCTGCCTCAATTGTGGGTGATTGCTCCTCCTCATTCATCAAGTTTTTAGACTTTTGAAGAGCCCTCTCTTCCTCGAACTTCACATCTCTACAAACCACTATTTTCTTGAGAGAAGGAATGTAAACCTGATAAGCCTTAGAAGTTTCACTATACCCAACAAGGATACCCTTCTCTGTAGTAGGTTCCAACTTGGTTCTCTTCTCAACAGGAATGTGACAATACACAAGGCATCCAAAGATGCGAATGTGCCCCAAATCTGGTTTCTTACCATGAACGCCTCTTTTGGAGTCATCTTTCCCAACACTTTGTGAGGGCTCCTATTTTGCAAATACACAACTGTATTGCAAGCTTCTACCCATAAGAACCAAGGCAGATCCTGATCATGAAGCATGGCCTTAGTTGCTCCAATTATAGCCTTGTTTTTCCTTTTAACAATCCCATTCTGCTGAGGGTTGTACAGAACTGTCAACTCTTTCTTGATACCTTCCTGAGCACATAAATATTTGAAGGAATTTGAGGTATACTTGCCTCCATTATCAGACCTTAATATCTTAATCTTTCTCCCTATTTGGTTCTCCATGAGAGCCTTAAACTCTTTGAACCTACTGAAGACCTCATCTTTATTCTTCATGAAATATATCCATGTCTTCCTGGAGAAATCATCAATGAAATTAACATAATACTCATATCCATTCAAGGATGCTGTTGACATGGGCCCACACACATCTGAGTGTACAAGATCTAAAATCCCTTTAGATCTAGTGTCGTAGCTTGGAAAATTGTTCTTGGCATATTTCCCAAGAGCACAACCTTTGCACACCTCATGCTTTTTTGTCTTCATCTTAGGCAGCCCCATCACTATTTTCTTGAGAATATTAAGTGCTCCATGGTGAAGGTGAGCCATCCTCATGTGCCATAATTCTCCTATCCCTTTACATCTACTAACCAATGCATGTGCTGGTTCAAACTGTAATTGAAACAAGCTGCCGTGCCTGACGCCAATCACTTTTGCAATCTTGTAATCCCTAGGACGAATATAGACTTTTCCCCTCTCAAAAATCACGATGTAACCCTTCTCTTCCAAAGCATAAACTAAGATTAAATTCTTTGTCATGCCAGGGACATACAACACATCCTCCAACAACAAGGGTTTTCCAGACTCCTAAAACTTGACGGTAACAATACTAATTGCATAGTACTTGGCATTGACATCTCTGAGCTCAATATAGAATTCTAGCTTCTTCTCCTCCAACTTGGTGAAACATTCTTCGACTCTTGTCATGTGGCAAGAAGCCCCACTGTCAATATACCATACCCTATTGGCAATTGAACTTGAGAGAAAGGCAATGAGTGAAAACTCATTCTCAAATCATGATGCAAACTCGTCCACCTCTACTGTAGTAACAACTTGCTTCTTCTGCTTGTCCTTATTTTTCTTATTTAGACATTGACTGGCATAGTGACCCATTTGATGGTAGCAAAAACATTTTATCTTGCTTAGGTCTTTCTTCTTCCCACTCTTGGAAGAAGAACCTTCCATTTTCTCTTTATTGGACTTCTTCTTACCCTTTCTTGCAAGAGCAATATTTTCTTCATCTTGATCCTTCTTTGTTTGATCTCCTCAATGAGCACCTTCACGGATCTCCTCCTGAACAAAATCATCCCAAAGTCTCACCCAATTAGGCAACCGATCTTTGCCGACAACACATTTGACAAACACTTCCCAATGCTTCGAAAAACCATTCAAGGCTATATACACCAACTCATCTTCATCAATTGTCTCTCCAACAACAACAAGCTCATCCCTGACCTGTGTTAGCTTGGACAAGTAATAGGTCACACTCTCGCCTTTGGACATCTTGGTATTGTGCAATTTGTCCTTGAGCATCATCGTACGACTCTGATAAAGTTTTGTGAGTGTATCCCACATCTCCTTGGTGGTGTCTTTTCTTGATAAATGAGGAATTAAATGATCTCTTACTCCATCCAGGATAATCCTCCGAGCCTTGGCCTCTTTGACTTCATGCGAATCTAAGGCAACATGATCATTTGTTGGTGGTGTCACTTTTGTACTATCATAGATCCACAACCTGTTCTCCTTGAGAACATATGTAATATGAACCTTCCACTGCAAGAAGTTAGATGCACCCTCAAGCTTGTCCTCATATCGAACACTAGTTGCCATAGCCACAAAAAAAAATAGAGACAAAAATCTAATTTTTTTTTCTTGAAATCTGCGTCACAAATCTTGGCTTCGTATTTAGAGTTTAGTGTTGTAATACCATGTTAGTTTCTTATAACACAACTATAGATTAATTACACAATAAATTCAAAGAATATAATCAAATATCTCATTTATAACAATTAACACACTGGGTTAATTAATAGCTAATAACAATGGAAGCAAAAAAATAACAAGAAGCCAATCACAAATAGACAATAACACAAAATTACCTAGGAAACCCCAATGTGGGGAAAAACCTACAAATGTTGGATCTTCTATTTAGCCTAACAAAAAAAAATTCTTTCGAAAATACACTACAAGTTTGCTACAACAATCTTACATATATAGAGCCCAGTTGCTTTAATTAGCGTGCAAGAAAAGAAACTTTCCTTGCATTCTTTGGCTTTAAATCACACATAAAATCACTCTTGGTTTTATCCCAACCTCACAAACTCAAAAACATTCTATTAAAGAATAAAAAATATGTTGTTGTTGAAAATCCAACTCAATTTTATTTAAAGAAACTCCACATCCCACCTTTCGAGCTAGAAAATCAACATGAGATGCTTTTTCTCTTGAGGAAGTTATGGTTCTTGAAGGTGTTGATGGGGTTTCATCTCCCTAGATTATTGTTATCCTTAAGAGGGATTTTGCAGCTCTTATCCCGACTTCTTCACTTGCTTTTCCTATTGAGGTGGAGAATGTTCTTGTAGGAGTGGCTATTGTTTTGAGGCTGGAATGTTTTATGCTGAGATTCTCTATGGTTGCTTCAGATGCTTCTGCTTTGAGGAAGAACCTATTCTTGAGAGAGTTGATGGGGTTTCCTCTCCCTAGTTTATTATCAACCTTATATTGGCATATATTGCTCTTTCCCCAACTTCTCTACCTACTTGTCCTATAGAGGTGGAGAATGTTCCTGCAGGTGAATATGGGGTTTTTGTTCAGATGGTTTCATCTCTTGTCTATCTTTTTGTAGTGAAGATTTCTCCTATCTAGGTGGAGTTTGTCTCTAATACTAAGTTTGAGACTATTTGTAAGGGGGCTTATGTTGTCCTTTATTTCTGATTCTTAGTTATTTTCCAAGCTTAGGATTGTTGTTTTTTGAGAAATCTTGTTGTGTGGCTTTGGATTTATTTTTGTTACAGTTTGGTTTAATTTAATTTCTTCCTTTTGACTGTTGTTGTTTGGCTATGTCCTATCTCTAAGCATTTTTTTGTGTGAGGGTTTTGGGTCCCTTCAAAACCTATTGTTGTATAGGGTTTTGAGGCCCCTTCAAAACCTATTTTTCCCATGATAAAAAACATGTTATATGCTATACTAAAGAGCCTTATAGTTAAATTAGATTAAGTAATTTATTTTATATTTACATTTTGGTGAACTCATCTTTTACATGCTTATCCTTTACGGATTTTTTTGCTTTTATATGTGTATCATCTAGGTGTATTTATTGTATTGATTAGGAGTTAAATTCATCCTTGTGTATTTTCTTTGAAAATATTAAACAATGGATGCATTCCCCTCCATTCTAAACACCTTCACCATATTTGTTTATATGCTCAGTATTAATAAAATTTTCATAGCCTAGGGAAATGATTTAGACCTAACTACATCCATTTACACTCTTGAGCTATCTAGGGATAATAATGACACTTCATTCTCTTCACTTGACCATGATAATATTTCCATAAAAGGTTCTTAAAATCTCATTGATAATATGTCTTTTGACACCGTTAGAAAATCCTTCCATTTTGAAGATGACTTTTCTATACATTCCTTATGATGAATATCTTACCTACAAACTTCCCTTGCCCTTAATACATATTATACCACCCCTTATTCTCACCCTCTCCTACTCACCTTACCTTTAGTTGAGGAGATCAATTATAAAGATAACATTGATAAGTAAGCCATCAAAGACCATTTCCTAAGCATAATATTGGATGAGCTACAATATGATAATAAATTGGACACATTTTCTTCTCTTAACAACCATTCCATGTGGGACATCTATCCACCTACACCATCTTTCCTTTGTTACTCTTCATGCACATAACATACTCCTCTTATGATGGTGAATCTACTTCCTTTTTGTGTCCCACCTATATCCTCTCATCCATCCATCACTATAATATTATAGTCAACATATCACCTTCCCTTCACTTTCACTTTCTCAATAAATGGTTTGTGTGGATTAAAAATGAAGGATCTAGACATAATTGAACAAGTTAACTTGTTTCCACACATATATCTTATAATTGTTACAACATCCACTTTCTTATGATGTCCCAGTCCATCCTTCTTGTATAGGGCTTTGGATAATGTATTTTGACATGCATAATGGTAGAAATTATCTCTTGTACCATATAAGGAAATTCTATACCATGTGTTTAACTCATACATGTGAGGATAAAATCTTAGCCAAATTATTTTCTAGCACTTTAATGGACTATGCCTTGAATTGGTTTCATACATCAACCCATGGTTTAATAAACTTGTATAGATTTAGTGCAAGCATTTTTACACCATTTTAAATTATAACATTGACCCCAAGGTTAATCTTACATAGTATAAACAAGCAACATACTAGTAAACATGTTAAAAATTATACATTTTATTCCTATTTATTAGTTGTTAAAATGGGTTTCATACTTATTGATATCCATATCCAAGCTATTTTCATAGAAAATATTGTGTTATTTATCCAAGAGAAAGTGACGCTTCACATATATCATTAATTTTTTGACTTATATGTGAGTTAAATTATGGTTGAACAAAAGTTACTACACCTTCATTTCCTCAACTAAAGGAATCTTCTTGCACCACTCCAAAAAGTAAAATTCCTCAACCATAGCTCACAAATATGAAGAAAGGACATTCACACCATTCATTGATCCTCTTGAGCACAAATTATAAATCCTATTATGATCTTGGATAATCACCCCAATGTTGCAGTTTGGTTGTCATTGATGTCAAAAGTGTGTGCAGTTTGGTTATTTGGTTGCAAGAATCTTTGAGTAATGCTTCACATTTCTCCATTGATGATGTTTTTATCCTACGATTTGAAGGTTAGCTTCATCTTGTTTCAAGGCATGTGTGATCCAAGTTTCAAGTCTTTTGGATTATCAGAAAGGTCTTTTTGAGAGTGGCAGTTTGAAGACTTTGTTGATTCTATGAGGATGTTCTCAGAGGTGCAAATTTTGGCTCTACATATCTCCCCATTTAAAGATATGGCTATGCGAATCAAAACATAAGTTCTTGGAGATGTGAAGGTGTTATATCCAAAGTTTCATATCAATAATCCTTCTGTAGAGAAAGTTGGAAGTGACATAGTAGGACTATATTGTCTGATGACTGGTTTCATGTATGTTGGCTTGCACCAGCTTGTTGTTGCATGAAGTTGTGAAAAGGTTGCATGAGAATATTCTTAAATACCATGTGATGCTCATTGTTTCTACGCAAAGTGTTTTTTGGTTTCTTCGATATAGGCTGTGGTCCAACATGAATGTTTTGCTAGTTTATACTCTCTAAGGCCAACTAAGGCACGTTGATGATGTGCGCCACAAATTTAAGTGTGATTGGAGCTTATGGGGTGTTTGAAGGTGTTGTATGGGTTATGCCGATTCATTTGGGATAAATGTAAATAATGTTTTATCATTTTTGTGTACTGCCAAGGATGTGAAGGTTGACATGCTACAAGTTTCATGTTTTCTTGCTTATGGTCGACCTAATTTGAATTTGTAAAGCATGCAGATGATGTTCATAGAAGATAAAAGGTGTGAAGATTGCTTAGGACTAGGTTAAGTGTGTGTTGGAATCCATAAGGCATGTTTCTCTTCCTGGTGTTGTGTGTAGTCTTTTGGATCTTTCTCTCTACATGTTTCATATTATTTGTTTTATCTTTGGTTGACTTGCAAATGTAATATTTTTGTTGTAGGTAGACATGTGAAATTTAATCAATGTAATATCATGTATATATTGTAAACCTAGTTGATCTAGGGTTGGTATAGATGCGAAATAATGATAATTGCATAAGTGATTGAAAGAGAAAGAACAATTATGGTAGATCCTATCCGGTTCCAATTTGATCATATCTTTGTGACATAAGAGAAGTGAAGAAGTGTGCTTAATTATTCGCTGGAGGTAGTGAGCCAAAGGAAAAATTTCTTGATAGTTGAAATACGTGAGCTAGTAAGCAACTGAGAAGACATTTGAAGAAGTTACATAAAAGAATTGTAATCATCAAAAGAGAAGTGACAAAGAACAATTGCAATAATTAAAAGGATTGAGCTTAATTGTTAGTTTTAGGCAGTGGAAGGACTGCCATTCTATAATCATTCTTGACTGTGTGCTCATATTAGGGAGTTGTAGCTTCCTTGGGGGTGACCCTAAAACCTATATTCACAAAGTTGTAGCTTCCTTGGTTGTAGCCCTAAAAAATTTATAAATGATGTTCATTTTGTGAGGCTGGATTAGGATAGTAGATCCTAGTAGATTTTGTCACTGTGGTTTTTCCCCTATGGGTTTTTCCATGTACATCTGGTGTTGTGTAGTGTTGTGCATTGTATTCATCTTTCATATTCATGTTTATGTGGTAATGTTTGATGTTTCTTTTTGTTCTAAAGGGTTTGAGATTTGATAGAATACCGATTCACCCCATCTTAGTATTTTGGTGCATTCAATAATTGGTATCAGAGCCTGGTTCCTTAAAGGAAGTCTAATAGCTTAAGGAAGATCCAGGATGGTACAAGAAGGGTCCCACAAGATGCTTAGGTTTGATGGAACAAATTTTACTTTCTAGCAATTCAGGATGGAAACCTACTATCCTCTTTAGGGTTTGGTGTTTGATAATCAGTCAAGGATGGTTATACTATTTCTGCTACTCCTTCAACTAATTCAGGTAGAGATTAGGGCCTATGAGAATAATGGAAAGGCTAAGAATGGTATCTTGAGTGGGCTAGAAAAATCTAAACTTGTAAAAGTAATGCACTACAAGATAACAAAGGAAGTTTGGGAAAAGATTAGTGGCATCTATGAAGGAGATATTAAAGTAAAGAAAGCCAAGTTGTAGATCTACAAAGGAAAGTTTGAGAACTTGAAAATGTCAGAGGATGAAGATATTGTTGGATATTTGCTCAGAGTAGATGAAGTGGTCAATGCAATTAGAGGAATTGGTGAAGAATTGGAAGAACCGGTGGTGGTTAAGAAAGTACTGAGATCTCTTCCTAAAGCTTATAATCCTAAAGTATCTTCTATTGAGGAAGCTAGAGATTTAGACACCTTTTCAATGGATCAATTATATGGTGTTCTCACTACTTATGAAATGAGAGAGTTTGAAAAAGAAGATAAAAAGAGGGAAGTGGCTTTCAAAGCTAGTAAGAAGGAGAAGTATGAAGCATCTGATTAGAATAGTGACATTGATGAAGAAGAAGCAAACTTTGTAAGGAAGTTGAAGAGGGGTACTGGAAAGTACAAAGGTGAGCTACCTTTCAAATGTTTTAAGTGTGGATAGGTTGGTAATTTTTCTTCTAAATGTCCCTTAAAATATCCTAAAAAGAGAAACACAGATCCTAGAAGAAATAAGTTTAAAAAGAGTCTCTACTCCAAGGAAGATTCCTGCTCTTTAAAGGATGACGAATCTAGTGGTCTAGATAATGAAGATGAAATCCTATTTTTGGTTGCTAAGAAGATTGAAGAATCAAGTGTTGCATGTACTATTTTTCATGTAAAAGATGAGGAAAATTTATGGGTGATTGATAGTGGTTATTCCAACCACATGACAGGGGATATAAACAAGTTTATCAAGCTTGTGAAGTGGAATGGAGGTATAGTCAAGCTTGGGAATGATATTTTAGTATATATATGTGGAAAAGGTACAATAAGTATTGATGGAAAGCATAGGACAAAAAGATGTTTTTTTATGTTAAAGGTCTCAGGCACAATCTTCTTAGTGTGAGTCAGATGTGTAGAAATGGATACAGTCTGATATTCAATGAAAGAGGATGTGAAATTAGAAAAGGAAAGGATGGAAAATTGGTGGCTAAAGGATCTAGGACTAATGGTGATATATACAGTCTAAGGGATGTCAAAGGGAGAACTTGTCTTCTGGGACAAGCAAGTGAATGTTGGCTTTGGCATAAGAGAATGGGACACATAAACTTTAACAATCTTGTGAAGATCATCTCATCACATGCGGTAAGATATATACCCAAGATAATCAAGCCTATAAGTAATTTATGCAAGGAATGCCAGCTTGGAAAGCAAACAAGGATAAGTTTCAATTATAAAGAGTATTCTTCCTCTAGACCATTAGAGCTGATACATACTAATTTGTGTGGACCTACTAGAATAAAAAGTCTAAAAGAAGAAAGGTATTTCATGCTTTCTATTGATAATTTCTCTAGGATAACATGGGTTGCATTCTTGAAAGATATTTAGTACATTCAAGATTTTCAAGTCAATTGTTGAGAATGAAGTGAATGCTAAAATCAAGTGTTTAAGGTCTAATAAAGGAGGTTAGTTCACATCAAATGAGTTTAATGATTTTTGTGAAGAATATGTAATAAAGAGGCATCTATCTTCTACTAGAAATCCTCAAAAAAATGAGGCAGTGAAAAGAAAGAATATGACTATTCAAGAAATGACAAGGACTATATTGAAGGAAGCAAATTTTCTTGATGTTTATTGGAAAGAGCAATTCATACTACAGTCTATATTCTCAATAGAGGATCATTAAGGGTCAATAACACTAAGACCCCTTATGAATTATGGCATGGAAGACCTACAATTGTTAGGTGTTTTAGAATCTTTGGAAGCAAATGTTACATTAGAAGAGATGAAGATGTTTTGGAAAAGTTTGATGCAAGATCTGATGAAGGTATGTTTTTGGGATATTCAACTCAGAGTAAAGCATACACATGCTACAACAAAAAGACTAGGAAATATAGTTGAAAATAAAAATGTTAAGGTTGATGAAGATCCACATCAGAATATGTATGAAATTGAGGACTTCAGATCTGATGCACCTCCTCGCTCAGAAGAAGAAGAAGAGGTTGACGAGAAAGAAGAAATTGTAGAAAATCACAGTAAGACTCCTACCAAGTATTTTCAAAGGAATCATTTAGAGGATCATATTATTGGAGATAAGAATGAAGGAGTGTTGACCAGAAGAAGGCTTGCAAGGACAAATGAATATGTAAAATTTTGTTATTATCAAAGATAGAACTTGTTGATGCTAGAAAGAATGATGGATGGATACAAGCAATGGAAGAAGAATTGAATTAGATTGAGAAGAATCAGACTTGGGAATTGGTTCCAAGGCCTATAGACAAAAATGTGATAGGAACAAAGTAGGTATTATGGAATAAGTTTAATGAAGATGGAGAAGTTGACATAAATAAAGCAAGACTAGTATTTAAAGGCTACTCACAGGTAGAAGGAATTGATTTTGAGGAGAGTTTTACCTCAATAGCAAGAATGGAGGCTATCTGAATGCTTCTTGCTTTTTCAACTCACAAGGACTTTAAATTTTATTAGATGGATGTCAAATTAGCTTTCCTGAATGGAGATTTGTAAGAAGTCTACATAGAGTAACCTAATGGATTTTGGTTATCAAAAGAGCCAAACATGGTGTGCAAACCTAGAAAGGCATTATATGGTCTCAAACAAGCTCCTAGGGCTTGGTATGCAAGGTTGGACAAGTACTTGTTTTAGCAAGGGTTCAAGAAAGGTACCATAGATAGTAATCTTTACTTCAAGATTGAGGATGAAAGGATTTTGATAGTTGTTGTATATGTTGATGATATAATATTTGGTGGAAATGATGAAATGTGCAAGAAATTTGTTGAGGAAATACAAAAGGAATTTTAAATGTCTATGATAGGTGAGTTATCCTTCTTTATTGGTCTTTAAATTTCTTAGGTAGATGATGGTATCTTTATTTTTCAAGATAAGTATGTCAAAGAGATGTTGAAGAAGTTTGGTATGTAATATTGCAAACTAGTGAGTACTATGGTAATTGTTTGTCATTTAAGAAAAGATGTGTCTCCCCTACCTGACCAGAATCTATATAGATCTATGATTGAAAGCTTGTTGTACTTAACTACTTCAAGACCTAATATTATGCATGTGGTATGTTTGGTTGCAAGATTTCAAGCTAATCCTAAAGAAACTCATGTGAAGACTATCAAGAGAATCTTTGGATATTTGAAGAGCACTTCAGATTATGGATTATAGTATCCAAAAGGTAATGAATTTGATTTGAGTGCATACACTGATGTTGATTGGTTTGGTTGTGTTGATGATAGGAGTATAGTGGTGATGCTTTGTTTTTAGGAAACCAATTGGTTTCATGGCATAGTAAGAAGCAATATTAAGTATCTTTATCAACAATTGAGGTAGAGTATATTGCTACAACATCTTGTTGTACTCAAGTGTCGTGGATGAAGCAAATATTGAAGGATATCAAGATAAAGTGTGATGAGCCCATTCCTATTTTATATGATAACACAAGTGCTATCAATATATCAAATAATCTTGTGATAAATTATAGAACCAAGCACATATCAATTAGGTATCAATTTTTAAGAGAGATGGTTGCAGATAAAGAAGTGAAGTTGGAGTATGTATCTACACAGGATCAAGTTGCAAACATTTTCACAAAGGCACTTGTAAAGGATACATTTGAGTATCTCAGGTAGAAGTTAGGGGTAATTCCCCCTCCTTGTTCTTGCTATATGCGTAGTTGATGAATCTATCTAGGGGGAGAAATTCAAGTCATACCATTATTCTTGGACTAATGGGAACTACCTCTCAGGAGAGCAAGAAATGGTTGTTATTGACAGGGGGAGCTTGTAAGTTATTTCAATAAGGAGAGATTGTAAAAAGGGGGAGTCCTCTTTCCATTTTTCCTTGATGTAAAAGGGGGAGAGATTGAGAGGGAGATATTTTGCACCAAAGTGGTGTGAGGTTGGTTTTTCCATCAATGAAAAAGGGGGAGATTGTTGCAGTTTCATTGTCATTGATGTCAAAAGTGTGTTGCAATCTGGTTGTTTGGTTGTTAGAATCTCTGAGTAATGCTCCACTAATGATGTTTTTCTCTTGTGGCTTAAAGGTTAGCTTCATGGTGTGTCAAGGCATGTGCGATCCAAGTTTCAAGTCTTTTGGATTATAGTAAAGGTGTTTTTGAGAGTGATAGTTTGAAGACTATGTTGATTCTATGAGGATGTTCTTAGAGGTGCAAAGTTTGGCTCTATATTTCTCTAGATTTGAAAATATGGTTATGTAGATCAAAAGATAAGTTCTTGGAGATGTGAAGATATTATATCGAAAGTTTCATGTCAATAATCCTTCCGTAGAGAAAGTTGGAAGTGACAGAGTTCAAGATTGTAGTATTTGGTGACTGGTTTCATGTCTATTGGCTTGCACCAGCTTGTTGCTACATGAAGTTGTGAAAGGATTGTATGAGAATGTTCTTGAATATCATGTGATGATTTTTGTTTCTTCACAAAGTATTTTTTAGTTTCTCAAGTGCTTGAGTTGTGGTTCAGAATGAATGTTTTGCGGGTTTATGCTCTCTGAGGCCGACTAAGGCATGTTGATGATGTGTGCCACAAGTTCAAGTGTGAGTGAAGCTTATGGAGTGGTTGAAGGTTTTATGGGTCATGTCAACTCTTTTGGGAAAAATATAAATAATTTTTTATCATTTTTGTGTATTGCTAAGAATGTGAAGGCCAACATGCTACAAGTTTCATGTTTTCTTTCTTTTGGCCGACCTAATTTGAATTTATGAAGCATGTAGATGATGTTCATAGTTGGTTGAAGGTCTGAAGATTGTTTAGGACCAGGTTATGCATGTGTTTGAATCTGCAAGGCATGTTCTTGTTCCTAGTGTTATATGTAGTCTTTTGGGTCTTGCCCTCTACACGTTTCATATTATTTGTTTTTATCTTTGGTCGAATTGCAGACGTAATATTTTTATTGTAGGCCGACATGTGAAATGTAATCAATGTAATATAATGTATATATTATAAACCTAGTTGATCTAGGGTATGGTATGGATGTGAAATAATGATAGTTGTATAAGTGACTGAAAGAGAAAGAACAATTGTGGCATATCCTGTTTAGTTCCAATTTGATCATATCTTTGTGATAGAAGGGAAGTGTAGAAGTGTGCTTAATTGTTTGCTAGAGGTAGTGAGCCAAAGGAAAAAGTTCTTGATTGATGAAAGAAGTGAGCTAGTAAGCAGTTGAAAAGAAATATGAAGAAGTGACAGAGCATAATTGCAATCATCAAAATAGAAGTGACAATAGAATTGCAATCATCAAAAATATTGAGCTTAATTGTCAGTTTCAAGTGGTGGAAGGACTGTCATTTTGTAATCATTCTTGAGTGAGTGTGTGCTTAGATTAGGGAGTTGTAGCTTCCTTGGGAGTGATCCTAAAATCCATATTCAAAGAGTCGTAGCTTCCTTGGGTTGTAGCTCTAAAATAAAGTTGTAAATGATGTTCATTTTGTGAGGCTATATTAGGATAGTAGCTCCTAGTAGCTTTTCTCACCGTGGTTTTTCCCTTGTGGTGTTTTTCATGCACATCTAGTGTTGTGTGGTGTTGTGCATTGTGTTCATCTTTCATATTCATGTTTATGTGGTAATGTTTGAAGTATCTATTTGTTCTGGAGGGTTTGAGATTTGATAGAATACTGATTCACCCCCCACCTCTTAGTATTCTGGTGTGTTCAACACTCACCTCATCTCAAATACAAAAACACCATAAAAACTATGATATGCTACTTTTTTCACTTACATATTATGCATAACATGGGATACTAAGTCATTCTACGAATCAATGCATTACGACATAAAGTATAATTGGCATTGCAATTAACATCTATTAGGATTAAAAATTGACATTTTTTGCATTTTAAAATCTCAAACCTAAGAAAATTTGTTTTGTATTTGTATTAGAAAAGCTAACACAAATCCAACACAAAATCATCATGTGTATTTTACATAGTTGTATCAATCTTGTATTAAATTTTCTCACTTTAGTATTTTATTTTGTGTCATATTATTGCCGCTACAATATGAAAAATAAAAAGCCTCATTATATCATATATTATAATATAATTTTAATTTATTCTATAAAAATATTCTCAATAAATAATAATTTTGAAAAAAGTTATGTATTACTTGTATGGAAAACTATACAATAGTCTCGTAGATAGAAAATATTATAATTTTTCATCTACGATATGAGAAAAGAGGGAAAAAATATCTCCCTTTGAATATGTATAATTAATATAAGGGGATATAAACTAATCACCCACATATATGATGCAACTATTCCTTGATTGGCTGTTGATTTGTAGTTAATTTAATGTTGATATGTTGTAGATCTACTAAGTAGTGTTTGTAGGAGTTAATTTAGGAATTGATCTGTTGTTGCATAGCAGTCTTCATAAGAGTTAAATTAGGAGTTAGATTACTCTGTTTTGGACTACTATTACTTTGTAGTCTATATAGGAGTTAAATTCGGGTTTTTTTGGTGGATAAAGGGCATAGTTGGTAATGTAGGAATTAGAGTTTTTTGGAGAATGTAATATACAAGTTTTGGATAATGAAAATAGAGTATCTTCATATTTTCTTTTGTTTCTATACTTTTATGCTTATTTCCATTGTTATACAAATGGTGAGTCTATTAATTTGCAAGATTTGAGGATTGTCTGGATTAGTTTGGTATTAGAGAAAATAAGATCAAAGCTTAGGTTTGTGGGAAGATTGGGTTGTGAAGAGAGTTGCAGATCAAATAAGATCTGGTTGTTGCATAAAGGAATTTTGGCTGCCCAAGATAAAAAAAGGAAAGCAGATTGGGGTTTCATGGTTTGCAAACCATAGTCCAAAGGAAGATCACCACAAATCTAAAAAAATGAAAATGCAAAGCATTGAGTGAAGCCATAGTTGGAAGATGTCTATTGTAGCCACCTGGAAAAGAAATGTAAATTTGTTTTGGTGAACTGTTATGTACAAGAAGAGGAAAGTTGTGAAGTAAAAAAATGGAGTTATATATCATGATGTGACAGAGAAGATAACTAAGGTGGAAGAAAAGATAAGACAAAGGTGGAGGTAGAAGCTAACAAAGGATTAGAAAAATGAGTTACAAAATTTAGAGTATGAGTTTATGGAATTACGATGGATGTTGGAGGTGTTGGCCTTGTTGTTGCACCAAAAGTTTGACTTGTCAATGCCCAATACAAGTGTTAGTTAAGATCCACAGGAGGTGGTTAGACCATGTCACAAACCCAAGCACTGTGTTGCAAGGAATACCAAGGGACACACCATATTGCAACAATCCCCCCAACACAAGCGAGGGGTTTGAACCTGTGACTAGCTCTGATACCAATTGTTGGCCTCGTCGTTGCACCAAAAGGTCGACCTGTCAATGCCTGATATAAGTGTTAGTTAAGATCCACAGTTGGCGGTTAGACCATGTCACAAACCCAAGTGCTGTGCTACAAGGAAGACGAAGGGACACACCATCTTGAAATAGGAGGAATATGAGATGTGCAATCATAAGAAGACAAAGAAAAATAAATTTACAGCTAAGGTACTAAATATTTGTGAGAAGATGAAAAAGAATGATGAGGTTAAATACTCATCTTGTGAAAAAAAGGTACATTTAGAGAAGAAAGTCATAGAGGAAAGGGTTAACCAAGGATAGAATTGTTAGAATAGGGAAAGGTGAAGATTTGACAATAATATTAGTGGATAAAATACCTATAAATTTGATTTTCCAAAAGTTCCAGAGAGAAGAGAGGGATGAATGGGACAAGGATGAAGAGATAGACGAATGGGTTGAAGATGAATAAATGGATGAGTTGGATGAAGCTGCTAAATTGTGTTACCATGAAAAAGGGGAAGGTATTGTAGATTACAATACATGAGGAGAAGAGTTTGAAGATTGCAATGAAGAGGAATGCAACCTATCACAAGAAGAGGCCCAAAATATTATACTAGTGGAAGTGGTCCATGTTAGAGAGGAAGCTACAAAAAAATGGAGATCTTTGGAAACTCCATATGTGATGAAGTCCAATTACTTTTTGAAAACACAACCAATCAGAAGCAGGTAGAAGAATGTGAGCAGACAAAGGAATTTCTAGAGAATTCCATGACTAATGGAAAGAGAGAAGAAATGGATCATCTCTTTCTTGGAGAAGAACTGAGGATGATTGAGAGAGAGAGTAGAGAAATATTCATTTGTGACATAAAAGAGGACAATGTAAAAAATGAGTTGTCTTGTGAACAATATTACATTGAGGTAGAAAATGAAATCCACCTCACAAAATATAAAATGTAAAGCATGCCTAAATGACATAATGCAGAGAAGGAGGATGCACTTATGGGAAATTTTTATTCCCTTAACTTTAATTTTGTTTTTAATGATTTATGTGTAAGTGTAATGGGACCTGGTATGAGTGCTGCAAAGAGCAATGTCAATTTTCAGTCAATGAGGACTACTAAGCCTTCAAGTAGTTGGGAAAAGAGGAAGGGATCCAATTGGTAGAGGAAGAGGATCTTTATTCCAACAAGAGGCTAGAAATGAAAGAAGAAAAAATATGATGATTTGTAAAGATATCTAATTTGGTGGAAGGGAACACCGTGGCTTGGTCCTTCAAGTCAAAAGGATGGTTCTACCATCTATTCCAAACTCTTAAGTACAACAAGACAAATCCCTTATATGACTCTGAACCAAGAGGTTTAGAAATTCTAAAAGATGGGGAGGATGATGTAACTATTCCCTGATTGGTTGTTGATCTGCAGTTAATTTAGTGTTGATTTGTTGTTGATATGCTAAGTAGTCTTTGTAGGAGTTAATTTAGGAACTGATCTACTGTTGCATGGTAGTCTTCATAGGAGTTAAAATAGGAGTTAGATTACTCTGTTTTGGACTGCTATTACTTTGTAATCTATGTAGGAGTTAAATTAGGGGTTTTTTGGTGGATAAAGGACATAGTTGGTAACGTAGGAATTAGAATTTTTTGGAGAATGTAATGTACAGGTTTTAGATAATAAAAAAAAGTATCTTCATATTTTCTTTTGTTTCTATACATTTATACTTATTTCCATTGCTATATAGATGGTGAGTATATTAATTTGCAGGATCTGAGGATTGTCTGCATCACTCTACATCAAAAAATCCATCATAGTGTTTGATGCATAAATGAACTCAACACCAAAGTTAGGATCATTGTTCCTCCATCTTAGTGTTCAATAAGAAAATTAACTCAACACCAAAGTTTAGATCCTCTTCATTTTCTAGTATAAGATATTGACTCTCCTATGACAAAGATGAATAATCTCTCTACAAATACAATAATAAGTTTTTATAAGTGGCTCAATATTTTAAATATTATTAATTAACAAAATAATTTTTATGTAACCCTTGTCAACTATTTAAGATTGATGAAATTATTACTAGCACATGAATCCTCTCATGAGGCCATCTGTTGGATTCTTTTATGTTTAATGCCTTTTATTTCAATTGTCGTCACCATTCATTGGTCACTCTTGGGTCATAGCCTTGCTCTTGTAAAATATAATAAATTTACAAGTAAATTCATAGAAACTATAAAAAAATAAATCCATGTATCTAAATATAAGCCATTTTTTTTAAAATTAACATACGCAATAAACTACAAAGAGGCTGGTAGCCTTATTTACACTCATTTTATTGAATCACTTGGTTTCCCTATGCGACTCTTGCTTTGGGGGCCTTATCTTGTCTCAACCCTTGCATTATTTTCAAAAATCATATTCATTATTTTAAATATTAAATTATAAAGAAGTATTTTGAGTAAGTTTAAACTAACTTGTACCTCGATCTCTATCACTCTTTAGCCACTTATCATATAATTTATTTCATGTAGATGTATTTATGTTTGGGGTTGGAGCCTTCATTTCTTCTCATCTATGTTTCCTATATATTTTTCTTATAAATTATAATAAAATAAAGAATACCAATTGAAATATTAAAAAATTATAAAATAATTAAAGGTATCTATATGATTCTATTTATTATTACCCTCATATGCCTTCTCATCCACCTAACTTTAGTTAAATTAGAATTTCATAAATTAATTTGATATTGTAATATGATTTTGTAACTCATAAATAATTGATTTGTTTGACCATTGTTTATGTGCAATTCTCATACTTTTGTATTACAAATATAATTTTTCTTGGAATAGTCTCATGGCTCTAGAAAGTATTTTTTAATATTATATCATAGTCAACAAAGAGTAAATATTACACAATATAATCCATATCAACCAAAAATGAAGATTACTAACACTACTAAATGACTACTAGGACTAAGAAGAAATTATCTAGGGATTAATCACTAATAACACTTGGATCCTTCAAAAATTAGTTACTAGTCCTAAAAATAGTTGTATATTAAAACACTCATTACATAGTGATTAAGAACTATCAAAATATCAAAGAATAGTCATCATATATACCATTTTCATTGCCAAACAAAGGTTTGTGAAGAAGATCCTCAATTATACTAATACCATAATAAAAAATCTTAAAATCTCAATATTAACATCAATATTAAAATCTCAATCTTAAGTTCCTCGAGTGCTTGTGGTGCCCCTATTTTTTATTGTGGCTTGTTTTGTGCTTCGGGTTGGCTCCCTTGATCATGGTCCCTGTTGTTAGCTTGGTGTTTGTGGTTGGTTGGTGGTGGGGGCTCTACCTTGGTCTGGAATTTTTAGATTTTCTCTTTGGTACTACTATTGTGGTATGTTTGTGGGCTCTTTCTCTTGCAACTTTTATGATTTTTTGTCCCTAGAGGTTGTGGCTCTTGTAGGAGCTATTTCTAAAGCTCTTTTGGTTTTTTCCTCTTTGCTATCCCTTGCTGTGTGGTTGGGGTTGGCTGCGATTGTTCTTCCTTTTGCAAGTGTCAAAGCTCTATACCTGTCACTTTTTTTGGTGTTTGCTTATCTTGAGCTCTTTGCCTGGTTTGCTGAAGTTTCAGGTCTACTTTCTGGCCCTTGTTGTGTGATTTTAGTTGGATCTCTTTGGAAGTTCTTTTGGGGGTGGTGGGAGCTCTGCCCTATTTCAAAATCTCTTGTTTCTTTCTCTAAAGACATCAAGCTTGGAGAGATTTTCAGTTGTTTTTCTCTTTTGGCCTTGGTGGTTAGGAGTTTGGACAATGTTGTGCTACTCCAAATGTTCATCTTGAAGGTTTGTGGAAGTTTGTTCTTTTGATATTTGGCTGAGGTGCTTCCAATAACTTCCTTTTTGTACTAGTTGCTCGAGTTACCAAGAGATGAGGTTTCACTCTTTCTACTGGTGTTTTGTCTTCCTGCTAGGTTCTACAATTGAGGTCTTCTATGGAGGGGGAGAATTCTCCTTCAAAGGTGGAGCCCTCTCCTATAGAGGTGGAGTTAGATGTTGTGGTCATGTTGGAAGGCTGCCTTTTCCTTTGTATGTTACTTTTGAGATGGATCTTTTTTGTGCAGGGGAAGAGGGTCATTGGTGGTTTTGGTTCTCACTTCATTCTCTCTTATAGAGGGGAGCTCTCTCCTTCTAAGGCAGAGATTGAGTTGGTGCTTCTGGCTGGGTGGTGCTTTGGGTTGGCTATTGCTCCTCAATGTTTTGTTGGGCTCCCTCACTCCCCTATTTTGGTTGGGGGTCTTGATGTGCTGAACTTGCTTTCATGCAGGGGTTGGTGTTTTAAAGGTTTTATTGTTTGGGAGACTCTATTGTATGGTTATGTTGTCTCCAATGGAGGTGGGGAGACAAGTTGGTCGATGGAGGCTCAATGCTCTGTTAGTACTAAAGTTAAGTATGGTTCATGATTGTTTTATCTGAGTATCAAGCTTGATGCTAGTTGGTTCTATTGTGGAATATTGATGGGATTTGATGTTTTTTGGAGGTTTGGGGATCTTTGGTCCTCCATTACTACCATTGATTTTGGATTTTAGAGTGACAGGTTTACCACTAAATGGCTATTTCAAGGAGTGTTGATGGGCTCAAATTATTTTGTGTACGATATTGCTGCTTTGTGGGTGGCCAGTTGGCCTATTCTTCTAGCCTTGAGGCCTATCTTGTTAATGGATTAGATGTTTGGGTGTTGTTTCTATAGCCCAGGGGATGGGCAACTAGTTATTGGTTCTGCAAGTGTTTGGACTTGGAAGAGGGGGCTCTTTGTACCTCCAGTAGTACCACTGATTATCTCTCTCAGAGAGATAGGTTTTCCATAGTGCTTGGATTTGAATTTGGTTCTCTAAGAGTTAAGACTATTGTGAGATGGTTGTCACATGATCTGTTGGTTTCAAAATGTTTTGAAATTTTCAATAATTTGGTGGAATTTTGGGTTGTTTTGTCCACCTTTGAGGAGGTTATGGTGACTGGGTGTTGAGATGCTGTGTTGTAGATGACTGTTTTCCCTGTTTTGTTAGCTATGAGGTGGAATCATGTGGTGGAAGAATATGAAGGTAACCAATGGACTCATGCATCATGCCATGCTAGGTGTGGCCTCAAGACTTATCTTTCTACTCTAATTATATGGCTGCTTTGAATCTGTTAATGCTTAGTTTTATTATCCCAAACTACTATTTCATGATAGCTATGTTATGGTTTTGTACTTGTTGGACTTTGGTTAACCTCATAAATGGTCTGCACACTATTTTAGGGATTAATTTGGGAATTTTGTTTTTGATTATGCTGATGATGGTTTTGTGGTTGCATTTTTGGTTACTTGGCCTGTGTGCCATTATGATGCTATTTTCTGGTAGGGGCTAGTGCTGTTCTTCCTAGCCTGTTTCTTTGTTTACTGTTATGTCTTTGTAACCACGAGATCAGGGCCATTTCCCTACTTACCTAATCAAAAACATCCATGGGAGTCGGTCCCCCTCGAGCCTGGCTGGCTAAAGCTCAATTTTAATGGCTCAGACAAACCCAATCCAGGTCGAGAGGGTGGGGGTGGGGTCTTTTGTGACCATAGGGGAATGTTTGTGATGGCATATGTGGTTAATTTGGGGATCCAATCCTCTAGTTTTTCTGAGGTGGTAGCAACCTTCTATGACTTTAAAATTGCCACACAAGCTAGGTTTTCTAGCTTAATCATCGAAGGGGATTCAAGGAATACGGTTCTTATGTTGACTGGGCTTGCTTCTCCCTGCTGGACTCTTTAGGACCTTGTGTCCTCGACTCAAAATCTAATGATTTCCCTTGGGAATTATAGAGTGTATCATGTGTTCAAGAGTGGTAATAAAGTCACCGATTCCTTAGCAAATTTAGGAGCCTTTACTCCTAATTTGGTAAAATGGGATAATATCCACCATATCCCCAGTCAGGTGCTAGATTTAATTCATAATGATGTCAAAGGACTATCTAGTTGAGATCGGGTTGGATTTGTTATCAGCTCATTTTGATAGTTTCCACGCTTGTCATTTATGGAAACTTAAGCTTCCTAATCACTCTTTGATGGGTCATTATTATTTACGGCTCTGGTTTTTGAAGAACCATCTTCATTTCTGGTTTTTCATTGCCCTAATTTTTTTGGGTGGCATGATGGGTGGTGATTTAGTCCAAGAGAAACCTACTACTTGTGATGGTTGGAAGTAGGACAAAGAGGTTTGGGGGATTCTTGAAAGGGGAAAGCTAGCCTCGTATGTGGAGGGGATGTAGGGTGTTAACCCCAAATTATCCATGGAGTTTTCCAATTTGTGGGTGGACGGGACTATTATTGTGGGTGACATTTCTTTTCTTGTGTCCCCTGAACTTATTGCGTAGGTTATAGGGCTTTCTTTGGAGGGGATTTGCCTACCACGCAAGTCCAAGAGCCATTACTAGGAGGACATGAAATGGTTCCTGAAAGAGGGTGATAAGGTGAACAAATTGCAAAATGGTTTCAATCACGTGGACCTTCCTAGTGTTTGGAGCACTATTATTGAAATTCTCATGAGGTACGTCACTTTGGAAGGGCATTTTTTCTGCTTCCATACCCACCTTTTCCCCATGCTCAACCATCTTAGGTACAATATTAAGATGAATTTCCCCTTCTGGATTATGTCTTCGGTTGAGCAGTTTGTCAGGAATTTCCAGGCCAAAAGTAAGAAACTTCCCCTTCATCAGGGCCTAATCTCACGTTTATGTAAGTTTCATGAGGCCTTGCTTCCCTTCCCTGCTACAATGCACAAGAACACTTTAACTATGAAACTCCTCCTACCATCCGCTGTAGTACCCGGGCCTAGGGTAAATCCCCTGCTAATGATAATACCCTCCCATCCCTATCAATTGCAAGCCCCTGCCAGAGCCCACACCCATGACCATTTCTTCTGGGTCGGAGGAGTCTGATAACACCAATGGTGATGATGATTCGTGGACCCCACCTGACTAATTCTCCTGTCCACTCCTCGGCTCAAGGCCATGACTTAGAGGTCCCCAACACCCCGCCTATTTCTAACCCTAGCCCTCATAATTCCCCCAACCTGTACGTCAACTTGGATGAACCTAGGAATGTTCCTAGGTCAATTCATATCCTTGCCGACCCCATAAGTAAAAAATTGAATGAAAATTTTGATACTATTAATGTTCATAAGGATATTATGAAATGGATCTTGGGGCAACTGGTAATTGCTAAAGAGAGGATACAAATCCTAGAGGGAAAGGTGTTGGAATAGTGGAATGCATGGCCCAGGGAGGTGGAGAACAAAACAAATTGGGACATGATTACCTCCTTGGCAAGGTCCTTTGAGAGGTGGGAAAGGTGGGAAAAAGAGCAAGATAATCTTCAGGCTATTGTTGGGTCTGAAGAAGATAAAAAGATCTTATTAGCTGAAACTGATGCTATTCACCATACCCAAGAGAAGACCATGTAGTGTCTGAGGATTATCACTGACTAAAGCAAAGAAACTATGAAAAATACGGCCCTCACTCTTCAAGTGTTTTAGGATGAGATAAGAAAGAGCCAAGGGAAGTGGCTTGTTGATGGGGAGGATGATGGTCATGTGTGAAAGAAAAAGGGTAAGAAGGTGGACACCTCAGACCATGATGTTACCAAGGATACCCAGGCCATTCTTCAGGGGCCTGCGACTTTTGAGAAGAAGCTCGAGTTCCTTTCCCAGGAGTGGAATGCGATCACTAATCTCAAGCTTTTATGAGACCTGTAGGTTTCTGTCTTTTTGTGTTAGTCTTGGTCCTATAGTTTGTTTTTTGTTGTTTTCCTGCTAGTTGAACTGTTTAAGCTATAGTTTACGTTTACACTTTTTGGTTTTCTCATTGCTCATGAGTCACTAGTTTTCCTCTATGGTTGGTTTGTAATGGGTACTGGCCCTTCCAGTTTTAATATAATCAAAACATCCATGGGAGTCAAGGCAATGATTAGTTGGGGAAGATCTTATGATCTAACATAATTTTTCCTAACATATTAGCAATAATAATAGTACAATAAATACTAATAATAGTATTAGGATTGTTACAAGAATGGAAAGATTGAAGGTGTTGTCATTGATGTCAACTAGTCAATTGGTTATCAACTAGTTGCTGTTGGATGTTCAGTGGTTGCTCCAGGTTTTGGTTTGGATTTTCTCCTATGGTTGTGTGGTTCAGACATGTTGTTCATGGTTGTTAGAAGATGCTATATCCAAATTTTTGGTTGCTGATTCGTTGTATAGTGCAAGTTGGGTTCATTAGTTGTGAACTGTGGTTTTTGTGTTTCTAGTTAAGGTACGAGAGAAATATTGTTTGTCCATATTTCTCTTTGATGAAGTCTTATGATTTGCAGTTCTAGAGTTGAGTTGCCCTAGTTCTATTGAATATAATTTCAGCATTTGGAATATTCGAGCTTAATGGTTCTATGTATTTTACACTGGTTTGGCCAACCTTGTGTGAAATACTACTTTCGAGGATGATGAAGCATGTTGGATATTTTTGGGTCCCTTGAAGCGTCTATTTGGGTCTCCCTCATTCTAATTCCACCCTAGGATTTTTTTCGCGTCAACCTAATTTGAATTTGGATTTAGATGGCCAACTTTGGCTATGTTTCAAAGTTGAGGATGGTATAAATACAAGATGAGTTAGTGGTGAAGAAATATACAAGAGTGAAGAAGAAGAATAATAAGAGAAAAGAGAAAGTGCATTTTGATGCGATATTGATTCTATTCAGTGTGTGAGTGTGTGTGATGCAAGTGTGGTAGATCAGTGTGAAGCTTAATGTTGAGTTTGTGGATGCAGTGAGCAGAAGGTGAACTCTATCATTCATGCATGTGTGCAAAGTGATTGTGGTGGAATAATTTGTTGCATTGGGATTGTAGTCTCTTTATAAAAATCCTTCTTTGTCTTCTTTGTATCTCTGTGATAGTGAGCCCTCTGGGCTGTTAGCCCTGTTGGACAATGAGTCCTTGTTTTGGTAGTGAGCCTTTTGTAATCGATTTTGATATTGTCTATAGCGTGAGTTAATCCTTACTGTGGTTTTTCCCTTATTAGGTTTTCCACGTAAATATGGTGTTATTATGTTTGTGTGTTGGATTTAAGTTTCTACATTAGCATTTAATGATTAATCATTTAAGTAGTATTAAGAGTTAGTTTCGGTGATTGAATTAAAGGTTTAATCCCATGACAACTGATTCACCCCCCTCGTAGTTGTCCTATTCAAAAATTGGTATCAGAGCTTGGTTCCTTGGTGAAGAGCTTAATTGCTTGAGGAAGGTTTAGGATGGCTAGAAAAATGGTTTATGATTATTCAAGGTTTGATGGAACTAATTATGGTATTTGGAAAGTATTAATGGAAGAATATCTGGGGTATTGCAGATATGATGTGGAGAAAACTTACAAGAATCCTTACACTCCTCCTGCTAATGGTCTGAGTACGCTTGAAGAGATCAAATCACATGAAGTGAACAATAAGGCGAAGCACATCTTGAAGAATAGTTTGGTACATTATGAGTTGATTAAGGTTCAAAATTTGAAGACGGCTAAGGAAGTATGGGATGCTTTGGAAAGAGCACATGATGGTAATGAAAGAGTTAAAGAAGTGAGATTACATAATTTGGAGACATAGTTTGATCTTCTACATATGTCTGAAGATGAGAATGTTAAAGCTTATGTGCAAAGATTGGATGAGATAGTGGCCGATATGCGAGGACTTGGTGCTACTGTAGATGAAATCAGGATTGTAAAGAAGATTCTTAGAACTCTTCCTGATGCTTACAGTGAGAAAGTGAGTGCTATCGATCAGACTATAGATTATAAGACTTGTACTAAAGATCTACTATTAGGATTTTTGACATCTTATGAGATGAGGAAGTCGAGTCTAAGGAATGGATGCAATCAGAGTCTGCTTTTAAAGATACAAAAATTGAAGATCCGGATGAAGAGAATTTTGATGAAGTAGAAGCTAACTTTGTAAGAAGGATGAGAAAAGGCTCTAGCAAGTTTGAAGGTAAGTTTCCCTTTAAATGCTTTAGTTGTGGAGAAATAGGTCATTATGTTGCAAAGTGTCCGGAAAGAGCTAAAAGGAATAAACAAAGATATGAGAAAGAAAAGAAAGGAAAGAAGATTAACAAAGCTTACTATGTGAATGAGAATGCTAGTATATATGAAGAGGATTCAGAATATGAGGATCCTAATGACAATGAATTCTTGCTCTTGGCGATTAAGGATGAACCTACTTCTACTAATTTTAAAAAATAGGTAAGAAAATCCCTTCAAAGAAGGAGAAAAATGAAGGTACGGTTATCTCTGCCCTACATGCTAAACAAGAGAAAAACTATTGGGTAGTTGATAGTGGTTGTTCACATCACATGACTGGTGATAAAAGTAAGTTTGTTAAGCTTAAAAAATATGATGGAGGATTGGTTATGTTTGGAGATGATACTGGTGCTAAGATCTGTGGGATAGTTTCAGTAAGTTTTGATGGCAAGCATCATATAGATGATGTCTACTATGTAAAGGGTTTAAGGAATAATCTGTTGAGCATTTGTTAGATGTGCATAAAAGGATATGATCTTGTGATTAAGGATGAGAAATGTGAGATCCAAAAAATATTTGGAACATTGATTGCGATAGGAAAGAAATATGAAGGAAATATCTATCAACTTAAGGGTGCTGATGGACGATGCTTTATGACTCAAATTAATGATAATTGTTATGGAATTAGAGAATGTGTCACATGAATTTTGATAACTTGGAAAGGATCAGTGTTGTTCAGGCCATGAGAGATTTACCGAGAATTACAAAGCTTGTCAATGCTATTTGCAAGAATTGCTTGTTTGGAAAGCAAGCAAGAAATCATTATAGATTAAAGGAACAGTCTACTACTGGACTATTGGATTTAGTTCATACAGATCTTTGTGGTCCTACAAGAGTGAGAAGTCTACTTGGTGAAAGGTACTTTATGCTTTTAATTGATGATTATTCTAGATATACATGGGTTACATTTCTTAGAGAGAAATCAGATGCTTTAGATAGATTTAAGGCATTCAAAGCTGAAAATGAATTGAATTTGAAGATAAAATGCTTGAGGTGCGATAGATGTGGAGAACATCCCATGAGTTTAATATGTTTTGTGAAGTGCATGAAATAAAGAGACAATTATCTACTCCAAGAACTCCTCAACAAAATGGAGTTGTTGAAAGGAAAAATAGAATAGTTCAAGAGGCTGCTAGATCTATGATTACTGAGGTTGGGTTGCCAGAAGTCCACTAGAAAGAAGCTATTCATATTGTTGTTTATGTATTCAATCGAATCTAAGAAAGAGTGAATAATACAAAGACTCCCTATGAGCTATGGAAAGGAATAATTCCTACTATTAAATATTTCAAGGTATTCAGAAGCCAGTGTTATATCAGAAAAGATGAAGAAACTTAGGGAAAATTTGATGCAAGAAGTGATGAAGGCATTTTTCTTGGATATTCTACTAATAGCAAGGCATATAAATGTTTCAATAAAATATTGAGAACGATTGTAGAGAGTTCAAATGTCAAGGTTGATGAGACAATGAAGAATTATATTGACATTGATGGATATGTATATGATGAACACGATTATTTAATAATAGAAGAAATTGTGGAAGAAAAAAAAAAGATGAGCAAGGGAAGTAGGATGAACAAAATGAAAGAGAAGAAGATGCTTCGGTGATGTCCCCTAGGACACCTAAATATGTACAGAAGAATCATTCAAAAAGTCAAATTATTGGAGACAAGACAAAAGGTGTATTGACTAGAAGTAGAGTTGCTGTGGAAGTGAATCTATGTTTACTTTCTGAGATTGAGCCGAAGACAATAAGTGAAGCCTGTAAAGATGAAAATTGGAAGGAAGCAATGAAAGAACTTATGCAAATTGAGAAGTATTAGACTTGGGAATTGTTCCCAAGACCGACAGATAAAAAACATCATTGGATTGAAGTGGGTATTCAAAAATAAGTTGAATGAGAATGGAGAAGTGGTTAGAAACAAAGCAAGGCTTGTGTGTAAAGGTTACTCACAAGTTGAAGGTATAGATTTTCAAGAAAATTTTGCTCTGGTAGCACGAATCGACACTATAAGGATGTTCTTGGAATTTTCTGCTCATAAAGACTTTAAGGTCTATCAAATGGATGTCAAGTGAGCATTTTTGAATGGTGAGCTAGAAGAAGAAGTCTATATGGAACAACTAGAAGGATTTCAGTTGACAGATCAACTAGATATGGTGTGTAGATTGAAGAAAACTTTATATGGGTTGAAGCAAGCTCCTAGACCTTGGTATGCGAGGCTAGACATATATTTGATTCAAAAAGGTTTTAACAAAGGTACGCCAAATACTAATATGTACTTTAAGATTGAAAATGACACAATATTGATTGTAGTTGTGTATGTTGATAACATTATCTTTGAAGGAAATGAAAATATGTGTAAGATGTTTGCGGAAGAGATGCAAAAAGAATTTGAAATGTCTATGTTTGGCAAGATAAATTTATTTCTTGGGCTACAAATTAATCAAATAGAGAAAGGAACTTTCATTTCACAGTCTAAGTATGTGAGAGAGTTGTTGAAGAAGTTTGGGATGGATGGTTCCAAACTGATAAGTACTTCTATGGTGACTGGTTGCAAATTAGGTAAAGATGATAATTCACCTAAGGCTGATTAGAGCAAGTATAGATCTATGATTGGTGGACTATTGTATTTGACTACTACTAGACCAAATATTATGCATGCTATCTATCTTGTGGCTAGATTTCAAGAAGATCCTAAGGAAACACATGTTGCTACTGTTAAGAGAATTTTAAGATATTTGAATGACACTCTAGATTATGGATTATGGTATCCTAGAGATATTGAATAGAGAAAGATGAACTAGATGTTTCAGTTGTGGTGCACAGTCTAAGTATGTGAGAGAGTTGTTGAAGAAGTTTGGGATGGATGGTTCCAAACTGATAAGTACTTCTATGGTGACTGGTTGCAAATTAGGTAAAGATGATAATTCACCTAAGGCTGATTAGAGCAAGTATAGATCTATGATTGGTGGACTATTGTATTTGACTACTACTAGACCAAATATTATGCATGCTATCTATCTTGTGGCTAGATTTCAAGAAGATCCTAAGGAAACACATGTTGCTACTGTTAAGAGAATTTTAAGATATTTGAATGACACTCTAGATTATGGATTATGGTATCCTAGAGATATTGACTTTACAATTAGTGCCTATACAGATGCAGATTGGGCTAGATGTGTAGATGACAAAAATAGTACAAGTTGTGGTGCATTCTTTCTTGGATGAAAATTGGTGGCATGGTCGATTAAAAAGAAAGATTTAGTCTCCTTGTCTACTATTGAAGCTGAGTATATTGTTATTGCATCTTGCTGTACGCAAGTTCTATGGATGAAATGAACATTGAAAGATATCATAGTGCTATATGATGATCCCATTTCTATTTTCTATGATAATACAAGTGTAATTAACATTTCAAAGAATCCTATGATGCACTCGAGGATGAAGCATATATATATCAAATATCATTTCTTGAGAGAGAAGGTCACAAAGAATGAAGTAAATCTTGAGTAAGCTCCGTCAAAGGATCAAATTGTTGATATTTTTACGAAGACTCTTCCTAAAGATACTTTGTGAGAAGTTAGGGGTTATTGCCCCTCCTTTTTTGAACTAGATGCATATGAAGATGCATCAGTCCGGTGGATCTATGGATCTATCTTTCTTTTGTACTGATGTTTTGGTGGCTACCTCTCAGGGGGAGCAGGTAGTATTAGGTGCTGTCATAGTGAGTATTCTGTTTTCCATGTCAAAGGATAAATCAATGTAAAATATTCTTTTTCCTTTTCCATTGAGGTCAAAGGGGGAGAAGAAGCATGTAAAAAAGAAGAGGAAGAATGGGAGAAAAAGCATGTAATAGTTTATCTACTAAGGGGGAGAAACAAAAAATTGTATTCAGAGCTAGTATATTTTCTTTGATGGTTTTTCACATCATGTGTTGCCATCAATGAAAAAGGGGGAGATTGTTGCAAGAATGGAAAGATTGAAGGTGTTGTCACTGATGTCAACTGGTCAACTAGTTATCAACTAATTGAGCTGTTGGCTGTATATGTTGAGGATATTGAGAAAATTGTAATGAAGATATGTTGTAGATGTTAAGTGGTTGCTCTGAGTTTTGGTTCGGATTTGCTCCTATGGTTGCATGGTTCAAACATGTTGCTCATGGTTGTTAGAAGATGTTATATCCAAATTTTTGTTTGCTGATTCATTACATAGTGCAAGTTGTGTTCACCAGTTGTGAACTATGGTTTCTATGCTTCTAGTTGAGATCCGAGAGAAATGTTGTTGGTCCAAATTTCTCTTTGATGAAGTCATATGACTTGCAGTTCTAGAGTTGAGTTTCCCTAGTTCTATTGAAGATAGTTTCAACATTTGGAAGATTCAAGCTTAATGGTTCTATGTGTTTTACACTGGTTTGGACGACCTTGTGTAAAATAATACTTTCGAGGATGATGAAGCGTTTTGGATGTTTTTGGGTCCCTTGAAGTGTGTGTTTGGATTACCCTCATTCTCATTCCACCCTAGGATGTTTTGGTGCCAACCTAATTTGAATTTGGATTTGGATGATCAACTTTGGATATGTTTCAAAGTTGCGGATGGTATAAATACAAGATGAGTTAGTGGTGAAGAAATATACAAGAGCGAAGAAGAATAATAATAAGAGAAAATAGAAAGTGTAGTTTTATGCGAAATTGATTCTATTCAGTGAGTGTGAGTTTGTGTGATGCGAGTGTGGTAGATCAGTGTGAAGCTTAATGCTGAGTTTCTGGATGCAGTGAGCAGAAGGTAAACTCTATCATTCATGCATGTGTGTGAAGTGATTGTGGTGGAATCCTTTGTTGCATTGGGATTGTAGTCTCTCTATAACAAGTCTTCTTTTTCTTCTTTGTATCTCTGTGATAGTGAGCCCTTTGGGTTGTTATCCCTGTTGGATAGTGAGTCCTTATTTTGGTAGTGATCCTTTTGTAATCAGTTTTGATATTCTCTATAGTGTGAGTTAATCCTCACTGAGGTTTTCCCTTATTGGGTTTTCCACGTAAATCTGGTGTTATTGTGTTTGTGTGTTGGATTTAAGTTTATGCATTGACATTTGATGATTAATCATTTAAGCATTATTAAGAGTTAGTTCCAGTGATTGAATTAAAGGTTTAATCCTATGACAACTGATTCACCCTCCATCTCAGTTGTCCTATTCAACAATTGGTATTAGAGCTTGGTTTCTTGGTGAAGAGCTTAATCACTTGAGGAAGGTCTAGGATGGCTGGAAAAATGGTTTATGATTATCTGAGGTTCGATGGAACTAATTATGGTATCTAGAAAGTATTGATGGAAGAATATTTGGAGTATTGCGGATATGATGTGGAGAAAGCTTACAAGAATCCTTACACTCCTCCTGCTAATGGTTCAAGTACGCTTGAAGAGATCAAAGCACATGAAGCAAACAATAAGGTGAAGTACATCTTGAAGAATAGTCTGGTACATTATGAGTTGATTAAGGTTCAAAATTTGAAGACGGCTAAGGAAGTCTAAGATGCTTTGGAAAGAGCACATGATGGTGATGAAATAATTAAAGAAGCAAGATTACAAAATTTGGAGACACAGTTTGATCTTCTACATATGTCTAAAATGGGAATGATAAAGCTTATGTACAAAGATTGGATGAGATAGTGGCCGATATGCGAGGACTTGGTGATAATGTAGACAAAACCAGGATTGTAAAGAAGATTATCAAAATTCTTCCTGAAGCTTATAGTGAGAATGTGAGTGCTATTGAGTAGACTATATATTATAAGACCTGCACTAAGGATATGCTATGAGTATTTTTGAAATCTTATGAGATGAGGAAGCCAAGTCTAAGGAATGGATGCAAATTAGAGTCTGCTTTTAAAGCTACAAAAATTGAAGATCCGGATGAAAAGAATTTTGATGAAATAGAAGCTAACTTTGTTAGAAGGATGAGGAAAGGCTCCGATAAGTATGAAGGTAAGTTTCCATTTGAATGATTTAGTTGTGGATAAATAGGTCATTATGCTGCAAAGTGTTCAGAAAGAGCTAGAAGGAATAAACAAAGATATGAGAAAGAAAAGAAAGGAAAGAAGATTAACAAAGCTTACTATGTGAATGCGAATGCTAGTATATCTGATGAGGATTCAGAATATGAAGATCCTAATGACAATGAATGCTTGTTCTTGGGGATAAAGGATAAATCTACTTCTACTAATTTTGAAAAATAGGTAAAAGAAAGGCCTTTGGAGAAGGAGAAAAATGAAATTATGGTTATCTTTGCCCTAGATGCTAAACAAGAGAAAAATATTGGGTAGTTGATAGTGGTTGTTCACAACACATGATGTGTGATAAAAGTAAGTTTATTAAGCTTGAAAAATATAATGGAGGCTTGGTTATGTTTGGAGATGATACTGGTGCTAAAATATGTGGTATAGGTTCAGTAAGTTTTGATGGCAAGCATCAATCTGACGATGTCTACTATGTTAAGGGTTTAAGGCATAATCTATTGAGCATTGGTCAAATGTGCATAAAAGGATATGATCTTGTGTTAAGGATGAGAAATGTGAGATCCATAAAGGATTTGAAACATGAATTTCTACAGGAAAGAAATCTAAAGAAAATATCTATCAACTTAAGGGTGTTGATGGACGATGCTTTATGAATCAAATTAATGACAGTTGGTTATGGAATTAGAGAATGTGTCACATGAATTTTGATAACTTTGCAAGGATCAATGTTGTTCAGGTCGTGAGAGATTTACCAAGAATTACAAAGCCTGTCAATGCTATTTTTAGGAATTGTTTCTTTGGAAAGCAAGCAAGAAATCATTACAAATCAAAGGAACAATCTACTATTGAACTACTAGATTTAGTTCATACAGATCTTTGTGGTCCTACAAGAGTGAGAAGTCTACTTGGTGAAAGGTACTTTATGCTTTTAATTGATGATTATTCTAGATATACATGGGTTACATTTCTTAGAGAGAAATCAAATGCTTTAGATAGATTAAGGCATTCAAAGCTATGGTTGAAAATGAATTGAATTTGAAGATAAAATAATTGAGGTATGATAGAGGTGGAGAATTCACCTCCCACGAGTTTAATATGTTTTGTGAAGTGCATGTAATAAAGAGATAGTTATTTTCTCTAAGAACTCCTCAATAGAATGGAGTTGTTGAAAGGAAAAATAGAACAATTCAAGAGGCTGCTAGATCTATCATTACTAAGTTTGGGTTGCCGAAAGTCTACTGGAAAGAAGCTATTCATATTGTTGTTTATGTATGCAATCCAATCCAAGCAAGAGAAAATAATACAAATACTCATTATGAGCTATGGCATGGGATAATTCCTACTGTTAAATATTTCAAGTTATTTAAAAGCAAGTGTTATATTAGAAGAGCTGGAGAAAATTTGGGAAAAATTGATGCAAGAAGTGATGAAGGCATTTTTCTTGGATATTCTACTAATAGCAAGGCATATAGATGTTTCAATAAAAAGACTGAGATATATTGTAGAGAGTTCAAATGTCAAGGTTGATGAGATAGTGAAGAATTCTATTTACATTGATGTATATGTATCTGATGAACATGATTTTGTAGGAATAGAAGAAATTGTGGAAGAACATGAAAAAGATGAGCAAGGGAAGCAGGATGAACAAAATGAAAGAGAAGAAGATGCTCTGGTGATGTCCCCTAGGACACTTAAATATGTATAGAAGAATCATTTAGAAAGTCAGATTATTGGAGACAAGACAAAAGGTGTATTGACTAGAAGTAGAGCTACTGTTGAAGTGAATCTATGTTTACTTTATGAGATTGAGCCGAAGACAGTAAGTGAAGCCTATAAAGATGAACATTGGAAGGAAGCAAAGAAAGAAGAACTTATGTAGATTGAGAAGAATTAGACTTGGGAATCGGTCCCAAGACCGATAGATAAAAACATCATTGGATCAAAGTGGGTATTCAAAAATAAGTTGAATGAGAATGGAGAAGTGGTTATAAAAAATAAATTCTTGTGTGTAAAGGTTACTCACAAGTTGAAGGCATAGATTTTTAGGAAAATTTTGCTCCAGTAGCAAGAATGGAAGCTATAAGGATGTTCTTGACATTTGCTGCTCATAAAGAATTTAAGGTTTGTCAAATGGAGTTCAAGTCAACATTTTTGAATGGTGAGCTAGAAGAAGAAGTCTATATAGAACAACCAGAAGGATTTCAGTTGACAGATCAACTGGATATGGTGTGTAGATTGAAGAAAGCTTTATATGGGTTGAATAAAGCTCCTAGAGCTTGGTATGCGAGGTTAGATACGTATAAATGATTCAACAAGGTTTTAACAAAGGTACAATAGATAGTAATCTATACTTTAAGATTGAAAATGAAAAAATCTTGATTGTAGTTGTATGTTGATGACATTATCTTTGAAGGAAATGAAAATATGTGTAAGATGTTTGAGGAAGAGATAGAGAAATAATTTGAAATGTCTATGTTTGGTGAGATAAATTTATTTCTTGGGCTACAAATTAATCAAATAGAGATAGGAACTTTCATTTCACAATATATAAGTATGCGAGAGAGATGTTGAAGAGGTTTGGGATGGATGGTTCCAAACTGGTAAGTAATCCTATGGTGATTGGGTGCAAATTGGGTAAAGATGATAATTCACCTAGGGCTGATCAGAGCAAGTATATATCTATGATTGGTGGACTATTGTATTTGAGTGCTACTAGACTAGATATTATGCATGCTATATGTCTTGTGGCTAGATTTCAAGAAGATCCTAAGGAAACACATGTTGCTGCTGTTAAGATAATTTTCAGATATTCGAATGGCACTTCAAATTATGGATTATGGTATCCTAAAGATACTAACTTTACACTTAGTGCCTATACAAATACAGATTGGGCTAGATGTGTAGATGATAGAAAGAGTACAAGTGGTGGTGCATTCTTTCTTGGATGCAGATTGGTGGCATGGTTGAGTAAAAAACAAGATTCAGTTTCCTTGTCTACTATTGAAGCTAAGTATATTGCTACTGCATCTTGCTGTATGCAAGTTCTATGGATGAAACAAACATTAAAAGATATCACAATGTTATATGATGATCCCATTTATATTTTCTATGATAATACAAGTGCAATTAACATTTCAAAGAATCCTATGATGCACTCAAGGATGAAGCATATATCTATCATATATCATTTCTTGAGAGAGAAGGTCATGGAGAATGAAGTAAAGCTTGAGTTTGCTTTGATAAAGGATCAAATTGCTGATATTTTTATGAAGGCTCTTCCTAAAGATACTTTTGAGTATCTTTGGGAGAAGTTAGGGGCTATTGCCCCTCCTTTCTTGAACTAAATGCATATGGAGATGCATCAATCCGGTGGATCTATGGATCTATCTTTCTTTTGGACTAATGTTTTGGTGATTACCTCTCAGGGGGATCACGTAGTATTAGGTGTTGTCACTGTGAGTATTCTGCTTTTTCATGTCAAAGGAGAAATAAATATAAAATATTCTTTTTCCTTTTCCATTGATGTCAAAGGGGGAGAAAAAGCATGTGAAAAAAATATAGAAAAAGGGGGAGAAGAAGCATGCAAAAAAGAAGAGGAAGAATGGGAGAAGAAGCATGTAAGAGATTATCTAAAATATTGATTCAGAGCTACTATGTTGTCTTTGATGGTTTTTCACATCATGTGTTGCCATCAATGAAAAAGGGGGCTCAAATTGTTGCAAGAATGGAAATATTGAAGGTGTTGTCATTGATTTCAACTACTCAACTAGTTATCAACTAGTTGCTATTGGCTATATATGTCGAGGATATTGAGAAAATTGTAATGAAGATATGTTGTAGATGTTTAGTGGTTGCTTCGTGTTTTGGTCCATATTTGATTCTATGGTTGTGTGGTTCAAACATGTTCATGGTTGTTAGAAGATGTTATATCTATATATTTGGTTGTTGATTCGTTGTACAGTGCAAGTTGTGCTCACCAGTTGTGAACTGTGGTTTATGTGTTTCTGGTTGAGGTTTAGGAGAAATGTTATTGGTCTAGATTTCTCTTTGATGAAGTCTTATGACTTGTAGTTCTAGTGTTGAGTTGCCCTGGTTCTATTGAAGATAGTTTCAACATTTGGAAGATTTGAGCTTAATGGTTCTATGTGTTTTACATTGGTTTGGCTGACCTTGTGTGAAATACTACTATTGAGGATGATGAAGTGCGTTGGATATTTTTGGGCCGCTTGAAGTGTGTGTTTGGGTCATCCTCATTCTAATTCCACTCTAGGATGTTTTGACGCCAACCTAATTTGAATTTGGATTTGGATGGCTGACTTTGGATATGTTTCAATGTTGAGGATGGTATAAATACAAGATGAATTAGTGGTGAAGAAATATACAAGAGCGAAGAAGAAGAATAATAAGAGAAAAGAGAAAGGCAGTTTGATGTGACACTAATTCTATTCAGTGAGTGTGAGTGTCTGTGATGCGAGTGTGGCAGATCAGTGCGAAGCTTAATGCTGAGTTTTCAGATGCAGTGAGCAGAAGGTGAACTCTATCATTCATGCATGTGTGCAAAATGATTGTGGTGGAATCCTTTGTTGCATTGGGATTGTAGTCTCTCTGTAACAAGTCTTCTTTGTCTTCTTTGTATCTCTATGGTAGTGAGCTCTTTGGGTTGTTAGCCTTGTTGGATAGTGAGTCCTTGTTCTGGATAATGAGTCATTGTTTTGGTAGTGAGCCTTTTGTAATTGGTTTTTATATTCTCTATAGTGTGAATACTCACCATGTTTTTTCCCTTATTGGGTTTTCCACATAAATTTGGTGTTATTGTGTTTGTGTTTGGATTTAAGTTTCTACATTGGAATTTGATGATCAATCATTTAAGAATTATTAAGAGTTAGTTTTGGTGATTGAATTAAAGGTTTAATCATGTGACAACTAATTCACCCCCCTCTTAGTTTTCCTATTCAACAAGGATCACATTCTACGAGATCTTCTTTTGTTTCTCTATCTTCCAACCATCCATATTTTTAGTCTATATATGACTACATCTCAACTTGAATTATATTATATTTATGCAACAATAATTTTCTCTATTCTATTTTTTTAAAAACTTGCACTTAGAAATCTTTGAAGTAATGGTGGTATAACAATGGAATTTACATACCCTCATTACACTTTAATGTCTATTTTATCTTGTAGTCCATGTGTGTGCTCTTTGTGGTGTTTTGACCATTTTGGCCTAGCCTTTATGATTCCACAACCATGTTTACCCTTCTCAATGTTGTTCTTAATCATTGTTTAGTGTCCCTAAGTATTTCTTTTCATTTAATTTTTATCCCATTATTATGTCCCAAGCCTTCATTTAATTTTCCTTTTGTTGTTGACCCCTTCACCCCCTTGCTAATCCTTAAGTTGTCATCCCTAGCCTTATTCTAAGTGTAAAATCCACCTTTCCTCTTCCAAAAACATGCCTAAGTGAGTAAAAATTCCATGTGTACACCTAACATAGATGTCCACCTTTTAGCTTGAGGTCCCTTAGAAAATTGAGTTTTTATTTTCATTTGTAGAATTATTCACAACCCAATAGGTCTGCCTTGTTTTCTCATCCTCTTCCCAAAGTATTTGGATGAAATATAATTAATTATTAGGGCTTCTTGACTACTAATTTAATTTCCCTAAAACCCCCAAGAAACTCTATAAAAAATAACCCCTTTTTCCTTATTTTAAGATAGAAAAATTGAATTAAAGTTTTGATTATTAGGGTTTTGCTATTTTCTCATGTATGATACTTCTATTATATTTAAAAAATTCTTAAATAGGGGTAGCTTCAAGATCCTAGTTTTTGATAATTTTTATTTCTCATGGACATTGTTGCAGCTAATTTTCTAGACCTTAGTGGCTAATTTCCTTGGTTTTGAGCTAGGTGAGTAATTTTTTATGGTATTATATATAAATAGAAGGATTTTTTATAAAATCACCCAATTGATTGCTACTTCCTCATTTTAGGCATCAAATTGACACATTTTTAGTCCAATTCAAATTCAAAGGTCCTCAACACCTACCTAGATCTAACCATGTTAAGCAATTATTTATTTATCAAGTGAAATCACTTTAATTTTATGTTTTAATCTCATTTCCCATTCAAAACTATTAATTTAGGTTTATAAAAAAATTATGGCTAATTTACAAATTGATGTAAGAAAGGTGGTTGACACTCACAACCCAACACAAAATGACCAGACTTTAACAAGGATTCAAATTTTGCAACCCTTTTCTCACCCCATTTCACAATCTCACAATAAGAGGCTTGTAGCCCTCAGAAACCAACAAATGATGATATCTTTTTGAGGACATACAAAGGCATAAAAAACATCAATTGAGACTTACCATTGAACCCCAAACAATATACAAAAAGATCCAAATAGGTTTCTTTGAAACAATACTGAAAGCCAATAGGCTGCCTTGCCTTTTAGGCTACTCAATTAGCCCCGATTTACAAATGAAGTACTTCCCAAATGCTTGTTCAACATTGAAACTCCCTTGAAAATCACAAATTGTGATGAAAAACCACAAATTCTCCAATCGTTTCTCATATACTTGACCTCTAGACCACTGATCCATGAAACCCTCCATTTCCATGCACAAACGCAAGGGTTTTCCAAATTTCACAACTTCAAGGCTTTCCCAACTCAATAAATGCATCCAACAAGTTTAACTAGGTCTGTACAGACTCTCTAAACCTTCACACGATCAATTACATCAGTATTTCATCAAAACCCTTCTTTAGTTCCTCATTTTCACATGAAAAATGCTTTGCCTAGCCCTAGGGCGTCATCCCAAACCAAACAACTCGCGTCCTTTTCTACCCTAACATCTAACATGCCATTCCTCTGAGAAAGAGAACATGACAGTAGGGGGAATGAATTATTACATTATTTAAACTTCAAACAGAGCCTTTTTTGTCCTAACACAGGCAGTTATAGAGAATTAAAGAGATCTTCCTCTAAAAATAATATTAGACTCTTCAAAATGATTTCAAATGAAAGTTAAAACATGCTAGAATAATATAAAATGAATTTTAGAGCATTCCAAGCATGTATGGGTCCGTAAAAAATGTGCAAAGTCTAGGAAGACAGTGAAAATGCAGAATTAACATTGTTTCTTTCAATGGGAATTACATTACCATCATCATCAACTGCTCCTCGAGCCTTAAATAGGATTTTTATACATATTTCATCCAAAAAAAACCACCCGACATACCTAACTAACTTTTGAAATGCTTAACTCTTCATATTCCCCTAAGTTGCATTTTTGACAATTATTGATTCATAACATTTTTTGCATTTTTTGCACTTTTGACACAAATGATTCAAAAACCACCCAAATACATAATAAATGATCTTGTTAGACCTTATTTAGCATAAATAGACTCAAAACACCCCTATCTACCCTTGAGTCAACTACTGACCAACTTATCAACCTTTAAATGATCAAATTTTGACACTAAGGCTTAGGTGCTCCTGCACCACAAACCAAAGGCTAAAAATCTTGGGTTACCTCTTCATGGTGTTTATAATATCCATTCTATTTATAGAACCTCATCTTTCCATATCATAGGTGAACCCACTCAAATTTTCCATTATGTTTTCTTTGTTTCCATTGCATACATTGACACATTTCAAGGTTTCTATTAACTAGGTATCTCTATGGACTTAAAATAGGTTGTTATTAGGCTTCCTACACAATCTCAAGTCTTAGCTAGCTCCCTAGACAAGGTTTTCCCATGTATATTTCCTTCATACTAGTTTTCAAGATTGGACATTACCTTCTTGCAAAAAAATTTAACTAATGCTAACCTTTTCCTTTATATAAAATCACTTTGAAATTTCATAAGAAAATTCCTAAAACTTTAGTAAACGCCACTTTTCAATATAGGTGCATCTAAGACCTTTGTTTTCTATTTTCCATATTCTAGCATGAAATTTCATGTTTTTAAGTCCTAAATTCATTTAGTTAGCATAAATTTTATTGCAACCTGGTTGTCATTGATGTCAAAAGTGTAAGTAAAGTGTGAGTTTGGTTGTCATTTTTGTTAGAAATATGTTGGAGATGGTTGCAATTTGGTTGTTAGTGTTGTAGTCTAGATATCTGGTTTCCAGAGTCTCTATGAGATGCTCCACATCCCTCTATTGTTGATGTTGTGCTCCTATAGTTTGGAATTTATATTCATGGTTTTTTAGAGTATGTGTGATCCACGTTTTATGTTGTTTGGATTATCAGAAAGATGTTTGTGTTTGTGACAATTTTAAGCCTGTGTTATTTTTGTGAGGATGCTCATGAAGGTGAAAAGTTTTGTTGTAAATTCCTCCACATTTGTAGATATGGTTGTGTAGTTCAAAAGTTAAATTTAGTATGTTGTGAAGGATAAGTATCGGAAGTTTCATATTATTTTCCTTTTTGTAGAGAAATTTTGAAGTATCAGAGTGCAAGATTGTATTATCTGGTGGCTAGTTTCAGTGTCTGTTGGCTTGTGCCAACTTACTACTATATGAAGTTGTGAATTAGCTAGTGGAGAGTGTTCCTAAAGATTGTATGATGTTTCTTGTTGCTCCGCAAGGTGTTTTTTTTCTTTGGAACAAGTTGTGGTCCAAAATGAAGGTGTTGTTGGGTTATGCTTTTGCCTAGCTGACTGAGACACGCTGAAGGTGTGCACCACAAGTTCTTGGTTGTGTGGAGTTTGAGAAGTATTTGAAGGTGTTTCATGGGTCATGTTGACTCATCTAGGTGAAGTACAAGTAAAGTTTACTCTTTCATGTGCACCGCCAATGTTGTAATGGCCAACATGCTACAAGTTTCACGTATTCTTGCTTAAGGCCGACCTATTTTGAATGTGTGAAGTGTGTAGATGTTGATCATTGAAGATTGATGCTATGAAGAGTGTTTAGAACAAGGTTATACATGTGTTGGAATCCACAAGGCATGTTCTTCTTCCTCGTGTTATGTGTAGTCCATTTGGGGCTTGTCTTCTATATGTTTCATGTTGTTGTTCATCTTTGGATGACTTGTAATTGCAATATTCTCTGTTATAGGCTGACATATGTAATGTAATCAATGTAATATGATATATATATTGTAAACCTAGTTGATCTCTAAGGTAGTGATGAGTCAAGTGATTAAGTCGAAATGTGTAATACATTTTGATGTCTATATAAGTTACTGAAAGAGAAAGAGTAGAAGCAGTAGATCCTTTCTGGATTCAATTTGATAATATTTTTGTGATAGAACGGAAGTGAAGAGTGTGCCTAATTAATTGTTGGAGGTAGTGAGCCAAAGGAAAGCCTTCTTGAAGGCTAAGAGTAGTGAGCCAGTAAGCTATAGAGAAGACATTTGAAGAAGTTGCAAAAGTTGTCAAAGTAGAACTGTAATCATTATTAGCATCAATTTTTTGAATTAGATTGCATAAATTTTTTTTGCATCAATGTTTCGGATCACACTCCATGATCCATCATCAAGATGAAGAGCTGAAGGAAAAGATGGATAGTTGCAGACCAAGACAGACTTAAAAAGAGCAAGGGAGAAAGAGAAGGTTGCATGGAAGACGAGGAAGACAAGAGCCACAAAATGAACATACAATAGAGAAAAGAAGAAAAAACTAAAAAAAATTTGGAGCAAAAAATCTATAAAATAAAACCAACTAAGGAAAAAATGAAAAAGGGGAATAGAAAAAGAAGAAAATTAAGACACAGACAACTTAGGAGGACCAAAAAATAAAAGAGGATAAAAAACACAAAAAAACAAGACAAGACAAAAGAGAAGAAAAAGAAGAGGAGAAAGAGATTAATACTTGAAAAATAACAGACAAAGAGAAAGACTAAAACATAAAGGAGACTAAATTAAATGAAAAAAAAAGAATAACACCAAAAACAAATGAAAAACTAAAATATAAGATAATAAAACAAAGAAGAGAAGAAAGACTTTAACAGATGAAAAATAACCAACAAAGGGAAAGACTAAAACATAAAGGAGACTGAATTAAACAAAAAAGAAAATAAAGAATAACACCAAATCAAATAAAAGGCTAAAATATAGGATAAAAAGAAAAAGATAATTGAAAAAAGAAGAAAATAAAAAAACACACACACATATATATACAAAAACACATAAGAACAAAACCGCACACAAACACATAAACAAAAATGCTAAGTATAAAAACATAAATACATATATTAGAAGAAAATTCTAATATAAAAATTCAAACAACAAATCAAATAAACCACAAAAAAATGAGAAAATTATAAAGAGAAGGAAATTGGAAAAGGATAAAAGATGAAAAAACACATAAATATACAAAACTATATAAGAAAATAATTCATATATATATGGGGTAAAAAATCTAACAAGAAAAAAGAAAATAAATAAATATAAAAAAAGAAGAAAAATAAGTGTACATATATATGATCAAATACAAAAACACAACAAAAATTATAAATCAAGGAATCAAATGCAAGAAATAGAAAGAAAAAAGAAAAAATATAAAAATGAAGAGTATATATATATATATATATGATCAAATACAAAAACACACCAAAAATTACAAACTAACCAATCAAATGCAAGATATAAAAACACACCAAAAATTACAAACTAACCAATCAAATGCAAGATATATATATATGATCAAATACAAAAACACACCAAAAATTATAAACTAAGCAATCCAATGTGAGAAATAGAAAGAAAAGCAAAAAAAAGGGAAGGAGAGCAAGACCCAAGGGAAAAAGGAGGGAGGGAAGGAAAACAAGGAAGGAGGAACCAAGCAGAAATCAAGCAACAACACCCAAAGAAAGAGCACGACCCAATGAGCTACCAAGCTAAAAGCAAAGGAGAAGAGAGCGAGAAACGAGGAAGAGGGGAAGGAGAGGAAAAAAAGGGGAAGAGGGAAGGTAAAGAGAGGAAGGAAGATGGTGGGATCTTAGTTTGGCTAACAAGGGATGCCGAGATTGACTTAACTTCCACCCTTCATCACGATTAAGATTTGAAGGGTGATTGTTGATTTCAATGGCTTCTTTTAGCTTCCTTTTGAAGAAGTTGTCCTCTTTGCGTAGGATTTGTGTGTTTTCCAAGCAAATATGATGTTTGGTAGAAGAAGAGTGGTCGGCAAGAGGAGATTTGATAACTCATTCATGTCTGATGTTAGCACTATGTTCTTTGATTCTAGTGCTAAATGAGTGACCTATTTCACCTATATAAGGCGTGCCACCTGAACAAACAATCTTGTAGACTCCAGAGTTGAGAAGGGTGTCCTTAGAGTCCTTAAGAGAAGGGATTCGATTTTTAAGAGGAGCAAAGGGTTTGAAAGCACAACAAAGAATTTTTTTGAGAAGGATTTTAGAGATTTTATGCAATAGTCCATCGATATAAGGGAGGTTAGACACAGGAGGATTGGAGAAAGGGTTGGGTTTAATGGAGGAGTGAAGACTTGCCTTTGCTTGGTTGAAGGCTCTAGAAATTTGCTTACTGGAGTACCCATTCAGATTGAAGACATGGTGAAGATAGTTAGCTCAAGGATTAATTGATCTTCATAGCAAATTTGGAAAGCTTTAAAGGAAAGGGTTTTGAGGACACCACATTTTTGGCTGGGGTGATGATGAGAAGTTGAGTGGAGATATAGATCAGTATGTGTATCCTTGCGGAACACACACCTACCAAGGGAACCATCAAGCTTTCTGAGAAGAAAAATGTCAAGGAAGGGAAGTTGCTGGTTAGATTGAATTTCCCTAGTGAAGGAAATGCAAGGAAACAAGTTGTTGAGATGGGCATAAAATTCCTCTAACTTTTCCAAGCTCTGTGGCCAATAGACATTAGTATCATCTACATAGTGTTTCCATCACTTTGGCTTGAGAGGAAAGGAGTGAAGAGCCAAATCTTCGAAGTGATCCATGAAAAGGTTAGAAATGACTGGAGAGAGAGGAGAGCCCATCACGACACCATCAACTTTCTCATAGATGACACCTTGGAAAGAGAAAAAGGTAGACCTTAAGCAAAATTCAACCAGAGAAGCCACCTCATCATTATACTTGCAACTAACAATTTCAATGGAGTCGAGGATGGGCACCTTAGTGAAAAGGGAGAGAAAACCAAAGCTCACTAAGATGTCATTACTCTCTAACCCTTTATCCTGGATAAATTGGAAGAAATGGCTCAAATTTTTTATGAAGGAATCAATTTTTCCCAAGAGGGGGGACAATAATTTGGAAAGGAAGGAGGCAAGATTGTAAGTCAGTGACCCCATGGTGTCGATAATAGGTCTCAAGGGAATGCCAACTTTGTGAATTTTTGGCAACCCATAAATGCAAGGGGTCACTTCTTTGTGGGGAAGAAGACTCTTTTTTGTAGCATCATCAAAAGAGGAAGAAGCCACAACACCTTTGAATTTTTTGAAGATTTTGGAGCAAGGGTTGTGAGATAAGATTTGGTAGCTATTGGGATTGGCAAGGAGATCAAGCATTTTAGCAACATAGTCTTGTTTGTTCATGACCACCATGGCATTGCTTTTGTCTGCTCTAGAAAAGACAAGATCCTTGTTGCTAATTAATTTATTGAAGGTCTACAAATCAGCTGAAGGGAGGTTATGCGAAGGAGATTTTGCGTGTCTAAGGAAAATGGCACAATCCTACCTGAATTCTTCAACTAGATCTAATGGGAGAGAACAAATGGCATTCTCAACTTCTATGAGAAAATCCACATGGGGGATAGTCTTAGGAGCCACGACAAATCCAATGCCTATTTAAAAAAAATTGATGACACGAGGGTCTAAGGGAACGTTGGACAAGTTTACTACGAGTTTTCTCTCCCAATCTAGGATTGGAGGAAATTGGGGCAAGTTCTCAGGTTTAGGGGAAATAAAAGATGACAGGGAAGGAAGAAGAGGGGAAAGGAAACTCAAAGGACCAATTGAGATAGGAGTAGGTCGTTGGATGACATAGGATTGACAATCAGAAGAACCTCCACAAACAAGAATGGGTTGAAATAAATGGACGAGGCAAGTAGAGGATGAGGATCCACTTTGCTAGTAACGAGGTGAGAAGGAGAGAGATGGTGAGACAGGCAAGCAGAAGGGATAGTGGTTGGCGAGATGATAGGTTTGGGATGGGCTCGAGGTGAGACCCAATCCAAAGAAGATTGCACATTAATGGAAAGAAAAGAAGAATGGACAACTTGATTGGAGGAAGAATGAAAATCACAATTAATGTTATGGACAAAAGAGAGAAGAGGGGAGATCAAGACCAAAGAGGATGTACCTGGCGCCAAGGGAAGAGAGACATTGGAAAGAGAACATTGCTTGTAGGACACAACCATGATGGCAATGGACTGGTTACACTATGAGGAAACACCCTAAGAAGAAGGCTGAGGAATGATGGTAGGAGATCAAAGAACACCAGAGGGGGATGAGACGAGAATGGGTTGGGCATGCTCTACAGACTCCAAGAGACAACTGACTAGATGATTGCTTAGAACTGAGGCGTTTAGGCATTGAATTCAGTAAGAGCAACAAACTGGAGGGAACATAGAAGATTCAAGACTCTCCATGGCCATTGGAAAATGAGGAACAAATGAGCGAGGCAAAGAATTGGAAATACGATTAGGTCTATGCTCAGAGAGAGACAATGAAGAAGGCGACAGTGAGTTAGAAGCATGGTGCAATGAAGGAAGAGAATGAGATTAACTATGATGGGTGGGAAAGAGCATGAACATAGGAGCTAAAGAAGGAGGATGCATCGATTGAAAGCAAGGAGAACAAGAACGGATCAGAGAGGAGATGCAACCACAATGGATAGAATGGGATGGAGAGTGAGGAAAGGAGAGAATTTTTTGTTGTAAAGCTGAAAATATTCTTTTTCGCCTTCTTGAACATTCTTCTTGTCGACCAATGGCTCTGGCATGAGAGGAAATTTCCAACAGTATCCACAAGTCAGGACACAATGACTTAGTGAGTTCGAGGTACAAAGGAAGCAACCTAGAATTTAAATTATTGATCGCCACCCTGGTAGATTTGATGGTTTCTCTAAGGAGAGATAAGCCATCTTGAATGAATATGTGCTTAGTTTGGAAGCTCCACAGATGATGGGTGATTCTGGTAAAAGAAAGAATCAATTTGGAGTCTCTACATCTTTTAAAAAAAGCCAAGTCTGCAACTTTCTTTGCGAGCTTGATCCTTAGCAACTCAAGTTGTTTGGATTTAAAGCACATTTCCCTCCCATGAAGGGTATTAATTAGAGATATCTTTGTCATATCTTCAATCTAAATGGGTACTCCAGTAAGTAAATTTCTAGAGCCTTCAATTTGCAAGTCTTCACTCCTCCATTAAACCCAACCCTTTCTCTAATCCTCCTGTGACTACCCTCCCTTATATCAATGGACTATCCCATAAAATATTTAAAATCATTCTCCAAAAAGGTCTTCGTTGTGCTTTCAAACCCTTTGCTCCTCTTAAAAATTGAATCCCCTCTCTTAAGGACTCTAAGGACACCCTTCTCGACTCTGGAGTCTATAAGATTGTTTGTTCATGTGGCACAACTTATATAGGTGAAATAGGTTGCTCGTTTAGCACTAGAGTCAAAGAACATAGTGCTGACATCAGACATAAATGAGTTATCAAATTTTCTCTTTATGACCACTCTTCTTCTACCAAACACCATATTTGCTTGGAAAACACGCAAATCCTATGCAAAGAGGACAACTTCTTCAAAAGGAAGCTAAAAGAAGCCATCGAAATCAACAATCACCCTTAAAATCTTAATCATGATGAAGGGTGGAAATTAAGTCAATTTTGGCATCCCTTGTTAACCAAACTAAGATCATGCCATCTTCCTTCCTCTCTTTAGCTTCCCTCTTCCCCTTTTTTTCCTCTCCTTCCCCTCTTCCTCATTTCTTGATCTCTTCTCCTTTGCTTTTAGCTTAGTAGCTCGTTGGGTCACGTTCTTTCTTTGGGTGTTGTTGGTTGGTTTCTGCTTGGCTCCTCCTTCCTTGTTTTCCTTTTCTCCCTCCTTTTTCCCTTGGGTCTTGCTCTCCTTCCCTTTGTTTTTTTTTCTTTCTATTTCTCACATTTGATTGCTTGGTTTGTAATTGTTGGCGTGTTTTTGTATTTGATCATATATATATATACATATTCTTATTTTTCTTCATTTTTATATTTATTTATTTTTCTTTTTTCTTTTTTTCTTTCTATTTCTCGCATTTGATTGCTTGGTTTATAATTTTTGGTGTGTTTTCGTATTTGATCATATATATATATACTTATTTTTCTTCATTTTTTATATTTATTTATTTTCTTTTTTCTTGTTAGATTTTTTACCCCATATATATATTCAATTTTTTTTTATGAATTCTTTTCTTATATAGTTTTGTATATTTATGTGTTTTTTCTTCTTTTATCCTCTTCCAATTTCCTTCTCTTTATAATTTTCTCATTTTTTTGTGGTTTGTTTGATTTCTTGTTTGAATTTTTATATTAGAATTTTCTTCTAATATATGTATTTATGTTTTTATACTTAGAATTTTTTTATGTGTTTGCATGTGGTTTTGTTCTTATGTGTTTTTGTATATATAGATTTGTGTATGTGTGTGTTTTTGTATTTTCTTCTTTTTCCAATTATCTTTTTCTTTTTATCCTATATTTTATCCTTTTATTTGATTTGGTGTTATTCTTTTCTTTTCTTTGTTCGTTTAATTTAGTCTCCTTTATGTTTTAGTCTTTCTCTTTGTTGGTTATTTTTCATGTGTTAAAGTCTTTCTTCTCTTCTTTTTCTTATTATCTTATATTTTAGCTTTTTATTTGTTTTTGGTGTTATTCTTATTTTCTTTTTCATTTAATTTAGTATCCTTTATGTTTTAGGCTTTCTCTTTGTTTTTTATTTTTCAAGTATTAATGTCTTTCTCCTCTTGTTTTTCTTCTCCTTTTCTCTTGTCTTGTTTTCTTGTGTTTTTGTTTTCTTGTCTTGTCTTGATTTTTTGTGTTTATCATTCAAGTTGGATCTAGAAACTTGATATCTCTAATTAATACCCTTCATGGAACGGAAATGTGCTTTAAATCCAAACAACTTGAGCTACTAATGATCAAGCTCACAAATAAAGTTGCAGACTTGGATTTTTTAAAAAGATGTAGACTCCAAATTGATTCCTTCTTTTTCCAGAATCACCCATCATCTGTGGAGCTTCCAGACTAAGCACATCTTCATTCGAGCTGCTTATCTCTCCTTAGAGAAACCATCAAATCTACCAGGGTGGCGATCAATAATTTAAATTCTAGGTTGCTTCCTCTGCACCTCAAACTCATTGAGTCGTTGCATCCTAACTTGAGGATACTTCTAGACATTTCCTCTCATTCTAGAGCCATTGGTCAATAAGAAGAATGTTCAAGAAGGAAAAAAAGAAAGTTTTTAGCTTTGTAGCCAAAAATTCTCTCCTTTCCTCGCTCTCCATCCCATTCTATCCATCATAGTTTCATCTCCTCCTGGATCCATTCTTGTTCTCCTTACTTTCCATTGATGCATCCTCCTTCTTTAGCTCCTCTATTCGTGCTCTCTCGCACCCATCATAGTTAATCTCATTCTCTTTCTTCGTCGCACCATGCTTCTAACTCACTGCTGCCTTCTTCATTGTCTCTCTCTAAGCACAGACTTGATGGTATTTCCAATTCTTTGCCTCGCTCATCTGTTCCTCATTCACCAATGGCCATGGAGAGTCTTGATTCTTCTGCGTTCCCTCCAGTTTGTTGCTCTTAATGAAGTAAATTCCTAAATGCCCCGATTCTAAGTGATCATCAAGTCAATTGTCTCTTGGAGTCTGTAGAGCATGTCCAACCCATTCTCGTCTCATCCCCCTCTAGTGTTATTCAATCTCCTACCATCGTTCCTCATCCTTCTTCTTAGGGTGTTTCCTCATAGTGTAACCAGTCCATTGCCAGCGTGGCTGCATCCTGCGAGCAACATTTTCTTTCCAAAGTCTCTCTTCCCTTGGCACTAGGTACGTCCTCTTTGGTCTTGGTCTCCCCTCTTCTCTCTTCTATCCACAACATTAATTGTGAAGTTGATTCTTCCTCCAATCAAGTTGTCCATTCTTCTTTTCTTTCCATTAATGTGCAATCTTCTTTGGATCGGGTCTCACCTCGACTACATTCCAAACCTGTCATCCCACCAACAACTATCCCTTCTGCTTGCCTGTCTCACCATCTCTCTCCTTCTTCTCACCTCATGACTAGCGAAATGGATCCTCATCCTCTGTGTGCCTCATCCATTTATTTCAACCCATCCCTGTCTAGTGGAGGTTCTTCTGATTGTCAGTCCTATGTCATCCAACGACCTACTCCTATCTCAATTGGTCCTTTGAGTTTCCTTTCCTCTCTTCTTCCTTCCCCGCTATCTTGTCTTTCCCCTAAACCCAAGAACTCATGCCAATTTCCTCCAATCCTATATTGGGAGAGAAAATTTGTAGTCAACTTGTCCAACATTCCCTTATACCCTTGTGCCGTCAAAGTTTTAAAAAGAGGCATTGGGTTTGCCATGGATCCTAAGACTATCCCCCATGTGGATCCTCTCATAGAAGTTGAGAATTCCATTAGTTCTCTCCTATAAGATCTAGCTAAAGAAGTTAGGCAGGATTGTGCCGTTGTCCTTAGAAACACCAAACCTCCTTCACATAACCTCCCTTCAGCTAATTTGCAAGCCTTCAATAAATTAATTAGCAACAAGGATCTTGTCTTTTTTAGAGCAGACAAAGGCAATGCCACAGTGGTCATGAAAAAACAAGACTACATTGCTAAAATTCTTGATCTCCTTGCCGATCCCAATAGCTACCAAATCTTATCTCACAACCCTTGCTCCAAAATCTTCAAAAAAGTCAAAGGTGTTGTGGCTTCTTCCTCTTTTGATGACGCTACGAAAAAGTGTCTTCTTCCCCACAAAGAAGTGACCCCTTGCATTTATGGGTTTCCAAAAATTCACAAAGCTAGAATTCCGTTGAGGCCTATTGTTGACACCATGGGGTCACTGACTTACAATCTTGCCTCATTCCTTTCCAAATTTTTGTCCCCCCTCTTGGGAAAAATTGATTCCTTCATAAAAATTTGAGCCATTTCGTCTAATTTAGCCAGGATAAAAGGTTAGAGAGTAATGACATCTTAGTGAGCTTTGATGTTGTCTCCCTTTTCTCTAAGGTGCCCATCCCCGACTCCATTGAAATTGTTAGGCGCAAGTCTAATGATGAGGTGGCTTCTCTGGTCAATTTTTTCTTAAGGTCTACCTTTTTCTGTTTCCAAGGTTTCATCTATGAGCAAGTTGATGGTGTCATGATGGGCTCTCCTCTCTCTCCAATCATTGCTAAACTTTTCATGGAGCACTTTGAAGAGTTGGCTCTTCACTCCTTTCCTCTCAAGCCAAAGTGGTGGAAACACTATGTAGATGATACTAATGTTTGTTGTCCACATGGCTTGGAAAAGTTAGAGGAATTCCATGCCCATGTCAACAACTTGTTTCCTTGCATTTCCTTCACTAGGGAAATTGAATCTAACCAACAACTTCCCTTCCTTGACATTTTTCTTCTCAGAAAGCTTGATGATTCCCTTGGTAGGCATGTGTTCTAGAAGGCTACACATACCGATCTCTATCTCCACTCATCTTCTCATCATCACCTCAACCAAAAATGTGGCATCCTCAAAACCCTTGCCTTTAGAGCTTTCAAAATTTGTGATGAAGATCACTCAATCCTTGAGTTAAACTATCTTTGTCATGTCTTCAATCTGAATGGGTACTCCAGTAAGCAAATTTATAGAGCCTTCAACCAAGCAAAGGCAAGTCTTCACTCCATTAAACCCAACCCTTTCTCCAATCCTCTTGTGGCTACCCTCCCTTATATCGATGGACTATCCCATAAAATATCTAAAATCCTTCTCAAAAAAGGTCTTCATTGTTCTTTCAAACCCTTTGCTCATCTTAAAAATTGAATCCCCTCTCTTAAGGACTCTAAGGAAAGCCTTCTCGACTTTGGAGTCTACAAGATTGTTTGTTCATGTGGCACACCTTATATAGGTGAAATAGGTCGCTCGTTTAATAGTAGAATCAAAGAACATAGTGCTGACATCAGACATGAATGAGTTATCAAATCTCCTCTTGCCGACCACTCTTCTTCTACCAAACACCATATTTGCTTGGAAAACACACAAATCATGTGCAAAAAGGACAACTTCTTCAAAAGGAAGCTAAAAGAAGCCATCGAAATCAACACTCACCCTTCAAATCTTAATCATGATGAAGGGTGGAAGTTAAGTCAGTCTTGGCATCCTTTGTTAGCCAAACTAATATCCTTCCACCTTCCTTCCTCTCTTTAGCTTCCCTCTTCCCATTTTTGTCCTCTCCTTCCCTTCTTTCTTGTTTCTCGGTCTCTTCTCCTTTGCTTTTAGCTCGGTAGCTCGTTGGGTCGCGTTCTTTCTTTGGGTGTTGTTGGTTGGTTTCAGCTTGGCTCGTCATTCCTTGTTTTCCTTCCCTCCCTCCTTTTTCCCTTGGGTCTTGCTCTCCTTCCCTTTGTTTTTTTTTGCTTCTATTTCTCACATTTGATTGCTTGGTTTGTAATTTTTGGTGTGTTTTTGTATTTGATCATATATATATATATATTCTTATTTTTCTTCATTTTTATATATATGTATTTTTTCTTTTTTCTTTTTTCTTTCTATTTCTCGCATTTGATTGTTTGGTTTATAATTTTTGGTGTGTTTTGTATTTGATCATATATATATTCTTATATTTTCTTCATTTTTTATATATATATTTAATTATTTTTTATGAATTGTTTTCTTATATAGTTTTGTATATTTATGTGTTTTTTCATCTTTTATCCTTTTCCAATTTCCTTCTCTTTATAATTTTCTCATTTTTTGTGGTTTGTTTGATTTGTTGTTTGAATTTTTATATTAGAATTTTCTTCTAATACATGTTATTATGTTTTTATACTTAGCATTTTTGTTTATGTGTTTGTGTGTGGTTTTGTTCTTATGTGTTTTTGTATATATATATATATTTGTGTGTGTGTGTGTGTGTTTTTGTATTTTCTTGTTTTTCCAATTATCTTTTTCTTTATATCCTATATGTTAGCCTTTTATTTGTTTTGGTGTTATTATTTATTTTATTTTTTGTTTAATTTAATCTCCTTTATGTTTTAGTCTTTCTCTTTGTTGGTTATTTTTGATGTGTTAAAGTCTTTCTTCTCTTCTTTTTCTTATTATCTTATATTTTAGCTTTTTATTATCAGCATGGATTGTGGAAACTTGATATCTAGAATTTTAATCATGAAAAGAGAAGGGAAAAATATAAATGCAATAATCAAAAGGATTGGGATTCATTGAATCAAACAGTAGAAAGACTATCATGATATAATCCTTTTTGAGTTTGTTCTCAATTCAGAGAGTAGTTGCTTCCTTGGATTGTAGTGGATTTTAGCTTTCTTGGGAGTGATCCTAAAACATCTATAGGGAGTATTAGCTTCCTTAGGTTGTAGCCCTAAAACAAAGTTGCAATTGTGATTCATTTGTGAGGATGGATTAGGACAATAGCTCCTAGCATATTTTCCCATCGTGGTTTTTCCCCTTTGGGGTTTTTCACATATATCTAGTGTTGTGTGGTGTTGTGCATTGTTTCTATCTGTTATGTTCTTGCATGTGCTATAAAGTTTAAGTTTCAATTTTCTCTAGATGGTTTAAAATTTGCTTCAATACTGCTTCACCCCCCTCTCAATATTTCGGTGTGTGTTCAATAATTGGTATTAGATCCTAGTACCTTAGAAGAATTTTAATAGCTTGAGGAAGATTTGAGATGGCACAAAAAGAATCTCACAAAGTGCCTAGGTTTGATGGAACAAATTTCACTTTTTGGAATTTTCAGATAGAAATTCATCTATCCTCTTTAGGGTTTGGTGTTTGGCAATCTGTCAAAGATGGTTCTGTTGTTCCTGCCTCTCCTCCAATTGATCCCATTGATATTAGAGCCTATGAGAACAATGGGAAGGGAAATAATTCTATCTTGAGTGGGCTATCAGATTTTTACCTAGTAAAGGTGATGCACTGCAAGTCAACAAAGTCTAGGATAAGTTGAGTGGAATCTATGAAGGAGATGTCAAAGTGAAGCAATCTAAGTTGCAGATCTACAAAGACAAGTTTGAGAACTTGAGAATTTCAGAGGATGAAGATATTTCTAGATATGTGCTCTAGGTAGATGAAGTGGTCAATGCTATCAGATGACTTGGTGAAGATCTTGAAGAATCTATGGTAGTAAAAAAGGTACTAAAATATCTTCCTAAATCTCATAGTTCTAAAGTATCTTCTATTGAGGAATATAGAGATACGGGTATGCTTATAATGGATCAATTATATGATGCCCTTATTGCATTTAAAATAAGAGAGTTTGATAAAGAAGGTCCTAATAAGGAATCTACTTTCATAGCTAGGAAAATAGAAATATATGAAGAATTTAATCCAAATAGTGGCATTGATGAAGATGAAGCAAATTTTGTAAGAAAGTTGAAGAGAGGTACTAGAAAATACAAAGGTAAGATACCTTTTAAATGTTTCAAGTGTGGAGAGGTTGGTCATTTTGCTTCAAAATGTCCCTTGAAAGATTTTGATAAGAGAAACAAATAGCCTAGAAGAAATAAGGTTAATAAGAGTCTCTACTCCATGGAAAATTCCTGCTCTTCAAAAGATGATGATTCCAGTGGTCTAGATAATGAAGATGAAGTCTTGTTTTTGGCTACCAGGAAAACTATAAATAAAGCTAAAGATCCAAGTATGGTATGTATTGATTTTCATGCAAAAGACGAGGCAAATTCATAGGTGATTGATAGTGGTTTTTCTAACCACATGACAAGAGATAAGAGCAAATTTATCAAACTTGTGAAGTGGAATAGTGGCATTTTCAAGCTTGGTGATGATACTTCAGTGCATAGCTGTGGAAAGGGTTCTATCAGTATTGATAGAAAGAGAAAAACATTTGATGTTCTTTATGTCAAAGAACTCTGGCATAATCTTCTTAGTATGAGTCAAATATGTAGAAATGAATACAATCTCTTGCTCAATAAAAGTGGATGTGAAATTAAAAAGAAAAGTCTGGACAATTGGTTGTTGAAGGATCTAGAACTAGTGGTGACTTATATAGTCTAAGAGTGTTAATAGGAGAACTTATCTTTTGGAACAAGCAAGTGAATGTTGGCTATGACATAGAAGAATGGTACACATTAACTTTGACAATATTGTGAAGATCATCTCATTGCATGTGGTAAGAGATATACCTAAGGTAATCAAGGCTACTAGTACAATATGCAAGGAATGTCAGTTTGGTAAGCAAACAAGGATAAGCTTTAAGTCTAAAGAATATTCTTCTTGTAGGGTATGTGCAGGATCATGATGGGACAAAATGTGGTGATATGATGGGTATTTGTAGGGTATGTGGTTGATGACTTTTTTTTACCCAAAATTGATGAAACGAAAAGGGTTTTTAAAGGAGATTCTCAGCTTTCCACCAATATAAATTATGTTTTACTTTGAATTTAATAAATAATTATTATTCATTTTCTATTTGAATTACAACTAGAGTCTTGATTGATAGGCTGATTGAAAAGCATCTATAGATTTCAAACGGTATCACATTTTTTGATTCTGAAACATGCGTTACATTCTATGCTTCACATACTATAGGATTAAAAAAAAATGAATTTCATGAAGTTTTGACCAAGTTAGGGTGGTTAGACATACGAGTTTTCTATATTTTTTAAAAGTTGTAATAAAAAATTCATAATTAATTATTTACTTGGAAAAAAATATAGAAAAATATGCATCGCATCAGGACATGAGTCCTCTACTTATATCTAAAATTTTATAAAAAAATATTATCATTTTATTGTGGTTAGGGTGGTCAGACAGACACCTACTTATTTTTTCCCTGAAATTTAAGTACTACTGCATTGAAATTTCAAAATTTCACTAAACAGATATATATATATATTTTAAAATAAACCTAGTAGTTTAGAAACTACATTCAATTTGCTACAGATTCTATTCTTACATATTTTTGAAATAATATAGATAACTTATTCAAATTTTTACGTCAAGTTTTCTAACTCTGATTTTTCTGAATTTTTTGCCACTTAAGGGCCTGTTTTTTCCATGATGATCTTGCACATACCCTGTAGAACTTTGGAGTTGGTGTATACTGATTTGTACAAACCTACCAAAATAAAAAAAATGAAAGGAGAAAGGTATTTCATGCTTTTTGTTGATGATTTCTCTAGGATGACATGGATTACATTCTTGAAAGATAAATATGCTACTTTTAGTAGATTCAAGATTTTCAAATCAATGGTTGAGAATAAAATGAATGCAAAGATCAAATGCTTGAGGTATGATAGAGGAGGTGAGTTTGCTTCAAATGAGTTCAATGATTTTTATGAGAAACATGGAATACAGAGGCATCTATTTGCTACTAGAACTCCTTAGTAGAATGGAGTTGTGGAAAGGAAAAATAGTATTGTCCAAGAGATGGTAAGGACCATTTCGATGGAAGAAAATTTTCCTGATGTCTATTGGAGAGAGACAGTTCATACTGCAGTATATGTTCATAACAAATGATTGTTGAGATTGAACAGTACTAAGAATCCTTATTAGTTATGATATGGAAGACTTGCAACTATCAGGTATTTTTGAGTCTTTGGAAGAAAATGCTATATTAGGAGAGATGAAGATGTTTTAAGGAAGTTTGATTGAAGGGATAATGAAGGTATATTTCTGGGATATTCATCTTAGAGTAAAGCATATAGATGCCACAACAAAAGATTGGGAAGAGTAGTTGAAAGTACCAATGTGAAGGTTGATGAAGATCTACATTAAAATTTGAATGAAATTGAGGACTACGGATATGATGCACCTCCTTGCTTAGATGAAGAAAAAGAAGCTGAAGAGAAAGAAGAGAGAGCATAAAATCACAACAAGAACCCTACAAAGTATGTTCAAAGAAACCATTCAAAAGATCAAATAATTGGTAACAAGCATGAAGAAGTGTTGACCAGAAGAAGGCTTGCAAAGGAAAGTGAACAAGTAAATTTTTGTTTGTTATCAAAGGTAGAACCAAATTTTTTTTTTTCTGATGGTAGCAAGGATGAAGGATGGTTGCAACCAATGGAAGAAGAATTGAATCAAATTAAGAAGAATCAGACATGGGAATTGGTTCCAAGGCTTGCAACAAAAATATGATAGAAACAAAGTAGGTTTTTAGGAATAAATTGAGGAAGGAGTTGTAAGAAAGCGAGAAATATTGGTTTGTAAAGGCTTTTCATAGATAAAGGCATTGATTTTGAGGAGAATTTTGCTCCAGTTGCAAGGATGGAGGCAATTCAGATGTTTCTTTCTTTTTATTCCCACAAGGACTTCAAATTTTATCAAATGGATGTCAATTCAACTTTCCTGAATGGAGATTTGGGAGAAGTTTATATAGAGAAATCTAATGGATTTTGGTTATTAGAAGAAATTAATATGGTGTATAGAATCAAAAAGGATTTGTATGGTCTTAAACAAGCTCCTAAAGCTTGGTATGTAAGGTTGGATAAGTACCCGCTTCAACAAGGATTCAAGAAAGTACCATAGATAGTAATCTTTACTTTAAGATTGAGGATGCAATAATTTTGATTGTTGTGTATGTTGATGATATAATCTTTCATGGAAATGATGAGATATGCAATTTTTTTTTTGAAGAGATGTAGGAAGAATTTGAGATGTCTATGATTGGTGAGTTATCTTTCTTTCTCGGTCTTCAAATAAATCAGTTGAATGATGGTATATTTATTTCTCAAGAAAAGTATGTCAAGGAGATGTTGAAGAAGTTCGACATGGAGGATTGTAAACAAATCAGTACTCCCATGTTTACTTGCTATCATTTGAATAAAGATGAGTCTTCATTGGTTGATTATAAGCTATATAGATCTACGATTGGAAGCCTATTGTATTTAATTGCTTCTAGACTTGATATCATGCATGTTGTATGTTTAGTTGCAAGATTTCAAGAGCTAATCCTAGAGAAACTCATGTGAAGGTAGTCAAAAGAATCTTTAGATATTTGAAGAGTGCTCTAGATTATGGCTTGTGGTATTTAAAAGGTAATGAGTTTGGTCTGAGTGATTTCACAGATGCTATCTGGGCTATTTGTTTGGATGGAAGGAGTACCAATGGTGTTGCTTTTTTTAAGGAAGCAAAATGGTTTCATGGCATAGTAAGAAGCAAGATTTAGTATCCTTGTCCATCATAGAAGTAGAGTATATTGTAACAACATCTTGTTGTACACAAGTGTCATGGATGAAACAAACTTTGGATGATATCAATATATAATATGATGAGCCTATTCCTATTTTGTGTGATGACACAAGTGCTATCAATATTTCCAAGAATCTACTGATGCATTCTAGAACCAAACATATATCAATCTGGTATCATTTTCTGAGAGAGAAGGTTACATATAAAGAAGTCAAGTTGGAATATGTTTCTACCAAAGATTGAATTGTAGAAATTTTCACAAAGGAACTTACAAAGGATAAATTTGAGTATCTCAAGAAGTTAGGGGTAATTGCCCCTCCTTGCTAGGTGCATCTCTCTAGGGGAGTAATTCAAGTGATATCTTTATTCCTAAATTGATGGTGGCTATCTCTCAGGAGGAGTAGGTAGTGGTTTTTGTTGACAAGGGGAGCCTATAAGTTCTCTAAAAAAGGGGGAGAAAGTATGTGCACCTTAGGGGAGATTTTGTGCCCTAAGGGGGAGAAGTAGTTTTCCTTTGTCCTTGATGTCAAAGGGGGAGAAGAGTGCATGCCAGATTAGTTTTTCCATCAATATCAAAGGTGGAGACTATTGTAGTCTAGTTTTCATTGATGTCAAAATGTAAGTGTGAGTTTGGTTGTCATTGTTGTTAGAAGTATGTTGGAGATGGTTGCAGTTTGGTTGTTAGTGTTGTATTTTGGCTATCTAGTTTCCAGTATCTCTATGAGATGCTCTTCATCTCTCTATTGTTGATGTTGTGATCTTACAATTTGGAAGTTAGATTCATGGTTTTTTAGAGCATGTGTGATCCAAGTTTCATGTTGTTTGGATTACTGGAAAGGTGTTTGTGTTTGTGACAATTTCAAATCTATGTTGTTTTTGTGAGGATGATCACAAAGGTGCAATTTTTTGTTCTGCATTCCTCCACATCTGTACATAAGGTTGTGTAGTTCAAAAGTTAACTTTAGTATAATGCGAAGGTTCTATATCTAAAGTTTCATATCATTTTCCCTTCCATAGAGAAATTTTGAAGTGTAAGAGTGCATAACTATATTGTCCAGTGGCTAGTTTTAGTGTCTGTTGGCTTGTGCCAACCTATTGCTATATGAAGTGGTGAATTGGATGGTGGAGAGTGTTCTTGAAGATCATATGATGTTTCCTATTTCTCTGCAAGGTGTTTTCTATTTTCTCCAAAACAATTTGTGGTCCAAAATGAAGGTGTTGGTGGGTTATGATATTGCTTGATCGACCGAGACATGTTAAAGGTGTGCAACACAATTTCTTGGTTGCAAAAAGTTTGAGAAGTATTTGAAGGTTTTGTATGGGTCATGCCAACTCATCTGGGTGAAGCTCAAGTACAGTTTAATATTTCATGTGTACCACCAATGTTGTAATGGCCAATGTGCTACAAGTTTCATGTGTTCTTGCTTAAGGCCAACCTATTTTGAATGTGTGAAGTGTGCAGATGTTGGTCATTGAAGATAGATGCTATGAAGAGTGTTTAGGACCAAGTTATGCATGTGTTGGAATCCACAAGGCGTGTTCCTCTTCATGGTGTTGCATGTAGTTTTTTTGGGGCTTGTCTTCTACACGTTTCATGTTGTTCATCTTTGGATGACTTGTAATTGTATTATTCTTTGTTGTAGGCCAACATATGTAATGTAGTAAATTTAATATCTTGTATATATTATTAACCTAGTTGATCTAGGTAGTGGTTAGTCAAGTGATTGAGTCGAGGATGTGTAATGCATTTTGATATCTATATAAGTGATTGAAAGAGAAAGAGAAAAGAAGTAGATCTTGTCTAGATTCAATTTGATAATATTTTTGTGATAGAAGGGAAGTGAAGAGTGTGCCTAACTAATTGATGGAGGCAGTGAGCCAAAGGAAAACATTCTTGAAGGTTAAAAGCGGTGATTTAGTAAGCTATAGAGAAGATATTTGAAGAAGTTGTCAAAGTAGAATTGTAATTATCAAAAGACAAGGGAAAAGCATAATTGTAATCATCAAAAGGATCACACTTCATTGTAAAATCCAGATAGTAGCCATGCTATAATCCTTTCTGATTTTGTTCTTAGTTTAGGGAGTAGTTGCTTCCTTGGGAGCGACTCTAAAACCTCTATAAGGAGTGGTAGCTTCCTTGGGTTGTATCCCTAAAACAAAGTTGTAACTGTGATTCATTTGTGAGGTTGGATTAGGAGAGTAGCTCCTAGCATATTTTCTCACTGTGGTTTTTCCCCTTTAAGATTTTTCACGTACATCTGGTCTTGTTTGGTGTTGTGAATTGTTTCTATCTTTTATATTCTTGCATGTTTTGTAAATTTTAAGTTTTATTTTTCTTTGGAGGGCTTGAAATTTGATTGAATACTGATTCACCCCCCTCTTAGTATTTTGGTGTGTGTTCAACAATTTTATCCAACATTCAATCAGATTATCTATCCTAGCTCATTAATGGTTGTTAATCAATTTTTTTCTACTTGGAGATGACTTTAGTTTAGTATAATTTACATATATTTTTCCTTGAGATATTCTCAATTTATATATTTTCATCGTAGTGATGTGTTATAGTCACTACCATACACTTGTGAATTTATAAAAGAATATCTTTGTTTATTTAAGTCATTTTGGAGAACTTTTTTGACTTGCACTTACAATTTGATCACCATAATGTAGAAAATAACATTTTTAAAGTTTTATTTATTTATTTCATTTGATAAAATTGATGGATCCTACTAGTCCAATATTTTGAAGGGTAAGTTTGTTTTCATTCTCCCTAATTCTCCCCTTAGGTCTTTGGACTTAGTTACATATCATGGAATCTAAGAATATTCATTCATTGCATCTAAGATTCTTAGATCCACATTACTTTGCCTCCTTGTTAGCTACCTAGACACATACCCTCAACTATATTTTAGATTTCCTTAGTCTTCTATCATCATCCCTCACCTCATTCATCATCCTAATTTATTTTAACTATTATTCCATATTTTATACCTTATTTGCATCCCACCCACTTGACCTTGAATACCTAGCCTATGTCATCCCTCTTATGTTTACTTTTCCACTATCATAGAATGGATGACTCCATTCCCCCTTGATCTCCTACCAATTCATCCCCACCTAGTTTACCCCCTTCTCATATTTCATTTACACATACCATATATTCTAATTCACCCTATGTTCCATTATCCTAGCCCACCATATGTCAATTTGTCCTCTCCTAATCTTATTCCATCCTTCATACGTAGATTACCTAATAACGAGCTTGTTATCAAGCAGATTTGTACCCTTGATAATCTCTTAGCTCAAGAATCCAATGAAACATGGAAACACTCAAGGACCTATGGGTTTCCTATAGATTGGAGTGAATCTCTAGAGAGGGATGGTACCCTTATTGCAATCACCTAATATGAACTAAACTACTACCTTGATAAGTAAAAGAGTAGAGAGATAATGTAAAATGAACCTACTTCCTACTAAGGTGATGCACCAAATTACTATTAAGATCTATGCCACTTTTTTACACTCAAAAGGCCATTGATTCAACTATGTTCAAACAACTCAATCTTTATCATACTCATTGTAGAGGAAGGGGACCAACCGCTCAGGACCCCAGGTCATGGGCAGGTCTAAAATGATCAACTGCCCTGATCTACCTCATGCTAAAGATTGTTTAAGGTAAGTTTCATGTTTTAGGAGGGTGAAAAGGAAGGGAAATTAATCTTCCACTATCCGTCTGTCAACCCAAGAGGTTTAGAGAATCAGGTGAGTAGATTCCTGAGTCAAAACTGAGACCTAGGCAGCTTTATGCCAGAGGACCCCAATACAAAAGATGGATGACAACATGACACGCTTGCATCCCAATCGGGTGCTAGCATTTGTACAAACATAGAACGCTAAGTACAATTTAAATTGACAAGAATCCACTAATCTACCTGATAAATGGAGTTTCAAGCAACAACAAAAATTTGGAAATGACTAAATAGCTAGAACAACAAGAAGAATACTTTAACTTAAGAAGTGAAAATTGATGAGAACAAAGGTGGTAGAAACACAACTCATGGTTGGTCCAACATCCCACAAGCTCCACATGAACACAATCACCTACACATAATATAACGGGGAAAAATGTTGGGGCTATTTGGGGGCTTGTCATAGTCAAACCCCCATTTTAGTGTTCCCACCTCCATGGACAACTAGAATAGCCACAATATAGAAAATGCGATAAAGAAAGTATGGAAAGAAAATACTACCAAGCAATGGTAAGAAAAATATGCTACATAAATCAAATGACAATGCTAAATGAAATGGACATCACCTCCCAAATAAGGTTCCCTCAATCACGTGAAGGGAGATGTGAGCTCACAAGCTTGTAGATGTAAATGTTGCCACGACAATGAGAGTGAAATCCAACAGAGTGTTGCCTTGGAGCTTCAACAATGAAGAATGCTATGAAAATGGAGTGTGGAGAAATGTGAAGTGAGAGTGAAGAAGCTTGAAGAAGTGTGTAGAGAATCAAATGAATGGATGAGATTTTTTTTGAGATGAATAAAAGCCCAAAAGAGCCGTTCGAGGTTAGTCAAGGGAGTAGGGGCGTTACTCTTCATTGCCAATGGAGAAGTGTAATTCCTCTATAGATTGCAGAGGAAAGAATCCTATTAGGACAACAACACACCACAAGATGTCTATGTGCCGCATGAGCATCCTCAAAAAAATTTCCCCCCTTCGACACTACAGACAACCGCTAAGTGGGTGGAAGTGGAATGGATGAAGTGGAAAAACATCATCAGGTTTAATTCTTCTAAGGTAAGGGGATGAAAATGGGGAATTTGCAAGGGGTGAAAATTCACTCCATTACATTTTCCTCCCACTTTAGTGAGCATATGTGCTACTAGATGCGAGGTAAAGTAGATCAAAAGAATTCAAAGAGAGTATACCTGAATCATTGAGGAAGTAGACTACAATCTGACCCACCAAAAAGCACAGGAAGAGGAGATGGATCCATAGGTCCTCAGACCCAAGAAGAGTTGAACAAAATATGCTGTAGATCCACAAACCTATAGATGGTGAAAAAAGAGGCTCTGTAGGTCCACAAACTTATAGAGTTGAATAAAGAGATCCTACAGGATGTAAGCACTTCACAGGTCCTCAGACTTGCAAAGGAGGTGCCCTCCAAGTGCTCGATCCTAAAGGAAGCCAGAGGTAATAGGGTTTGTAGAGTCTAATTGAAGAGTAGTTTCACAGGCACACCTATAAAGCAACATGTTAATCTGTGAAAAAACATGTTAGATATCAAAAATCCATGTAGGAAAGAAAGAAAATAGTCAACAATTGAAGGAAGAGATTTCAAAGGGGTCTCCCAGGAACCTTTCAAAAAAAAGGGACCCACTCAAGGGATGCACAGTTTGAAAGTGATAACAATTTTGAAAAGAGATATGATTTTTCACCAATGATTCTAGCACCAATGAATCATTTTGAAATATTCATTTCATCAAGGAATTTGAAAGAAAGAATGTTCCCTTGTGAGGGAAAGTCCAGATTCTATCTTACGAATTTGAGATGAAAGAACAATTCATTTAGGGATCCAAGTTGAAGAATGCAATTTTTGAAAAATATTTAAAAAAAACAAAGATTTTCATGAAGGGATTCGTTTGCCATTGAATGCACCTTTTGATAATCGAAGTAATATGATAGGCCCCCCCTTAGGATGGTGCATATCAAGCACAAAGGAATGTGACATCCTAAGGAGAGAAAAGAAAAAATGAAAGTGATGTTGTGGCCTATGGAACATGACAAAATGTAACCGTGATAATGTTGTCACACACACGAGGGACAACACATAAGCACCACAACATCACGAAGAAAGCACAAAAGAGAAAGGATGAACAATGACATAACGAATGAGAGATAGGGGATCTAATATTTTGGGGTCAAAATTGCTCATAAATATAGATAGATAGATATAATAATATATAAATGAACTATCATCAACCCCCTACTATATTAGACCATGTGAAGAAAGGCACGTGAAAAAAATTTGAAAAAAAAAAAATTGGTTAACATGGAAGGGAGGTCTAAATACCCCCAACACTTTGCATTGTCCCCAATTTTCAAAAATCAATACACGACAAAGAGAATAATGATGTGACAAATAGAATAAGTTTTACAACATAAAAACACTCCTGTATCTCACCACCTATGAGGGTGACAAGGGTCCTCCAGGAACACATAAAACAAGCATGGGGGAACACAACACACACACAAAATCTAATCTATAGATAAAGAAGAGGTGTCCCCCTAGTCCTCATCAACCAAGACGTCATCGTATTCCCAACACTGTAAGGGAGGGTAGATGATCCTACGAGGGTGGAATAACAAGGGAGGCACCCTCTAACTCTCCTACAACAAGAGCCAAGGAAGAGGGCTCCTCGAGGTTATCTCCACTCAGTTCCTATGAGGTGAACATTAGTGATCTTGCAAAGATCACTGATAGAGCCAAGACAACATCTATAGAGTTGAACATGCACTTTACAGGAGTTCCATGTGTCAACTCTATAGGCGATGGAGGAGGTGCCTGAGATCCACTGCTAACCTCACTGAAAGACTCGGGAGTAGTGACGAACTTCAGGGACGCTAAGGCTACCTCCATCACTAGGACGACACAAGTCAATGTATAAATAACCTCTGAAGAAGGCGGACCCTTCTTCCGACCCCCATTGTAAGTAGGATCCTACTCCATCTTTTGCTTCATCGAAGGATGTGAGATCCCCATGGATGAAACAAAGGGAAAGGAGGAAGAGGAGAAAACTGTGGAAGACACCATCAAGGTGTTCAAAATGTCTACGAGTTTTGAAAAAGGTGGGATTTCCAGGACGAACATCAAGAAGGGAGGCTCAACCAAAGAAGGAATGAATACCTACACCCTCTTCGGGTGAGGATCATTCACTCTCCTAGGGGGAGTTGGAAGCAAGACTGAGGTGGAGGGAACTGAAGTAGTTGGGGTGGAAAATGAGAGCACAACAATAGATTTTGAAGCAAAATCTATTAGCTCCCCTTCCTTCTTCTACAAGGCGGCCTGCTTAGCAGCTAGAGCCTTCTTTTGATGCTTGCACTCATGCATAAGATAGTTTCTATGGTTCTAGGAGCTACACATTGTTGTTGGCCTCCTACAATGATCTCATAACTAAACCTTTATAGCCTTGATTCAGAGATTGGACATCTAACCTGACTATCCATTCAATCATCATGAAGGTGCATTTAACTTGTCAACCCAGGGACGTGAACTTGAAATGGGTTGGCACTATATGTGCACTAGGGGCTCAAGTAGTCATTGCATTCTATAGCTAAGCAACACAATACTGAAAGTAAATAGCTGAAAGTAAATAAAGTAAATGTTGAACATCAACCAACAATTATGCTTAAACTGAAATGCAGAGCAAGAATGAAAATCTATGCTATAAACAAGGACTACTCTGTCTGCTTTGGCTACAGAAATAGTCACAAAATGGAATTATAGTGGCTGCAAGAACAATTAATGCCATATTTCTAACTAAGTATCAAACAACAGATAATACTAAGTTAATGCTAAACTAACAGAATAAATTACTCACCAAGCGGGCCCCCTTGGATAAGTATCCTCTAAAATAACAAGAACATAGACGCTCGAACTCAAAACTTTATTTTATTCACTATAAATCATGCATACAAAGAGTAATGTGTTTGTTTGTATTACTGAAATTGGAGAATGAGAGTACAATGTCAAATTGTGCAACCTCTTGAAGAAGGAGCATCAAATCATTATTTATACTATAGCTAAACAAGGCAGTCAACTCCACGACTGGGAGGACGCCATTTAGGGAAAACATGGGAAAGTGGAGCAATGACGATTACACATTCATGGAATCCGGTCAGACATGCAAGTCAAGCGCAGATCCAACATAGTAGTAACACCCATGCATGCTTGATCATTAAGGTCCACTACAAGGTGGTTACGTTTAGTTGCATGAAGAATCTTTGCTGCTGGCTTCCTTTGACTTGGAGTGATTTCTTAGCTAGATGTTGTGGTGCATGCCCAGCTGGCAGTATCTTCCTTAACTTGGCGTATTAAATCTACAGTCCAAGGTTAGTACACATAATAACTGCACATCAATAACCACTCAAAGAAACATTCATTAATCACATGCAAAATCAATATAGATGACCCACATATTATGCCAATTATCATTAAAGCTTGCAAAGATAGGATAATGTCAAATGCCAATGGTTTGAGGGAAGCATTAAGCCAATACCAACACTTAAGCATTAAAGTACATGAAATCTATGAGCAAATAGACTATAGATTCTATCCAAAACTAGACCAAAAACTAGGCTCATCACTGCCCCCAACGTAACATCTTGTTGGTCCTCCAACAAGGGAAGAGTTGTTCTTCTACTTGGTCAAGGCTCTAAAATTTGTAACTGAGAGCTGTCTGACATCAATGGCTGCAGTATGTGAGTCAGGATCCCAATAGAATCCTCCCAATCTGTCAAACATGTCCCATCTCTGCATTTCTACAACAATCACTCTGGTAGAATCTGAAATTTGGCACGGGCTACATGGGCATGGGTGGCTAAAAAGTCAAGGGAATCCAATGCCATCCCTGAGTTCTCCCAATCTAAATATGTCTCTCAATTCTTTTTAATGTTGTAGCATAATTATGGATGGAATGAGGCTCAACATGTTTCAGCTCATCAGTCAAACTATTCCATCTCTGGGATAAACATCTCCTCACAGTTTCCTCTTTTTCTACTATCTTTACCTCATACTCAGTGTAAAATACCTCAATCCAAGGCATAATCCTATTGCCATAACTTGGTATAAGCAACATTCTATGCCATTCTCTATAAATATCCCTTGGGTTGCTTGATTCAACTCTAACAGGTAGAGGGATATCAAACTCCAATTGTTTATAATCACCATGTTGATATCCCCAACTAATCTCATTTTGCATCCAAGACATGAATGCTCTCAATTGAACATCTCCAACATATAGCAGCGGGTTCCAATCATGGTCTTTTGTGACAACATAATTATGCAAATAAAATTCACACAACAAATTCTTCAATTCAGGGGAGGCAATCCTATAAGCATTGAAAAATTCCATAGGGGTATCAATAGAAGGATTCAAACCTGAGGCAAGTATTGACATCTTAAAAGAGTGATACTTCTCTTTTAGGAGCAGAGCATAGACCCTCAGGGGTTCTCTACACTCCAAAATCTTTGGCACCAAAGCTGCTATATCATCTACCCTCTGCTTTAGGGTAGCAATTTCTGCATCTTTTTCCTCAATCTCTTCATCCTTCTTTTGAATTTCCTCCTTCAACTTCTATTTTTCCTTTTTCCATTCTTCCTCCCTTCTTTGTATCTCTTTCCATAGATTCAAAATTGCTACATGGACTATAAAACTAGGAGGATTATGAATGCCTACCATTCGTTTTGTTGATGGATGCTCCTCATATGGTACTATTTGCATGGACTTAGGTTGTCTAGTTATCTTTTGCTATAAAGGTACTGTTTCTTCTTCCTTTTTACTATAGGGACTCTTGTTCTTGCAGGAACTGTTGCTCTAGTTCTGGCTATTGCTATAAGACTTCACGTTGTAGGACCTCTTGCTCATGCTGTAGGAAGTCTTTATTTTCCTCCAATTCTTCCAAAATGCTAGCAAGATCAACCAGTGTTATGTTTGCTACTCTCTTAAATACGTGTTCTTCTTTTTCAACATGCTCTTGCTCCATTGGAGCTTCAGGGTCCTCATGTGAGGTCTCACCAAGTTTAGGGCTTTCCTGTATAGGTGTACTAGTCATAGACCCGACTAGTCTTGATTTCTTGGGAGGTCTGTCACATTTTCCTTTGGCTGTAGGATGAATAGTATTAGCCTTCCTCTTCTTAGAACTTGACACTTTTATTTCTAGAGGCTGTGTTTTAGCCTCCCCTTTTCTCATTTCTACCTCTCTCTACTATGCCTTAGTTTTCATGAGGGTTTCAAGTGGAACTTCATCATCAAAATATGAGGAAGAGCTTTCTTTTTCTAAGTACTCTGTTTCAAAAGAACTAATTTCTATGGTTTCCTTTGCTACATGAGGATTCATGATAGAGCCAACACCAGAGGTTGAAGCACTAGGAATGGCTTCAGCCATGCTTACTCTCCTACTAGATCTACGGGATCGAGGTATAGCCATAGGTGGAAAATGCTCAACATTGACAAACTCTTCCTGGCAATAATCTTGATCAACTTTAATAAACTCTTCCCAAATAATTCCAGAAACATCATGTAGAGATTTTTTAACTAGCAATTTAATCAAGCAATGGTGGGAAACATAATTATCCCTACCTTTTTGGGTCTCAGCTACCATGATTGAGAGAAGATTGTACAACACGTTGGGCACATTCATCCTCCTTCCGTGCCTCATGTGATTCAAAATCTTGAATTGGAAAAAATGCAAGTTTGAATGGCGACCCTCAAAAGTAATGTATTTGATGACATACACAACTATTTGCTTCCATGTCTCAGGTAGAGACATTCTATTTGCTCCTTGCTTGTCTATGCTCAATGGGGGGTCATTTGGTTTTGCGAATTCAACTCTGGTTGACTTGGCGTATCTGGAAATAGGGTAATTTTCACCATCAACAAGTAACCCTATAACCTCTCCAATTCTTTCCTTTGTTGCCACAACTTCTAACCCTTTTACTATGGCTTTTCCTTCTGAAAATGTCTGGGAAAATTCAAGGGAAATGACTTCATCAAAAACATCCAACTTCAAAAAGTAATCTATCCATCCACAATTTTTAAATTCGGTTAGGCATTGTGCATCCTACAGTAAAATATCATGCATCGTGGGTTCGTTTCGAATTAACCCACCTCCCATTGTTTGTAATCAAACAAATTCTCTACAACTTCTTTTCTTGCAATTCCCCTTCTAAAAATCAAATGTACTTCCCTGTAGTGGCTACTAAATTCTAGTGCCAGCGTCGACTGAAAAGGAGTAATAAAGGGAAATTATGATAGGAAGAAATGGCGGTTGCAGTTATTGTCACTTCATGCATGCAAGCCGTTCTCTTGCTTGGATTTCAAATTAACTCATTTTAAAATTTCTAACGTAGCCTAATATGATTTGACACATGGACAATAAAATATTTGCATATTTTTTGTTCCCCTCCCCCCAACCTAAATTTGGGCATGTGTCCACACATGTGAGATGGGAGTGGCGATTGACAGGAAATGATGGCATTTATGTGAATACCTATACTAACACACAATGATTAAATGAGTGTACTTAAAAGATGATTAAAGATAGAAATTAATGCACACATACCTAAATGTGTGGAAGATTTACTGCAAAGATCACAAATCAAGTAATGCTCGCCTTGTTGGAAAATGAATTGAGCAATAAATGAGGATGAGGTGGAATGAGGTGAGGTGGATTGAAGTGATGGAAGAGAGAAAGGTGGTGATGGATGGGTGGATGGGTGGATGATGAAGAAATGGACTTCCACGTAAGTGAAAGTCTTTATTATGGAAAGTATGTACCTCAATTAGGCTGAAGGAGGGACACTAGGTTGACCACCTTCGGCTATAGGAAGCTCTGAATGCTGGGTGAATTGTTGCAGGAACTCTTCTTTAGAAGCTAGCTTATGATATAATCTGAGACAATGACTGTTGACAAGTAATTTGAACCTGACGGGGTCAATGGTGGTAAGCTGAACCACTCCATTGGGAAAGACCTCAGCAACTTGGTATGGTCCTAGCTACCTTGTTTGCAATTTTCTTGCATTGTCCTGGTATCTTGAATCATAGAGCAAGGCCCAATCTCCTGGTTTGAACTTCTTGTCCTTGATAAATTTGTCATGCCACTTGATTCTTTGATTCTGCACTACTTCTGTATGCTGCAGGGCTGCTCTCCTTATTTCATCCAAAGCATTTAGCTGCATGATTCTTTCTATCTATGCTTCATAAATGTCCATCCCTAAATCCACTATAGTTCACAGAGTTTTATGTTCAAATTCAATTGGCATCATAGCTGTCTTTCTGTACAACAACTCAAATGGGGTGAAACTTGTAGATGTTTTCCATGTTGTCCTATAGGCCCAAATAGCTTTGGGTTATTTTTTTTCCCAATAATTCCTATGGATAGCTACTATTTTAGTCAAAATGGCTTCAATTTCTTTGTTTGTCCCTTCAACTTGGCCATTAGCCTGGGGGTGATAAGGTGTAGACTTTATGTGCCTTATATTGCACTCATTCACTAGTGCTACAACAAGAGTTGATGTGAATTGTGGCCCTTGATCAGTCACTATTTCTCTTGGAACTCCGTATCATGTGAAAATCTCCTCATAAAGAAATTCTACAACCTTGTTATCCCTTGCATGCTTCATGGCCTTAACTTCTACCCATTTTTTCACATAATTAGTGCATACCAATATATAAGACTTACCATTTGATGGAGGGTCAATTGGTCCCACAAAATATAATCCCAAATTGTCAAAGGGAGTAATTACTACCTAAGGGCACAGTGGCATCTCATCATATCTGGTTGGTCTGCCCATTCTTTGACATCTATCACATTTTCTGGTATACCTTCCTACATCCTTGTGGAGTGTTGGCCAGTAATATCTTGTGTTCAAAATCTTCATTGCTATCCTTTTTGTTGCAAAGTGTCCTCCACATGGTTCATTATGAAATGCATGCAAAATGTCATATGTCTCATCTTCTCTCACACATCTTCTCATGACATGGTCAGGTCCAGTATAAAACAAACATCCAACAATCCAAGAGAAAGGAAAATATTTTTCAATGAGTGCTCTTTTCTCTTTTGGGGAGAAGTGAGAAGGAACTCTAAGTGTAACCAAGTAATTGGATATGTCAGCATACTAGGGTATTTTTACATTGAGAGAGAATAGATGCTCATCAGGAAAAGAGTCATCTATAGGCTGATTATCTTCTGATGTAGTTAGCCTTGAAAGAAAATATGCAACAACATTAGCCTTCCCTAACTTATCTATAATGGTTATATTGAACTCTTGCATCAACAATAACCATCTTTCCAATCTACTCGTGATGAAGGGTTTATTCATGAGATATCTAATGGCTGCATGATCAGTGTGCACAAAGATTTGGTAGCCCATTATGCAATGTCTGAATTTGTTCAGTGCATAGACTACTGCCAACATCTCTTTCTTTGTCACTATATAATTGAATTCAACTCATTGCAAATTTTTGCTAACAAAGTAAATAGAATTCTCAACAACTACCTCTTTCTATCCTAAGACTACTCCTATGGCATAATCTGATGCATCAGTGTGAATGGGGAAAGGAAGCTCCCAATTGGGTCCCTTAAGTACAGGGGCATTTGTCAAAGCTGCCTTCAAGGCAAAAAATGCCTTGTCACAAGTTTCAGTCCACAGAAATTCAACATCCTTAGTGAGAAGGGTATACAATGGTGCTGCTACCTTGCTAAAATACTTGATGAATCACCTATAATATCTTGCATGAACCAAGAAACTCCTAACATCCTTCTGTTTTAAAGGTGTAGGAAAATGTGTGATTACCTCAATTTTTGTAGGATGTACTTGAATTCCCTTGTGGGAGATGTAGTGGCCAAGAACTACACCCTCTTGCATAATCATGAAGCATTTTTCACTATTTAAGGAAAAGTTTTGATCCTCACACCTTTGTAGGACTCTCTTGAGATTCTGTAATGCTTGATCAAAATCAACACATAAGTGGTGAAGTCATCCATATAAATCTCCATGCAATCATGATAAATGTATAAAAATATACTAATGACTACCCTCTGGAAAGTTGCAGGTGCATTGCACAAGCCAAATGGGAGTATCAAATAGGCATAGGTCCCCCATGGACAGGTAAATGTGGTATTTTCTTGGTCTTCTGGTGCAATTTGAATCTGGTTGTAGCCGCTGAATCCATCTAGAAAATAGAAGTATTGCTTTCTTGCAATTGTGTCCAAAACTTGATCAATGAAGGGTAAAGGAAAGTGATCCTTCTTGGTGGTAGTATTAAGTTCCCTATAATAAACAAAAACTTGCCACATCCCTCCTTTCTTGGGCACAATCACTAATGGAGACACCCACTGACTATCTGAAATGGGCTAGATAAATCCTACATCTAGTAATTTCTAAAGTTCTCCTTTGATAATTTCTCTTAGTGTAGGGTTAATCCTTCTTTGTGGCTGTCTTACTAGAGTGCAATCATCTTTGATATAAATTCTGTGGGTACAAAGTTTAGGATCCAGTCCCTTCATATCATGATAATCCCACACAAATTCATACTGATGGGCCCTTAATAGATTTTCCAATAATAGTTGCTTCTCTTCATTCAATTTATTATTAACATTCAAATATTTTCCCTTTGACACCTATACTTGTGTAGTTAACTCTACCATGGCTGCTTCATTAACACATGGTACCTTTAGTTCATATGAAAACAATGTATGGAACACACCTGTTGTTGCATGAACTCTGTCTCCAGGAAAAAACATTTGCAAGAAGAGTGGCTGTAGGAAGAACATTTGCAGGAAGAATGTTTGCAGGAACATTGGCTATAGGAAGAACAGGCAAAATTGTCCTGACTAAAGTAGAAGATGATGCTTCCCCCACTTCATAATGGTTTTGAATGATGTTAGTCAACACTTCATCCTCATCTTGGAGCTGCATGAAAGATCTTTTTCCTAGCATCATAAGTTGTGCCACAAAATTGAATTCCTCGACCTCTTCACCAACTTGTGGCCATATAGAATCTTCTTCATCATGAAATGGCTGAGTAGGTGGATAAAGAACAAAATTTTTAGTACTCCTTCCATCTGAAATGGTCATGTCACCTGACCGACATCCAATGTAAGCATCTACAGTTGCCAACCAAGGCCTTCCAAGAATGATGGGATACCCACCTAGTGTAGCCTTAGGAGAAAGAATCATAAAGTCTATTGGATATTCCTAGGAGTCTAGAACTACCACAAGATCCTACACTACACCATCATGCTTAACAATAGAGCTATCAAAAAGTTGTAGGACAGTAGGAGTAGATCTCATACTTGCAATATTTAGTTGCTACAGGATGTCTTTGGTCATTACATTGATTTCCACCCCTAAATCAATCAGAGCATTCTTCACTTGAATCTCGTTTATGACAACTGCTACCATAGGACTGCTTGAGTCATTATACTTGGGAATAGTCACTTTTCCCAACATGATATCAGCTAGCTGGCCCACCAGATGAATTGTAGTTGGGTCTCTCTTCTTCCCTCTTGGCTTCTTAAGACAAGCTTCCTTGATAGCTTTGTTGTTGATTGGAACATCTTTTATGGCTTGAAATAGGGGTATCTGAACACATATATGCTTTAGCTAATCAAGGATGTCAAAAGTGGTATCCTCCTTTTCTTCTTTCTTCTTGGAAACTTCCAGTCTCTAAGGAAATGGTGGTTCTTGCTTGGTCCGCTTGGCTTGGACTGGTTCAGGATTTTTAGGTGCATTTGGCTGAATAGGATCATTCAGAGGCTCCTCCTCTTCTTCCATAGGAAGTTTAGTAATTATGGGCTTGGAAGGGGCTGGTAGCTTGGTTCCTGAATGCAAATGGATGTCACTTACACTCACATCATATGCAGGGAATTGATTTGAATCAACATAATATGCAAACTATTGTTGTGGTTTGTTATTAGGATTGGGTGTGGGCTGAGCTGGTAGCTGAGTTGGTTTGGGTGCATTAGAACTTGGATTAATAGGTGGAGGCATTATAGCAAGTTGTTGGGGCTGAGAAGGTGGCTGCATGTATCTGGTGTTCTTAGTAGGCCATTGCTGTCCTCCTCTCCATTGATTTGTTTGTTGCCAGTTTCCTAGAGGTGGTTGCTAGTGCCCTTGAAATTGTTGCCAATTCCCTTGAGGTTGCTGCCACTTAGGTGGAGGACTCTGATGGCTAGGCCAAGAATTTGGAGGGTTACTCCAAATATGGGGTTGATATCCTCCATAACTAGGTGGATATGGGGGCTACCATTGGTTACTAGATGAATAAGAGTTAACATATGGTCCAACATAGGATAGTGGATTTGGTGGCATACCTTGTCTTGGAGCCCAAGGATTCCTTTGTGCAACATAGTAGACTTGGTCTTCTTCAATCTGAATTGGCTTGAACTCAAGTGGAATCTGCTTGCTTTCCAGGTTAGCTACCATCTTACATTTGCAGTCCTTCTTCTTTTGTTTGTAGTGGGGACAATACTCTGTCAACATCATCTCTGCCTCCTCTTGCTTCTTTTTGGCCTGAAGTGTGTCTACTTGTGTAGCTAGATTGTTGATAATTTCTTTCTTGAAGTCTACCAACAAATGAGTGATCTCCATTCTTGAAACTCCACCGGTAGTTGACTTACCCATGGAAGATTGATAAGCTCTCCCTTTCTTTGAAGCTACCACAAAGTAATTCTAGCATATTTTCTTGATATCCTCCCAAGGAACTTGGGAGATATCTCCTCCTTCCATGAGGTCCAAAGCATTAGTGCAACTATCATTAATTCCTCTCAAGAAAAGAAACTTTTGTGAATCCTTATTAAGTGCATGGTGTGGATATTTTTGCAAGCAAAGCAGAAACCTTGCAATATAATCTTCCAAGCTCTCATCTTCCTTTTGCTACATCTTGAAAATGTCACCTCCTCTCATGTCACTACCCCTGCAATATTCCTTGTACTTCTTAAGGAATTTTATCTTCATTTCTTCCCAAGTTTCCACAGTATCTCTACCTAGGGTCATGAAACATCTTAGTGCATCCACTTTCAAAGTGGTGGGGAATAACTTAAGCCTATGGGCATCAGTAGTATAATCATAACTTTTGCAGAGTATGTCAAAATCAAATAAGAAGGTATCAAGATCTTCTATCACAAGCCCATAAAACTTGGGGAGTGCTGAGGCAGGAATGTTCTTGATGTTGTCAACTTCATTTTGATGAGCAATGGGGAAAGGAAAAGTTGGCTGATTTTTTCTGTTCCTATTTTCATCACCCATGCCTGCTTGATGTGGGTCTAAGACAAAGGGGTTCTCAAGCTGATTTTGATCTTCCGAGGAGACTTTAGAGCTAGTCAGGTCAGGATATGCATTTGTAAAGGGGTATCTTCTTCTTCTTCTTCTTTTGGTAGGTTCTAGTACTCAACTAGCTGGAATGGATGAGGATTGTTAGGAAGGAATCTCCCATAAGCATCCCTTCTCCTTCCTCTATGCATGCGGTATCACTCACTGTCAGTCAACTCACACAAAGAATTGGTAAAGAATCAGGGGGGGTCATTACTTCCTAAATGAGGATATGCTAAGAACAACTTTCAAAAATTCTACAACAAAAAATACCAATGACTCCAAAAACTTGCTAGCTTGACACCATCCCCAAAAAATGTTGGCCTCCTACAATGATCTCATAACTAAGCCTTTATAGCCTTGATTCAGAGACTGGACACCTAACCTAAATAGCCATTCAATCATCATGAAGGTGAATTTAACTTGTCAACCTAGGGACATGAACTTGAAATGGGTCGGCACTGTATGTGCACTAGGGGATCAAGTATTCATTGCATTCTACAGCTAAGCAACACAATACTAAAAGTAAATTGCTGAAAGGAAATAAAGCAAATGCTAAACAAAATTGCTGAAAGGAAATAAAGCAAATGCTAAACATCAACCAACAACTATGCTTAAACTGAAATGTAGAGCAAGAATGAAAATCTGTGCGACAAATAGGGACTACTCTATCTGCTTTGGCTATAGGAATAGTCACATAATGGAATTCTAGTGGCTACAGGAACAATCAATGCCAGATTTCTAACTAAGTATCAAACAACAGATAATACTAAGTTAATGCTAAACTAACAGAATAAATTACTCACCAAGTGGGCCCCCTTGGATAAGTATCCTCTAAACTAACAAGAACTCAGATGCTTGAACTCAAAACTTTATTTTATTCATTGTAAATCATGCATACAAAGAGTAATGTGTCTATTTGTATTACTAAAACTGGAGAATGAGAGTACAATGTTAAATTGTGCAACCTCTTGAAGAAGGAGCGTCAAATAATTATTTATATTATAGCTAAAAAAGGTAGTCAACTCCATGACTAGGAGGGTGCCATTTAGGGAAAACAGGGGAAAGTGTAGCAATGACGATTATGCATGCATGGAATCTGGTCAAACATGCAAGTCAAGCACATATCCAACACAACAGTAACGTCCATGCATGCTCGATCATTAAGGTCCACTACAAGGTCGTTATGTTTAGTTGCATGAAGAATCTTTGTTGTTGGCTACCTTTGACTTGGAGCGATTTCTCAGCTGGACATTGTGGTGCATGCCTAGCTAGCGGTGTCTTCCTTAACTTGGCGTATTAAATCTACAGGCCAAGGTTAGTACGCATAATAACTGCACATCAATAATCACTCAAAGAAACATTCATTAATCACATGAAAAATCAATATAGATGACCCACATATTATGCCAATTATCATTAAAGCTTGCAAAGATAGGATAATGTCAAATGTCAATGGTTTGAAGGAAACATTAAGCCAATACCAACACTTAAGCATTAAAGTCCATGGCATCTATGAGAAAATAGACTATAGATTCTATCCAAAACTAGACCAAAAACTAGGCTCATCAGTTGCAGCTTGAGAAGGAGAAAAAGGCTCTTGTTCAACCATCAGAGTATCCATCATAGCTGTTTCTGATAAAGGGAGTGACTCTTGGATGAGAATCAGAGGAAGAGATGGAGAGGAAGATGCAACAATAGATAGGGGATCAGACTCAAGTGCCTCAACAACGAGCCTCTTACCATTCACTACCTTAGAGGTAGGAGTAGTAGGAGGCTGTGAAGGCTGAGACACATAAGATGCTCCATGGGGAAGATTCCCCTTGCCATACAAAATGGGCCAAGGCACTGTGGGTAAGATAGGAAGTTTGAATGCCTAACACTTGGCCTTTCGCCAAGTGGGCACTATCAAACTCCCCAAAAGATGCATAGGGGTGGAATTCGACGATGTCATAGCTGGATGAGAGGAAGAGGCTGGTGGAACAACAAAGGAGGAAGAAGAAGGTCCCTAAGTGCATGTAAGCTTCCCCTTCCCCTTCCCCTTTTGAGAGGAATATGTAGCTTTCTACTGCCCTACAGGGTGAGTCATTTTTGACTGCAACTTGCCCCAGATCTTGTACTTAACATAACTTTGATAAAGTCCATTTTGGGAGGAAGTGGATCAATCAGGGCAAGCCAAAAATGATCTAATGATTAACCCCCATGGGATACCAATGGCTAATATCTAGTATAATGCACGACATGCACGACACCTTTGTGAGAGAAATTGCATGAATGAGGTTGCTTCCATAATTCATAAGTTCCTAAAGTTATTGATGTGAGCAGGAATGTATAGAGGAGATGCCTTGTTATTCATGGGTAAATCCTGCGACATAAAAGTCACATCTGGAAAACCAGTCATAGGTTGAGGGGGAGGACTAGGAGTAAATGAGACCACATTTTCATACACAGAAGGGACCTCATCGATAGGATCAAGAATGGAAGGCCTAACAATCAAGTTAGCAGAATGTGATAGAAATGGATCTGTGTAGATATGCAATTCACTATTCACCTTAGCCACATACTTGTTTGCATTCTGCTTTTTACCATCGAGGTAGATGGTACCATCATCAATGTGATCTTGTATCTCATGATGTAGGTGAATACAACATCCAGTATCATTCCCATGGACACGATGGTATTGGAAGAATGCATTTCCATCATACCAGTCAAGATAAGGCTCTCTAAGAGGTCGAGGATCTTCTAATGTTATAATCTTATCCTTCAACAAATTTTGCAGATGTAGTGTAGGAAAATGCATGCCTTTTCATTTTCACACGTAATTTGGACCTATTTTAGTGCTCCTTGCATTAAATTCCCTTTAGGCCACTTATTATGGGCCCCTAAGACCCCTTTTTGTGCATCTCGAGGCATATTTCAACTCTAAACTTGACCAAAAACCATAAATAACCGTTAATCTTGGTAACCCACCTTTCAAATTTGCAAATTAAGCCTAGTGGGACCAAGACGCCCTTGGTGGTGTCTTAGTCCCACCTAGTGGGACCAAGATGCCACCTAGGGTGTCTTAGTCCCGAGTGCTTTATTTTCAGGAATTAAGAGCTGAGAATGAAAATATTTGAATTAATTTCACATTTTGTCAGCCTTCGGGATCTAACAATCAGGTTATTAGATAGGAATGCCTATAAAAGTAAGATTCACACCCCATTTTCACCTGAGCAAGTGAGAAACAAGTAAGTTGAAGAAAAGAAAGTTGAAGGAGAGTTTCAAGAACCAAGGAATTGAAGTCTTAGAGCAGCCTTTTATTGTGTTTTTTGCAGGTTTTTCAAGTCTATTTCCAAGTCAAGATCTAGCATTGCCAAAGACTAATGATGGATGCCTATAGAGGATCATGAGATATTCTAGGTTGGAGATGCAACTAGCAATTATTACGAGCCTAAGGACTTGTTTCTTGATTGATTCCATCTTCCATTTTTGTTCTATTTTTTGCCTAAGGAAGGTACATTTCATGTTTATGACTTATTAGGGTGATTAGAGATCTCCTTTGTAGGTCACTCTCATTTTCATCTTAGGAATTCTATTCTAACACATTTGAATAAGGTTTCTCCATGTTCTATTTTTCATAATATTAGACACACTTAAGATTAGGGCACACACATATTTCCATTTTTAGATCTATGCATTTCCTTAATTACCAAACAAGGGGTTTGACCAAGGAAAACCCCCATAAACAATCAATCAAATTTCCTTTGTTTTTCAAGTTATTTATAGGTTCAGATATGAAGAATTGGTGAAGAAGGAAGTGTAGATCTTGAACCTCAAGACCACATTCATAAATTTTAGAAATTCAGATCAGGACTAATAAGACACCTAGGGAATCTTAGTCCTCTAGGTGGAATTTTGTAGATATTCTTTTAGATCCAGTTCCAAAATCTAAAGATTCTGCATTTTCCTCAAAAAACAACAGCGAGACTAATAAGATAGTAATTGCGTCTTAGTCCTCCATAGCATATTTTGATAACTTCTTTGCATTTCTAGAATCCTTGTCACATTTCCAGACTTCCCAGGTACACATATCCTAACTTTTTGTTGCATTATTAGGTTTTGTGAGTTGAATGTTCATTTGTCTTTTCCAAGCTTTTACTTGGTGGTGAACCCCTAAAAGCTTAAATAACCCCCTCCTAGGTCTTCCTTGTTGAGAATTAGCTCACCTTGTGAGGTTGTTAGTCAATCCAATTAGGGTTCCTAGGACATTATTGAATGAAAAGGTAAAAAAGTGGGTACATTCCCCCACCCTATTTTTCTTATTATTCACCAAAATAGAAGAATAGGACTTAGATAACTTACTAAACTACCTGTTGCGCTTGAGGCCTCGATCATTGGTCATGACAACTACATTTGCAATAGATTTACCTTTTCCTAAGATTGATAGTATAGATCTTCCTTCAATACAGGAGGGTGGGGAAGATCCCTTGAAATGAACAACTGTCTACTGATACTCCCACAATGTAGCACCCAGATGTGTGAAAGAAGGATATTTGATTAAGGAAAAATTTTCTTGCCAAGATTGCTGCAGGTTGCTTATGAACACCTTCTGCATGTTTGAGTCGGGCAACAGGTATGCGATTTGAGAAAAGAGTGCTTAGGATTGAGCAGTGAAATCAATGATCTTCTCATGCTCTCCTTGCTTGCATCGGAAAAGATCCGAGAACATCATCTTCAGTTTGATATTAGCTTGGAACTAATAGAGAAACTGATTTACAAGTTGATCAAACATGGGAATATATAATTTTTAGGCAAGGAACAATACCACTTGAGTGTTGTATCCTTGAGAGATCAAAGAAAAAGTTTAGCCATCAGAGCATTGTGATGAAAGAAGTCTGTACACATCACATTAAAAGTTGACATGTGTGTTTGAGGATCTCCTTTACCACCATACTTCTTAAACTTAGGAATTTCCATCCCTTGAGGGAAGGGAGTGTTCAAAATTTTCACCGACAAAGGGCTATGTCAGAAGGATTGAAAGATAGGTTGGGTAGAGGCTTGGGACATAATCACTAGTTGGTTCTACATCTGACCCATATTTTGCAGCAAGGAATTCAAAATAGGGTTAGATGAAGACATAGGACTAGTGGAGTTGCCACCAGAGCCACCACCATGACCACCACTAGAGCCACCGCCAAGGCCGCTGTTGTAGCCACTACTAGAGCCACCACCATAGCTTCCAATAGAGCCACTGCTGGAGCCACCACTAGAGCCACCACTGTGACCACCATCAAAGCCACTGTTGTGACCACTGGATATACCAGAACCACTATCCCCCACTCCACTATATATCCCATTGCCAAGAATAGAGCAACCCCCAAGAGGAAGAAAATCAAATCCTAAGGGTATTTTTCTTGCTTTGATGGTAGGAGGTGGATCAGGAATGGAGGAAGGACTCGTTTTATCCATGTATATTGATGTCATGGGCATTGAGATGCTAATCTATCTTTCATAAGTGTTGTGCTCATGGCCTCAGGTGATTCTCAATGTAGGATTGTAAGAGGGGACATATACTTGCACTAAGTCGATAAGGCCATAGAGAAACTCTATGCCCATTCGATCCTTTCCTAACATATATATGATCTCATTAGCAACCTTTGTAGGCCTAGCCATGCTTTTATCTTTCTCTAGGCGATTTACAAGATCCAATAGACTCCTATCTAGAGCTATGAGATGCTCTGTAGGAATAGGGATGGATTCATTCTCATCCAAAGGCAAAGGAAAAGGGGAAGTAGGAGGTGTAGGGGCATGAGTGGTTTCATTGAAGTAACTTGTCTCCACTTCCAATACCATCTCTTGGGAGGCAAGAGCTGAAGTGACCCTTGTAAATTCCATTCCTAAGTGTTGATGTTGTGCACTCCTTCTAACTACATACCTAGAGGTTGTAGACTAAGATGTGAAGCTCATAAAGCTTCACAACACATAAGCTCACAACCTACGTAGACATGAGGAAGAGAACCTCAACACAAAGAAACAAATATCACAAGTTTCATGTTGGGTACACAAAAATTTAGAGGGGGACTAGCTACTTAGGACCCCAGGTCATGGGAGGGTCTAGAACAATTAGCTGCCTTGATCTACCTCACACTAATTTTTTTAAAGGTAAGTTTAATGTTTTAGGGGGTGAAAAGGAAGGGAAATTGATTTATCGCTATCCCTCTATCAACCCGAGAGGTTTAGTGAATCAGGTGAGTGGGTTCTCGAGTCAAAACTGAGACCTAGGTAGCTTTCTTCTAGAGGACCCGAGCACAAAAGATGAATAACTTCATGATACACTTGCATCCTGGTCAAGTGTTGGCATCCGTATAGAGATAGAACACTAAGTATAGTTTAAACTGATATGAATCTACTAATCTACTTGATAAACAAAGTTTCAAGAAACAACATAAAACTAGAAATGACTAATTAGCTAGAACAACAAGAATAATACTTTAACTTAAGAAGTGAAATTTGATGAGAACAAAGGTGGTAGAAACAAAATTCATGGTTGGTCCAACCTCCCACAAGCTCCACACAAACATGATCACCTACACACAACAAAATAGGGAAAAATGTTGGTGCTATTTTAGGGATTTCCGTAGTTAAACCCCCATTTTGATGTTCCCACCTCCACAAACAACCATAATAGCCATGATATAGTAAATGTGATAAAGTATGGAAAGAAAGTACTACCAAGTAATGGTAACAACACTATGCTACACAAATAAAATCAAAATACTAAATGAAATGGACATGACCTCCCAAACAAGGTGCCCTCAAGCATGTGAAGGGAGATGTGAGCTCGCAAGCTTGTAGATGCAAACGTTGCTGTAAGAACGAGAGAAAAATCTAGCAGAGTGATTCCTTGGAGCTTCAACAATGAAGAATGCTATGAAAATGGAGTGTGGAGAAGTGTGAAGTGAGAGTGAAGAATCTTGAAGAAGTGTGTAGAGGATTTAATGAATGAATGAGAATGTGTTTTGAGATGAATAAAATCCCAAAAGAGCCATTTAAGGTCGGTTAAGGGAATAGGGGAATTACAACTCTTTGTATCCAATGGAGAAGTGTAACACCTCTACAAATTCCATAGGTGGGAATCCTATCAGGACGACAACGTGCTGTGTAGATATCTGTGTGCCACACTAGCATCCCCAATAAAAATTCCTCCACCAAAACTACAAATAGCCGCCAAGCGGGTGGAAGTGGAATGGATGAAGTGGAAAAGAATCATTAGGTTTAATTATTCTAAGGTAAGGGGATGTAAATGGGGAATTTGCAAGGAGTGCAAATTCAATCCATTACACTCATGTATCAGTATTTTATAGAAAGGTTAAGTTTTTGATAGTCCTAGAAGGAAGAAAATGAAGTTTTCTTCATAGGTAGCAATTGTTTATATGTTAACATAGACTATAACCTACACAAGATATGCATTTTCTATTAAAGGTGCCAAAGGTAAGGCATTTATTTGAAGATTCATGTAATGAAATCACAAAAATAATAGAAATTACCAAATCACACATAATAGAATAGGTTTTTGAGGGTAGAATAATGATGTTTATTGCTCAAAATATTTTCTTACAATATGAAATAGTTGTAAATGCTTTAAAAATTACTTGAAAATGATGGTATTATATTGATTTTCAGTCATGAAGTGATTTTTTCTAAGTTACAAAATAGTATCTTTGTTTGAAAAGAGCTTTGAAAAAGCTACAACTCTTCTCCAAAAACTGTAAGAACTAACTCTAGATAAATTGTGCCTAGGGATATCATATTGACTTGGCCCTCTATCATAACATCTAGCAACACATTTTTAGGAGAAAATGACTTATGTTAGATAGGTCAAACCTCTTTGGATTCCCAATTGAGTTGGCTCCTTCTTATGCTCCTAGAAAGATGCTCTATAATGATAGTTGTTCAAAATTCCTTGATGCTTTGACCTCTTCCAACTCATGCCACTCCTAGATGCTTGAGGGTGAGGATGAATGATCAAACAACCTCCTATATATTTTTAACTTCTTCTATAATCTCTCAAACTACCCTCCAATTTACTCAGACTACCCATAGATTCCTACAACTGCTCCTAAATTATTGGAAAAAAGTTATGATTTCTCATTCAACTCCCAACTAATACAACCTCCCTCAAACTTGTTTATAGGGTATGTGAAAAGAGGTTTGAGGTGGATAAAAACCCTAGGGGGTATGGAAGATATTTTAGGGCCTTTTTGAAAAATGATATTATCATTAAGACCTCCTTTATCCATGCATTCCCAATATATTTTCATCATTTTTCTTTGTCAACCATCTTACTACTATTAGGTTTATTCTCATAGGAGATTTCTTCATATCACATTTTATTATGTTTGTCAAAATAGGCCTAGACCACCTTTTGTGTACCAAATGATCCCTAACTCCTTCACATTATCCTTAGATAAAAACTATCTTGTTATTGTGCATTGTGTCTTTTTTCTTAGATATTTTTATCGTCCTTCATGTTTTTCTATCACTGTAACCTCAAATATGCCTTTATAAATGCTAACTTTCCATTGTCATTGCCCCTATGGATGCTTTGCTACTATCATTGAAAATTTATGGGTTATCTTTTTGATAGGTCACTCGACTGTTACAATGCCTATAAATAATGTGTCACATGATGCATATTTAAGGTTTCTACATTCCATCATGGATTCTTTAAATATCCTTTGGCATTGAACTATCTTTCACTATCATTCTCTATCCCTCTTTGGTTTGAAATCTAACAATCCACTCAATCTTAGCCTTGAGAATGTGAAGTCAAATACAAATATATTCCCATGTGTAATGATGCTCAAACCAAAAATATAAACATGCCATCGTAAAGAGAAGGGTGATCTCTTTTATTTTGAATTCACATAGCCTTTTACTCATTAGGAATCACTTAATACTTCCTTGATATTATCATACTTTATTGCCATTACTACTTTTAGGTGTGTAAGTTCATTTTTTTTGGGGATCTTAGAAAAACTTAACTTCTCATTAGCTCTTGTGATTGTAGTCTATCATCAACGCTAGATCTTGACCATTATTATGCATCTTCCTTGTCATGCATTGCCTTATGAAATTTACCTATAGATTGTCTATCCTTATAAACTATTCACTATGATAGTCATGTGTTATTCACTTAGTCATCACTCCTTTGAAGGTAAAATTATTGGTTTTATCATGATTTACACTTTGGTAACTAACTTGTTTCTATCATGCATAAGTTGGCTATCGCAAAATAAGAAAAATACCCTCTTCAAAAAAGCTTGTCATTATTGCTTGTGAACTACCCCCTAAAACACTATCATTAACTATCCTTTAGCCTTGATTTGATAAATAAATTTAGTTCATCATTATACTTGATAGTCAAAGGTGATTTTATTCTTTTGAAAGCCTCTCAAAAAAGGTCTATATTTTTCCTCATTACTTCTTATTGTCATCTCTCTTGATTAAGCTTTGCTTACTACATCTCAAGCAATGTTTGTTAAAATTGTCACCACACTTCTACCTTGGTCACACCTCTAACCACTTTGTCTTATGCATTATATGATTATATTATTGAAATATTAACATGAATATGATATTGTCATGTTAGGCCTATCATAACCAGGGGCCTTAGACTAACTCTCAAAAGCGAGTCTTCATGATTCCTTCAAAAATTTCCTCACATCTAGTCATTGGAGACCTTGATGCTACTATCACTCTTGTGTTGATACACTTATCTTGAGATCACTATCAAAATAAATTTTCTTCAACACTTTTTTCTTGTAAAGGGACTCTATCATATACATTATACCATCTTTTTGTTCTTGTTCATGTCAAGATGCTTACTATAACTTCCTTCTTATTAACCTCAGATCTATCACCTTAACATCTATTAATCTGAGTACTTTGGAATTCATTCTAGTCCTTTGTCCATTATATCTTCAAGGAAAACTTCCTAAGACTATCCATAACCTATATATGTTGATTTCATTGAAACTTCTATGCATGTTGTTCCTTATAGACATTTGGAATGGGGTTTTAACAAAGATTTGTTTCTTAACTAAATATTTAACATTCACCATATGAATTATGATACCATTGACAAGGGAACGAGGGAAACAAAATGAAATTACACACTATTGATTTCATAGACCTTAAATATGGATTGGATTGAGCTAAAATCACCTTTTAAAAGGAGTTAAGAATATATGCACATGTTTTGTGAATGATGACACATGTTTATTGAAAAATCTATAGCTAATATATTTTTTTAGTTGAGATTGGAAAAAATCCTTCAAAACTAGGAAATACTCATATGAGGGTTTTAGCAATGAATAGGGGTTTTAACACACGTAAGTTAAGTAAGCTCTTTAACAGGTCTCAATGTAGGATACTCCTTACTGTCCTTCTTAATTATCATTTTCATAATATATTGTTACCACTGTGTGCTGAACTTTTGCTTCAAATCTCTAAGATACCCTTTGCTTTCAAATCTTTGCAACCTTCTCATTATCATGTGGCTTGTTACTTTCCTTATTCTCCATATGCATGATTGGTCTCATAACTTGTCCTTGATCATGGATTTTTCAAGGTATATATCATGTATTTAATCATGTCTTCATGTTCTTTCAAATTCTATCACAAACATGCAAGTTGACTGTTACTACCTCTTTTAAGCTTCCATAGAGTTGTCTAATGCACCAAACATTTTTAGACTATCCCCTTTTATTATTTTTCTCATGGATACTTCCTTTTAAACTTTCCTTAGCATTGTACTACCACACTAGCTTGATTACTATATGAACATTGAAAGGATTTGTATCATGCCCTTTTCTTGCAGTCATAGTTGACTGTCCCTCACATGATATCTGCTCACTATTCCTTTAAAATTATAGTGTTTAAGGGATAAATTTATGAAATTTTTATAATATTCTATCTATGCATACTATGTGTACTCTTAGTGTATTATGATTGGTTTTCAATTATTTTTCCAAAAGTAGATACCATTATCATGAGATAAGCCTTCTTATAGCTATATGTGTCATGATTGTCCTTCCATATCTCTAGGAAAAAAATACTACTATCAATGTGTTGCAATAAAACTCATTCATTTCATTAGGTATTTACATGTAGTGCCTATATATTCTCAACCAATCTTGCGAAAGCCTTCTTGTATCTTTCCCTAAACTCTTCCACAACTCCCATAAAATATTTTTGAGAAAAACTTGCCACTATTAAGTTCCCACCCTTATCACTGTGTTGTCTTGAGGACTATATTATGGATAGGTATGCTATCCTCCTTTTGAATGTGACCTTCATTATTGTGCTCTTTTTAGTCCTCTATTCATCGATTCTTCATGACATCTACAACTATCTTGGCTTCATGGATATATTATCACCAATACTATCATGCTTATCATACAATAAAACCTTCTTGTATTTGAAAGCAATAAAAACACAAGTGATCAGAATGTTGGTGTGAATAAAGTATTGTACCTAGTTAATTCCTTACTAGGGGAATTATTCACATATTAAGTTTACTTAGGTCCTAGGATTACTTCTAGAAGTCTTAATTGTATTTTCTAGATTTTATATTATCCTAGGTAGTTATGAGTTAGTTGTCTCATGTGATAGGATTAAGACACTTTCCATGATCTTGTCTAATCCTATCTCTCATCTTGCCTTTATAAGAAGTGCATCTCAAACATATTTTACCTATTGTGAATCTTGTATCATATTGTAATTATTGTTTGGTGGAATAACATCTTCTATTGTTGCTTCTATCTATATATGTTGAAAATTGAAGAACTGAATGATTTAAACTATAAATCCAAATCAATATCTCAACATAACATCAATGGAGCATTTCTTAACTAAAAACACATGCAAAATGAAACTACAATATGAAAACCAAAAAACATGAGAATTCAAAAGAAATCAAACTCCATTGTTATCCTATCTACAAGATCTTGTCTTTGCTCTTAGATTTTTGCAGCAAAAAGCACAAGAGGCCATGTAGAACAGATTTGATCAAAATGAGATTGGAGTCATCTAAAAAGTGAGGAGGAAGTGGGCTTTAATAGATGTCCTTGTGGGAAAGATCTGGATTTTGAGAAGAATGTGGGATAAATGATTATTTAAATTGTTTAATGAAATTGGTTTATGAAATGGTCAAATGCTCATGCAAATATATTTATGAAATGGGTTTATGATTATGGAAATATGATTATGTTTTGGATATAATGATTATGTATAAAATGTGTAATGGATGTATTTAAATGATTATGGATTAATGTTTAATGAAATGGATGAGTTAATGATTATGCAAATGGTTTAGGAGGAAAAAATATATTAATGAATAAATTAAATAGATAATGGAACCTATTTAATTAATAGAAGAAATTAAATTATTATAAGGACATTTTTATGTGTCTACATTTTGCCCCTCTTTGAGACAATGTAGCTTGTGTTGTTTCAAAGAAAAATTGATTAATTGATACATGCCCCAGGGATATCCCGATAAAGATGATGATAAGGTTTGATATGCTCGTTGAAGAGATTGATCAAACAAGCTATGATAAGATTAATCTCTTGATAGATCATGAGGAGAAAATTTTCTAATTGATATTGCATGAGCGATTAAGCGAAGATGCACATTTGATGAAAATGCACAGTTGATGGGCATAATTGAACAATTGATGTAAATGATCAGTATAGCCAGGTTGATAAGTTGATTAAGTTGATTGAGATTGATGCTAGTGTAAAACAATGATTGATTAATAGATTATGTGATCAGGGAGCACTGGAGTCCCAAGGTAGAATAGGTTGATTGATTTGATATGTGTATTAAAAGATAAGCATCAGTTAGATAAACCAATTGATTACCCTTTGAGATAAGGAGCATGAATAAAATGAAATGATGAAGGTAATGGATGATGGAAGAAATGATAGATGAAAAACATATAGGAAGGAAATGAAGGTGGTGAAGCTTCTTGTGCTTTAAAAAGTGCTTATATCATCATAGAGCTTATTATGTCGCAAATTAGTCTAAGCATCTAGATAACATGAACTTCTAGATAACCTGAATAATGTTTACATTTTTATTTAGCAATGAAGTATAAACATCTAGGTATAAGGACCTTAGATGACCTGAATACTTATTGCATGGAAGACACTATCAGACAAGGAATGCTCTCATCCACACTAGACTCATAGGTCCTTGATGATTTTAGACAACCATGTCTTAAGACAAGTCAACTTGTGAATGAGAAACAATCCACAAACAACAAACAAGTGGATATGCCTCATCCTCGCCTCTCTAGTCGAAGACATCCTAGAGAAGCTAAAAGACATGCCACCAAAGATAAAATCATAAAATAATCAAAGATTAAAAAACAAACAGGCATCATGCTTCCATGTAGAACTGGTTCTTGTCATAGTTTATGCGTTTGGTTGGATTTGCAAGATAAATTGGTAGGTATGTTTCAATGTCCACTTGATTGTCAATCATGACACATTTTGATTTTGTTGAAGTTCAAAGTTGTGTGGTGATCTGAAAGTGCCACTGTTTTTTGGATTTTTTTTTGGTTTTTGAAATGTTTGATTTTTTTTGGATTTTCTAAATTTTTGATTTTGTTTTGATTTTTGAATTTTTATTTTTGGATTTTTGAATTTTTGATTTTTGGATTTTTTGAATTTTTTTTTGATTTTTGAAGTTTTTTGATTTTAGAATATTTGGTTTTTTTTAATTTTTAGGATATTTAATTTTTTTTGGATTTTTTTAGGACATTTTATGATTTTAATGGATTTTTTTTCAAGACATTATATGATTTTTATGGACTTTTTTAGGACAATTTAAAGAGGGAATAACATGAAATGTGATATATGCTTGGTTGAAGAAATTAGATGCCCCACACTAGAGGTAGTGCAACCATGAATAAATGATAGATCAAAATGAAATATTCACTACAAAACATGTCACACAAGCAACATATCTCTTGTGGAAAGATGATAATGGTTGATTGGTTAAGATGCTAGGAATGATTGATTCCATAAGGCATTATGATGATAAATACTTAGGATCACTGATTCCTCTAAGTACGATAAGATTGATGATTGTTTGATGATTGATTGACAAAAGATATGAGGATTGGATAATGTTTTAAAACTAGGCTCAAATATGATTTGAATGATAAGATTCAAGGTTTCAAAGAGACATGATGGCCCATCCTGGGGTAGTGTAATCATAGAAAAATGTTAAGGATGTGAACTCTGATGGAATGGTAACACATAAGGATATGAAAGGAAATCTAAAGCATGCATTTGTAATTTTTCCTCTAATCTCATCAAGAATAAAGAAATGAAATGAGACATGGATTTTGATAAGCTAGGAGATATGGAATGGAAGAATGCAAGGATAAGGATAATAAATATGATGATCAAGATCAACTACATAAGATATGGACATAATGCCTAAGTATTTTTCCCCTATTTCTCATCAAGAACAAGGGAAGAAAGGATGTATTTAGATAGAATGATGAAATATGGATAAGGTGAAGGATATGGTAGAAAAGATGTGGATAAAGTGTATGACATTCACGAAGATCCTTAACCTTGTCAAGATCAAAAGTGGAAAGGTAAAGGATGAACATAAAGAGGATAATGGATATGAATGACTAGATGGATGAAACTTGCCCCCAAGGTAAAGTGCAAGAGAAAGGTAAAATAATAGGAAAATGGAAGGTAGTATATGCATGATAGGAAGATGGAGGGAGGACTCAAGCATCAAGTTCCATGAATAATATCCCTCAAATATGTGCTCTAATAAACTATGAAAATGAGGATTAGACTCTTAAATGTTGGTAGATTAATGGTATGATGGAAGAAGCTAAGGACTTATGCAAATGTTTGGATTAAAGGAGGATAATGGGGGATAAATGTTGGATAATGGATATGAGGTTGGAAGGTTTGTTGATGAATAGATGAAAAGGATGGAAATATCAACATCAACACACACCTTGAAGGGTGGTGGAGTGATGGAGGAAAAATGGAGTTTGAAGGTGATAGGTTTTTAGATGGATGATTGGAGGAAGCTTTTGGATTAGCAAATCTGGATGCCAATTTAGATTTTATTGCTTCTATGAGACTTTTAGGAATCCACATAGCTTTTGATTTTGATTTTTTCTTTGTGGGCCTTTGTGGCCTTTGAGATTTTTCTTTTTGCTTTATGGACCTTTGTGTCCTTTGAAATTTTTCTTTTTGCTTTATGGGATTTTGTGGCCTTTGAATTTTTTTCTTTTGACATTGGATCAAATTTTCTTTTACTTTTGCATGTCTCTTCAAGGAGATACATTGATCCTTTGATATATGTGGATTTTGATATGGAAGCTTTTGACATTTGGTACCCAAATTACTTCCAAGATAAATGGAATAGGTGGATGGAGATGAATGATGTGGAGGTATTATGGATGGGTTAATGTAGGTAGAATTTTGAGAGGGAATCAAGGATGTGTGCCTTTATTGTTCTTGATGAATAGACGATGGAGGGATGTAGGGAACCAACATGAATGGAAGGGTTGATGAACTAGGGTTTGGATGATAAGGACCCAAGATAGATTAAATATTTTTTAGACTAGGATAGGGACCGAGGATAGATGGAAGGTTTGATGGACTAGGATACTTAGGTTTATTTTGATGGAATCTGGACTTGCAATGGGTACCAATGTCTTGAGCATGAGGTGTATAACCAAGGCCATAATAATATGGTTTTTCTTGGATATAAAGGGGTTATAGGATACCTTGTTCATGAAGGCCTAATCCTTTTCCTTTGTAATTCATTCTTTGACACATTCATTTTCTAATGGGATATGTATTATTTATGAAACAAGATGTAAGTCCATCATGAGGTGGATGTGATATGGAAGGAATAATGAGATCTTGGAGTAAACCACCTTGGATAAATGTATTGGAACCAATTTGATAGGTAAGGGGCTCATGGATAGCTTGAATAAGGGTGATAGACTCTTGTGGAGGATTGTGACGATGAGGGGAATTAGGATGGGTGATAGGATATTGACATGGGGATGATGGGGTACTTTAATCTTGAATTGGAAAAGGATCACAATGTGTAGGAGATGGAGTGGCCTACTCTTTATTAGGTATGGAACCATCATGGAGTGGTATGAAAGACATATCTTGATCATGAGATTTTTTGGAAAGCATATCTTGATCATAAAATGGTAGGAAATCATTAGATATGATGGAAGAACTATCATGCTCTTGGGATGCAATGGCATCATGAGATGGTATGGATTCATTAGATGAGGTGGAAGGAGGACTTGGAAGGATAATTTTCTCTTGATATGGAAGGGGATCATCTTGGATGAAATAAAAAGAGATAAGGGGATCATCATGAGATTCTTGAGAGATGGGATCTTGGTCAAAGATTGGAAGGGATTGTTGAATTTTGGTATCATTGGATGGAGTGGAAAGATTACTTTGATCTTGATGTGTAGGGGAGTCTATGCTAGCATGCTTTGGACTAAGAGATTGACATGACTCATTGGATGTAGATGATATGATGGGAGAGGATGGTTGGATAGATTCGTTAACTTGGGTGAAAGACTCATGAGGTTTATTTTGACTTATGGGGGATGAAGATAGATGCATGACATGGTAGGATTTCAAAATATTATTTGTGTTTGAGGACTTAGATTTGGGTTTCTCATTTAGCCTTTGAAGAAAGTTATGAACATTGAACTTGGATGATGTAGTTTTGGTGAGGATAAAGGCTTATGAGATGATTGCATCACTTCATTCAAATGTTGGGATTCTAGTTTTTTTTCAAGCTCTTTCAAACAATGGTCAAGATATTCAATCCTTTGGTTTCGCTCATAGGTCGGGGATGAATACGAAGGATAACAGTTAGACATGTTTGGTTGATGGTTTTGGGAATGTTTTGAGGTGTTTAGGGATGGTTAGAGATGATTAGGGTAAATTAAGAAATATTATGAATGATTTAGGGATGGATATTGGTTGTGATAGGTGATTGTGTTTGATTAAGATTGAAAATGTTTGTGTCAGAAATATAGTTCAAACAAAAAAGTACAATGTCTGAATATTTTGACTTGAATTGAAGACAAGCACAACCTAGTTATTTAGAAAGGTTTGTATACTTGGTATAGCCCACTAAAATACCCCAAGATTAGTGTGAAACATGTCTCTTTTGAGAGTGGATAGCTTAGAAGTTTGGTGGCACTGGATCCTCTCCACGACACACACTTCTCGGGAACACCAAAATTTGAATTCCCAAAGACCCGAAGATCTCAAGGAATTTTCTATCTCCACTCAAGGGAGTCAGTAGTAAGCATCTTCAAGCATGATACTGTACCCTACACTATACTAAGCAATGACCGAAAGGCTCCTAGGCTTCTAAAAAAAAGAGGTGTCTAGTGGGGGACTACTGTGAACAAAGAGCCCATTTGTAATAGCCTGATAGTTGGGAGGCCCACTCCCACTCTCATCACCAACAAGTCTTGGTGGATTGAGGTTCTTGCAACTTGGATTCGAACGATGCTAGCCACTCCTTGGGGTACAACTTTCATTCTCCCCCCTTTGATATAGCCCATTGGGAAACATGCTCAAGGTCAAACCCTAAGGTGATGAAATCCCAAGCAATGCCTCTCCTAAAAATAAAAGGGAGACTAATTTGTATTTGTGCAAGGGGAGAGGATACATACACACTAGCTCGGGTAACATAGAATGTGCAAGTGCACCAAACACAATAAACAAGGTTCTTTTTAAGCACCAATTGAAATGTGATCTACTCTAAAGAAAAAAAGGTTTTAGTAGTCTCAGAATAAAGTCTTGGAGACACGAAAAAACCTACAAAACCACCCATCAGTAGTTTTAGTCAATGTTCTTCGACAAATGAGAGTTTTATATTTTTATTTTTTTAAGCCTTGAAGAAATGAACCTACAAAAAAAAAAGATATATTAACAATGTTAGCCCTGAAACTAAAAAAATATACTAAAAAGAAAAAGTAGCATTTACTGTAAAATCTAATTTAAAAAAAAATCTACCTAAACTAGAAAAGTATAGCTCTAAATTAGAAACTCAAATTTAAACTAAATTAGTGACTTAAATCTAACTTCAATTAGTAATAATCTAAACTAAATTAGAAAATTGAATTAGAAACTAAGTTAGAAACTAAACTCAATTAGGAAAATTAAAATCTAAACTAAATTAATAACTAAAAATCTAACTAAATTAGCAATCTAAAAATCTAAACTAAATTAAAAATTAGAAACTAAACTAAATTAGAAAAAACTGAGAGGCTCTGCTATGACTGCAAAAACATCTCCTGTACACCAAATTTACACAATTTTTTTTTATAAAAAATTAGAAATGTCTTTGAACTTTAAAGATCACTAACTATATGGGGGGAAACGATGGCTCTGCGTGGCGACTGGTTGAGAGCTAGGGCCCGCGTGCCCTAGCTCTTCATTTTCTGCGTTCTGGTTGTGCTCAGCGGCGTCCGTGGTGGTGCAGTCTCAGGGGGGTGCGTGCTTGTGGTCAGGGGTGCGTGGGTTGGACTGGGGTTCGGCCGTTCTTTTGCTTGTGGGCAAACGTTGCTGCTGTGTTTTTTTCTGCGCTCGGTATTTCCTTGGCAGGTGTCTTCTGCGTTTTGAGATTGTGGATCTCGTGCCCGGTTTCTCTCCTTTTGGTGGGGTGTTGCTATTCGGTCCATGGAGACTCAGGGTTGTGTTTTGTCCAAGATTTCCTCTGGGGATTTGGAGATGGCAGAGCCGTCTTCTTCATTGCATGTAGGTGGAAAGGATCTGCTGGGTAAACCCCAGTCGGGAGATGGGGTCTTCTCCTCAAAAGGGATGCTTCGAATAAAAAAAGTAAATGGATGTTTGGAGAGATCCGAGGATCGTCCAGTTCTGGTTATTCAACCTGAGCAAGTGTCAGAGGATGTTGAATATTGGGGCAATCATGCTCTTATTTGTAAATTTTTGGGCCTTCGTTTATCTCTTCCTGTTTTGGATTCTTGGGCACGTAGGGTTTGGAACCCTGAAGGCGATATGGAGATTATTCTGGCAGCCAATAACTATTTTTTGGTTGTCTTTTCAAGCATGTCCGACAGGAATAGGGCGTTCGAAGGAGGCCCTTATTTCTTTAACCAGGTAGGGCTTTTCATCAAACCTTGGCACATGGGATTCAACTCTGCTGAGGAGATCCCTTCGCGGGTTCCCGTGTGGGTTCGTTTGCCGAGGCTTCCTTTGGAATTCTGGAGGGAGGATATTCTTCACTCCATCTCATTGCTTCTTGGAAAACCTGTGGGATCGGCTTCCCAAACTCAAGATCGTAAGGTAATTTCTTTTGCTCGCATTTGTGTTGAAGTTGATTTAAATAATCCATTACCAGACTCTATGGAAATTCGTCTGGGATCTTCCTCTTGGATCCAACAGCTGGATTATGAAACCCTACCCTTTAGATGCCGAATTTGCCATGAATATGGACATTTACACCGCAAATGCCCTAGATTTAGACCCTCCCCCTTAGCTGCGTCTGGGCCTCCCAAGGGGGACAAGGGAAAGGCTCCAATGTCTAATGAACCTGTGGATAATGAGGGTTTTATTCCGGTTAAGTCCCATAACAAAGGCAAGGGCAGGAAGAGATCTTGGATGGATAGGCAGAACGAAGGCAACTTTAACAGGTTTGAGGTTCTTGATGATTTGAACCAGGAGGAGGGTATTCCAGTTGAGCTCTCTTCTGGGGCTAAGGGTCTGCAGGATGCTTCAGGATGATGATGCAAGGAAAGAGGATCAAATTCTATCTCCAGAGGTTCATCAGAAGGATCAGAAGGCTATGGACTCTTCGGCTCATGCTCAGGATTTCGGGATTCTGCAGGAGTCACAGACTCCGAAGGACTCTGTTGCGGTGGTTCCTGATCCCCCTGCTCCTAAGGGGGCTTCAGATCCTGTGAGGGGTAATAAAGCTCCTCCTACATTAGGCTTACATCAGAAATCCTTTAAAAAGGGGCCTCTTGATAAACCGTCAAAGAGTGGAAGGAAGACTGATCAAGAGAAGGTTAAGCTTATGGGTGATACTTTGGTTGAGTCTGGGTCTGTGAAGCCCATTGATTCCCATTTCTCCCACCCCCATAAATGATTGTTTTATCTTGGAATGTAAGGGGGTTGAACAGCATCCCTAGACAAAAGGCTGTTCGCAGATTAATTGAATCTCAGTTACCGGATGTTGTCTTTATCCAGGAAACTAAGCTGACTATTGATGGGCTTGCTAATTGTGCTTCGCGTATCTGGCCTCAAGGCAATTGGCAGGGGGTAGGTGCTTTGAACAGTGCAGGGGGTGTGGCTTGCTTCTGGAACCCAAGGAAAGTTTCCCCCTTATGCTGGATGTCTAGTCGGTCTTCCATTTCTCTGATTGCTTCTAGTTTTGTCACTGGAGAAAGGTTTCTCTTATCCAATATTTATGCTCCTACGGATCTTTCAGGTAAGTTAAATCTCTGGGCTCACATTCGTTTCATCCGAGCCTTGGACCCGTTTCTCCCATGGATTATGGCTGGTGATTTTAATGCTGTTACTTGCTTAGATGAAAAACGTGGTGGGTTAGCCAGGTTAGACCCCTCTGCTAATCTTCTCAGGGATATGATTGGTTTCTTGAATCTCATTGATGTGAAGCCTTCCAATGGTGTCTTTACCTGGAATAATAGATGTGGTGTGGAGGCTATCTCTGAAAGGCTTGATAGATTTCTTGTTTCCTGTTATTGGTTGAATAGTAGGTTGACGACCAGTTCTGAAATTCTTGATTGGAGGGGCTCTGATCATTGGCCCATAAAGCTTTCTGTCACTGCTTATGGTGTCACCAAAAATCCCTCCTTCAAATTCCAATTGATGTGGTTAAGAGATCCTTCTCTCCAGGAGCTTATGATGGATTGGTGGCATGAGGGGATGCCTACTCATGGGACAACCATGTTCACTTTTAGCAAGCGGCTTCAGCATGTGAAGTTCAGACTTAAGAGATGGAATAAACAATGTTTTGGGAACCTTCAAGCTCAGAAGATGGCTGCCCAGTCCAAGTTGGATACTATCACTCGTCAGATTCGGGACCAGGGGTTGACCTCTGCCCTCAGTATGGCTGAGTCCTTAGCTCTGAAGGGTTTAGAAGAGTGGGAACTTCGAGAAGAGATCTTCTGGAAGCAAAAATATCGTATTGATTGGCTCTAGGAGGGGGACAGGAACACTGCTTTCTTTCATAATTCTGTGAAGGCTCGAAGACAAGGAAATTCTATCTCCTCCCTTGTTTCGCAGGATGGGGCTCAACTCTCGTCCTATGCTGATATTTCCAGGGAGGCAGTCAATTATTTTTCAAATCTCTTTTCTAGGGAGAATCTTGCTGCCCGGGCTGAGGAGCAGGCCATCATGGATTGTATTCCCCGCCTGGTCTCTTCTGAGATGAATGGGACTCTCTTATGTCCTATCTTGTTACCTGAGTTGGAGAAAGTGGTTTTTAATATGAAAAAAGGTAAGGCGCCTGGTCCAGATGGGTTTCCAATTGAGTTTTTTCAAGAATTCTGGGAAATTATAAAGTTTGATCTCCTTGAGGTGGTTCAAGAATCTCTTAGGAACAAACAGATGCTCAAGTCTATGAATTCTACCTTCTTGGCCCTCATACCTAAGTTGGAAGGAGCTAACCAGTTAGCTCAATTCAGGCCTATTGCGTTATGCAACGTTGTTTACAAGATCATCACCAAATTGATTGCGGAGAGACTCAAACCACTCCTTGGTTCTTTGATCTCGGCTGAGCAGGGTGGTTTTGTTGAAGGGAGACAAATTTTGGATGGGGTTGTTATAGCCATGGAAGCTGTTCATTCTATGGCTAACTCTAAGGAGAAGGCTATGTTTATTAAACTTGACATGTCTAAAGCTTATGATCGGGTGAGCTGGGAATTCTTACAGAAAACTCTCTTGGCTTTTGGCTTTGCTGAGGAATGGGTGAACTGGGTTCTTAGTTGTGTGACCTCTACCTCTTTCTCTGTTCTCATTAATGGGGAACCTTCAGATTTGTTTAGTGCCTCTCGGGGTCTCCGGCAAGGGGATCCTTTATCCCCTTACTTATTCATTATCATGGCTGAGGGTCTTGGTAGATTTATTAAATCTCAGGTGAGACAGGGTCTTATCCATGGTTGGCGCTGGGACAACCTTCTCCCTTCCTTCTCTCATCTTCAGTTTGTGGATGATACTGGGCTAATGGGCTTGGCTAGAATTAGTGAGGCGGTGAACTTCAGGAGAGCCTTAGACATCTATCTGAAGGCTTCTGGTCAGCATATTAATGATGATAAATCTTCCATTTACTTCTTTAATACTCCTCAGCTTATTCAGAACAGGATTGCTAGGATCCTTAGATTTCAGATCGGATCTCTTCCCCTGATGTACCTTGGGATCCCTTTGGCTTTGGGAGGACAGCGGAGAGATTATTGGCAGGGCATTTTGGATAAATTTCGAAGTAGAGTTAGCCATTGGACTCACCGATGGCTCTCTTCTGCTGGGAGAGTGATTCTTCTTAAGACTGTGGTGCAGTCTCTCCCCATTTATAGGTGTTGTGTGCAAGTTCCCCCATCCACTTTTGTGCGGGAATTTGATGCTTTGTCTCGACAATTTCTATGGTCTGGCAACCTTCTCTCCTCGAAGTGGAGCTTGGTCAAGTGGGAGTCTGTGTGCAGGCCAAAGCATGCTGGGGGCCTTGGTCTTAGGTCTATGGCTCTGGTTGTCACTGCCTTGGCGGCCAAGCTATACTGGAGGTGGTGTAACAATCTTGATCAGGATTGGGCTAAGATTCTAGCCCACAAGTATTTTCCTAATGCTGATTGCTTCGATGTGCCGCGTCTTCCTTTGTTGGGTAAAGGTTCTTGTATTTGGGACACCCTTAAGAAGGGGGCCCAGCTGATTAAGGAAGGCCTCTTTTGGATCTGTAATAGAGGCTCTGATGTTTTATTTTGGCAGGACTCTTGGGATGGCCACCCTCCCATTCTCTCTAGTTTTCCTCAGCTTCTGCCTCTTTTCCATATTTTTTCTGAGGCCGGTTGGATTAAGGTGGAGCATTTTAAAACTGTCAAGCGTATTGGGCAGGCGGTGGTGGCTTGCTGGAAGGACCCACAGGAATGGCCCATGGGTGGATCGGATGAGGATCGTGTTGTTCTTTCTAGAGTTTTGGAGGCTCGGCTTTGCAGCTCCCTTAATGGGAGGGATGTTCTGGCTTGGAACCCTAGTCCAAAAGGTAAATTTACTGTTGCCCAAGGCTATGCTATGTTGGACATGAACTTATATGGGCCTACTGAAGTGCACTGGTGGAAGAAGGTTTGGGACAACTTCTCTTGGCCCAAATGCAATTTTTTCTTATGGTTGGTTGCCCAGGGGAAGTGCCTCACTTGGGAGAATATTCGCAAACGTGGCTTTCAGGGACCCTCTATTTGCCTTCTTTGTTCTCATAGCGAGGAGTGCACCTCCCACTTGTTTTTTCTCTACCCTTACTCTAGGGAGTTATGGCACAGATGGTGGGAGGCTTGGCATCATGGGTGTATTCATGCTACATCCTTGATTGACTTCTGGGAAAGTTTGGGCAGACCACCAACAAAGACTCCTTTCCTTCAGGTGGCCTGGTCTATTGGGCCTATTTTCATTCTTTGGAACCTTTGGTTGGAGAGGAACCGTAGAGTTTTTTGTGGCTCCAATCTGGGAATTCTTCAATTGTGGCAAAAGATAATTAGCAGGCTTCAGGAGTCTATTTCGGCTAAGTGTGACAGGTCTGAAAATCTTGATCCTGGTGATCTTGATATTGTGCGGAACTTGAGCTTGGGGGATAGTAATCGAGGTTGTTTTGCTGGCAGAAGGCCCCGTCAGGTTCGGCAACGAGTTTGTCGTGATGGGAAGTGGATGCCTCCCCCGGTGGGGGTCCTAAAGATTAATACTGATGGTTCTTCTCGTGGGAACCCTGGTCATGCTGGTGTGGGGGGTATTGGTAGAGGTAATGATGGTGGTGTGGTTTTTGTCTTCTCTAGTTACAAAGGGCATCAGTCTAATAATCTGATGGAGGCCCTGGCTATTAAGATTGCTATTGAGCGTGGTTGCGCTTTAGGCTGGAGGAGGATCATCTGTGAGTCGGATTCTCAAATTGTTGTGGATTTGCTGAACAATCAAAGGTGGGATGATGTTAGTTGGCAATTGGCTTCTGTGGGCAGACAGATTTTGAGTCTTGGCAGCTCCTTGGATTCTGTCTCCTTTTGTCATATCCCTAGAGAGTGGAACAAAGTTGCCGATTGTCTGGGGAAGTGGGCCTCTGAGAATGTGGATGGCTGGGATATCAGTGGAAAGGATGAGTTTTCTCCTAATTATCTTGAGACCCTTGAGAGGTTATTAGTGGAGGATATGAATAGGTAGTGTTGTTGCTGGTTGGTTTGGTGGTGGTCTGTTTTGGTGGGCCTTTGGCCTTTGCTTTGTACTATGATTCTGATTGAATAAAATTTTTACCCCTTTTTTTTAAAAAAAAAAATTAGAAAAAACTGAACTAAATTAGAAATTTGAAAACTAAACTAAATTAGAAAATAAAAAACTAAACTAATTTGGAAATTTAAAAACTAAACTAATTTAAAAATCAGAAATCTAATATAAATTAAAAATTAGAAAACTAAATTGAAAATCAGAAAACTAAACTAACTTAAAAATCAGAAATCTAATCTAAATTAAAAATTAGAAAAATAAATTGAAAATCAGAAAACTAAACTAACTTAAAAATCATAAATCTAATCTAAATTAAAAATAAGAAAACTAAAATAAACTAGAAATTAGAAAACTAATCTAAACTAGAAATTTGAGAACTAAACTAAATTCCATTAATTTAAATAAAATCTGAATTTAAATTAGGTTAAAGCTCAACCAGAAAGACATTTTTGCTTGGAATAAAAAGTGATAAATGATTTTCAAACACTACGGATAGCTTTTTCTGTTTGAATCAAATCTTATAAGACAACTGAATTTCATGTCGAGTTCACTATTTTGTATATGCTGAAAAATGAAGAATTGAATGATTTAAACTATAAATCCAAATCAATATTTCAACATAACATCAATGGAGCATTTCTTAAATGAAAACACATGCAAAATGAAACTACACTATGAAAACCAAAAAAACATAAGCATTCAAAAGAAATCAAACTCCATTGTTATCCTATCTACAAGATCTTGTCTTTGCTCTCTTTTGCAACAAAAAGCACAAGAGGCTATGTAGAATGAATTTGATCAAAATGAGATTGGAGTTGTCTAAAAAGTGAGGAGGAAGCGAGATTTTATAGATGTCCTTGTGGGAAAGATCCGGATTTTGGGAAGAATGTGGGATAAATGATTATTTAAATTGTTTAATGAAATTGGTTTATGAAATGGAAAAATGCTCATGCAAATGTATTTATGAAATGGGTTTATGATTATGGAAATATGATTATGTAATGAATATAATGATTGTGTATAAAATGTGTAATGGATATATTTAAATGATTATAGATTAATGTTTAATGAAATGGATGAGTTAATGATTATGCAAATAGTTTAGGAGAAAAAAAAAATATTAATGAATTAATTAAATAGATAATGGAACCTATTTAATTAATAGAAGAAATTAAACTATTATAAGAAAATTTGTATGTGTCTACACTATATTTTGCATGTGGATGTTATTTGGTATTTCAGATTGAAGATATTGGTTGCTCACTTCAACATAGAACATTCAACATTTTCTATGAACTTGTGGACACTGATTTTGGGTGTCCAAGATGTTCTAGCACTTCTAGGGTTTTTCACCTAAAAGGAGAGAAATGGACCCAAAATGCTAATGTCTACACTCAAGATAAATGTAAATAGGGATTTAGCGTATCTAAATATGATTTCTAAATGTAATAAATTGAAAAAAAAATGATTTATTGATGTTAAACCCAAGAAATGTAAAGTGCTAGAAAACACATTGTGATATGTAGAATGATAAAATGAATGCAATAAAGAACAAAATAAAGACGCTAAATAGAAACTATGCACTTGGAAACTGATGAAGAGTAGAATGGAGATTGTAGAGACCTCTAAAATTATGAAAAACTTGATTTCTGAGCCAACTAGGACACTTACGCCAAGCTAGGTGACTTAGTCCCAAATCAAGGAAACTGTCCAGAAAGCTATTTCTGCCAAATGGGTATTTGAAATTGTAAAAATATCTGAAAAACCAGTACAGTGGGACTAAGTCACCACTGTGGGTGACAGTCCACTTTGAATTTTCTACAAATCCAAAAGTGGAAACGAAAGCCCAAAGTTTGCACTCTATTTTCTAACCGAAACCCGAATCCAAATCTACAAAATTACCTACAAAATAGAAGATAACTTGATTTATAATGGGGGATTTTCCTTTGTCAAACCCCTAGTTGGTATTTAAACCTTGAAAGAGATAAAATTTGCATAAAACCCTAGCCCTAAGTGTGTCTAAGAATAGGAAGTCTGAAAATAAGATGCAACCCTATTCTAATGTGTAAGAATAAGATGCATAAACATATTTAGAACAATGCAAGACTCATTCTAAGAGAGATTAAATCACATTAGAAATGAATCTAAATGAAATGCAAACCTTCCTTAGGCCAAAGATAGAGAGAAAATAGTAGAAGGAATCACTTTGAAAACAAGTCTTTAGGGTTGATTTGATGACTAGTTGTATCTCCTCAGCCTAGATTTCTCCATGATTCACCATAGGAATCTATGATCAACCCTTTGCAATATAAGATCTTGAACAAAAAGTGAGCTTGAAGACCTACAAAAACCCTAGTTTTCTGCTCTAAAGCTTCAACTTTGTTGTAGATAGACTAATGAAACTTCTTGTGAAAGATATTTGGCTCTTGATTCTTGAATTTGCTTGATGAAAATGATTTATGTTATGAAAAATGACCTAAAAACATGTATTTATAGGAATTAACATCGGATTACTCATTATTTTATCTTCATAGGCTGACATCCCTCAATAATTTGAATTAAGTCAGTGATTTTCCTACTCAAAAGTGGAAAATACCTCAAAAGGGACTAAGTCGCCACCCTGGGCGACTTAGTCCCACCAGGGATTTTCAAGGTCGGTTTCACAAAATTTGAGTGGTTTGAATGCTTCTTTTCAGGATTTTTATGATTTGTGAATCTAATAGGCCTTAAAGTCCAAAATGATGAGCATTAGGGGCCTATAAATGCAGTTTTTAAGGGGTGATTAATGCAAGGGTGTCTAAAATAGGACCAAATTATTCACAAAATTGTCTTTCTTCAAGAGTATATAATTTTTGGTGACACATAAAGCCCCTAATTTAGCACCCATATGACTCTATGTGCATATATAAGCTAAAGGACTCTAAACAATATGCTTTACTATAAAAGGATACTCATTGAAAAGATGAGAGAATGAAGCCCCCAGTGTAGTTATCTACAAAACCACAACATTAGGAACCACATCCTACAAAAAAAATTCGTTAATTTTCCAAAAATCCTTTTGTCTTACTTCTAGAAATAAAATTTAAGGGTAGATGTATGCCCGCCTTGATTCGGCTTGCTTTATGAAGGTGGAATCAAGGTAGCAATCTAGCCACATCAACTAAGAAACTTCATATCATAGGACATTTCCAAGTACCATGCCACATAACGATAGACATTTGATGATGTTGGGTGCAGAATCATGATTCCAATGCATCAAACAACATCGAAAATGGGGTTCCCTAGCACTTGTTATGGTGGTTTGAATAAAAAGCACTTTATTAACACTAAGATAGGAAAAACCCTAATGAAATGCAAAAGAGTAAAAATAGTGAAGAGAGTTTAAAGAGGTGAAAGTGAAGTATTTGGTCACATACTATTGCATTTTACCTTCTTGTAGCTTGAGAGTGACGAGTGAGATGCAAAGATGTCAAGAAAATGAGATTACAGACCTATGCAATTGGATGTTCTCCAAGACTAGGTGACACACGACGAGCGTCAACATGAGGTGAGTCAATTTTGCTACCCGAGTTATGTGTTTATGCAATTATTTAATGATTTTTATGCATATCTAGGTTAATTTAGGATCTTGGAAAAAAAGGTTCACAAAGTGTCCACCTTTTTTTGCGAAGTGTCCCATTTGTTTGCAAAGTGTCCATTTTGTTGACAAAGTGTCCCTTTTGTTGACAAAGTGTCCACTTTTTCACAAAGTGTTTCTTCATGAAGTGTTCGAAAAGGGTTATAAAGTGTCTAGGGCTTTTAGGAAATCACACTAGAAGAGCAATAGTACACTTGCATGATGAATAATGTAAAAATTAAAGATATTAGATGAGTTTTACAGAATATTGTTGTGATTTTGATAGGTACCCATCTGATCATGACAACGGCTAGGGGGAGATAGTTGAGCTTCTTAAGAGATTTAGCCCCATCACTTTCAGTAGAGGAGATGAAGCACCTTCAGGCTATAGGCATCTATTGGGCATACCTCATGCCTCCAATGAGGTACCACGATGCTATGTTGATGGCTCTTTGCGAGTTCTGGGATGTAAATACATGAACATTCCATCTGCCGATAAGGAAGATGACGATCACCCTAGAGGATGTACACCATATTCTTCACATTCTAATTTGGGGAGAGTGGGTACATTTCTAGAGAGACTGCACCTTCCATGAGCATAAGGCTGATTTACAGCATTGTCTAGATGGTCTAGTTCATGATTATCGGGTGAGAGGGCAGATTGATCTGCCAATGCTATTATATTCATGAGTGCCAGTAGTTAGAAGGATTATGATGCATACTGTAGCACTAGTTATCATCCCTGATGGGTGGGCAATGCACCTCGAGGGAGGAATAGTCCATTTGATTCAAGGGATCGTAGAGCATCGCACGATGTATGCCTGGGGTCGGTGTATCTTGGCACTACTATGATCTTGGGTGATTTGTATTCTGGGAGGTAGAAAGTATGGTGCATTGCACACTTCTATAGGTGTGGTTCCTAGAGCATATTACATGTACCAGACCAGTCAACTACCCATGTGCTACAACAATAGGGTATCCTCAGGCTTTCAACTATCCTCTATGATGATTATGGTAGTATGGTGATTTGCATTTTTGGAGAGTATGATTTGACCGACTGGAGGAGGATGAGATCTTATGGAGAACTTATCAGCTGATGCTATAGTGATGAGATCATACTAGATAGTTAAGGAGACTGCAGTTGGATAGATTTATGGTTGGCCGACATGATCATGTAGTACATCTATTTTACTATGATTGAGTCATGCGACAATTTGGACAGGTTCAGATACCACCCCGAGCATGATCCTCTTTCAGGAGGTTAGTGTGGAGTGCCCAGAGACCAGGTGATACAGTGTGACTCACTCTAAACCATGTAGCTGAGAGTGACCCTGACTTCTCTGATCATGACCAGCCACCAGTCTTCAACGTAGATGACATCAGTGCCATAGGGGATTATGAGGAGTGGTGGATGGTGACATGACCAACACTGATATTCCTGATGGATGAGCCAGTGGGAGATGCAGGTCCACTACTAGATGAGGGAGATGATAAAGAGGATAGGGCCAAGGAGACATGCTATAGGGTTGCAAATATATTCACTGATGTTATTGATGATGAGTATGATGAGGATGTAGATACAGATTATGATGGATAGGAGGGAGAAGATGAGGATGATGAGGATGAGGAGGATGATGATGAGGATCCACTCCTGAGTGAGAGTGACGAGGCAACAATTGAGGATCGACACGAGTGGGGAGATTCCTCTCCCATCCATATGACAAGATCAAGAGTTGTAACAAACACCAGTACCCACAGTCGAGGAGAGGCTAGCACATCTTCCATGCCCCTTGCATAGGATGATGTTGAGATTTCTCATCATACTGGTGATATAGGTGATCATATTTTATTTTATGCATGTACTTTTAGTGCTTATGCTCTTTTTATATATATATCATGATGATGTGTATTGTTTCTACCTTATAGGAGTGACGAGAGACTAGGGGAGCTCTACCATTAGGCGGCTGCAAAGCTAGTGCCAGGATCCATTGATGAGGAGGAGATGGACTCAAATTACATGCCCCCACCTATCATGGAGGAGGATCCAGAGTCACTTATACCATTCACAAGGCTACAAGAAGCTATTGAGAGTGTACGAAGATGACTTCACCAAGCTGAGACTACAGGGCAATCATCCCAGACTTTAGTAGAGGTTGAGAGATTACAAGTAGAGGTAGTACGACTATAGGCAGAGAGGAAGTAGATAGTAGGGGAGCATCGGGTGGCCCTTGGATGGATACAGGGCCTAGAGTTTGCACTCAGGTTCGGCGAATTGTGGTCACGATCACATATGACCATCTCTTGATGTCCTGCTACTGGATCACGAGCACCAGAGCCCAAGGGGTCTAGTTTTCATAGACCTCAGTAATATTGTGTATTGTGATGATATGTACATGAAAATTTATATATATATATATATATGAGCATTTGATGTTTTATGATTTGTCTTAATGTTTTTGAATGTTAAATGGCAATGTGATTAAGTAAATAACTTTTGCAAGATTACTTTATTAACGTCTTCATGATTTAACTAAGTTTATGTTATCTAATTAAAACTTATTACAATTTCTTTTTAGATACAATATAATGATTGAGTATGTTATGCTAAATTAAATGATGTAACTTATCATAACACACAAGATGAATTTGAATAGTATGAAACCTAAAGTAATTAAATAATCACTTTAGTGCTCAAGACATACACATGATGGGTTTTTAAAGAATGAAGCAATGTGAAAGCATATAGGATATGAACCCATAACTTTAACATCACTAATTTATCATTCATACTATTCAAAAGGGATTAGACATAATACCGACGAAAATGCGTGACATTAATATGTTCCTTAAGGGGCGTGCCATTGAGTTCTGTTAAGACATACGCACCAGACCCAAAGATTTTGTTTACTATATATGGTCCTAACCAATTAGGACTAAATTTTCCTCTTTCATTGGGGTCAATGTTGAAATTACACTAATTTGCAGATAGAACTAATTCACCCTTGTGAAATGTGTGAGGGATAATGTTGAGATTGTAATAGCGTTGTTTCCTTTTACAATAAGCTTGGAGATGCTCAAGAGAGTTAATGTATTGTTCATCGAGAATTTCAAGTTGGTGAAATATTTCTACCTTATAAGTGTTGTTTTCAACAAGGCCTTGAAGAGAAATATGTAATTTTGGGATTTCTAACTCCAAGGGTATGATTGCCTTAGTACCATAAACTAGGTTATAAGGTGTGGCTCCAGTGGAGGATTGAACACTTGTGCGGTAAGCCCAAAGCACCTGGTGCAATTGTGTGTGCTAGTCTCGATGATTATTATTAACAATTTTCTTCAAAATTTGTTCAAGGAATTTATTAGTTGATTCAACTTGACCATTAGATTGTGGGTAATAAGGTGTCAAAAAATGATGTTTGATTTTAAAGGTCTCCAAGAATTTCTTCACATCATTACTCTTAAATGGTGTTCCATTATCAAAGAATAATGTAGAAGGGAGTCCAAAATGAGCAATAATGTACTCTAGGATGAAATGACATATTACCTCAATGGTTGTAGAGCTAAGAGGAATAGCCTCTACCCATTTTGTGAAGTAATTAGTTGTAGTTATGATAAACATATGTCCAGCAGAAGATGGTGGCGAGATTTTTCCGATTATGTCCAATCCCCATATAAAGAACAACCAAATAGGGATTTGGAGACAGAGCTCAGAAGCAGGAGCATGAAGTAAATTGCTATGTTCTTGACATTTGTGACATCGCTTAACATACACATAACAATATTTTTCCATATTTTTCCAATAATAACCTATGTGAATGAGTTTTTGTGCTAGGGTATTTTCTCTAAAATGACCTCCACAACTGCTTGCATGAGCCTGCTCGAGGGCCATATTGATTTTAGAATCCTTAAGACATCTAAGTAAAATTCCATCAAAGGACTATCTATATAAAACACCGGCAAGGATTATGTATTTGGTGGCTAATTGTTTTAAACAAGCTCAGGTGTTATTTGTTATAGGTTTAGGAATGGTACCATCTTTTATATAATTATATATGGAATCATACCATTCACTCAAATCATTCTTGGTTGTTGTTAACACATCTATAGTATTATCAGTGATTGAAGGTTTCAGGATTGGGTGAACAGTGAATATAACATCCTTTGAAGGATTAGGGGGAGATATAAGAGAAGCAACACTCGCCATTGCATCCACATGCCAATTATCTTTTCGTGGGATGTTATCAATGGTGAATGAGTTAAATTGTGCCAGAAAGGTCATTGTAAGATCCTTATATAATGATAAGTTATCATGTTTAGCTTGATAGAATCTATTTATTTGTTTGATCACTAATTGTGAATCACCAAAGATCTTAATATCTTTAATGCTCATGATTAAAGCAACATGTAATCCAACAATTAAGGCCTCATATTTAACAATGTTATTCGTAAATAGAAAATTTAATCAATAGGACAAGGGAATAGAATTTCCTTTAGGCAGAACCAATATCACTCCAACAGTAGAGCCTGTTCTACACTTGGATCCATCAAAATATAATTCCCATGTAAAAACTTCTATTATCAACACACTATCATCAGGAAAAGAATCATTTCCGAGTAGTGCCAAAGGAGAAGGAGCATCAAATAAGTGGTCGGTCAAGGCTTGAACTTTAATTGATTTTTGTAAAAAAAAATTAAGCTCAAACTCAGTCAACAACATAACCCATTTAGCTAAACGTCCCGATAAGTTTGTTTTGTTAAAAAGATGTTTAAGAGGATCAAATTTTGTCATGACTTGTATTTCTACATTTAATAAATAATGTCGTAACTTACTAGTGGCGAATACAAGAGCTAAACATGTTTTTTCAATTGGGGTGTATCGTATTTCATAATCGATTAAAGTTTGACTAATATAATAAACAGGATGTTCTTTTCCATTATCATTGTGTTGAGCCAACAATGCTACAAGAGCATGAGCTGATGTAGTTATATAAAGGATGAACGGTTTGTTAGGCACAACGGGTTGTAAAACAGATGGAGTTGCAAGGTATTCCTTTAAACTCTCAAGGTCTATTTACAATCCTCATTCCAATAAAAAGGCACATCCTTCTTGAGGAGATGTGTGAAAGGTAGTGTTCGATTGGTTAAAGAGCCGACAAAATGAAAAATGGCTTGAATTCTACCTTGTAACGTGCATAATTGAGAAATGTTCCTAGGAGGTGGCATGTTTATGATAGCATCAATTTTCTTTGTGTCCACCTCAATGCCTCTGTGAGATATGATAAATCCTAAAAGTTTTCCACTATCTACTCCAAAGACACACTTTTTTGGATTGGGTCGCATGTTGTATTTATGCATACATTGAAAGATTTGTTGAAGGACATTCACATTGTCTTGCCTTGTTAAAGATTTAGCAAGGATGTCATCAACATAATCTTCCAAGATTTTGTGTATGTAATCATGAAATATCAATGTCATTGTTCTTTGATAAGTTGCACCTGCATTCTTTAATCTAAAAGGCATCATAACCCAACAAAACGTTCCCCAAATAGTTGTAAATGTTGTCTTGTATTGATATTTTGGGTTCATGAAGATTTGATTATAGAAAAAAAATCCATCTATGAATGACAACAAAGCATGTCCTGCATTTGAATCCATGATCATGTCAATATTAGGAAGGGGAAAATCATCTTTTAAGGAGGCTTTATTTAAGTTACGAAAATACGTACATATTCTAATATGATTATTTGGTTTAGCAACTACAACAATGTTTGAGATCTAAGGAGAATAATCAATAGGGAAAATGAAATCTGCATCAAGGAGTTTTTCAAGTTCTCCTTTAACGTGCAAGGCTATCTTAGGATTCATCTTTCGTATCTTTTGTCGAACATTCTTAGAATTGTTTGCAAGAACAAGGTTATGTGTTACTATTTTTGGGTCTATTCCTGGCATATCTGAATATTTCCAAGCAAATTTTTTAGGAAAATCATGGAGCAAGGTTCTAGTATCCTCTTGCTCCTCATCATCAAGGCACTTCCCAATATTAATGACCTTTTCTTTATCATCTATGTCCATTGGTATATCAATTGTATCTCCCAAGGGGAGTGCATTTGACTTAGGAGACTCAAGAGCATATGGTTTCATGCTTGTGTTTGTCTCATTAGTATCAATATCTTTTGGTTGGGTACTTAGCATAGCGTAGGTAAATTTTCTTTTGGAGGAAAATGGCTTATCCGAAGCACCTAACATTTGTTTCAAGGCTTCATCACTTTCAACATACTCCCATGATGGTGGCGAGTCCATATTGAGAAATTCAAGATGCTTTAGCATAAGATTGGTTCTTGGTTTACATGTGTTGGTGTTGATATTGAGCAATGGTCGTTGAGTTGCTTTTGTTGTCTTAGAAAAGGAATATCTGAAACCAGTCTTTTTTTTCTTATGTATCAGGTCCTATAGGAACTCGAATGCCTTGCTCATTCTTTCCACATCCTTTACCATCGCATCCCAATTGTTTCACTAGCGCACAACCTTTCCCATAAAGTCTTTCCATTTCCTTCGGGTTAGGATGATGTTGATAATCTATCTCATCAAAATTAATTGTGTATGTTGTATTTTCTTCCAAAGGGGATGAGGTAGATATTTGGGAAGATTCTTCCGAATTCTGAGTTGACATAACCGTTGGTTGTTCTTGTTTGTCATCTTATTTTCATGTGATTATGTATTCATCCATAAATGAAGGTGTGAATTCTAATGTACCCCAACCATCATCTAGCAAATTAGACACAGGTTCTTCTTCTAGTTTTCTAGTCTCAAAAGGTGCTATGTGAGATGTTGGAATTAATGTGTTTAGAGGACTGGTTCCTTTTTCAAGTTGTAAGCAACTTTAAGGCTTGGGGTCTATTTCAACTTGATAAAATTTGATGTTATAGAGATATTTAATTATTTAATGAAGGGTCAAAGGCACCGCATGCATCTCATGAATCCATGGCCTTCCCAAGAGAAGATTATATGCAAGATCATAGGGCATGAAATGAATAGGAGTTTTCAAGGTAGCCACTTTGACTGTGATAGGTAAAGTGATTACACTGAGTGGTTGATTTGTAGTATTGTCAAAGCCTCTAATAGATTAGGAATTAGGTTTGATTTGTGATTTATCCACACGTAATCAATCTAGGAGCTTTACACTGCACACATTAAGGGAAGAGCCATTGTCAACAAGGGTTCATTTGATGCCTATTGTAGTGTATTGAGAAATGATCATAAAGGCCTCATTTTTCTTCCTTAATTATAATGGAGGGAGCTCATGTTGATGAAAGGTAATGTCTACATTAATTGCTTTCATTCCTTTTATAAGAGCTGCCACACCATTTGCATTTGTACCAGGAGGAACCACTATTTGTTGCAATGTTGTTTGAAGCATTGAATGATAATTTGGTGAATTCTAAAGAAGATCCCAAAGGGATATATTTGCAGGAGTATTCTTAAGTTGTTCAACGAGATCATACTCCCTAAGGTGTGAATTTAAGCGAGGAGCACTAGGCAAGATGGGATTTGGTAAAGGTAAGGATGATGGATTGGGTTGTTGTGGTTGTAGATTATTTCTAGTGTAATGTGTGTGTGCAACAATATCATTATGAGGTGGGTAAAGGGTAAACTCAGGTTTAGGTGGAGGTTGAGGTTGATGTGAAGGTGGGTAAAGGACAAGTTGAGGTTGAATTACATTGACATATTTTGTGTTAGGTTTCTCACAACAAACCTTAGTGTATGGATTTAGTCAGATGAAGTCCTCAAGGGCTTCATCTAACATATCAATGCCATCACTACTAAAAGGTTTGGGAGATAAGTTATCATTGGATGGTTTGGGTTTTTCATCACAAGCCTTAGTGGATGAACTCAGAGAGAGGAAGCCCTATAGAACTTTATCTAACTTATCCAGGTCATCACTACTAAAAGTTTTGGATGATATAGTTGTCCTAAAGTGAAACATTATTTTTATTGTTTCATTTGATTATTGAATGGTTTTTTTTTTTTTTTTTCTGATGAATCTGAACTAAATGAACTAGGAACTAATGTTGAGAAGGAAAATTGTAAAAATATAATGCTATCTAGAATTTCCATTAAAGGAAATGATACTAATGCTAATAATATGAATGTAACAAAAAATAACTTAACAAAAATAGAAAAGTAATTGAAACAAACACTTGAAGAAACTAGAAATAGAATGTTGAAACACATATGCAAAATGTGTACTAGGACTAAGTTGCCCAGGGTGGTGAATTAGTCCAAGTAGGGTTATTTTTTAAGTTTTTCTAATTTTTTTGATGGATACTGATGTGTTATGTACTATACCATGCAAATCTATAGTTCAAATGCATAATTTCACTATTGTGCAAGGAAATGGAATGCAATAATGCAAGCTTAAATGAGCTTTTCACTAATGCAAGGTTTAAAACCCTAGGATGCAAAGTAAACAATGCAACACCTAATGCAATGTTGATGCAAGTTATACCTAGGATGCAAATGCAAATGAAATTAGAAAGGAAATGCTCAAAATTCAGGTTCACCAAAATGTGGACACTGATTTTGGGTGTCCAAGATGTTCTAGCACTTCAAGGATTTTTCACCTAAAAGGAGAGAAATGGACCCAAAATGCTAATGTCTACACTTAAGATTAATGCAAATAGGGATGTAGTGTATCTAAATATGATTTCTAAACATAATAAACTGAAAAAGAAATGATTTATTGATGTCAAAGCCAAGAAATGTAAAGTGCTGGAAAACACACTATGATATGGAGAATGATAAAATGAATGCAGTAAAGAACAAAATAAAGATGCTAAATAGAAACTATGCACCTGGAAATTGATGAAGAGCATAATGGATATTGTAGAGACCTTTGAAATTCTAAAAAAATTGATTTATGAGCAAACTAGGACACTTACGCCAAGCTAGGAAACTTAGTCCCAGATCAGGGAAACTGTCCAGAAAGTTGTTTCTGCCAAATGGGTATTTGAAGCATAAAATCTCTAAAAAACTAGTGCAGTGGGACTAAGTCACCATTGTGGGAAACTTAGTCCACTTTCAATTTTCTATAAATATAAAAGTAGAAATGGAAGCCCACAGTCTGCATTATGTTTTCTGATGAAAACCCTTATCCAAATATGCAAAATAATCTACAAAATAGAAGATAACTTGATTTATAAGGGGTTTTTTCCTTGGTCAAACCACTAGTTGGTATTTAAACCTTGAAAGAAATAAAATCTGCATAAAACCCTAGCCCTAAGTGTGTCTAAGACTAGGAAGTCTAAAAATACGATGCAACCCTATTCTAATGTGTAAGAATAAGATGCATAAACATATTTAGAACAATGCAAGAGTCATTCTAAGAGAAATTAAATCACATTAGAAATGAATCTAAATGACATGCAAACCTTCCTTAGGCTGAATATAGAGAGAAAATGGAAGATGGAATCACTTTGAAAACAAGTCTTTAGGGTTGATTTGATGGCTAGTTGCATCTCCACAACCTAGATTTCTCCATGATTCACCATAGGAATCCATGATCAACCCTTTGCAATGTAAGATATTGAAAAAAAAGTGACCTTGAAGAGCTGAAAAAACCCTAGTTTGCTGCTCTAAAGCTTCAACTTTGTTGTAGATAGACTAATGAAACTTCTTGTGAAAGATATTTGGCACTTGATTCTTGAATTTTATTGATGAAAATGAGTTAATGTTATGAAAAATGACCTAAAAACTTGTATTTATAGGAATTAACACTGAATCACTCATTATTTTATCTTCACAGGTTGACATACCTTAAGAATTTGAATTAAGTCAGTGATTTTCCCGCTCAAAAGTGGAAAATACCTCTATGTGCAAGTGTTTTTTCTTTTTATCTATTCTAAACAATGCAAAACTAAACTAGAAATGCAAAATGAAAACACTAGACCACCTCAACGATTAGCCTAAGGAAAACAAAAAAGAAAAATAAAGATAAATGATTATACCTTTCTTTTGTATCGATCTCCTTGGTTGGCCTTTGATGTAGCTTGATGTGTAAGCTCCTTGGATGGAAATGCAATAAAAGGGTGGAGATGCAATGGAAGATACCGATGGCTAAGGTGGATGGAGAATGGATGCAAAAGGATGTGATAAAAAGCTTATGGAATGAAAGTATGAAAGCTCAAATGAATTAGGATCATAAGTTTGTTACAAATGCATGAGGTATCTAAATACATGAGAAGAGGGGGGGTATTTATAGAAGAAGTTGAATTCTCTAGAGAATTCAATGATCGAGATTGAGCTACCATGGACAAGATGAAGGGCTATGGTGAGTTGATGAATCACAAGAACTTATATCTTGACATGTGGAGGGTGAGGTGTCCAAGGGTATGATGAGATGGAAAGAGGTATAAGTGAGGTGGAAGAAGGAAAAATGATGTGGAAGAAGGACATGTACTTTGAAAGTACCTTGGGGGATGAGAATATTTCCTCAAAAAAGAACTTCTTGTCCCCAAGTGAGAATGAAAGTGACACTTGAGGAATTTTAGAATTCCTCAAAAATCTCCACGGGGAAGAGGAAAGTAGTTGGAGAAATAAATGTGAATTAAAAATTCACATGATTGGGAGTATTTAATGGATAAGACAAGGTTCCCAAAAAGGTAGGATTTTGAAACATGTGAGTGACGTGACAAGTCAAAGGTTCTAGAAGACTTGGACATATGTGAGTGATGTGACAAGTTAAAGGTTCTAGAACTTACATAGGAATAAGGAGAGTCTTGGAAGGATAAATGTGAATTAAGAATTCACATGGGTAAGAGAGGAATCTTGGATGAATAAATGTGAATTAAAAATTCACATGGGGAAGAGGGTCAATGCTAAATGTAGAATATGTAAAGGTTGACCAAAAATGTATGCTAAATGTGTCAAGATGATTAGATTAAGGTGTTGCAAACACATGATTAAGGAAAATTAATTGAGGGATTAGAAGCAAGTGGAAGATTATGGAGGATGTGACATTAATCCTGATTAAGGAGTGCACATCCTAATCATAGAAAAGTTAACTTAATCTAGATTAGAAGATGATTATGGAGGATATGACAAGGAGAGAGAAAAAGGAAGAATTTAAAATTGATTTTATTCAAAAAAGTCAAATCACTAAATTAAATAAATTGATATGTTTATTTAATTTAGAGAAGAAAAGGTGTAAGGAAAAGTATATAATTATTGAATTAAATAATTTAGGGACCTTAGACAGAAGGCGAAATAGTAATTAAATAAATCGTTTAATTAATATTGACAAAATAGATGAATAAGGTAGATCAATTTGACCATGTGGGAGTGGTCAAATCTGGATGTCTACAATTTTCCCCTCTTCGAAATATTGTTAGAATAACAGTATTTCAAAGAAAAGAAAATGCGGTTGACTCTATAGAGGAAGCGACTAGAAAATGATATTTTAGCATGGAAGAGGTTGCATGAGTTTCCAAAATAGAGGAAAATGTAGGGAGATGCCCCAATCTTGCAAGGGAGTGACCATGACAGAGGAATGGGGAAGATGGTAGGGTATGCCCCCTTGAGAGGGCGAATGTGGAAGAAAAAGGATCCCCAAGTGACTTCTCAATAGGAAGAAATGGAGGGCACAGTTGGATAGAGCTCGAAAAACTAGGTAGGTTTGGATTTTGAACGAAGTTGATTGGAGATACGGTTTACAAATGGCAGCCCCGGGAAGTTAGGGAATTAGTTGAGCTAAAATAATTTTAAATAAAGGGGAAAAAATACCCTTCACTTAAAAGGGGTAAAAAGGGAGGGAAAAGTTATATAAGGTAATTTGAGAAATTACCACTCCTCATTTGCATTGTAGCAGTTGAGAGAGAGAGAGAGAAGAGGAGAGGAAGGAGACGAGGAGATGGGATGTCAGAGGATTACAACTCAGATATCATCCATCGGGGGGATGAGGTGCGGTGATTTTACCATGAGCACGCGGTTCCATGCCAGGTTAGAGTTAAAACCCTTGCTGGTGATTTTAAGCATTTTTACTGTATTTTTTAATTTTTATGCTTATTTGAAAAGTTGGGTTTTGTTTTTGGGATAGTTTAGAAAAATGGGTTGGGGGAAAAAATTTGATTTCACCGAATGGGTGGGAGAAATTGGTAGTTAGAGACATGGGAAGGGCGGGGGTGAAGTTTCCCAATCAGAGGGTAAATGCACCCCAAAAATTGAAAAAAAATGCTCAGGATGGGCAGGGGGGAGACTAGATAGGGGAGGCACGTCCCTGGGTTACGATTGTTCAGGGTGGATCTGCCTCGAGCCTGGGTGGGTTCACCCCATACAAGAGCGGGTCCGTCCAGGATGGGGAAGGTTTCCCCTAGATAGGGGCGGGTCCACCCCGGGCAAGGGCGAGTCTGCCCTGCATCGGGGTAGGTCCTCCCCAGAGGGTACGTCCACCCGGGTGCTGGGCGAGCTCGCCCCGAGCTCCAGGTGTATTTGCCTCGGGCTTAGGGCGAGTCTACCTCATTCCAGGGTGCGTCTGCATCAGATGAGGGCGGGTCTACCAGGGCGCCGAGCGAGCTCCCCTTGAGCTCGAGGTGAGTCTGCCCCAAGCTTGGGGTGGTCCACCTACGTCGGGGTGGGTTCGCCCTGCACCGGGGCGGGTTCACCCTGGACAGGAGCAAGCTCACCTTGAGCTTGGGGTGGGTTCGCCTTGAGATCGGGGTAGATCCGCCCATCAACCAGGGTGGGTCCACCTCGGAACGGGGTGATTGCACCCAAAACTAGGGGGAACCCAAGGGGAGGGAAGAACTATAAGAAATGAAATATGAGGTAAAAGAAGAAAAAATTTAGCAAAAATGATTTCCTGAGGCTGGGAGAGGAAAAAGAAAAGGTAAATGGACTGACATGTGGGTTATTATGGATGTAGAGTTTTGACTCACTGTGTACCCATGAGAGACACTCAGAGGTGTTGGCAGCAACTACAACAACCATGACAGGAGCGGATCACCATGCTTTGGAGCAGGTAGGGTTGCTTCATTTTTTAGGGTACCTGATGACCAAAGCGCATTGGGCTATGCTTACAACATTGATAGAGAAATGGAGCTCAGCGATGTCGACATTCCATCTTCCGACAGGGGAGATGACAATGACACTGGAGGATGTGTGGCAGATTTTGAGGCTGCCCATAGCAGGGCGTCTAGTGAGTGAGATGACATCAAGGGGGAGGAGCTGGATGACACCATACGTGTGTTGTTTGGGCGAGATGACCTACTTGTACAGAGAGGACAGTTGGATGTGGATCGATTTCTATCATTGAGGGTGCTACCATTACCACTTTATCTATGTGGACTAATAAGTGGATTACTACTGCCAAACCGAAGCAAACATTTCTGCAGTCTGAGATTTATGGAGGTGATTCGACATATTGTCGAGGTGAGGGAGGGTTAGTTTACATGGGGTGCATGTGTTCTAGTGCAACTTTACATAAACATGCATGTCATCTACTACTGGGAGGTGTTTAGCGTGACACATGTGATGCTATTGCAGGTGTGGGCCTAGGAGCACATTAGTGTCACTAGGCCAGGGATAGTGAGGGCAAGATGGGTGGATGATACAACGCCTATAGCTTGGTGGTATGATCAGAATGAGGGCTAGGTTTTGCATCATGAGGGCCAGGGGGATGTAGACAGATGGAGGACTTTGGATGACATTCAAGAGGAGCATATATTATGGTGGCCATATATGTTTCGACGATTTACAAGATGGAGGGAGGATGAGGCTAGACAACGAGACAAATTCATGACTAGGTGCTTTTTAGTCGGGAGGGAGTCTCGTATAGTGGAGGCGAACAAGCCATACAGAGTGGCCAGACAGTTTGGCATTGTACAGGATATTCCGACAGGTCCTGACATGTTCCGATGGATTAGTCAAAAGCGGCCATGGGGGGAGCCGATTTCTTTGAGGTTTGCTAGAGAGGACTGGTAGACATTACATCTAGTGCCCTAACCGGGGAGGGGTGTTGGGGAGGTAGATACAGGGGTGACAACCCGATATGCTAGATGGTTCCGCAAACATCAGTGGGACATGATTACACTAGAGGAGCCTATTGTGGGGGCCTTAAGGTTTGGATCAGAGGATGCGTGATGATTGGATAGTGAGGGAAGAGAGAGGAGGGGACAACAATGGTGAGGACAGGAGGCACGTGGGGTAGTAGGGGGACACAGGGGCTGTAGGACATCAGGGTGGAGGATAGGGTGAGATTAGGGTCACATGACAACTAGAGAGGAAGAGTAGGAGGAGACAACGAAGGATGCATAAAGGGAGGATGGAGGCAGAGGAGGAGATGGATGCAACATGACAGGGCAATGAGAGAGCGTTGTAGGTTGAGATGGTGGATGTGCCTGAGGTGGAGGTGGGCGATGGGGGACAACAGACAGGCGCAGGGAGTAGAGGATAGTGAAGGAGAGCTCAGGTGGAGAGCAGGACTGAGTAGGATTAGGATGAGGTAGGGATGGAGATGAGGGAGGAGGGGACATGGGTTGCAGGATAGCTAGGGAGGTCGGAGAGGAGGAGCAGAAAGCAGAGGAGGGCCTAGGAAAAGATTAGAGCTGAGTAGGAGCCAGAGATGGGGATGGGTGAGGTGAGAGATGAGCCTGAGGCAGAGGTGAGATTTGTAGGATGATAGATGAGGGTGGGGAGGAGGGGACAACCGAGGAGAGTTCAAGTGAGGATTGGGGATGAGTAGGAGCATGAGGAGGTAGGGGTGGATGCTATGGATGTTGATGTTTGTGTGGTGGAGCCATTGGTAGTGGTACTAGGTGCAATAGCTGAGGACCCTCTTGTATTGTTGAGGGGGGCCCAGGCGAGGCTATAGATGACAAAGTAGAGGCTGAGGGCTGCAGAGGTGGAGGTGCATAGATTGTAGGTGGAGGGACAGAGGGATTATGGTTTCATTGTGGATCACCTAACCTCATAGGTACATGACACGGAGAGAGACATAGATGATCTGCGAGTAGAGGTACAAGGAGTACATGGTGAGCTAGCCAGGGTGACATGGGATTGGGACAGACTACATGAAACGATGACTATAGCACAAGCAGGGGACAACAAGAGCCCGAAGGGGTAGTAGATCAGGTCCCAATAGAGGATCGACAATAGGTCGAGAGGGAGATGGAGGAGTTGAGGGTATAGGTGACAAGGCTGTTGAGGGAGAGGACTGAGCTCTAGGAAATGGTGTCTACGATAGAGACAACACTTGGAGATGCGAGGGCAAGGGCGGAGGAAGTAGAGGCCTGATTAGAGATTGTGTAGAGAGAGACATGGTGCATATAGAGGTGTAGGCCCTTTGGAGTGAGAGATAGAGCACAAAGACAGGTATAGGTGATGCAGGAGGAGAGGGATAAGGCCACAGAGTAGGTGTAGACCTTGTAGGGGGAGAGGGATGCAGTGGTGGCTCAGATAGAGAGAATGGAGAGAGAGGTGGCACAGGGTTGGGAACAAGAAGCACAACATGAGGGGGGGAGATAGAGCTAGAGGTGCAAAGATTATAGGCTATGCAATAACAGATGCAAGATGAGAGGGATAGGGCCACATAGCAGGTGGCATGGTTGGGATTAGAGAGATATCAGCATAGGTGGGCACATGATGCATGGACATAGGAGAGGAGTGTCATTAGTAGAGATCAAGACAGATATAGGCATGAGTGAAATGCTGCTAGATATCAAGCTACAGAGAGTTCCAAGTACATGAGAGAGGCGACCTGCTAGATGTTCGCTTATCATCATGTGGTTCCAAATCCAGTGCAACACACATTTCAGTATGTCCGAAAGGCTCCTCAGATGTCGGCGCCATCCTAGACATTAGGGACACAGACCTAAGGATACAGTGAGTCACAAGGGACCCTCCCTCGCAGGGGGCCGGTGCTCGACTCTTCATAGAGGTCTGATGTGGGCAGCTCATTTGGTAGATGAGGGGATACCAGATTTTGACAAGTGCAGGATGGACAGTACAATTTTTTTGATTCAGATCCTTGTACTGATACTTTATGTTGTGAGTATGATGTATATGATGGATATGTATTTTGATGATATTGATGGAAATTATTATGAGCTATGTAGTGGACATTGTGTTTTGGATATATGATTTTGATATTTATATGATATGCGACAACCCTTATTGACACCATGTTATGTATATGATGAATGATTCTATTTATGCATATGTATATGTTGATGATTTTATGATGGGTGATCATGATGATGTTATTATGTTTATGATGCAACTAAAGTGTGTAATGTAGGATGTGATTTATGTTTCATGATTTTATGTATGATGAATATGGACTTAACATTTTGTGATATGTATGGAAATGAATCTAAGATGCTTAGAATAACCAATCATGACTAATCTAAAAAAACTTAAGACAATAATGCAATGAACCGATAATGCAACATGTAATGAATATAAATGTCAATAAGGACTTGCATGAGAGTGGTGTGAAATTGCACCTGTCAAAAACCAATGATATCCTGAGAAGAATGGGAGAAAAAGAAGGTGAATATTTGCAAAACCAAAATCATAGGTTAATGGATAGGGATGAATGCAATGAAATTGATTATGAAATGCAATCCTAATTGAATTTTTCCATCTTTGAAGTACTGATTTATTCTATAGCATAAGGCACCAGGTGCCATGGTATATAAAAACCAAGGAAAGTTAGCATCTAAAGCATAGAAAAAACATAGCAAACAAGGTTATCCCAACACCCCAAAGTGACAAAGACTTTGGTCGGGCCAGGCATTGGGATAACCACGAGCACAAAGGGATGTCCTAGCGTAACACAAGATCTCAGAGATCCTGGTGGGTACTACGTGGGATGACCCAAAAGACAACAATAATAAATGATCAAGATATGCCCCTATGTTAACCCATCAAAACAAACCATAATATGATAGATTATGGCAACCTTGACTAGTTGGAATAGGGAGCTCAAACAATAAACAAAAGCCAAAAGTATTAAAAGATCACAGTCAAGTTCAAACGTCCTTTTCCATAGGATCAAGAGGATGGATGGGGTTGATGAGGTATGTTAGGAAGGATGCATCTTGTTGAGACCGATGATGGATACTAGACTAAGATGACCCACATGACGCAAATTTTTTGACACTAAGCAAATCTTTCGATATTAGAGGATCCTATTTGTGATGAACCAGCTGGATAAGGGCATACTTGACAACATAAGACAAGAGACTAGATAGAAGACTGACACATGACTGACACACCCTAACGAACTAGGGGCTCAGGGGCTGATCAAAGATTAGCCTTGCCTACGTGAAAGAGCAAAGCCATTGTATTTCAAGAAAAGACCATGGATAAAAGCGGAAAGAGGACCAATGGAGACCGATGATGAAAGAAATGACTGAAAAATGCCCTGGGGGAGGATCAAATGATCAACCTTGCCTATGTGAAAGTGCAAGGGCAACGTAGTTCAGAAAAGGACAAACAATGACTGACCATGGATAAGATCGAAAAGGCATCGATGGAGACAGATGATGGAGGACCGAAACGAGACGGTCAAAATGTTTCGGGGGCAGATCAAATGATCAACCTTGCCTACATGAAAGTGCAGGGGCAATGTAGTTCGACTAGGAAAAAAGAAACTGACATAACCAGATGAGTTCTACATGGAGACCAACATGATGAAGGATTCTAGATTATGACAGAAATACAAGATGATTAGATTGATGACATAAGCTCACATTAGGATAAAAGCTCAGGATGATTGATAGCGGATAATTGTCCAATGCTCAATCAAAATATACCAAGTTGCCAAGGTCAGGATGCAGATGAAGTGATAGGATATGATAGGATATGGAGACATGCAGTAACTAGGATACAAGGTAGATAATGATTAAGCTCTCTACGGATGACGTTTGTTACCAGGTTTTCACCAATTGTACTTATCCAAGGTGCCACCAAGGGTGGTTTTCACCATACGACAAATTTATTTCTCTTTACTATTTTTTGATTTTTTGTATTTTTCTAATTGTGGCAAGATAGGTGGACCCAGCTGTTTTAAGTATAAAACCTCTTTAGGTGCATAATGTTGATAGGATCTTCAAGGGGCTCCCCTTCAGGTGTGGCAAGGTGGTAAGCCCTTGATCTATATTTTGTTGTGATAACATAAGGACCCAACCAATTAGGTTCAAACTTCCCCTTCTTGTCTCGGTCCTATTGTGTCTGCTGATTCTCTTTAAGAACTAGATCTCCAATGTTAAATTGGCGGGGAAAAAATTTCTTGTTATAATTCCTCTTGAGATGATTCTAGTACACCTGAAGGTGATTGTATGCTTTGGTCCTCTTTTCATCTAGGAGCTCCAATTGAGCAAGGCAAGCAACCCATGATTCTTCTTCAGGGATTAGATTCTTTAAAGATATTATCAGAGATGGGATTTCAACTTCAATCGGCAAGATGGCTTCAACACCATAGACAAGGGAATATGGAGTGGCGCTAGTGGGAGTGCAGATGGATGTGCGAGAAGTGCAAAGGGCGGGGTGGATGTGGAGGTGCCAATCGTGACCAGTATTGTTGACAACCTTTTTCAAGATTTTATCCAAAGTTTTTTTAGTGGCTTCCACCTATCCATTACCTTGGGGGTAGTAGGGCGTGGACCACCGGTGTTGGATATGAAAGGTGTTACAAAGCTCTTTTATAGCCTAGTTTTTGAATGGTTTACCATTGTTGAAAATTATGGTGGAGGGGATGTCATATCTGCAGATAATATGGTAGAGGATTAACTTGGATATCTGAGTAATCATTATCTGGGAGAGTGGTATGGATTCCACCCACTTAGTGAAGTACTTAGTGGTAGTGATAATGAAGGTGTGGCCATCAGAGGATGGAGGATATATCTTGCCAACTAAATAAAAACCCCACTAAGAAAAGAGCCATGGTGCTATAATGGGTTGTAGATCTTGAGTAGGAGGATGTATTAGGTCTACATGTTGTTGGTGAGGTAAGAATTTCTTGACAAAGGCACAAGAGTCGTGTTCCATTGTAGGCCAATAGTAACCAGCCTTGAGGATCTTCTTTACTAAGGCCATGCCATTTGAGTGGGCCCCACAAAAACCACTATGTACTTCTGTTAACGCAATGTGAGCTTCAGCCTCGTTCAAACACTGAAGAAGAGTTCCATTATATCCATGATGATAAAGAGTATCACCTACAATGGTATAATGGGATGTACGTTGGATGAATGATTTATGTTGATTGCGGGTAAGGTCAACGTGTAGTATGTTGTTGTAAAGATAAGCATAGATCTCATGATACCATGGGGATGCAGGACCTACGATTTCGCACACCATCTCACTCTCAGAGATATCGTATGAAGGGATTAAAAGTTGTTAAATTAGGAATTCACACTTTGTCTGATCTTTGGGCATGTCAATCAAGGAACCAATTGTAGCCATTGCATCAAAAAATTTGTTCTATATTCTGGGGATATGGTCAAACTGAATAGAGGTGAAAGATTTCTTAAAGTCATCAACCATGCGTTTATAAGGTAGCAACTTCTCATCCTTTGTTAAGAACTCATCATCGACTTGTTTGATGACTAATTGTGAATCGCTGAAGACACTTAAGTAAGTGATATTCCATTTGATTGTGATTCTAAGGCCGGTGAGAAGAGCTTCATATTTTTCTATATTATTTGTGCATGGGAAGGCTAGTTTGAATGACTTTGGGATATAATGACCTTCAAAGGTGACAAACAAGATGCCTGCCCCCGATCCATTATGTGTGTATGACCCATCAAAATATAGTGTCAACATGGTGGCTTCTACTACTGTAAAGACTTCCTCATTAGGAAATTCCATCACCAAAGGATGTGCATCAAGCAAGGGAGTATCAAATAACTGATCTGCTATCACCTATCCCTTAATAGCTTTGTGGTCCACATATTCTATGTCAAACTCACTCAGCAACATGACCCATTTAGCCATTTGGCCAGCCAAAGTTGTTATGGATAGTAAATACTTAAGTGGGTCAACTTTTGATATTAATTTGACTGGATGACTGAGCATGTAATTTCTAAGCTTTTGTGAACATAAAACTATGGCTAGGCAGGCCTTCCCTATTGAAGAGTAGTTGAGCTCATAGCCAACTAAGGTTCGACTAATATAGTAGATTGCTCATTCTTTGGATGACTCATCATGCTGTGCTAGTAGTGCCCCTAGTTCCACTAAAGTAGCTGAGATGTACAATAAGAGTGGCTTCCCTGGGATCGGGGGCATAAGGACAGGAGGATGAGCCAGGTACTTCTTAATCTTATCAAAACCTTGCTGGCACATAGGATCCCACTTGAAGGATATATTCTTTTTCAGGAGGTGGGTGAATGGTTGACACTTGTCTGCTAACTGTGCTATGAATCTTTTGATGGACTGTAGCTTACCCTAGAGACTCCTTAACTATTTTAGATTGCAAGGTGGAGGCATATCCATAATTGCTTTGACTTTGGTTGGATCCACTTCTATACATCTCCTGGAGACAATAGAGCCAAACAATTTTCTTGATGTAACCCCAAACACACATTTCTTTAGATTTAGGCACAACTTGCAGTTCTCTAACCGTTCAAAGATATTTCTTAGGATTGCAGGGTGTTCTTCTCTAGTTCTTGATTTTCCTAACAAATCATCAACATAGTCTTCCATGATGATGTGAATGATATCATGAAAGATAACAATCATTGTGCGTTAGTAGGTTGCCCCTACGTTATTAAGACTGAAAGACATGACATTATAACAAAATGTACCCCAAGGTGTAGTAAATGCTATTTTATGTTGGTCCTCAGGTGCAATCTTGATCTGATTGTATCCAGAAAAACCATCCATGAGGGACAACATCTCCTATACTATAGTTAAATCAACCAACATATCTATGTTCGGCAAAGGAAAGTCATCTTTAGGACATGCCTTGTTAAGATAACAAAAGTTTGTACATATTCTAACATCCCCATTGGGTTTGGCTACTAGCATGATGTTGGAGATCCATTTAGAGTAGTCAATGGGTCTTATAAATTTGGCTTTTAACAATTTCTCCAATTCTTTCTTGACCAATAGGGCAACTTGCGGGTGCATTTTTTGAAGCTTCTGCTTAACTGGTTTTGCATCAAGGGGCACATCTAGATGGTGTACTACCAAGGCAGGGTCTAACCTGGGCATGTCTGCATATGCCCATGCAAAATTGATCTTGCTTTCCTTAAGGAGCTTGGAGATGGTGGAATACTCTTCTTCTGATAATGTATTGGCTACATAAGTGATTTAGGGATCCTCTTCAGTTCCAAAATTGATTTCTTGTGTTTCTTGTATGAAGATGAATGATCATTTAGACCATTATGTTCCTACAAGGGGAAGATGAACGTCCCCATCTTCTGGCACCTTACTGAGGTTGTCACCGTCAGATACATCCTTTGTTTTGAATTTTTTCGAGTCAAGAAGTTCCTCAAGGAGGTTTTCACTAGGTGACCATTTTGGATTTTTCTTTTTTATTTTTATTTTTGTGACTAGGGTGTTCATCTAGCCCCAATCCCATGAGGTGTACATAGGTCCATTGAGGTAAGTGATTTGGTAGGTGTGCTGTCATGTAGGTCCCAATCGATGAGTTCATGATGGTGAAGCGAAAGGCTAATGGTGCAAACAGATAGGCATTCAAACGTGGAGGAAAGGTCTACATGGTCTACATCATCGTACGCATGTATGATGCATTCTTCTTCTAGTATAGCTTCCAAAAGACCATTTCCTGCACTGACGTTGTTAGAAGTACTAGTCAAGGTTGCGGGACCTATTTTCTTTTTGTCATAGCCTAAGCCTGAATTCTTTGGGTGTATAGAAGCGTCGATCCACTACTTGCTTCCTAGCTCTTCTAGACCAAGAACTCCCCCTTGATAATTGTGTTTCTCAGCGTACTTAGAGGGCCAAGGGTACATCTCTTGAAAATATTCCTTTAGAGGAGGAGTAGGTTCATGTTCTTCATGATATATCCATTGACTTATGTCATCTTCAGGCATATACTTTGGTAATGCGAAAGATACATAAGTGCTGGTTCCCACATTTTTGGAGCTTAGAGTGAGTACCTTTTGTTCTTTTATCAGTGTAGATCCAGAGGGTTGACCATATGTGTGTGGTGAGGGTGGCATGGTTTCCACGTTCAAAGTAGTACGCATTTCATACTCACCACGTCCCTTGTCAATGATGTGGACCTTGGTGATAGTGGAATCATATGTAGAAGATGGGGCAGATGTGGTGATGGGTGATGAATTAGATGATGGATTGGATGAAGATGATGGTAGTGGTCCTATTTCAACTCGTGGAAAGTAATGGGAGTGGGGGAATGAAGCTTCAAGTGAATGACAATATTCAAAAGGCTGAGGATCGGCTTGTAGCGTAACTTCAATTCCATTAAATGGGAATTTCAAGCATTGATGATAGGTGGATGGGACAGCTTGCATGGCATGGATCCATGGTCTGCCGAGAAGAAGATTATAGGGGAGATCCAGATCAAGAACATGACAGTTGGTGTATTGTATAACAAGAACAACTTGAAATGGGAGCTTAATAACCCCTTCAGAATCCCTTTCTGCATTATCATAAGCCTTTATAGTGATAATCTGATTACTTAAATCAACGTGGGTATATCCTACCTGCTCTATGAATTTTAATGTACATAGATTGAGACCAGAGCCATTATCTATCAAGACCCTTTTTACTCTATGTTGGGTGACGAGAACTTCTATGTGGAGGGGTTGATTGTGGTTAGCGTTGATGGTAGGCATGTCATTTTGACTGAAACCTAGTTGGTAGGTTGATGAAAGATGTCCCACTAGAGCTTGGAACTGTGTGAGGTCGATGTTTTTAGGGACACGGGCATCCTGTAAAGATTTTGTTAAGATTTCCTGGTATACCAGAGAAGACTTTAGCAAATCTAGGATAGATATTTGTGCTACAGTCTTTCCTAGATGGTCAAGAATGTTATACTAAGATCTCACATGAGGTGATGGGGATGACGTTGCGGCTCCAGGGACAATAATACAGGTGCGACGAGTGGTAACAACACATTGAGGCTCTTTTCATTTGACATGCATCATAGACACACATGGTTCCACTTGCTCAATATGTGTGATGAGGGTCTCATAGTTGAGCGTGACGTTCTTGTAGGTGATATTATTAGTGCTGTTATCCTGGTTGTTATTGTTACTAGGTCTAGGATTTGTGTTAGATGTGCTAGGACCTTGGTTATGCTTAAGGAAAGCGTTTTGATATATTTGTAATTGAGCATTGGATGATGAAGCCTGGTTGGAATCTACATGGATATCTCCTTGATCTATAAGATCTTGGATGCATGTTTTAAGACTTTGAAACTTATTTAAGGTATGCCCTTTGATTTTGTGAAACTCACAATATTCGATCTCTTTAAACTAGGCTGGTTTGGGCTTAGATTCATTAGGTGGCTTGGTCACAAGATATGTAATTGGGTAATTGACCTACAATAATATGTGGAAGACGATGCTCAAGGGTTCTCCTAATTGAGTGTATTGGTGTTTACCATTCCCTTGATTGGATTATTGAGGGGGTCGAGGTTCTCCCTATGGCACATATATGGTGTTGGGCATGGATGGTTGTTGCCTCTTGGAGGTATTGGCTACCTGAACATGTTTAGTATCAATGATGCCATCGTTGATTGCATTCTTGTTCTTATTCTAGTAACGAGATTTGTCACCGAATGACTTGTCCTTATCCGAGTTATACAATTTAATTTTGCCTTTTGCAACAAGTGTTCTCTCAATGATGGGGCCTTTTTCAATAACCTCTGCAAAGGTAGTAACACAATGAAGATTAAGAGCATGTGCTAGTTCAGGATGGGAATGTTGAAAATGGAGGTAATTATGTAGCTTAATACTTTTAAAACTATGAGATTGTAGATCTAATTAAGTGTTCTTTGTTACAATTTCTTTGTGGATGATTATCTTTTTAGATTCATTTTACCAATTGTAGAAGTAGACAGAAGATTGTAGAAGAATAAGACCAAAAGATAGAAGTGACACAACATATACATGGAGAAACCCTTTCGGGAAAAAACTCCACCACCAAAATCAATAGTGCTTGTATTATTTAACCCTAGAATAAGATTACAATAATTCTTTATCAATCCTTGCTTGAGATGCTTCTTTTTCCTTCAAAATTCTTCTTCCCAACCTACAATAAACTCTGATAGAACTCTCTTCAACTTTACAATTAATAGACAATTATGAACATTGTAAAATACAAAGAGTTGAAAATTACAAGAGGATAAAGGTCCTCACAAATATCTATGCCATTATTGTGCAAGTAGAGTTCTTCCATGGAAAACAATGTCAAACCAAGTCCATCAATTTGGGCATGCCAAACTGAAGACTTAACTCAACGTTGATTACAAAGATATCTTGTAAGCTTCTCCTCAAATTTGGCACCCAAGAATGGGCCACTTAACTCAGCCTTGTAAATATCTTCTCATGCAAAAGGTGTTAACTCCAAGATGCCAACTTGGGCACCCAAGGTGGATCCAAGTCAATCTTTATTAACTAAAACATATATCTTCATCAATTCATGTAAACATGATGCATGATTGATCATCCCCACTTAACTAAATGTAGCCACCTATTATATGTCATGAAAATCAAGTCATTAGCATGCAATTCAAGTCAACTAAAGTCAACTAACATGCAACTTAAACTAACTTCATGCAATTGAAGATAACTGAACCATAACTGAACTGAACTGATACCAGGAACTAAACTAAACTAAACTAAACTCCATGCATGTAAACATCAATCCCTAACTTCTAGGATCTTTACATGCATTACTAAAGTGTTATCTTTTTGTCCAAATAGTTAACTGAACTCAAGGTGGGCTCCACCTTCCATGTGGGTGCCCCATGTACTCCTATTTTGTAGGAGCCCTTATTGGGCATCCCCACATGTTCCTATCATTTAGAATTAATTACAAATGTCAATTTACATGTTCATTTCATTCAAATTTAATCTCTTTCTAATCCTAGTGTTGGGGAACACTTTCCAAGGACTTAGGAGATACATGAAATAATGTTTAGGATTGCAATTAAATGGCATCTTATTTCCAACATATGTCACATAGGAATAACTTGTTTTCTCCAAGATATGTGTTTGGATAGTGTTATGTAGGCTATGAAATGATATTGTATAGAATATGACCAAAGGATGGATATCTCAATATTTTTCCAAAGCATGATTTAAGTTTGTCCCCTAGTCCTTATCAAGATCAAGGTAGGTAGGGAAGATGGATGGAAATGATGTGGATTGGATAGATGGTTGAAAATTTCATGAGAAAGGTATGGTATATTAGACAACTTGACCCCAAGTGTAATGGTCCACACAGATAATTGATTTTACGAATGACACATGTTTTCCAAGTTTTCATCGTGGTACTCATCCAAAGCACCATCAAAGTGGTTTTCACTATTGGATGGTTTTTTCTCTTTACTCTTTTTTTTGTTTTCTAATTTATTTTTTTATGTCACACAAGATGCCTATTTGCCAGGTTTTCATCAAGGTGACTATTTTTTTTGCTTTTTGTATTTTTTGACTTTTTTGTTTTTTTTGTATTTTTGAGTTTGTTATTTTTTTTGTATTTTCTAGATGGCCTTGATGTTTTAGATGATCACTAATTGTAACGAATCCTTTGATGGTGTTGATTTAGATGTTGGTGTCATTATATGCCAATAGTGACCTTTATGGAGTAGTTTCCTTGTCTAGATCATAGAGCTTGCATACAACTAATGGATGTCATTGTGATCCTTTCTGATACTAGGGTCAGCCTTATCGAAATATGCACATTGTGATAGGGTTCCATGGGAGTCATTATGATAAAGAGTTGTTACCAAGATGTGACGAATTTGTGAAGTAGGATTTTTGAACTTCAAGTGAGATGTTGGATTATGATGGATGAGGGTAGATGTGGGTGGATTATTTGGAAGTTTGAATTTAGGGATTTTCATTTTCCAAACTTAGGATGATAGATTATGGAGTTTAGATTTTGGACTGGAATAGTGTTTTGAACCAATGCTTTTATATGTTATGTGTGATGACCATTTTCAAGGAGGTGGAAATTTTTTATATGTGGGAGACCTCTTTTCTTGTGGCTCCACATTTTTATTGACTATTGGATTTGGACTCTTTTCTTTACTTGATCCATTTTTCTTTGGGATCTATTTTAACTTTATTTGTCCACTTGGATTCTTGTTTGATTCCATGGATTTTTCAACATTTGATTTTAGACTTTGTATTTGTAAGAATTTATTTTTGTTGGTTCCAATTGGTAGGTTTAATTATTTTGGAATGATGATTTATGGTGTGGATGGGAGGAGCATTGGCAACAACCTTATGTTAAGGAATACTCATGGCCCCCATTTTGATGTTTGTATTAGATAAATTTTCCCCTAATATCATGGAGGTATCACTAACATCATTTGATTTCCTAATTGAAGAATAACCAAGACCTTGATGTCAAATATTTGCATGAAATTGTATTGGTTCTATAAGTCCTTGCTCATGTAGGCCTAGTCCTCTTCCTCAATACTGCATGATTTGAAATATTCTATTTATGATGGGGTGTTTGTTGTTTTAGAAACAAGATGCTAACCCATCGTTGTACATAGTTGGAAACCATTAATGTTTGGTATTTTCTCATCTGCAAGAAAGCCTAATTTGAAAATAGTAGATGATCCTAGTTGATAGGATATTGAAGCTTTCTCCTTCGTCATGCTTGTTTCTTCTTGATCATTTGAAATTTCAGTTTTATCCATGGTAGTTTTTGTATCTTCTTGTTTGATTTGATCCATAGTAGCTTCTTTATGTCCTTCATTGATTTTATCTGTCATTTATTTGATTATCTATGTGTCCAAGGGAGGCAAGTGTATCATCTTGGGAAATGGATATGGTTGGGGTTTGGATAGGGTCAAATCCAATTTTTTGATCATGGATTGCATGTAGGTGGATGAGGGGATAAACATAGATTTCTTGATCATAGGTAGGTTCTTGATCAAATATTAGGACATGATTAGGAATAAGATCTTGATCAAAGATTGGATTAATTTGGATATCATGAGCATCTAGAGGGAATTCTTGGATAGACTCAAGGATAGGATCATGATCAAAGAGTGGATTATCATAGATGCTATAAATATGATTTGGACCAAGGATTGGATTATCATAGATTTTGTGATCATCTAGAGATGATTCTTGGGTAACTTTATCTTGATTTGTCTTGCAGTTTATTTCATCATGCTTTGGACTTTTCTCTTGGCATAGATCTAATGGTTTAGGAAATGAAATGTGATCTTGGAAAATGATAGGATTTTCTTGGGTGGACTCAAGGTTTTGGATAAGAAGCTCTTGAGTTAGCTTGATAGCTGATCGAGGGCATCATGGTGGAAGATGGTTGGATGGTATAGGATTAGCAGTGTGATGGGATTTCCTAAGCTTTTTTCATATCAAAGTTAAGGAAGATCCTTTGCTAGTAGTCATCGAAGATCATTACTATATATGTTTTTATTGGATGGATTTATGGATGGGGATGGAGTGGATTATAATGGTTTAGTGGGTGAAGGATTAGAATAAGATGTAAAGGCTATAATACTTTCTTGATTTGGTGATGAGGAATAAAATTTCAGATATGCATGGGAGATAGGGATTTGCGATATGGTTTGATGTTGAGGAAGGATATGGATGGAAGATTGGTTTCCCTTGTCAATGTTAGGATAGGGATGACTAATGGTTGTTTGTTTGGGATCAATGGTATGGATTGTGTTAATTGGTTCTTGATATTGAGGGTAGATGGATGGATGACTAGAGCTTATGGGTTTTTGATAAGTAGGTTGGAATGTTGGGGGTTGTTGGTATTGAGGATAGATGGATGGGTTTCTAGAGCTTGTAGGTTGTTGGTACGAGAGGTAGATGGATGGATGGCTATGGATTATGGGTGATTGGTATTGAGGATATGGTGACATGTTATAAAGTGGATTTATGAATTTTTTTTCAAATGTGAGTAGTGCAGGTATATGTATCCTTGTCAAATTATAGGATATCCTACTAGGTGAATACTCATGTTCAATTATTGTGAGGTAGTATTTTTTAATGAAGGTACTATGTCAATGGAATATATGTCTTCGGATGCCACATTAGGTGTTTATTTCATTATGGTAGAGGCATAAAAACTCATGGGAATCCTAGCTCTATATCGTGCAAGTTTTAAAAGGTATCTGGTGGGATCTTTGGTCATGATTGCCTCCATTACATCTATAAAATCAAGATCTCATGAAGCCTCTTAAAATTCCTCATAGGTAAAACTTCATTCAACATAAGTTAGAGTAAACTCATCTTTAGCAAGAGGTAAGGTAGATCTTAGTTCGAGTATGGGTTGTGAACTTGTGGAGGTCTCAAATTGCATGTTGCTTGTGGAATCAAAGATAGGCTTGATTGTAGGACCTATTTACTTTTTCTTTCTTTATGTCCTTGTTATGACCATAAAAAAACTAGTATATTAAAAGACTATATTTCTAGGATTTTTATAATTTTTATAAATGTTTTTGGATTTTTTGTTTTTCAAATGTTTTTTGATTTTTTTATTTTTTAAAGGATGATGCAAATGATCGTGAGTTTATGCTAATGTTTTTTTGGTTTTTTATTTTAAAGGATGATACAAATGCTAAGGTTTTTGGATTTTTTATTTTTAAAAGGATTATGCAAATATTTGAGTTTATAGTATTTTTTTTGGATTTTTTTTATTTTAAAGGATGAGAATGATAAATGATGTGTGATTATGGACTTTTGATTTTTGATGATGGGGATGATAAATGATGTACAATTATGGATTTTGGATTTTTGACCTTGTAAGACCATGATAGACCAAAGTAATCGAAAGGGATTTCTAGATCTCTAAAATACAAGATTTATGATGATGGTTGATAGGATTTAAACCTAAACTAGACTTATGAGTTTAGGGTCAACAATTGATGGGTTGATGAAAAGATAAGAGATAAAAACACTCAAAGGATAACTATGTTCGAATAAAAATCTAACTAGGACAAGATTAGAGGGTATGATTGATGAATGATGATATGACATGAATGATGATAAACTAAAGGGATCATATGAAAATTCTAAAACCTCAAATTATGATGGGTGATAAGAGTCAAACGTAAACTGGACTTATGGTTTTAGGCTAACTATTGATAATATGATAGAAGGATATGAGATTCAAGACACTCAAGGGATAACTAGGGTTTAATCAAGATTGTTTGGTTTCCTACCTTGAAGTTTAAGGGTGGATGATTATGATGTTGGATGACAAACCTTAATCTAGGGACGTAATCTAGCTAAGCAAAGGAAAATGTGAAAAGTTGAATGCTAAATTATAGAATTTTGATAGGTCTTAGGTCTCTAGGTCAATTAAGTTCAAAATTTGGATTCAAATGATAGACCCTAAATTGTCTCAATGTAGACTATGGTTGGATACCTAAGAACAAAGTTTTTTATTTGTGTGAGGTTTCTTTTTAATTTTATGATAACATACACTTAGAAAACACTTGGAATAAAAAGTGGTTATTTGACTCTATACTTTGCTAAATAAGGCTTAAGACCAAAATTCCAATGGCTTCATGGGTTTAGCACAATTGAAGACACTTGGAAGACAAGCACAAATTAATTATTTAATTAGGATTGTTAATTTAGTATAGACCCATCATACCAAAGGTGTTAATACACCAAGATCAATGTGAAACACTTCTTTTCAAGATCAGATAGTTATAGGTACAGTGGCATAGGCCCAATACGACAACAAGCTCACATTTCCTCTCTCCTCGAGAGGCTAATAATGCCAAACCCAAATATTTCTATCTCCAATCAAGGGCATATGTTTTGAGTAGCTTTGGGAATGATATTGTACCCTACACTACACTAAGCAATGGTCGATGACCCCTAAGCTTCTAAAAAAAAAGGTGTCTAGTGTGGGACTATCGTGAACAGAGGGATCATTTGTAATACCCTGAGAACTAGGAGGCCCACTCCCACTCTTATCACCAAAGCAAGTCTCAGTGGACCAAGGGTCTCATAGCTTATAAGACATGCTAATATAAGGATCATATAACAATAAATATCATAGAAAACTTAACCTTTCTATTAAACATTTATGCATGAGTATGTTGAACCTTGAGTTATGTGAACATAACTAAATCATTTGTTTTTCTCTATAAAAAAGTGGCATAAGTATTAATAGTAATTTGGTGCATCATCTTAGTAGGAAGCGGGTTTATTTTATCTTATCTCTCTACTCTCTTCCTTAGTAAGGCAGTAGCTTAGTTCATATTAGATTATTGCAATAAGGGAACCAACCCTCTTTGGAGATTCACTCCAAGCTATGGGAAACTCATGAACCTTGGATTTTTTCCATGTTTCATTGGATTGTTAAGATAATAACTTAGAAAGGGCACAAATCAACTTTATAATAGTTTTTGGCACACCTGGTGGGATCATTTGAAATAAAAAAATCCATTATAAACTTTGTTTATTGTTAGTATTGATATGTTTTACTAGAAAAATTATTCTTTTGGAAGCATCTTGAACATAATTTGTGACTCCATAGCATTGGTTTTAAATAAATCAATTCAAAAGGTGAATGAGAAGGATACAAACTAGAGGGAGTTTAGAGACATTTTCCTACTTGTAGCTCTCACCACCTAGAAGAAGAGGTAGAATATTTGAAAGGATAAAAATCCTAGTTGTAAGAGCACTTTCTATGCCCCCTCCTGGTAAGCCTTTTTAACACTTTTTTTATAAATTATACTCCTTTGATTCCTATGACTGCACCTAGGAATCAACCATGAGTAACTTTCAATGGGAAATTTGCAGCAACATGATGACATTCATGTGGATGCATTTAAAAGTCTTCCATTTTTTAATGGAGAGGATCAAACCACCCCCAATGAACACATCAAGTATGTAGAGCTTCATTATGTGAAATCCACAATATAACAATAAAGAATGTTTTTATTAGACTTATGGCTACCTCAATGAGGGACAAAGCATTGCAATGGTTTAGGGGCTTAGCAGTTAATTTTATCACCACTTGGGATTAGTTGGGTAATGTTTTGTGAAGGAAATTTTAATATAAATTAGACGACATCTCATTGGTAGAATATTTAACCACCATTAAAAGACCTCCACATGAGCATATGATGAATTTCAATTTTTGTTTCTACAAGACATGGGATAGGATTCCCCAAACAAAAAGTTCTTTTGTTGATTATGCATTCATGTACTATTTAAGGGCTTTAAATGGTGATAAATTAGTTATGATTAAGTTTATGGAAGGGGAAAATCTCCCAAATACATATGAAATTGCAATAAGGGTAGAAAGAACACTTATTCAAGCAAGGAAAATTGCACCAAAACCCCTAATTCCCATTTTCCCTTAAATACAACCACCCATGCTTATGCAAATGCCCCATATTTGTTGTGCTTGCTATAGTAGCAATGAATAATGATTCATTGGCTCTATAAAATATTTTCCCAAAGTCATATTTTGAACTCCATGAGATAAAAGTCCTCCAAATATTTAGCAATAAAATTGTGAACCTTGAAAGGAAGAAAAATCAAAATTACAAACCTTATCAAGCTCCTTAACAAGCTCAATATTAGCCAAATCAATCAAATAGGCCTCCATATCATTCAAATAATCAAGGTCAAAGGAAATCTCTTAATCCAAGGCCTTACCAAGCATATAATCCCAATATTACTAGCTCTTCAAGAAAGCTTATATATGTTTAAAAAAATATGGCACAAGATTTCGAGTGGTGTGTTCCATGTATCCAACCTCATAATTAAAACACATGCTCAAATGGAGTGCTAAACCAAGGAATAATGGGAAAAAAAATCCAAATGTGCACCCAAATGCAGTCCCATAAGTACTATTATGGTAAGTCGAACCCCAAGAACAAACAAAAAATAAAGCATCTTTGATTAATTGACAAGCAGGGGATTTTTGTGGGATGAATTAGCCTTATTCATCAATAGAGGCCAACACAAGGGTTAAGAAAAGGATTGTAGATTTGGGAAAACAAGCTAATAAGTGTATATTCAAGATCCTCAATTGAATCAAGGAGTTGTTGGTCCATCTAGTTGATCAAATGTACAATTTTTTCCAAGAAACTAGACTATGGAAAGAAAGGAGAATCCAAGAATCCAACCACCATCAATTCAAGCTCAAGGAGACAATGTTTTTCATAAAGGGTAGGAAAAGGTTAGTACAATTTATTTCAATATTCTTGAGCATATGAAGAGGGAAAACATTAAGATGTCAATGTGGTATTTTTTGTCCCTTCCTAGGAAAAAGGATCTCCTACAAGCTACTTTATCAAATCTAAGTGTCTCAAATAAATATTTGAAGGACCAACAAAAGATTGTACTTACCAATACAACCCGGAAAATTTTAAATAGGAACCCAAGGGGTAAATCCATCACCTTTATAAATATGTTTATTTGATCAAGGCTAATCAATTACTCCATAACTATATTATCTAGACTGAGGTTCTAGTAGTTTAATTATTCCAAAACATATTGTGGATAGGTTGGTAGATTATGGATAGGTTGGGTCTTCAATATGAGACACTTGCAAAAGGGGTTGTACAACTAGATGAGACAACCACCAATATTGTAGGGATTATCAAAGGTTTGAGTTTTACCTTGCATACTTTTCCAAAATTTTCTCTTCCTCAAGATGTATATTTAATAGACCTATCACCATACTTTTATTTTTCCTTTATAGATACTTTAATACAAACCTATATGGTTATTTGTCCTTAGATTTGTCCCAAACATTTTTTAGAACAAGGTATGGTACCAAAGTAACCATAAAATCAAAAAGATATAGCCAAAGACCACATAGATTCATATGTCCCTAGTTTTTTTAATGAAAATCTAACTATCATTGATCAAGAAGAACACCTTGATGTACATGAATCTAATACACACAAAAAAATCATTCCTGACATATTATTTGATGATTGGGTAGCTAAAAAAAATGTGGTTAATTCAAACCAACAAGTAGAAGGATTTAGTTTGGGTGTGTATTTAATGCATGATGTTGATTCAGTGATACCTAACATTGTTAAAATTGATTAACAACAATGCAAAAAATATTCTAATAAGGTGTGGAAGATGTATTTTGATGGCTCAAGGAGAAAAAATGTTGTTTGTGGAGGTGTAATTCTCATATCTTCTAAAGGTGAGAAGTACTACTCCTTCAACTTTAGTTTCAGCTACACAAATAATACAGTTGAATATGAGGCCTTGATTCATGGTCTAGAATGGGAAAAGAAGGGGAAAATCAATTATATAGAAGTATTTGGTGATAATGAACTCATTATCAATTAGGTAAGGGGTCTTCATGTTACTAAAAATGATATTTTAAAGTATTAAAAATATAGGTTATGGGATATGATTGAAGAGTTTGATGCCTTTAATGTTTTGGTTGTGCTTAGAATAAAGAACAAACATGTTGATAGGTTGGATCCTATAGGAGCACAATATGACATGTCAATTAATATCAACAACGAAAAGGTACAACAGTATGTAAAATTAGTGGTAAGACCTTCTATAGTTGATAATAACATTCTTTAGCAAGTGTTTGATTGTGATCAGAAAAATGTGAATTTTTTGCAATAGGAGACCAAGTTTTCAACTTGTAATCAAGAAAAATTACAACATAAGTATGGTGAAAAAATCATATAGGTGAATTATAATAAGCTTACTAATGGATTGGTCACCTTGGAGTCTATTTTTAATTCATATGATTAATTCAAGAAGGGAAAAACTAGCATGCATGTCAAACAAAAACACTATGAGGAAGTTGAAATCTTCAAAGGTGCGCTTCTGAAGTTGGGAAAGGTATGCACCAAGGAAAAAAAAATATTTACTTTGTCAATAATTTAATGATATATTTTCTTGGGAATATTTTGATTTGAAAGGTTTCAATCGTAAAATTTCCCAACACACCATTTATCTTGAGCCTAATGTAAAACCAATAAGACAGAATCAAAGACCATTCAACCCCAAGCTTAAGTCACTCATGAAAAGAGAGTTAAATAAGTTGATCGAGGGTAGCATCATATTCCCAATCAAACACACATCATAGGTTTCTAACCTTGTCCTTGTTAGGAAGAAAAATGGAGAGATAAGACTATATCAATTTTAGGGACTTAAATAGAGCCTCACTCAAAGATCATTACCCATTATCCTTTATGGAGAAAATTTTGCAAGTTGTTTCAAGTCCTGAGAGGTTTTCATTACTTGATGGATATTTAGCATATATCAAATATTGGTGAAGGAAGAAGACCAATATAAGACAAAATTTACCACCAAATGGGAAACAATGCCATACAAGAAAATTCCATTTTTTGTCCAATTTTGGGGCAACATTTCAAAGGCCAACGAACATGGATTTTCAAGGGTTACTACATAATATTGTTCTTTCTTACCTTGATGATATAACTATTTTCTCAAAGGATGATAAGGAACATTTTTCTCACTTGAGACAAGTCTTTGATAGGTGTAAATAATATGGCATATCACTCAATCCAAAAAATATATCTTTATTGTTCATGAAGGTAAACTCCTTGGTCATGTTGTCTCAAAACATGGAATCACCATTGATCTTAAAAGATCAAGTGTCATTCTTTCTTTTCCTTTTCCAAGTGATAAGAAAGGTTTACAAAGTTTCCTTGGAAGAATTATTTTTTTAAGAAGGTTTATACCTGATATAGAAAACCTTTTGAATCCACTAATTGTTATGTTGAAAAACAATGTGAGTTTCAGCTAGAAAAGAGAAGGTAAAAAGAGTTTTGGATCCATCAAGGAAGTCATAGTAGCGGCACCTACACTTGTAAATCCTGGTTTTACCAAGGACTTCATACTTATGCTTTTGGAAACTTGGGAAATATCTCTACTATGCTAGTACATAAAAATGAATATGGTTTGGATCATCCAATAACCTTCTTCATCCAAGGCCTAGAAATTTATGAAGAAAGGTATATATTTGTTGAGAAACATGTACTTGTGATTAGGAGTCTTAAAAAAATTAGAAATTTGGTTTCAAATAAAAAAAATCATTTGATGGTTATTCACCCAAGTGTAAAATATTTTTTGTTGAGTAAAAATTTGAGTGATAAGAGGGTTGGTTGGATAACCAGATTGATGGAATATGACATGGAAATCAAAGTGACAAAGCTAGTAAGAGGTAAGGATGTTTTTGAATAGCTAGTTGTTAGGTTAGAAAATCATCAAGAAATGAAAGAAGAGGTTTTCCTTGTATCCACTAATGAACACTAAACTAGTGCACCTTCAAATAATGCAAATTGGACACATAAAATGGTCCATTATCTTTAAGCAGGTGAATGCCCCAAGGGACTAAATAATGCAAAAATAAGTTATTTCAGATTGCAAGCAATCCCTTATGTTATTTAGGTGGTATCTATTTTTAAAAATACTTTAATAGTGTGATGTTAACGTGTATTGAATCTAATCAAACTAATAAATATTGGAAGAGTTTCATGATGGGGCAGTATGAGGTCATTTTTCTCCAAGAACAATAGCTCTTAAGATAATGAGGTCAAGCTACTATTGGCCTGATTTGTTTAAAGATGCACACACATGAGTAAAAAAATGCAACAAGTGATCCATATTTGAAGGAAAACAAAATCTAGCATTCTTACCCTTGCAAACAATACAAGTGGAGCAACCCTTCATGAAGTGGGGTCTTGACTTTCTTGGATCCATTAATCTACCCTCAAGTTCAAGACATAAATGGGTGTTAACAATAACAAACTACTTTACCAAATGGACTAAGGCTATTGCATTGAAAGAAGAAAATGAAAATGTAGTCCTAAACTTCTATGAAGACCTGGTCACAAGGTTTGGTATCCTTGATTCAATTATATTATAGAATACCTTGGCTATTGTAGAAAGAAGAATAACTTATTAGGTTGTTAAGGATGGTATACATATGAGCACTTCATCCAATAATATCCTCAAGGGAATTAAGAGATGAGTCCACTAATAAAAATATAATCAAAATCACCAAGAAGACCGTTAAGGGTAACCAGAGAACTTGGCACAACAAGTTGAAATCAGCCTTATGGGCTGACATAATCACTACTAAGAGGTCTAACTCACCTTATGTGCTTGTGTATGTGAAAGAGGCAAGGTTTCCTATCTTAGTTAAGTTACCAACACTTAGCCTTATGAAGGAGCTGAAAATGATGAAAGCTCTAGAGCTAATGGAGATTAGACTTGCTAATCTAACTGATTTAGAGGAGACAACAAAGAAAGTAATGAAAAGCTTGGAGCTACACAAAAAAAATGAAGATGTCTTTTGACAAAAGAATAGTCTCAATAATGCTCAAAGATTATATTGTACTAAAATGGGATGATTTGAAGAGTAGGCCTGGAAAACATAATAATTTTGATGGTATGTGGAGTGGTTCTTTTTTATAATAAGTTGCAAGATGCGTAATGATTTCTAGCTATCCAAGTTGGATGGAGAAGAGTTACCTATCCCAGTCAATGGGATACACCTCAAACATTGATATTGAGGTGATGAAGTATCTTTTGTACATAATTGGGATAGTTTCCAGGTTCTTACTAATGAGTGCTCTTCTACAATGTTTTAGGTTTCTTTCCTCTAAGTGTTGATGCGCAATTTGGTTTTCCATTAAGGGACTATAAATTTTGGTTTCATTTAGGTGTTTAGTCAACAGTTTCAAGGTATTGAGATTTGGTTGTTAAGTTTGATTTGAGTTTTATTTTAGGTTTCTTTGAATCCATGGCCCAATGGATTGAATAAGGAAATGGTTCAATGAATTTTAGCAGATAGAATAGTAGTAGAGGTCACCAAAAGTGTTAGCCTATTTTTCCCTTTTTAGTCTAAATAGCCTTGTCAACAAATTGATCTTGTGTTTCAAAGGAATCTTGGTCTTGTCCTAAAACTTCAAAAGGAGTTTTGAAAAAAAATTCAAAAGGTAAAATTTTGATAAAAAATTTATCCATGTTGACATATTCAAGTTATGTTTTCACCTTTGGAATTTATTTTTAGCACTTAAAAAGGTTTCCAAAACCTCAATCATGTCAAAAGAGTTAAAATATCCTTATTATTTTACCAATCCCACATTGCATTCTTTGGAGGGAAGTATTTTGGTAAACGAGTTTGATTTTTAGTGCAATAGGTCAATTCTTTAAGGGTTTCAACCACTTTATCAATCCTTGTATAACATCTTTGAAAAAACTATGGTGGCCAAGAATATGTCAAACACCATATTGAAATGGAAACATGGAGTTTCAACTTTATTTAACACATAGCTTGGAGTCCTTCAAGTATAGAATATGGTTTTTATGTTTATTTCAATTTATTATCTTTAAAGGAATTGTTGTGAGGAAGTCACACATTTAAATCTACTTATGATGAGTAACAGAGGTATTAAGAAGGTTATATGGCTCATGTGTTATCATGTTTCATTTCATGAAAAAGAAAGCATGATATTATTTGTTTATAACTTCTTAGAATAACTCTTGAAAATTTTGTACATGCACTACCCTTCATTTAGGTCTTAATACATAAATAGAGAAGCTTGTGCTCATAGTGTCTCATTAAAGTGTCATTCTTTAAACTTTGATCAATAATTTTCCTTCTTTGAATTATATTTGAAGTGGTTAAGACACTTATCATCATAAAAACCCAGTCATATACCCTATCCTTAATCAAAAGAAAATAGATATTAGTTTCTCATGAAGAGTTAATAACATAAAGGGTTTTCCTGATAGCAAGATTTTTTACTATTAATATTTTCACACATTCAAATAAGGATATTCTTGAAATAATTTTAAAATTGTGTGAGAAGCCACATCAAAACCCCTCCTAAATGTTTTTTTATTGTCATGTATGAAGTCTTCATAAGAGTAGTGAATCCCTATCAAATTATGGTTGAAGAGGATCCTTCATTCAATGTCACTATAACAAGATTTTGTTGCTCTCAATTACCCTTATTAGTATAGATTGAAAATCAATAGCAGACTAAGAAAGATGACAGAGATATTAGAAAGTTCACAATTCTAGAACATGCATAGTAGACCTAATAACAATGAAATTTGCATGAAGGTTAGGAGGAACACAAAGTGATAAGGATTGAAAGCCCATTAAAGATGGTTAAGGATAGATAATTTAGCATACAAAGTAGGTGAAAAGGATAGCATAGTCATCATAAAGAAAAATCATTATGAATTCCAAAAAAGAGATGATAAATTGTAGGACTAACAAGAGTCATGAATATTCAAGGGCATGCATGTTAGTTTGAGAGGAGTAAAATATGACAATTTTTCTTAACAGATGGTAGATAAAATAAAAGTGAAATCACTTCAAGAGACAATAAATGCTCAACCCAAATATCCCTACACAATGAGTAAGTTTGAGATGATAGTTCTATGTCGCCAAAAATTGTATACTCTTGAAGAAAGAGACAATTTTACGATTAATTTGGTCCTATTTTAGACACCCTTGCATTAATCACCCCTTAAAAACTGTATTTATAGGCCCATAATTCTCATGATTTTGGACTTTAAGGCCCAATCCACTCACAAATCATACAAATCCTGAAAAGCAGCATTCAAACCACTAAAATTTCATGAAACCCACCTCAAAAATCCTTGGTGGGACTAAGTCGCCCAGGGTGGCGACTTAGTCCCTTTTGAGGTTGTAGACATCCAGATTTGACCACTCCCACATGGTCAAACTTGTCTACCTTATTCATCTATTTCGTCAATATTAATTAAACAATTTATTTAATTAATATTTTACCTTCTACCTAAGGTCCCTAAAGTATTTAATTCAACAATTAAATACTTTTCCTTACACCTTTTCCTCTCTAAATTAAATAAACATATCAATTTATTTAATTTAGTCATTTGACCTTTTTGAATAAAATCAATTTTGAATTCTTTATTTTTCTCTCTCCTTGTGATATCCTCCATAATCCTCTTCTAATCTGGATTAAGTTAATTAATCCATGATTAGGATGTGCACTCCTTACTCAGGATTAATGTCACATCCTCCATAATCTTCCACTTGCTTCTAATCCCTCAATTAATTTTCTATAATCATGTATTTGCACAACCTTAATCTAATCATCTTGCCACATTTAGCATACCCTTTTAGTCAACCTTTACATATTCCATATTTAGCATTGACCCTCTTCCCCATGTGAATTTTAATTCACATTTATTCATCCAAGATTCCTCTCTTCCCCGTGTGAATTTTTAATTCACATTTATCCTTCCAAGACTCTCCTTATTCCTATGTAAGTTCTAGAACCTTTGACTTGTCACATCACTCACATGTTTCAAAATCCTACCTTTTTGGGAACCTTGTCTTATCCATTAGATTCTCCCAATCATGTGAAATTTTAATTCACATTTATTTCTCCAACTAATTTCCTCTTCCCCATGGAGATTTTTGAGGAATTCTAAAATTCCTCAAGTGTCACTTTCATTCTCACTTGGGGACAAGAAGTTCCTTTTTGAGGAAATCTTCTCATCCCCTAAGGTACTTTCAAAGTACATGTCCTTCTTCCACATCATTTGTCCTTCTTCCACCTCACTTGTACCTCTTTCCATCTCATCATACCCTTGGACACCTCACCCTCCACATGTCAAGATGTGAGGGCTTGTGAGTCATCAACTCACCATAGCCCTTCATCTTGTCCATGGTGGCTCAATCTTGACTGTTGAATTATCTAGAGAATTCAACTTCTTCTATAACTACCCCCCTCTTCTCATGCATTTAGATACCTTGTGCATTTGTAACAAACTTATGATCCTAAGTCATTTGAGCTTTCATACTTGCATTCCATAAGCTTTTTATCACATCCTTTTGCATCCATTCTCCATCCACCTTAGCCATTGGTATCTTCTATTGCATCTCCACCCTTTTATCACATTGTCATCCAAGGAGCTTACACATCAAGTTGCATCAAGGGCCAACCAAGGAGATCGATACGAAAGAAAGGTATAATCGTTTATCTTTATTTTTCCTTTTTGTTTTCCTTAGGCTAATCGTTGAGGTGGTCTAGTGTTTTCATTTTGCATTTCTAGTTTAGTTTTGCATTTTTTAGAATAGATTAAAAAATAAACACTTGCACACATTTTTGGCACACCTGGTGGGACCCACAAACAGGTTCCTATACTTTACATTTCTTGTTGTTTCATCTTTTGCAAGTTTAGGTTGCAGAGGGGCATACCTACCCTACAGAGGGGTGAACTTGCCCAAGGGGGGCGTACCTACACTCCCAAAGGGGCGTACCTGCCCCTAAACAACTTTTTGTTGTTTGTTTTTATCTTTATTCCTAACTATTTTCTACAGAGGGGCATACCTGCCCTTGAGCAACATACTATTTTTTGTTTTATATTGATTTTATTAACTTTTTTCTATAGAGGGGCATACCTACCAACTGCAGGGAAGTCACACCGCCTCCTGAAAACATAGAGGGGCTTCTCCACCTAAATCTCCCGTGAGGATTGCATCTCCAAATCTTTTGACAAATGTTATTTCCAAGGTAAAAATGAAGCTTCTGTATTTTCAAGCCCCGCTTTTGATTATTTTGACTTGTAACGACCCCTTAACCCATGTTAGGTGTTTTTTCCCGAGCTTTCCTAATGTTTGTGTAGTTCTAAAATTTTATTGAAGATCGTGGAAGATAAACTCCTGAACACATTTTGCAGGGATGAACGGGCTAAGTTGTTTTGTTTAGCTTGTTTGTTTTATGTTTTGTACTAAGTAGGGCACATAGTTTAATTAGGGGAAAGTCATCTATTTGTTTGCTGTGCTCTGTAGGTAAGCTACGATCTATTCAATCCCCCGCAACCACTTGGCTAACCTTGGTGAAGAGAAATCATATCTACCTAAGTCCTTGTGTTACCCAAGGTGTTATATTGTCTGTTTTTCCTTTGCACTTCAGGTGGAGTTCGAAATGGTTAACATTATCTTCAGCAGACTCCATTTCTGAGGGATTCTCCATCTACCCATGGAGATCCCAAACCACACATACCGTAGTATAGAAAGGGGAGAGCCAAAGTTGTACCCCCAATCCAATCACGTTGTGTTTTAAGGTAGTGTCTAAGCTAGGCGTGATACCCAGATACAGATCTGAAGAGTTGGTCGTAGCCTTTCAAGATCTTGTTGGGGTTCCTCGACTTCATGCTGTGATGAGCTAGTGTTCATGGTTTGTGCCTCAATGCATCGGTGAGCATATAGAGTGGACCCCTAGACACCTTGTTTATCCTAGATTAAGGACTGTGTTGACCATACCTTTAACACTAATCATAGGATCGTGTTGTCTAAATTATCTTCTTATGTAAAACCAGTGAATTTTTGTCAAGTCGGCTTTATTTCTTGTTGTTTGAGTCCTTTCCATAGTTTTTTTCACTAAGTCAAGTCCAATTTTCTTGCAGAGGGGCGTACCTGCCCTGTAGAGGGGTGTACCTTCCCTACAGAGGGGTGTACCTTCCTTGTAGAGGGGTGTACCTACCCTACAGAAGGGTGTACCTGCCCTACAAAGGGGTGTACTTTCCATGTAGAATGGAATCCCTGCCCTACAGAGGGGCGTACTTTCCCTCCAAATGGTCAATTTCACCTCTCGTTTACCCATTCCAAACCTTCGTTCGTCCGTTCTGAACCTCTGTTCATCCGTTTCGAACCTCCGTTCACCCATTCTGAATATTTGTTCACTTGTTCCAAACCTTTGTTCACTCATTCTAAACCTTCGTTCACCCATTCTAAATATTCATTCACCTATTCTGAATGTCCGTTCACCCGTTCTAAACATCCATTCACCTGTTTCGAACATTTGTTCATCCTTTCCAAGTCTCTATTTCCCATTCTAAGTGCCCATTTTTCCATTCGGGGAACCTGTTTCATCGTTCAAGGAACCCATTTTTCCATTCACATAATGTGTTTCATTGTTCAGGGAATCCATTTTTTCGTTTGGGGAATCCATTTCATTGTGTCATTTCACCATTTGGGGAACTCGTTCCATCCTCTAGTGAGTCTATTTCACCATTTGACAGAATCATTTGCCCGTTTCAAAACCAATTGGCAGCCTAAAACCTTGTTGTTTGTTGTGATCTAAGCACCTTCATCCTCTTTTGTTCACTCGTAATTCATCCTTTAGTCCATTTTCAATTTTCAAAAGATCACTTAGTCATCACCCGCATCATATAGTCACCTCTAAAGCATCTCTAAGTTGCATCATTCACCATCGTTCTTTCGATCCAAATCCCCTAAGCCTTGTTTTAAAGGTTATTATCTGAATTGACCTAGGTGTCTGAATCCGATCGTTATCTTACACATCAATCATTTTCTTTGGCCCAATCAATCCACTTCTATCATGAGGTTGATTCAGTGCTCTAAGTCATCATCCTTGGCCCAATCAATCCATTTCTATCTTGAGGTGGATTCGGTGTCGTGATCTTCTATTTGTCCTTCAATCCAATTGACCAATGTCTTAAGTCACCTAGGGTGATTTCTAAACTGGGTTTAGAATGCCTTACATCATCCATCATCTAATCTTGTCAATCGTTTCATCAAACGATCCTAATCTATCATCAATCAATCCTATCCAATCATCCAATATCAATCCTATCCAATCATCTAATCTCGATCCTATCCAATCACCTAGTCAATCCTATCCAACCATCCAATATCATCAATTCTATCAAACCATCCTTTATCCAATCCAATCAATCTTCCAACAATCATTGCATTAAGGTCCACCTAGTCATTTTTCATTTTCATGCCCATATAGACTAGATCACAAACCAAGAAGCAAATGGCACAACAACAAGGGAAAAGTTCCCAGTTGAGCATTCCTCAAGACCCTAACAATGGGGAAAACATCTCCCAAGATCCCAACAATAGTGTGAATGCCTCTCAAGATCCTAACAACGGTGTGAACATCCCCCAAGACCCTCATAACAGTACTTCATCACAATCTGACACCAACGGTCAAAATACTTCACTACCTAGTGACAAAAACATGATCAATCAACCTGAAGTTACCGTCGATGAATATCTAAGCAATCCCACTAACGTTTACATGATAGATCACCTCCTTGATGAACATGGGGATAAGATCCTCGCTACTCTACTCATTAAAGGAGTGAAACCACCATCTAGTTTTGACATGTCACAGTATACCCACACCCAACCTCCACCAACACATCAAGACCCACAAAATGTTCCCAAAAATTCCTATGTTCCCGAGGGTACACCGATAGAGAACTACTATAATCCTGAGTTTGGGAATGTTGTGATACATCAAGTTTCCAATTATCCTCCCATTCCATTTGCTGCCCCTACCACACCATCTGATCCTTGTGATCCCTATGCCTATGGCATGCCATAAAGCATCTTGTTTGCTCCACCATTCCCACCACAGTATCCTGGTCAACCACCCATCCACATTGGGGGCAACCCCTTTCTCACATTGATGCCATCACCAGGACCTATTCCCACAGGAAATCTCCTACCAACCCCTCAGTGTAATAATCCTCATCAATCCATTGCTTCGCAAGCACTGCCACAACATGCAACTATCTCCTCACAAGCACCACCACAACATACCACTAAGGTTTCAATTCCCATACAACATCATCAACAACCCCTACAACAAAACATGCTACAAAAAAATGTTCCAAACCTTCAGCAACATACTATTGCTCATATACAACCTCCTCATCAAGCAACGCAAACTACATTACACCCTCAACAACCACCCCATGGTGCCTCTACAGCAGTCCCACAACAACAACACATCCCATCTCGCCCTCCTCATCAACAATCACATACACATGTCCCCACACAAGCACAACATAATCCTCTCGTGCAGTATCTCCACCATCCATCCAGCACATACACTACTTATGCTAATACAAACATCCATGTGACTGCTTAGAATCCACCATAGACACAAAACCCTCCTTACACAAACACCCTGCAATCACACACCAATCCATACCAGCAACAATCTAATCCATAACAGCATCCATGTGTCACACAACAACCCAATGTTGCATATAATTACCAAGCCAATCCTTATTATGCTTGGCAACAACCTGTACATCAGCAAGGTGTATCATCCATGTCCTATGTGCAACAACTGCCGCCTCATCAATAGGGTGCCCAGGCTACCTCTTATTATCAGCAACAGCTGCCTTATCAACAAGGGGCCTTCACATACTACCAAGCTCCATATAATGCTCCATCAATTTCATATTACCAGCAATAGCCATCTCAACAACAGACACCCTATGCCCCTTATTACCAAAATCCATCATATCCTATCAGCCTTACATTAATCCCCAATCTGCTTACGCTAATCAGTATCAACCTACATCCTCATATGATCTATATGCATCACATCAGCAATATCCACTTAATCTGTCCAATCCAATTCCACCCGTCAATAAAGACCTAGAAGAACTCAAAGGTGCATTAAAAGACCTACACGCAAGTACATCCAAGAAATCCTTCAAGTTTGAGGAAATTTTCCCATATCTATTTGATTCCTTGATTTTGCTTGTCCCCTTTCTGAAACATTTCGATATATCCAAGTTTGACAAGTATACAGGAACTAAGGATCCAAAGGCCCATTTGCAGGAGATCTATGCACAATGTCAGGATGTTCAACATAATGACAATTATCTCTTGCATTTATTCCCTAGAAGCTTAGGAGGACCGGCCTTAGATTGGTTCATGGGTCTCAACAAGGGGACAGTTTCTTCATTCGTTGATCTTTCTGAAGAGTTTGTCAAATATTTCTCTTTTAACTTGGAAAAATACATTGACACTCTAGACCTCTTGAAGGAGAAACAACATGAGGGAGAAACTTTTGCTAAATACCTACAAAGGTGGCAAGTTGTCGCTAGCTGTATGAAGTCCCCTCCTAGCAAAAAGGAAATGGTTACTCTTTTTTTGGATAATTCCCATCTTGAACTAACACATGCTCTTAATCTTCATTGTGTTACTACCTTCGCAGAGGTTATTGAAAAAGGCCCCATCATTGAGAGAACACTTGTTGTAAAAGGCAAAATTAAATTGTATAACTCGGATAAGGACAAGTCATCCGGTGACAAATCCCGTTACTAGAATAAGAACAAGAATGCAATCAACGATGCCATCACTGATACTAAACATGTTCAGGTAGCCAATACCTCCAAGAGGCAACAACCCTCCATGCCAACACCATATCTGTGCCACAGGGAGAACCTCGACCCCCTCAATAATCCAATCAAGGGAATGGTAAACACCAATACACTCAATTAGGAGAACCCTTGAGCATCGTCTTCCACATATTATTGCAGGTCAATTACCCAATTACATATCTTGTGACCAAGCCACCTAATGAATCTAAGCCCAAACCAGCCTAGTTTAAAGAGATCGAATATTGTGAGTTTCACAAAATCAAAGGGCATACCTTAAATAAGTTTCAAAGTCTTAAAACATGCATCCAAGATCTTATAGATCGAGGAGATATCCATGTAGATTACAACCAGGCTTCATCATCCAATGCTCAATTACAAATATATCAAAACGCTTTCCCTAAGCATAACCAAGGTCCTAGCACATCTAACACAATTCCTAGACCTAGTAACAATAACAACCAGAATAACAGCACTAATAATATCACCTACAAGAATGTCTCGCTCAACTATGAGACCCTCATCACGCATATTGAGCAAGTGGAACCATGTGTGTCTATGATGCATGTCAAATGAAAAGAGCCTCAATGTGTTGTTACCACTTGTCGCACCCATATTACTGTCCCTGGAGCCGCAACGTCATCCCCATCACCTCATGTGAGATCTCAGTATAACATCCTTGACCATCTAGGAAAGACTGTAGCACAAATATCTATCCTAAATTTGCTAAAGTCTTCTCTGGTATACCAGGAAATCTTAACAAAATCTTTACAAGATGCCTATGTCCCTAATAACATCGACCCCACACAGTTCCAAGCTCTAGTGGGACATCTTTCATCAACCTACCAACTAGGTTTCAGTCAAAATGACATGCCTACCATCAACGCTAACCACAATCAACCCCTCCACATAGAATTTCTCGTCACCCAACATAGAGTAAAAAGGGTCTTGATAGATAATGGCTCTAGTCTCAATCTATGTACATTAAAATTCATAGAGCATGTAGGATATACCCACGTTGATTTAAGTAATCAGATTATCACTATAAAGGCTTATGATAATGCAGAAAGGGATTCTGAAGGGGTTATTGAGCTCCCAATTCAAGTTGTTCTTTTTATACAATACACCACCTGTCATGTCCTTGATCTGGATCTCCCCTACAATCTTCTTCTCGGCAGACCATGGATCCATTCCATGCAAGCTATCCCATCCACCTATCATCAATGCTTGAAATTCCCATTTAATGGAATTGAAGTTACGCTACAAGCCGATCCTCAACCTTTTGAATATTTTCATTCACTTGAAGCTTCATTCCCCCACTCCCATTACTTTCCACGAGTTGAAATAGGACCGCTACCAGCATCTTCATCCAATCCATCATCTAATTCATCACCCATCACCACATCTACCCCATCTTCTACATATGATTCCACTATCACCAAGGTCCACATCATTGACAAGGGATGTGGTGAGTATGAAATGCGTACTACTTTGAATGTGGCAACCATGCCACCCTCACCACACACATATGGTCAACCCTCTGGATCTACACTAAAGAAAGAACAAAAGGTACTCACTCTGAGCTCCAAAAATGTGGGAACCAGCACTTATGTATCTTTCGCATTACCAAAGTATACGCCTAAAGATGACATAAGTCAGTGGATATATCATGAAGAACATGAACCTACTCCTCCTCAAAAGGAATGTTTTCAAGAGATGTACCCTTGGCCCTCTAATTACACTGAGAAACACAATTATCAAGGGGGAGTTCTTGGTCTAGAAGAGCTAGGAAGCAAGTAGTGGATCGACGCTTCTATACACCTAAAGAATTCAGGCTTAGGCTATGACAAAAAGAAAATAGGTCCTGCAACCTTGACTAGTACTTCTAACAACGTCAGTGTAGGCAATGGTCTTTTGGAAGCTATACCAGAAGAAGAATGCATCATACATGTGTATGATGATGTAGACCATGCAGACCTTTCCTCCATGTTTGAATGCCTATCTGTTTGCACCATTAGCCTTTCGCTTCACCATCCTGAACTCATTGATTGGGACCTACATGACAGCACACCTACCAAATCACTTACCTCAATGGACCTATGTACACCTCATGGGATTGGGGCTAGATGAACTCCCTAGTCGCAAAAATAAAATAAAAAAAGAAAAATCCAAAATGGTCACCTAGTGAAAACCTCCTTGAGGCACTTCTTGACTCGAAAAAATTCAAAACAAAGGATGTATCTGACGGTGACAACCTCAGTAAGGTGCCTGAAGATGGGGACATTCATCTTCCCCTTGTAGGAACATAGTGGTCTGAATGATCATCCATCTTCATACAAGAAACACAAGAAATCAATTTTGGAACTGAAGAGGATCCCTAAATCACTTATGTAGCCAATACATTATCAGAAGAAGAGTATTCCACCATCTCCAAGCTCCTTAAGGAAAGCAAGATCAATTTTGCATGGGCATATGCAGACATGCCCAAGTTAGACCCTACCTTGGTAGTACACCATCTAGATGTGCCTTTTGATGCAAAACCAGTTAAGCAGAAGCTTCAAAAAATGTACCTGCAAGTTGCCCTATTGGTCAAGAAAGAATTGGAGAAATTGTTAGAAGCCAAATTTATAAGACCCATTGACTACTCTAAATGGATCTCCAACATCGTTCCAGTAGCCAAACCCAATGGGGATGTTAGAATATGTACAAACTTCTATTATCTTAACAAGGCATGTCCTAAAGATGACTTTCCTTTGTCAAACATAGATATGTTGGTTGATTTAACTACAGTACAGGAGATGTTGTCCCTCATGGATGGTTTTTCTGGATACAATCAGATCAAGATTGCACCCGAGGACCAACATAAAACATCATTTACTACACCTTGGGGTACATTTTGTTATAATGTCATGCCTTTTGGTCTTAATAACGTAGGGGCAACCTACTAACGCACAATGACTGTTATCTTTCATCATATCATTCACATCATCATGGAAGACTATGTTGACGATTTGTTAGGAAAATCAAGAACTAGAGAAGAACACCCTGCAATCCTAACAAAGATCTTTGAACGATTAGAGAACTAGAAGTTGTGCCTAAATCTAAAGAAATGTGTGTTTGGGGTTACATCAAGAAAATTGTTTGGCTCTATTGTCTCCAGGAGATGTATAGAAGTGGATCTAACCAAAGTCAAAGCAATTATGGATATGCCTCCACCTTGTAATCTAAAATAGTTAAGGAGTCTCCAGGGTAAGCTACAGTCCATCAAAAGATTCATAGCACAATTAGCAGATAGGTGTCAACCATTCACCCACCTCCTGAAAAAGAGTATATCCTTCAAGTGGGATCCTATGTGCCAGCAAGGTTTTGATAAGATTAAGAAGTACCTAGCTCATCCTCTTGTCCTTATGCCCCTGATCCCAGGGAAGCCACTCTTATTGTACATCTCAGCTACTTTAGTGGAACTAGGGGCACTACTAGCACAGCATGATGAGTCATCCAGAGAATGAGCAATCTACTATATCAGTCGAACCTTAGTTGGCTATGAGCTCAACTACTCTTCAATAGAGAAGGCATGCCTAGCCATAGTTATATGTTCACAAAAGCTTAGACATTACATGCTCAATCATCCAGTCAAATTAATATCAAAAGTTGACCCACTTAAGTATTTACTATCCATAACAACTTTGACTGGCCAAATGGCTAAATGGGTCATGTTGCTAAGTGAGTTTGACATAGAATATGTGGACCACAAAGCTATTAAGGGATAGGTGATAGCAGATCAATTAGTCGATACTCCCTTGCTTGATGCACATCCTTTGGTGATGGAATTTCCTAATGAGGAAGTCTTTACAATAGTAGAAGCCACCACGTTGACACTATATTTTGATGGGTCATACACACATAATGGATCGGGGGCAGGCATCTTGTTTGTCACCTTCGAAGGTCATTATATCCCAAAGTCATTCAAACTAGCCTTCCCATGCACAAATAATATAGAAAAGTATGAAGCTCTTCTCACCAGCCTTAGAATCACAATCAAATGGAATATCACTTACTTAAGTGTCTTCGGCGATTCACAATTAGTCATCAAACAAGTCAATGATGAGTTCTTAATAAAAGGATGAGAAGTTGCTACCTTATAAATGCATGGTTGATGACTTTAAGAAATCTTTCACCTCTATTCAGTTTGACCATATCCCCAAAATATAGAACAAATTTTTTGATGCAATGGCTACAATTGGTTCCTTGATTGACATGCCCAAAGATCAGACAAAGTGTGAATTCCTAATTAAACAACTTTTAATCCCTTCATACGATATCTCTGAGAGTGAGATGGTGTGAGAAATCGTAGGTCCTGCATCCGCATGGTATCATGAGATCTATGCTTATCTTTACAACAACATCCTACACGCTGACCTTACTCGCAATCAACATAAATCATTCATCCAACGTACATCCCATTATACCATTGTAGGTGATACTCTTTATCGATGTCATGGATATAATGGAACTCTTCTTCGGTGTTTGAACAAGGCTGAAGCTCACATTGCGTTAATAGAAGTACATAGTGGTTTTTGTGGGGCCCACTCAAATGGCATGGCCTTAGTAAAGAAGATCCTCAGTGCTGGTTACTATTGGCCTACAATGGAACACGACTCTTGTGCCTTTGCCAAGAAATTCTTACCTCACCAACAACATGTAGACCTAATACATCCTCCTACTCAAGATCTACAACCCATTGTAGCACCATGGCTCTTTTCTCAGTGGGGTTTTGATTTAGTTGGCAAGATATATCCTCCATCCTCTAATGGCCACACCTTCATTATCACTACCACTGAGTACTTCACTAAGTGGGTGGAATCCATACCACTCTCCTAGATAATGATTACTCAGATATCCAAGTTCATCCTCTACCATATTATCTACAAATACGACATCCCCTCCACCATAATTTTCAACAATGGTAAACAATTCAAAAACTAGGCTATAAAAGAGCTTTGTAACACCTTTCATATCCAACACCGGTGGTCCATGCCCTACTACCTCCAAGGTAATGGATAGGTGGAAGACACTAAAAAAACTTTGGATAAAATCTTGAAAAAGTTTTTCAACAATACTATCATGATTGGCACCTCCACATCCACCCCACCCTTTGCACTTCTCGCACATCCATCTGCACTCCCACTGGTGCCACTCCATATTCCCTTGTCTATGGTGTTGAAGCCATCTTGCCGATTGAAGTTGAAATCCTGTCTCTGATAATATCTTTAAAGAATCTAATCCCTAAAGAAGAATCATGGGTTGCTTTCCTTGCTCAATTGGAGCTCCTAGATGAAAAGAGGACCAAAGCATACAATCACCTTCAAGTGTACTAGAATTGTCTCAAGAGGAATTATAACAAGAAATTTTTTCCCCGCCAATTTAACATTGGAGATCTAGTTCTTAAAGAGAATCAACGGACACAACAGGACCGAGACAAGAAGGGGAAGTTTGAACCTAATTGGTTGGGTCCTTATGTTATCACAGCAAAATATAGATCAAGGGCTTACCACCTTGCCACACCTGAAGGGGAGCCCCTTGAAGATCCTATCAACATTATGTACCTAAAGAGGTTTTATACTTAAAACAGCTGGGTCCACCTATCTTGCCACAATTAGAAAAATACAAAAAAAAAATCAAAAAATAGTAAAGAGAAATAAATTTGTCCTATGGTGAAAACCACCCTTGGTGGTGCCTTGGATAAGTACAGTTGGTGAAAACCTAGTAACAAACGTCATCCGTAGAGAGATTAATCATTATCTACCTTGTATCCTAGTTACTGCATGTCTCCATATCCAATCATATCCTATCACTTCATCTGCATCCTGACCTTGGAAACTTGGTATATTTTGATTCAGCATTGGACAATTATCCACTATCAGTCATCCTGAGCTTTTATCCTAATGTGAGCTTATGTCGTCAATCTAGTCATCTTGTATGTCTGTCATAATATAGAATCCTTCATCATGTTGGTTTCCATGTAGAACTCATCTAGTTATGTCAGTTTCTTTTTTCCTAGTTGAACTACATTGCCCCTGCACTTTCATGTAGGCAAGGTTGATCATTTGATCTGCCCCCGGAGCATTTTGACCATCTCGTTTCGGTCCTCCATCATCTGTCTCCATCGGTGCCTTTCTGATCTTATCCATGGTTAGTCATTGTTTGTCCTTTTTTGAACTACGTTGCCCTTGCGCTTTCACATAGGCAAGGTTGATCATTTGATCCTCCCCCAGGGCATTTTTCAGTCGTTTCTTTCATCATCGGTCTCCATTAGTCCTCTTTCCACTTTTATCCATGGTCTTTTCTTGAAATACAATGGCTTTGTGCTTTCACATAGGCAAGGCTAATCTTTGATCAGCCCCTGAGCCCCTAGGTCGTTAGGGTGTGTTAGTCATGTGTCAGTCTTCTGTCTAGTCTCTTGTCTTATGTTGTCAAGTATGCCCTTATCTAGCTGGTTCATCACAAACAGGATCCTCTAGTATCGAAATATCTGCTTAGTGTCAAAAAATTTGCGTCATGTGGGTCATCTTAGTTTAGTATCCATCATCGGTCTCAACAGGATGCATCCTTCCTAACATACCTCATCAACCCCATCCATCCTCTTGATCCTATGGAAAAGGACGTTTGAACTTGACTGTGATCTTTTAATACTTTTGGCTTTTGTTTATTGTTTGAGCTCCCTATTCCAACTAGTCAAGGTTTCCATAATCTATCATATTATGGTTTGTTTTGATGGGTTAACATAGGGGCATATCTTGATCATTTATTATTGTTGTCTTTTGGGTCATCCCACGTAGTACCCACCAGGATCTCTGAGATCTTGTGTTACGCTAGGACATCCCTTTGTGCTCATGGTTATCCCAATGCCTGGCCCAACCAAAGTCTTTGTCACTTTGGGGTGTTGGGATAACCTTGTTTGCTATGTTTGTTCTATGCATTAGATGCTAACTTTCCTTGGTTTTTATATACCATGGCACCTGGTGCCTTATGCTATAGAAAAAATCAGTACTTCGAAGATGGAAAAATTCAATTAGGATTGCATTTCATAATCAATTTCATTGCATTCATCCCTATCCATTAACCTATGATTTTGGTTTTGCAAATATTCACCTTCTTTTTCTCCCATTCTTCTCAAGATATCAATGGTTTTTGACAGGTGCAATTTCACACCACTCTCATGCAAGTCCTTATTGACATTTATATTCATTACATGTTGCATTATCAGTTCATTGCATTATTGTCTTAAGTTTTTTTAGATTAGTCATGATTGGTTATTCTAATCATCTTAGATTCATTTCCATATGTATCACAAAATGTTAAGTCCATATTCATCATACATAAAATCATGAAACATAAATCACATCCTACATTACACACTTTAGTTGCATCATAAACATAATAACATCATCATGATCACGCATCATAAAATCATCAACATATACATATGCATAAATAGAATCATTCATCATATACATAACATGGTGTCAATAAGGGTTGTCGCATATCATATAAATATCAAAATCATATATCCAAAACACAATGTCCACTACATAGCTCATAATAATTTCCATCAATATCATCAAAATACATATCCATCGTATACATCATAATCACAACATAAAGTATCAGTACAAGGATCTGAATCAAAAAAATTGTATTGTCCATCCTACACTTGTCAAAATCTGGTATCCCCTCATCTACCAAATGAGCTGCCCACATCAGACCTCTATGAAGAGTCAAGCACCGGCCCCCTGTGAGGGAGGGTCCCTTGTGACTCACTGTATCCTCAGGTCCGTGTCCCTAATGTCTAGGATGGCGCTGGCATCTGAGGAGCCTTTTGAACATACTGAAATGTGTGTTGCACTGGATTTGGAACCACATGATGATAAATGAACATCTAGTAGGTCACCTCTCTCATGTACTTGGAACTCTCTGTAGCCTGATATCTGGCAGCATTTCACTCATGCCTATATCTGTCTTGATCTCTACTAATGACACTCCTCTCCTATGTCCATGCATCATGTGCCCACCTATGCTGATATCTCTCTAATCCCAACCATGCCACCTGCTATGTGGCCCTATCCCTCTCATCTTGCATCTGTTATTGCATAGCCTATAATCTTTGCACCTCTAGCTCTATCTCCCCCCCTCATGTTGTGCTTCTTGTTCCCAACCCTGTGCCACCTCTCTCTCCATTCTCTCTATCTGAGCCACCACTGCATCCCTCTCCCCCTACAAGGTCTACACCTACTCTGTGGCCTTATCCCTCTCCTCCTGCATCACCTATACCTGTCTTTGTGCTCTATCTCTCACTCCAAAGGGCCTACACCTCTATATGCACCATGTCTCTCTCTACACAATCTCTAATCAGGCCTCTACTTCCTCCGCCCTTGCCCTCGCATCTCCAAGTGTTGTCTCTATCGTAGACACCATTTCCTAGAGCTCAGTCCTCTCCCTCAACAGCCTTGTCACCTATACCCTCAACTCCTCCATCTCCCTCTCGACCTATTGTCGATCCTCTATTGGGACCTGATCTACTACCCCTTCGGGCTCTTGTTGTCCCCTGCTTGTGCTATAGTCATCGTTTCATGTAGTCTGTCCCAATCCCATGTCACCCTGGCTAGCTCACCATGTACTCCTTGTACCTCTACTCGCAGATCATCTATGTCTCTCTCCGTGTCATGTACCTATGAGGTTAGGTGATCCACAATGAAACCATAATCCCTCTGTCCCTCCACCTACAATCTATGCACCTCCACCTCTGCAGCCCTCAGCCTCTACTTTGTCATCTATAGCCTCGCCTGGGCCCCCCTCAACAATACAAGAGGGTCCTCAGCTATTGCACCTAGTACCACTACCAATGGCTCCACCACACAAACATCAACATCCATAGCATCCACCCCTACCTCCTCATGCTCCTACTCATCCCCAATCCTCACTTGAACTCTCCTCGGTTGTCCCCTCCTCCCCACCCTCATCTATCATCCTACAAATCTCACCTCTGCCTCAGGCTCATCTCTCACCTCACCCATCCCCATCTCTGGCTCCTACTCAGCTCTAATCTTTTCCTAGGCCCTCCTCTGCTTTCTGCTCCTCCTCTCCGACCTCCCTAGCTATCCTGCAACCCATGTCCCCTCCTCCCTCATCTCCATCCCTACCTCATCCTAATCCTACTCAGTCCTGCTCTCCACCTGAGCTCTCCTTCACTATCCTCTACTCCCTGCGCCTGTCTGTTGTCCCCCATCGCCCACCTCCACCTCAGGCACATCCACCATCTCAACCTACAACGCTCTCTCATTGCCCTGTCATGTTGCATCCATCTCCTCCTCTGCCTCCATCCTCCCTTTATGCATCCTTCGTTGTCTCCTCCTACTCTTCCTCTCTAGTTGTCATGTGACCCTAATCTCACCCTATCCTCCACCCTGATGTCCTACAGCCCCTGTGTCCCCCTACTACCCCACGTGCCTCCTGTCCTCACCATTGTTGTCCCCTCCTCTCTCTTCCCTCACTATCCAATCATCACGCATCCTCTGATCCAAACCTTAAGGCCCCCACAATAGGCTCCTCTAGTGTAATCATGTCCCACTGATGTTTGCGGAACCATCTAGCATATCGGGTTGTCACCCCTGTATCTACCTCCCCAACACCCCTCCCCGGTTAGGGCACTAGATGTAATGTCTACCAGTCCTCTCTAGCAAACCTCAAAGAAATCGGCTCCCCCCATGGCCGCTTTTGACTAATCCATCGGAACATGTCAGGACCTGTCGGAATATCCTGTACAATGCCAAACTGTCTGGCCACTCTGTATGGCTTGTTCGCCTCCACTATACGAGACTCCCTCCCGACTAAAAAGCACCTAGTCATGAATTTGTCTCGTTGTCTAGCCTCATCCTCCCTCCATCTTGTAAATCGTCGAAACATATATGGCCACCATAATATATGCTCCTCTTGAATGTCATCCAAAGTCCTCCATCTGTCTACATCCCCCTGGCCCTCATGATGCAAAACCTAGCCCTCATTCTGATCATACCACCAAGCTATAGGCGTTGTATCATCCACCCATCTTGCCCTCACTATCCCTGGCCTAGTGACACTAATGTGCTCCTAGGCCCACACCTGCAATAGCATCACATGTGTCACGCTAAACACCTCCCAGTAGTAGATGACATGCATGTTTATGTAAAGTTGCACTAGAACACATGCACCCCATGTAAACTAACCCTCCCTCACCTCGACAATATGTCGAATCACCTCCATAAATCTCAGACTGCAGAAATGTTTGCTTCGGTTTGGCAGTAGTAATCCACTTATTAGTCCACATAGATAAAGTGGTAATGGTAGCACCCTCAATGATAGAAATCGATCCACATCCAACTGTCCTCTCTGTACAAGTAGGTCATCTCGCCCAAACAACACACGTATGGTGTCATCCAGCTCCTCCCCCTTGATGTCATCTCACTCACTAGACGCCCTGCTATGGGCAGCCTCAAAATCTGCCACACATCCTCCAGTGTCATTGTCATCTCCCCTGTCGGAAGATGGAATGTCGACATCGCTGAGCTCCATTTCTCTATCAATGTTGTAAGCATAGCCCAATGCGCTTTGGTCATCAGGTACCCTAAAAAATGAAGCAACCCTACCTGCTCCAAAGCATGGTGATCCGCTCCTGTCATGGTTGTTGTAGTTGCTGCCAACACCTCTGAGTGTCTCTCATGGGTACACAGTGAGTCAAAACTCTACATCCATAATAACCCACATGTCAGTCCATTTACCTTTTCTTTTTCCTCTCCCAGCCTCAGGAAATCATTTTTGCTAAATTTTTTCTTCTTTTACCTCATATTTCATTTCTTATAGTTCTTCCCTCCCCTTGGGTTCCCCCTGGTTTTGGGTGCAATCAAGGCGAACCCACCCCAAGCTCACACAAGAAGTTGAACTGTCTGTGAACTACCCAGTCTCGGTTTAGAGGCGGGAATGCTCCCAAGCTTGGGGCAGACTCACACCCCGAGCTCAAGGGGAGGCTCTGCAGACCTCATCCGCTACTACCCTGAATGAGGTAGACTCCCTAAGCCCGAGGCAAGGCCCTGGGACAGCCTCGGCCTGACCCGTGGATTTTACCTCCTGAGGACCCACCCATGTATGCATCGCCTGTCTGGTGGACCTGGGCCTCCTTATCTAGGGAAACCTTCCCATCCTGACGGACCCGCCTGTATGGGTGAACACCCAGCTCGAGGCAGATCCATCCCGAATAATCGTAACCTGTGGACGTGCTCTCAGCCCAGTCTCCCCCCTGCCCATCCTGAGCATTTTTTTTCAATTTTTGGGGTGCATTTACCCTCTGATTGGGAAACTTCACCCCCGCCCTTCCCATGTCTCTAACTACCAATTTCTCCCACCCATTCGGTGAAATCAAATTTTTTCCCCCAACCCATTTTTCTAAACTATCCCAAAAACAAAACCCAACTTTTCAAATAAGCATAAAAATTAAAAAATACAGTAAAAATGCTTAAAATCACCAGCAAGGGTTTTAACTCTAACCTGGCATGGAACCGCGTGCTCATGGTAAAATCACCGCACCTCATCCCCCCGATGGATGATATCTGAGTTGTAATCCTCTGACATCCCATCTCCTCGTCTCCTTCCTCTCCTCTTCTCTCTCTCTCTCTCAACTGCTACAATGCAAATGAGGAGTGGTAATTTCTCAAATTACCTTATATAACTTTTCCCTCCCTTTTTACCCCTTTTAAGTGAAGGGTATTTTTTCCCCTTTATTTAAAATTATTTTAGCTCAACTAATTCCCTAACTTCCCGGGGCTGCCATTTGTAAACCGTATCTCCAATCAACTTCGTTCAAAATCCAAACCTACCTAGTTTTTCGAGCTCTATCCAACTGTGCCCTCCATTTCTTCCTATTGAGAAGTCACTTGGGGATCCTTTTTCTTCCACATTCGCCCTCTCAAGGGGGCATACCCTACCATCTTCCCCATTCCTCTGTCATGGTCACTCCCTTGCAAGATTGGGGCATCTCCCTACATTTTCCTCTATTTTGGAAACTCATGCAACCTCTTCCATGCTAAAATATCATTTTCTAGTCGCTTCCTCTATAGAGTCAACCGCATTTTCTTTTCTTTGAAATACTGTTATTCTAACAATATTTCGAAGAGGGGAAAATTGTAGACATCCAGATTTGACCACTCCCACATGGTCAAATTGATCTACCTTATTCATCTATTTTGTCAATATTAATTAAACGATTTATTTAATTACTATTTCGCCTTCTGTCTAAGGTCCCTAAATTATTTAATTCAATAATTATATACTTTTCCTTACACCTTTTCTTCTCTAAATTAAATAAACATATCAATTTATTTAATTTAGTGATTTGACTTTTTTGAATAAAATCAATTTTAAATTCTTCCTTTTTCTCTCTCCTTGTCATATCCTCCATAATCATCTTCTAATCTAGATTAAGTTAACTTTTCTATGATTAGGATGTGCACTCCTTAATCAGGATTAATGTCACATCCTCCATAATCTTCCACTTGCTTCTAATCCCTCAATTAATTTTCCTTAATCATGTGTTTGCAACACCTTAATCTAATCATCTTGACACATTTAGCATACATTTTTGGTCAACCTTTACATATTCTACATTTAGCATTGACCCTCTTCCCCATGTGAATTTTTAATTCACATTTATTCATCCAAGATTCCTCTCTTACCCATGTGAATTCTTAATTCACATTTATCCTTCCAAGACTCTCCTTATTCCTATGTAAGTTCTAGAACCTTTAACTTGTCACATCACTCACATATGTCCAAGTCTTCTAGAACCTTTGACTTGTCACGTCACTCACATGTTTCAAAATCCTACCTTTTTGGGAACCTTGTCTTATCCATTAAATACTCCCAATCATGTGAATTTTTAATTCACATTTATTTCTCCAACTACTTTCCTCTTCCCCGTGGAGATTTTTGAGGAATTCTAAAATTCCTCAAGTGTCACTTTCATTCTCACTTGGGGACAAGAAGTTCTTTTTTGAGGAAATATTCTCATCCCCCAAGGTACTTTCAAAGTACATGTCCTTCTTCCACATCATTTTTCCTTCTTCCACCTCACTTATACCTCTTTCCATCTCATCATACCCTTGGACACCTCACCCTCCACATGTCAAGATATAAGTTCTTGTGATTCATCAACTCACCATAGCCCTTCATCTTGTCCATGGTAGCTCAATCTCGATCATTGAATTCTCTAGAGAATTCAACTTCTTCTATAAATACCCCCCCTCTTCTCATGTATTTAGATACCTCATGCATTTGTAACAAACTTATGATCCTAATTCATTTGAGCTTTCATACTTTCATTCCATAAGCTTTTTATCACATCCTTTTGCATCCATTCTCCATCCACCTTAGCCATCGGTATCTTCCATTGCATCTCCACCCTTTTATTGCATTTCCATCCAAGGAGCTTACACATCAAGCTACATCAAAGGCCAACCAAGGAGATCGATACAAAAGAAAGGTATAATCATTTATCTTTATTTTTCTTTTTTGTTTTCCTTAGGCTAATCGTTGAGGTGGTCTAGTGTTTTCATTTTGCATTTCTAGTTTAGTTTTGCATTGTTTAGAATAGATAAAAAGAAAAAACACTTGCACATAGAGGTATTTTCCACTTTTGAGCGGGAAAATCACTGACTTAATTCAAATTCTTAAGGTATGTCAACCTGTGAAGATAAAATAATGAGTGATTCAGTGTTAATTCCTATAAATACAAGTTTTTAGGTCATTTTTCATAACATTAACTCATTTTCATCAATAAAATTCAAGAATCAAGTGCCAAATATCTTTCACAAGAAGTTTCATTAGTCTATCTACAACAAAGTTGAAGCTTTAGAGCAGCAAACTAGGGTTTTTTCAGCTCTTCAAGGTCACTTTTTTTTCAATATCTTACATTGCAAAGGGTTGATCATGGATTCCTATGGTGAAT